>CAWUFW010010926.1:0-655386 GCA_963921515.1 Calotriton arnoldi | reverse complement strand
GTACACATGGAAAAAGCAAAATGCCTTGGATTGTTTATGTACAGAAAGGTCCCCCCTTCCTGTACATAAACAATCTTTTAATAAAATGCAATTTTGTGACTTCCATGTGTGCTGCATTAAGCAGCACACAGAGAAGTGACAAAATGGCATTTAAAGATTGTTTATGTACAGGAAGGGGGACCTTCCTGTACATAAACAATCTTTCCCCTGCACGCAGACACCCTTGTACTATGGTGCAAGGGTGCCTGCGTTGGCGCTACACTGTTAAGTGTAGCGCCAGCAAAGGGGAAACGCAAGCTGCACCATATCCTTGTAAATATGGTGCAGCCCTGCATTTGCTGAAGTGGCGGAGTGAGGCGTTAAGCCATGACGGCTCATTTTTCACTCCGCCACTTCCTTGTACATATCCCCTAAGTATGTCCTCCCATTTTTTTATAATATCTCAGGATAACCTACTTTATTTAAATCAGCAACAACCCACCCTAAACTGCTCGCCTGGAGTGCACTGTATGAAACAATAAGCAATTGTAGATGCGCTACATTCTTGTATTTTAAAAGCTTTACTTCAAAGTATTGTCATAACATTTTGGGGTATATTCACAAGAACGTGTGATAACTACAGCAAGAGTAGCGTAACGCAACTTTCAACATCGCAGCCTATCGCGGGAAAATAACCCCGTGTCAACGTGGAATTCACAACAAGGCGGTAGCAGGCAATAGACACCAGATAACGCGTCAAATGTCAGTGTGAAAATCAACGCCATGCCGCAAAAATGCGAAACGCGAACGCAAAAAATCATGCGATGAGGCCAATCGCGGTACAAAAAGTAGCGAAAACCAGCCACAGGCCTGCAAATCCCACGCGTCTGGCGGGAAATTGCACCATAAAACCCACAGAAACAACACACCAGAAACAAGCCAAAGCACGTAGCAACATGGATGCACCCTGACCCAGCGCAGAGGTCAACGCGAACCCCACAACCCCCACAGACCACCAGCAAGGAACAACGGGGTCGGGGAAGGCCAAGGAGAAAAGGGAGAGGAAGACAGGGTGCAGACCGCAGGAAAACAAGACCAGCGTCATGGAGGTGACAGAACACTACCAGCAACTGACCCACAAGCAGACCACCTGGAATGCAGTCGGAGTGCCGAGGAGGCCAATCCAGGAGGCCAAGAGGCACCGGCAGGACGTGACAACCTAAACCAGGTACAAACCCGCTGCCAACAGGGAGGCAGCAACGGCGACAGGAGGTGACAGTCCTGCACCACAGGAGGAGCTGGAGGAAACCCAGACCACAGTCATCAGTGTGTAGACGGTGCAAGGAGTAGAGAGTATGGACACAGCTCGAGAGCAAAACCAAAGGGGAGAGTACCTGACACAACATCAACAGGGAGTGTAACGAACAAGGACTGGGGGGACGGGGGGAGATGGGCATAATGGCACACATGCACAACGAGGTGTAGCACACTGCACACCCACAATTACCCAGGATCATGTCCCAGATCCCCTTGGCACACTGCAGCACACACACATAGCAAGAACAGCACACCCACATCGACGATAATGTGGTACAATGCGCATAGCCGACACTGCAGAACAGAGGACACAACTGGCTCCGCACATGCCCAGAAACATGCCTACTACACCTGACAGAGCTGGAAAGTGTGAAATGGAAATGTACCGTACGAACTCACATCCGTCATGTAGTCCAAATGTACACTGTCCCGCAGAAGAATCCAGCACCTCCCAAACAGTCACAATGTACATTGCCAGACAGTCTGCATGTAAACCAGAACAATGCGCCAACATACATTGCAACACAATGTCAACATGCATCTCCCCTGCACATTGCAGAGGGGCACACAACACCTCCAGCAGAGCACAGAAGACAACACATCTGCGATGCCGGAGAGGACCACCACACCGTCGACACCGACGCCCTACAACAGCCCATGGATATCCCATGCAACCCACCACCAGGACCCGGGCAGCCGAGCTACTCAGAGGAGAACACAGAGCCTGCAACAGACCACACAGCAGGAAGCACACGCAAGCACAGCTGGCTCACGACACTTCACCCACCCACACATGGCACCCCAATGCCAGGTGTCACAACGCCAAAAGGAGGTGGCCCAACAGGTGTGGGTGGGGGCCGAACACCTGGAATGTGAACTAGAACACATACGTAGGTGTCTATCACCCTTCAGGGACCACCCACACCTCACAAAGGAGACCCACACTGCCATAGAGACACATGCAGATGCACATTCACAGTACAGAACCAAGCCCAGGGGCGCGCAAATAGCAGTCACACATCCATGTTGGCTCTGCGTACGACGGCCCCAGCCTGCGGTGACATGTCTGCATCCGATGTACACAGCACAATGTAATGTCCTAGGGCCCTCATGCATACAACAAGACCACAGGGACACACGCATATATCATGTTGAACTGGCCATGGGCACGTGCGCCCGGCCCCTTTATTGGCAGGGCCACATGTACAGTGACGCCTGTGCTGGTTGTGTGTGGGGTGAGTGTAAGCCAGTCCGCACAGAATGCTTGGTGCTGGCAACAACTTGAACATTGGACACCAGTGGAACGGAAACAGAAAACACATGCATAACAGAGTCAACAGCTGAGCAACGTGGAGTGAGCCGGAGAAAGTCCAGAGGACAGCCAACATGCAAACAGAAGTGTCCGTGAGTTGCAGTGCACTGGGGTTGGGGCACTAGAGATGAGCGCGCTCATGTGAAGAAAAAGTCTCGGATTGTGTCCCTTCAATATATACTCCTGATGCAGGTGCAGTGGGGTGTGTCAGACCTGCATCATCTCCCCCATCAACGTACCAGGGCTCCCACACTGTTTGAGGTGACATTGCTGCGCAACCTCTCCACAGCACAAAACTCAATCAGTAACGGACAATGGCTTGCGGTGCACTGAGTCACTGGCACCTGGAGTGCTGAGCAGGGTATCAGGCCGATGATGGCATCCACGACAGGTCTGAGCAACTCCGTAGGTCTGTCAGGACCACCGTTTCGACTCTGGCAGATGGCGGTTGGAGGTGGTGCTTGCGGTGGTGGCGTGTGCCTCCTGCGGTGATGCGACGTCCGGTTCGGTCAGGACTCGATGCTATGTGTGGGCCCTGGTGGCCCGAAGTTGAGGCCAGAGGCTGCGGACAGCGCAGGGCCACAGACACATTGCGTTGATGACCCCAAGACCATTGCTTCAGAGGCCATTCAATGTCTCAGAAGATGGGGTCCCAGACCTGACAAGCACAGAGTTAGTGGCCCCGGCTGCACTGCGGCAGGAAGAGGCACCCAGCCACGGGACGGTGACTTGCGGTGCAGTCAGATGGGCCATGCGACCTGAGCGGGTCCCCATCAATGTCCGAGGTGTATGTTGCAGAGGGTTGCAAGGGACAGTGGAAGGTGTCCTCCAGGGCATGATGCGGAAGGTCTGATGTTATCTGGAAGCAGCAAATGGAGGAATGGAAAGCGCAACCCTCGCCCTCACCAACAATTCGGTATCAGCTACATGAGGATGAAAACTAGCCCCTAGTCCATAGACTCAAACGCCACCAATGTACGACCAGTGAGTGTCCATGAATGTCGGGGAACAGACTTAGTGGCACAGGTGCTGTGAGGGGATGCAGTCTGCGATGATGCCGGTACACTGATATGAACTCCACCATTGCCAAATCAAGACTGTGACCCACTGGACCGCAGTGTAGGCCGGAGGCAGCGGTCAGCAGTGGCCCACAGCCACGTGTCGTTGGCTCGCGAGGCACAGAGTTACTGACACAAGGGCAGTTGTCGGTAGTGTTCGATCACCTCCGTAACGATGATCCTGTTCCCTCCGGACTGCAACGCGTCATCCTCTTACGCCTCTCCGTGCGTGTGATGATATGTATTCTGCCTTTTGAATTACCGATGTTCAGTTCCAAATCTGTGATCCCACTCGTGCGCAGCGTAGGCCGAGTGCAGTAGTCCGCGTAGGCCCACAGACACGTTTGGTTGTGATGCCATGCACAGACTTGTTGGCACCACATCGAAGGGAGTATAGTGAATTGTTCTCTGCCTTAAATGATGTTCACTGCCATGGTGTAATCAAGACTCAGTTCCAAATGTGTGACCTACCTGACTGTGGTGTAGGCCTGAGGCAGCGGTCAGCACGGCCCATTCACCGAGTGTCACCGGCATAGGTTGGATGGCCCCACCGGCCTGCGTAGTTCAGGTTCAGTGGCACCACGTGTTCGGTCTCCTCCGTGTATGTGATCCGGCTTTCGTCCGGACTGAGCCGCATCTTCCTCTTACTCCTCTCCGTGCGACCACTGGTGTGGACTCTGCCATTCGTGATTTGCGACTAGGTGCTGGATGTGGGACCTACTGGTCCGCAGGGTAGTCCTGGTCCCTCATCCACGTGTCGCCGGCTGGCGTTGAACAGGGTTAGTGGCACCACGTGTCGCCGGCTGGCGTTGAACAGGGTTAGTGGCACCACGTGTAGCCGGCTGGCGTTGAACAGGGTTAGTGGCACCACGTGTCGCAAGATGCCCATATGGAACTATGCCTCACAGATCGGGGGGTCTGGTGCTATGGCCGCTGGCCCGGATTTGGGGTCACTGCCATTCATGACTCAGGACACAGTTTCACATATGGGACCTACTGGTCTGAAGAGTAGGCCGAAGGCGGCAGTAGAGTACGTCAACGAGAAAGGACTAAAGCGGGCCTGTGTCGTGGAGGCCGTGATGGTCTGAGGAGGCTGCCAAGGTCGTGGGACTCGGGCTTGGAGCTTGCGCCGGCACGTGGTGGGCCCTCCTTGACACACGCCGGTGTCGGCAGGTGATCAGTGTGGCCTGGCTGCGCAGGGGCGGGCCTGACGGGTTCGTGGTCCAGCGTGCCGGGGTCCGGCAGGCGCACAGCATCGCAGGCAACTCCGCTCATGAGGACAGCGTCGGCCTCGTGGTGGGGTGAGAGGCGCCGCCCTGGCAGAGTCTTGGGGCTTTCCGGGAGAGGACCACGCCCAGGCCTACGTGCTTTTTATTCACACCCCTACGCTGGCGTGGCCTACGCCGGGCCATCCCACTCCGGTGACGCTTACGGGGTGGCGTAACAGGCAACATTTCCGCGAGGTCCCCCACTGGCTGGGGTGACATGGTTGCGTCCACTGTCCACTGCACTCCATACGCCAGAGGTGTATGTCGCCATGGATATGGGTGTGTTCTGCATACTGCGGTCTGTCCAGCACATCTCCGCCACTCTTGGCATTGTGTGCTTTCCCGATCATGGTTCTACTGCATCCTTCACACATGCCTGGTTGCCACCTCTCCCCACATTCGGCTATTATGTGGCTGAGGTGCCATGCCGTTGATGGCTCATGTTCAGGGCTTGCCCAGGTTACCATTGTAAGTTGTTCTGTCGTGTCTGGTGGGTGGGCATGTTGTTGTGCATGTTGGTTGTGATTTTGTGACGTGTGCATTGCCAGAGTTGTGAGTTGCATGGTTGTGGAGTTGAGGTGTGTGGGTTGTTCATTTCGAACTTGCCAAGGGGGTGTGCATTTCCCTTGTTGCCATCCTGGGAACGCTGGTTGATGATGGACTGTCGGAGGATGAAGGTATCATGCACACTGGCTGTGTATTTGAAGGCGACATTGTTTGAGGTTCCACGGTGTTCTGTTGTTGCCTGCACATTGATGTGAGACGTGTGCTTCCTGTTGCGGTGATTGTGTGCTGTGTCACCAGGGGGCACAGGTAGTACATGTGTGCTGTGGATTGCGTCCAACACGTGCGTGCATCCTGCTATGGCGTATGGTCCTTGTTTGGTCTCCAGCGGATCCTGCGCATTGTGTTGGATGTATGGGGACTGGGGTACCAGGGTGATGGTGATGTCCAGGACAGGTGTGGGGGACTTGGATGTGGCTGGCTGTGAGACTCCTCCGACTCTGGTGGGTGTTGGTTGGGGGTACCAGGGGCCAACAGGTGCAGCCAAGCCAGCAGCTTTGTGTGGGGTGGGATGTTGGTTGTCCGCTGTGTTGGTGCCGTAGGCCTGTTAGGAAATGATGGTCAGGATGCGTTGGATGGTTGTCCCTTTCAGCCTGTAGTGGACGGTGACATTGTCAGATGTTGGGTCTGTGCGGCCGGTACGTTTCCTGGGGGTCCGCTGTCTTTGTCTGTGCTGCATCTGTGGTGGTCCGGGGAGGGGGGGTGTTCCGGGTGTGGGTTGGGGTCCTGGGGTGGTGGCGGTGGGTGTTGTGGCCCTCTTGGGTGTCCGGGCCGCATGATGAGTGGCTCCATGGCATCGGTTTGCCTTCCGATGTGTCCCTGGGCTGTGCTCCCTTTTGTGGTACAGGCTGCCGTCCGACTTTACACCAGGTCAGAGCAGGTGTAAATTTCCTGGTGCTAACGCGCCTTATCGCCTGTTTTGTGTTCTTATCGCCGATCTGGCTGGTCGTTGAGAATGTTGAGGTGTGATGTTGTCGCGGCTTTTGGCACGGGAACGCCCACTCTGCATCTCATTAGCGATAGTTGCGGGGGTCCTCTGTGGCGATGTTTTTTTAGGCTGCTATCGCGGGTAAACTGCTGCTGTGGGCTGTTACCACCAGCTTGTGAATGGGGAGGTAAATTTATCACGACTTTGGCTGCGATAAAGTGCCGTTAATTCGGCGATAGCTCCTTGTGAATATGCCCCTTTGTATTCTCTAAATGGAGATGCAAGCAATGTTGGACATGGTGGGTCCATCTGCAGAGTCTTTATAAGACCACAATGTAAGATATCCCCAGTGGGACACATGCTCTCATTTAGAGACAATTGCAGTGCAGAGAAGAAATATGTAAAATATGTAATATTTTGCACATACAACTCCAATTTGCTCTTTAGGGTAAAGAGGTATTATTAAATTCCAAATCCAGTAATTCGACTTCACTACAGGGGATACCCTTTGGCAGCAAAAAAATGCTGGTGTTAACATTGCATCTTTACATGTGAGTTAGTATAAATATGTGATTAAAAATGACACCTTTTCCTTTGAAGATTCAATGGATCAAATTCTTTTTTTTTTCATTTTTAATTGAGATTCAGGTATAGTGATTGAATGCATACTAGTGTGGACCCTAAGATTTACGTCTTCTTTCTCAGGTGCATGAGAAATATGTCAGCCTGCATTTCAGTATCTGTAGAAAGGCTGAAAGGTATCATTTCACCAAATGAAGCATACAATTGTTTATTTGGTTGATCTTTTCATCATTAGCAGAAACCCCCAACTCCAACCACCGGCAACTTGTTCCCTGCCTGGAAAAAATAGGAGCTTGGATGGCCAACTGTAGCCTCAAATTTAATGGGGACAAAACAGAGCTCATGCTTCTAGGCAATGGTCCAGGCCCACGCCCTGAGATTAGCTGGCCAGAAAGCTGGGGACCTCCACCCATTCCTAAAACCTCCATAAAGAACCTGGGGATGTGGTTAGACCAAAACCTAACCATGGAAACGCAAGCCAAAAAACTTGGCGGGTACCTGCTTTAGCATCCTTCGGATGATCCGAAAAATCTTGAGTTTAATCCCAGAAAAATCGAGAAGGATGGTGGTACAGGCCTTGGTAGTCTCGCGATTAGACTACAGCAATTCTTTGTACCTCGGCTCCCCCAAATATGTTACAGACAGGTTGCAGGTGGTGCAGAATGCAGCAGCCAGACTGCTTCTCAAGATCCCCAGACATCAGTCAGTCAGATCATCTCTGAGGAAGCTCCACTTGTTGCCAATTCAGGCCAGGGTTAAATTCAAGGCCGTCTGCCTGGCCCACAAGGCCATGCATGGGAGAGGCTCTACTATGCTACGATCCATGGTCTCCCAGTACTCTCCCCACATCAAAGTCAAGAGAGCAAGATGGGGGGGAAGATCCTTTTCACACCTAGTCCCTAAACACTGGAATAGCATGGATCTAGAACTAAGGCTAACCAAGAATAGATAGTACTTCAGGAAAATATCAAAACGTGGCTGTTCCCTTAAAGACCTCACCTGCTGTTTGCTCCTCTCGGCAGCACTGAGATGCCTGTGGGTAGCCATGTGCTTTATAAATCCCTTAAACTAAAAAACTTAAATTATTAATTTAAATTAATATCCCCTCATATGTACACAGTAGCAGAGCATGTTCTTCTATATGTTTGGTCTCCATCATTAATATTCAGATTGATTTATTTTTAATTGCACTAATTATTGATTGTTTTAATCTTTCCTCTACATGGACATCAAGTCGCCAAAATACTGAAAAGTAACTTCATGCACATGTTGACACCCTCCAGTGACATCACAAGAAGAGACCATCATCTGAATGTCGGACCGCCAACACAAAGGCACACAACAGCATCATTTTGCAACAAATTAGTAAGGAAAGCTATTAACCAAACAGGTTTCAACTTTTCTATTTCACCCAAAATACACTACCCATGCTCTTCATCCCTTAGAATCAATACTTCTTGTGGCTCCTCTGATCCCTCTGTGGCTTGGCTCCTCCTCTCAGTGAATGTAAAGAAACTCAGGATGGAGGCAAAAGAAACAGCTTTCACGACTTCAATACTGGGGAATTATATAGTTTAGTTCCTGCACCTGTACTGTTTCAGGGACCATCTGCGCTGCTTTTACTCGCCTGGTTTTTCACAAGTCTGCTTGCCCCACTTGCCAATGTGCTGCTGGCCTTTAATAACGAGAACAATAACAAAAGTTCAAAAGCCTGAACCCAGCAAGGATTCAAACTCATGACCTGTAGATGTCAGAAGTAACTGTTAAATCCCTGAGCCATCTTAATGCATGTGTCTCATCCCAGTAATGCCCTCATGTGATAGTTTTAGCCATCATGCCTGGACAATTTCCTGAAGGTTATGAAGGTAATGGATGCCGACAGTAAAATGTTTCCTATGGAGGTGGGGAGATTTCTTAAAGCTGTCAAGTAAGTCAATGAATGATAATTTAAGCACAGTTTTAAGTTCGAACCAGACCAGAGAGATATACACGCTTTATGAATTTCTACTGCAACCAAATCCAGCAGGAACAAGGTGAGACCTCTGATGTGTCTTATGCACGTCTTTGAGAATTGCCAAGCACACACACACTGAACAAGAAGTGAGGGCACAACTCATCCATGCTTGCTGGCCTTTTAGGTTGTGAGAGAAAAATCATATAATTGAAAAATATATCAAACCTGGTTCATTCACATCACCAAAGAGGAACTCCTGCGAACTGGCCTTCAAGGTTACAACACGGTTTGATGGAAGAATCTACTAGAATTATATCAACAATAGCACCCCTGGAGCAAGGCAAGCCCTTGCTACCTTCATGAACACTAAAAGACTGTATCTAAAGATGCAGGGTCCTTGTAAGAAATTGGGTCTTTGGTTGGGAGGGATGGAAGCCTCACTCAAGCAACAGGCACAATCCTTTTCAGTGTGAAGTGTGAACCACAAAAGCCACTAAATTACCTATGCTTAAACTTCTGGGGATCTTGGCACAAAATCAATCAGGCTTAACTTAGAGGCAATGTGTAAATTATTTATACACTGTAAAAACAGTAATTAAGTGAAAATACAACACAAGAAAAAGCATAAACCAATTCAGTAATGTAGAATACATTTCAATAAATAAATAACAGAATGACAAAATCTAATCAGTGTAAAGCAGCCATGCAGTGGTTCCAAAGAGCTGCAATGCGATCCAGGCCTTTGTGACTGGTCCAATCCACACAGTAGCAGAGATGTATAAGTTTTACTCAGGTTTGCACTGAGCAGCAGAGGAGGTGGGTCAGTCCCACTAGACTGGCAGAGCACCTTAAGCCCGCTGCCAAGGGTCCAGGACTAGGGTACAACCACTTGGCAAAGTAGACTCAGAGATGACAGTGTCCAAGTGCAGGTGCAAGGCTGTTGGAAGCCTGTTATGTCCCTGAGGCTTCAGATCAGAAGGCCAGTCAACTAGCCCTTGGAGTCACTCTGGGTTCAGTGTTTAAGAGATGCAGGTCCAATCCTTGTCACCCAGGCAAGAGGGCAGCGGGTCAGCACAGCAAGGAAGCAGGTCCTTCAGAACAGCAGTCCAGCAGAGTGGCAGTCCTATCAGCACAGCAGTCCTTCTTCCTGGCAGAGTATGCACAGGTCCAGAAATGTACTGAAGAGTTGGTGTCTTAGAATCTTCTTTTAAACACAGAGCCTTTGAAGGACACAGATGTCCTACCTTCCTGGCCCATACTCCAGTCTAACTACAAGGGGTATGCAGCCCTTTGAGTGGAGACAGGACCCTGCCAATTCAAATGTAAGTGGGGTTGGGCCTAACTCCTCCCTCCCAAACCAGTGATGGCCCATCCAGTCATAACTAAACTCCCCATTGTGTCTGGCTGTCTAGGAGAAATGCACAAAGCCCAACTGACACCCACACCCAGTAATGTGATCCAGAGACAGGTTAGGCAATAAAATGCCAATTTTCTAACGTGGCATTTTCAAAATTGCAATTTGAAATCCGACTTACCATAAGTTAGGATTTTAAATTGTGATTTCAGAGACATTAAACATGAAAGGGTACCTGTTCCCATTTGGGAGTTACACGAATAAAATATAGTTAGGTACTTCCAATGTTATCCTGTGAGAGAGGTATGCCTTGCAATAGCGAAAAAAATGAATTTAAGAGTTTTTCATTACTATGACATGAGAAAATCAAAAGTACATCCCCTACTTTTTTAAATACATTGAACCCTGCCCTCTAGGCTGTCTAGTGGCTACCCTAGCGATGACAGGCTAAAGGTGTAATTTCCCAGGTCGACATCGCAGTTTAGAAATACATACTCATGCTCTGCAATGGCAGGCCTGAGACACGCTGAAAGGGGCATCTGAGTGGGTGGCACAATCAGTGCTGCAGACCCACTAGTATTATTTAATTTACAGGCCCTGGGCACAGGTAGTGCCACTTTACTAGGGACTTACAAGTAAATTAAGTATGCCAATTGGGTGTAAGCCAGTGTTACCATGTTTTAGGGAAATAGCACAAGCCCTTCTGCACTAGTTAGCAGTGCTAAAGGGCACAGAGTCCTAAGGCCAGCAAAAGCAAAGTCATCAAAAACAGGAAGTCTCAAGGCAAAAGGATAGGGGAAAACCATGCCAGGGATGTCAGGTCTAACACCAGTGATGTGGGAAGAGTAGATAAGAACTATTTCTGGTATCCCATATGTGACTAACTGTATGCAGGATTTGGTTATTATTGAAAAAAGCTTGTGGTGGGTATTTATGGGTGGAGTTTAGAGGGCCAGTTCAGTTGGTCACACATATTACTATTACTGTAGGGTTCAGTTATTCATCAATATCAGTTTGTTTTGTATCAATTTCGCTCGTCAGATAATGCTACAGGGTCTCTGTGTAATTCTTCTGCTCTGTGGAGGAGGTAACCCCAAGTCAGTTTAAAAATGTGTTAATGTGATATACAATGTGATAATAGTGAGCAATCTTTATCAATTGTGCAATCCATTCATCTACCCCAGGGTCTTCTGACTAACACCAGTGTTGGTGAATGCACATCTTACCTGCTGCTAAGGAGGTCGCCAGCCTTCTGTAAGTGGGGCGTCAGTCCAATTAGATCCTCAACATCATGTAGCGGTGCTCAGGGCACAGATGATAGTATGTTAATGGTACCTGCTTTTATAATTCTGCCCATAAAGTCTATCCTTAAAGTTTCAAACTATTTCTATGGCACATCACTGTCTTTTACATATTTGCAGGTATCACTTAGAATATCTCTGCCTTGCGTAGCCTCTGTGTGGACCAGTATCAGAGGTGTGGTATTTTGAAATGTAAGAATTTCAGTCTGGCTTCCCTGGCAACGTCATATCAGGTCAAAACAGACTACCTCAGAGTAATCTTTGTATTGGATACGTGGGCACTAAATTCTTGTTTCCATTCTAACAGATTCGCGTATAACCAACAGGTTAGAGCTCTGTATATCACCAGACAAGTTGCATGGACTGGCCCCATATATTAAGATATTGACAAATGAGGACACATAATTCGCGAGGTGATGGTCCTGGAGTCCTCCGCAGGCAACTGTGTAACTGTCTGCAGTGCTAGTGATGCTTTTCTAACATGTCAGCATCCCATCATAAAGTTTGGTAAGCTTTAAATTGTCCATTTCTCCATATTAAGGTGGGAATGTATACATATGGATCAACTTTAAACAATTTAGGGGCATATTATCAAGAACGGCGTTAAAAATTATCGCCGGTTTAGCGGCAGAAAACTGCTGCTAAAGCGGCGATAATGGGCTTGATAATATGCCCTTGAGAATCCCAATAGAAGTCCATGTTCTGGTGTGAACATGGGCTTCTATTGGAATTCTCCAGGGCATAATATCAAGCCCATTATCGCCGCTTTAGCGGCAGTTTTCTGCCGCTAAACCGGCGATAAATTTTAACGCCGTTCTTGATAATATGCCCCTTTTTGCTTAGCTCCTAGGTGAATCTAATGCAGTTTAATACACGATACTCAAGGGTGGTATTTTCCCAAAATGAGTGAGCAATGTATATTTAGAGCACCGTAGGGCCCAGCGTTCAAACTCAACCCATCTGGGCTTCTGAATTACTTGTGGGAGAAAATTGGGAATATTATTAATGTGATGTGTGGTAAGTGTATCCCACCAGATGTTGCATGAGTCCATAAAGATGTGGTTTATCTGGATTTTGCTTCTCCCCAAATGTATTGTTTAATGTCTGAGTCAAAGGGTTTCCTTGTATGTTTATGGATCATTACTTGGAGCGTTCCCAGGACATAATTTATCCAAGGTGCTACTTTAACTTGCATGATGTGGATTCTGACCCATTTCAAGAGGTTAAGATTCATTCCCTGGAGGAAGTCATTTTTCATCAAGGCCATGAGTCGTGACATCTAGGGATGGTGAAAAAATACGCTCTGCCAGGGGATTTCGCAGAGTTTTGCCCACGCTGCGCACTGGTAAAACTCTGCTAATTGCTGCGTGGTGGAGTTTTGATCTCATGTGTGGTTTGCCAGCATTAAGTTGGCCAGTGTGAGCAAGAATTTGAGCCCCTAGCACAATTTCCAGGTGCTAGAATGCCTCCTGGCGAGATCTCTCAATGCGGGCTGTCGTGGCAGGTTGTGACGCTGAGAAAGCTGCCACTCGATTAGCAAATTTACTCAAGAGGCATAGAAAAACAGCAATATCTCTTCCAGCTATTGGAATTATGGGAAAAAGTAGCCCTGTTGGACATGCATCCTAATGAGTCTGTTGTTTCAGCCTCTTTGAAGGCAGCTTGGATTAGATGGATTAATAATTGTTTCTTGTAGAATTCTCCTAGGAATTCTAAAGGAGATCGACTTCTTGGAAGTTCTAATAGGGCCTGTGCTATTTCCTCAGGAGTAAATTCGCCCTCTAGGCGGGCTGTATCTTTGTCTTATTCTCTTCTAGTTATGTATTGGCTCGGTGGTCTTAGTCATATAAGATTTCAAAATAACAAATTTATACAAGGATGGAGGCTGAGGCAATATATTACCACACCTACCACTTCTGTGGGAAAATTGTATCTAACATATGTTTGGTGCTTAGAACCGAAAAATGTGCCCCTTCATTTTCCAGATGGAGAAAAAACTCCTTAAATAACTTTCAATACAAATGGTTCAGCACCAATTAACAACAAAGCTTATCATTTTTAGTTCAAAATGTTTCGACACAAAAACTTTTTAACAGTGATATTTCATGTACTATATCAGTCTGCATACAGGTTTTATGAAATTCAAAGACTACAATGAGTACAGTTTAAAGCAAGTTCTTTATTCATATCTTCTTCTAAAGTCTCCTTAAAAACAGTAGCCAACGCGTTTCATCCTCCTGGACTTCTTCAGTGCTACAGAATACGCATAAATACAAATCATTTTTTTAATGCAAAACAATGTTTCTTATAAAAATTATTCTAAATTCCTAATTTTCACAAATAGTGAAACTTATTTTGGGGAAATAAACAATCATGTATTATGTACACACAATTGACAGCTCATTTTTGGCAGACTAATCTTCTTTTGCCAGACTGAATATATATTATGTACCACATAATTATAAAAAAAACTCCATCACATATATCAATCACATTATGACTGTCAATTTTTGTTAAACATCATAACTTTTCTTGTGCTAAACTGAGACCCAATATTCCTTCATTTCATTTCAATAGAATAATATTATTTGCATGTGTACATCATCTGTGCCGATGATATGAATCACAACCCTTTACCCCACCAATTCCAAAGCATTTGCTAAATCTCCTGTCTTTAATTTGTTTTTAAGCTTAAAGCTTATTCTGAGGTCTGCAGAGGGATGGCTTATTTTATAGTAAGGTAAATTACGAGTATTTATATAAAATGTAAGTTCCATACCTTTCTTCCAAGTCTTTCCAATTAAGACATAATATGAATATTTTATTGCATTGGTAATATGTTTAAAATTTGTTTGTTCCTCTGCCTTGTGTGTCCTAAAATTAACTATGGGATCCAATGAAACAGATCTTTAATGATATTATAATGTTTTTTATGGTGTAATTTCTCATTTGTCAGAGCAAGGGAGAGTCAAAATACAAATTACATAAAGAGAGGTGATCCAAATTTTGTTATATTTGTACCTTATATTTTACCTTAAGCACGTCAGTTTGTGCAAGAGACCGATGTCTTATGGGTTTTCAAATTTTGTTTGACCCTTTCTGGGCTGTCCAGTATTGATTAACTTGATCCTGTTAAGACGGTCTTTCCCCCTGACCACAGTGATCCAAGCGGTCAGACCGATGGCCTGGATGGCGGTGAAACCGCCACCAACAGCCTGTTGTTGGCTGTCCCACCGACATCCTAATGAGGCCCTAAGTCCTCTCCTGCTTGTTTTTTCATTGCAAATTTCAGTGGGGATCCCAATTTGTCTCTCGAAGAGCTCAGTTTCTCAACAATTTGATTCAGGCTGTCTCTATCATGAATCCTTCTGGCTATCCCGCTTGGTGGTACAATGATACCCTGGTGATTTTCTACACTTTATGGAGAGGTAGACTTTGCTGATGAAGTCACACCCATGTCTGACATGTCTAGGGAGTGTTGAAATTTTCCAGGTCAAAAAGTTTACCCTATACTGTTGTCTTTGATTAATGATCATAGAGGCCGGATCCATTATACCAAATTTGATTTTGCTTCAGTGACAACATGGTTGAAGGGCTAGGAATTTCTTTCTCCTGACACTGGTCTCAGTTGAGTAGTCAGCAGCAATGCTGATTGAATAGCCGTCCAACTCAAAAGGGTCTTTCTTTAGTTTGGCCGCATCTAGTATCTTTCTGGTATGCTGATGATGTAAGAAGCATTGGATTATAGGCAGGGTCTGCTATCCAGCTGGGAGTGACGGGGACCGACACAAAGGGATTCTTGGAATTCCAGAGGATAATTATATTCCCAGGATACATGGGAAAACTTAATCTAGACTTCCATGACATTTTCTTTTTCTGACTTTACTGGGATACTTGGCCTTGGATTAATTTCAATTATCTTGAAGTAATCGAACTAAATTCAGCAATTCTGAGTTACTCTTTGGCATAGAATTATTGATAATAACCTGATTAGCCCCGCTTGCGTAGTTAAGAGTAATTTGGAGGAAAAAAATCCTAACCTGAGAGCATATTTAGCAAGCGTAATCATGAGCAATTACTTACAAATTCTGAGAGATGACTCAAAATCATGCGAGAAAAAAATTCTGCATTTAGTGCATTTTTACTAGCTCAAAATACATGCTTGCATCTACTTTGGATATGAGATGGGATTTTTCCACTACAAAACTAGTACTAAATGCCTGGAGTAAGTTGGGGGAAAATTCTACTCCAATTCTACATTTAGCAAGTGTGAGCAGCTGCTGCGTTGCTATTCATGTTCCATTTCATTTAGCACTATTTCTTGGTGCAAATTCCTTCCTTGAGTCCATTTTGGGCGTGAGGAGGCATTTTTGCAAAAATAGGGCAAAATGCAGAATTAATCTTCTTGCATGACTCCGAGGAATCTTGACAAAATTTTAGGCAATTGCTCCTGATTATGCTACACAGCATTACACGAGTTATGCCTACCTCTAGTCTTCACCACAGTCTGGATTTGCACCTAGGCTTTCTTCCAGCAAGTTCATTCTTTTCCGAGCAGATTCCAGCCAGTTATTGAGCTAAGAAAGGTTGGTGCACACAGAGTACATTTCTGCAAATATTTCAGTTATCTTGGATTCCAGCTAAGACATTGGCGGACCTGCGGCAGACAGTTCTCTCATGAGAGATTCCATTGTCACTTCTGATATTCCTGCTGTCTTGGAGTTTGTGCTGTCCTTCTAGTGTCTACTAGGAACCTAACAAAGAGAAGTTTCTGGTCAGTTGTGCAAGCAACAAGCCCCATCCAACCCGTGGTTTTAAATGGCGCCATTATTTCTGCGTGGCATGTGTGGAATTTTTCACTCATGTCACAGGAGTGTCCCAGAAGCATTCCAACTAGGACAGTTTCTCCAAAGTTGAGGGGGCACGCCAACCTTAATCCTGGTAATGTTCTGTCAATTAAAGTTCTTCCCACAGTCTGGTGGGTGGGCTTACTCCCTGTCTTGTGGCTCTACTAGTTGGTTATTTCCCACAGTCCGAGTTAAGTTTTAGGCAGGATGGGTGTTAGACCTGACATGCTTGATGTGGTCTTCCCCCAAACATTTTCTGCCTTCACTCCTGTTTTCTGATTTGTGTTTTTTTGTTGGCACTCGGAATCTGTGCACTTTTGCTCTGCTAACCAGTGCTAAAGTGTTTGTGCTCTCTCATTAAAACATTGTAAAATTGGCCTACAGCTGATTGGCACACTTAATTTACTTATAGTGCCTCATATATTGAACTATATGTACTCAGGGCTTGTAAATTAAATGTCATTAGTGGGCCTGCAGCACCAATTGTGCCACTTACTAAAGTAGCACTTTAAAACATGTCTTAAGCCTGCTATTGTAGCCTGGCGTGCACATTTAAACTGCCAATTCACCTGGAAAAATATACATTTTGCCAGGCCTAAACCTTCCTTTTTAATCTACGTAAGTCACTTCTAAGGTAGGCCTTAAATAGTCCAGAAAGTAGGGTGCATTGTATTTAAAAAGTAGGACATGTGTTTTTAAGTTTTACATGTCCTGCTAGTAAAAAACTCCTAATTTTGTTCTTTCACTACCTTAATGCCTACCACACCCATAGGAAAATAGTGGGTTGCCTTTTTACATTTAATAGGTGCTAACATTTGATTGGGAATAGGTAATAAATGTCATGTTTGAACTCAAATGAATTGTAATATAAAATCCTCTTTAATGGTAAAGTTGAATTTTAAGTCACAATTCTGAAAAAGCTTCGTTTGGAACGTTGGAATTTTCTTGTCCTAACCATTTGATGCATGCTGCCAATGTCCTGGGTCACATGACTCTGCTGTTAGGCTGTGTGTATTCCTCCCAGATGAAGGGCTTAGGTGTTGGCTGGATGGGCCACTGTGGTAGGGTGGATGGGTTGGAGCTATTCCTTGCCCCACTTGTACTTCAAAGGGGTTTCCTTACAGCACACATAAAGAATCCTTACACTAGTCTTTTGTTACCATAGACTTCTTTGAGCCTTGACAGGGGATGGAAGGAACGTTCCAGAACCAGATGTGGGGGAAGCCTAGAAACTTCCCTTTCTTCAAAGGCTGGCACTACGCATAAATATTGGACCTCAGACCAACACTTCACTAGACTTCTGGACCTATGGAAAACTTCAGAAAGACAGCCTTGGACCCCCAGAGGACTGCCCTGCTTCTAGAGGCCCACCTTGTACCTCATAGGACTGCTGTGATGCTACCAGAGGACTGCTATGTTGCTTGAAGGTTGCCTTGCTCCCCAGAGGACTGCTTGAGCCCAGGACTACCAGAGTGACTCCGAGGGCTAGTTGTATGGCCTCCTCTGTAAGCTACAGTGGCATAACAAGCTCCAGAGACCATGAACCCAGCACTTTGCTGGAGTGAGGCCTAACCCCCCAAAGTATTACCCCTCCAGTCCATGGCCCTCGGTTGTGGAGGTGAAGGTGATGCTCCTTTCTAACCCCAAAAGGTAGGCCTTAGAAAAACTGTTGGAAAATGTCCCTCTCTCAAGGATCACCCAAAACATTTCCTTTCTCCTCCTCTTTTTATGACCTAGTTTTTTTGGCTTTAGGACTCAAGGCATTTTTCCAATGTTAACTAGGGTTGAAGTGCATGTGCTCTCTCCCTAAAATGTGGTAAGACTGGCTTATCTACATTTGGCATATTTAATTTACTTATAAGTCCCTAGTAAAGTGCACTACATGTGCCCAGGGCATGTGAATTATATGCTACTAGTAGGCCTGCAGCACTTATTGTACCGCCCACGTAAGTATCCCTTTAAACATGTCTCAGGCCTGCCTCTACAGAGCCTGTGTCTGCAGCTTACACTGCCATGTTGACTTGCCTTTTAAAACCCCTTCCTAAGACTTGAACTCCCCCTTTATTACATATAAGTCACCCCTAAAGTAGTCTCTAGGTGGCCCATAGGGAAGGGTACAGTGTAAGTAAAAGGTAGGACATTTACACTTAAATTGTACATGTCCTGGTAGTGAAAAACACTTAAATTTCATTTTTTTTTCACAACTGTGAGGCCGACACCTCACATAGGTTAACATTGGGAATTCCTTATTACTGTTTTAAGCTGTAATTCCTGACTGGGTAGAAGTATCCCGGGCATGTTTAATATCATTAGAATAATAATGATAAATCCTCTTTGCTGGCAAAGTTGAATTTAACATTACTATTTTAGAAATTCTTCTTTTAGAAAGATTGCATTTCTCTGCTCTTAAAACTCTGTGTGCCTGCATTCTGTCTCCAATACACATCTGGGGTGGATGACAGTTGGACTTTGTACATTCCCTCTAGACAACAATACACAAAGGAAGGTTAGGTGTGACTGAGCTGCCATCTGCATTCTGATGGGTCATCCTGGGCAAGATGGTAGGGAGGGTTGCATACCCCCTGTAGTGAGTCTGGAGCCAGGACTGGGAAGGTAGGACCTCTGTGCACTTCAAAGTGACCTCCAATTCAAAGGTACAACTGGGTATAAGTACTGGGTCTCTGACTCCACCAAATCAGACACTTCTGGACCTGAAAAGAAACCCTGTCAGGAAGAAGGACTGCTGTGCTGTTACAAGGATTGTCACTCTGCTGCTCTAGAAGAACTGCTTTTCTGCTGTGCTGCCCTGCTGCCTGCTACCATCTGCCCCTGCTGAGGAAGAACGGGACTCTGTTTGAACCCAGAGTGATCTCAAAGGGCTTGTTGGCTTGCCTCCTGTTTCTCGGACTCAGGGATTTGAAAGTGGCACCACCTGCTCCTTTGCCTGGTCCATTGGAAGTGGGCCCAAGTGCTTGCTCTAGTCGAACTGATGCATCTCCTGTCTGCAGGAAGCAGAACAGATGCATCAACACTGTTGAGGCAGCAGAATCGGCACATCGCACTCAGAACCACCACTTCACCTAAAGAACCAACGCATCGTAACTGCTGCATCGCTGCCACTGCAGTGCGGGAAGTTCAACGCATCGCCTGGACTGCTTGGAGAATTCCCGTGTGTCATCTACAAAACCTACTCCTTTCGGCGCATCGTCTTCGGAACCGCTGTATCGCCACTGCTGCGGTAAGAAAATCCACACATCAGCTCAACTATGGGATCGACATCGATGCATCACTCGGCTGCACCCCGCAACTTGCTGTTGCAACCAGGATCAATGTATTTTGTGCAGCAGTTCTTGCATGTCTCCTGTATCCGGTCAGCAATCCATCGCCGTCAGCCTGAACTCTAGACTTTGCCCTGGTCCAACTCAACACCCCATAGGTGCTATTTTTATATTTAATCTTTAAAAATTCATATCTCGACTTCTACTCATTGTATTTTGGTAGTTTTTGGTCATGTTTTATTTATCTCTTTTTCGAAAATGATTTGGAGCTTTTTGTGGTCTTTTCAATGTGTTACTTTTTGAAGTGTTGTACAAATATTTTACACATTGCCTCTTAAGTTAAGCCTGCCTGCTCTGCGTCAAGCTACCAGAGGGTGAGCACAGGTTAATTTATGGTGTGTATCTGACTAGGATTGTGGTTCCTGCTTGGACAGGGTGCATACCTCTGCCAAACAGAAACCCGATTTCTAACTTTGAGGGTCAGCGGTGAGGATAGGACTTGTGTTTGTGCCATGCCATACCATGACTTAGTGTACACTACTACTACATATCTAGACCAATTCGAATCCTTTTCAATTTTTCCTGACTGGCATTTGTATTTTTTCCTAAAATCATGTCTCTGTCTGGTGAAGCAGCATCTGCAAAGAAGGATTTTGAGATGGACCCTGTGGTCCAACTCAAGGAATTTTGTCTCTGCCAACCAGAAACCCAATTTGTAACACAAATTTTCACCAAGAAGTGTCCTGAGAACTGACCGAAGAACGGGACCAACCTGCTCGCCGATCCACCCAGGGTGCATCGCTGGTGGGCCTGACTCCACAGTAGCTCCCACTACGTTCTCCACAGCACCAAATTCTGTTCAGTGGGACCTCTCATTGAAGGTATCCAGCCTTGTGGAGTCCAGAGGTACAAATCTTAACTGCAGCTCCGTCCAGCTGCTCCCCGATGATGACGCCTCCTCCTCAGACATCGCCGGCTACCCGGCCCTGCTTAACTTTACCTTCTCATGAATGTTTCTTCAACATTTCTTTCAAGTCAGAAGGTAAGCCAGTACTGGGCTCAATCCACCTCATGTATCTGATCTATTCTCCATCGTGGCCAGCCTTAACATTTTTACTTAGCAACAATCTTGCATGACCAGGTACCCACTGTTGATACTTTGATCTTTTAGGTGCTATTTTTCACTTTAAACTTTAAAAATTAATAACTCCGGCTCTACTGATTGGATTTAATTTGTTTTGGTGTCATCTTATTTATTACAATTTATCCTATTTTTCTAAATTTGTTTGTGATTTTTATTTTTATTTCTTTCCACTTTATTACTGTTTATGTGCTACATAAATACTTTACACAGTGCCTCTAAGTTAAGCCTGACTGCTTTTGTGCCCAGTTACCTGAAAGTTAAGCAGGGGTTAATTTAGTGGCTTTTGTGGCTCTCCTTGAAAAGGATTGCGATTGTTGCTTTAGTAGGGTTCCACCCACTCAACCAATTGCCCAATTTCTTATAGTGTGAGTCTTCTACTGCCAGCCTTAGTTTCCAGTGAGCCTTGTATCTAAAGCAATGTGAAGCAATTATCATCTGTGCATGTCTGCTTCTCTACTCTTAGTGGCATAAAGGTGATATTAGTCTGAAGGACTTTCCGTTTCCATTTGACAATGTCTCATATAAGTAAACATGATCTAAGTTCAGTTGGGGATGACCACAACTACAGCCCTAAGACAATGTGTAGAGTTGGGAAATATACTCCCCCCTGGATAGGTTAGGGGACACCTCCCTAGGGGAAATCCCTCAGAGGGAGGCTAGTAAATACACCTTACCATTAGCCAAAGTGGAGAATCCAAACAAGCAAAAAAAAAAAGAGTCATTCATTTAATGAAAAAAACATTGAAATTTACTGGAAAGCTAAAGTAAAAATGGAGAAAGATCTGACTGGGGTCTAATATTGGTGATTGCACAAAACTATAAAAAAGTGAAATCGACTTTAACTTTAGTTGACATCCTCCAACTGTGTCCCAGAGCTTATCTCCCATCCATGCCCTACACACTTTCAACCCCAAACATGTTTAGACGCATGCCATATTGCATTACGGAATGTATGATTTCACAAATCACTTGGGTTATTAAAATACATAGAGGTCCACATGAACCACAACAAAAATATTTATAACTCATAGCAGATTTCTTCCCCCCAAATAATACTTCAGATTCATTGAAAAAGAAGGTGATTGCTGGGTAAGTGTGATGTTCTATTGAAGCATTTAGTTTATTCCCTATATACAAGCTGATGGTGGGCTTTAATGATGGGCTTAAATATTGCAACAAGGGGTGGGCGGAACTCACAGAGTTTCACTCTGTGGAATTCCGCTGAGTTACATAAAAACTCAGAGAGATTCCGCAGAGTTGTGCGAGTGGGCAAAATTGGCACATCGTGCTGATTTTTAGCACCGGGAGCTTGTTCCATGCTGCAAAATCAGCGCGAACTGTACCACATTGCGTGCAAGAGGGTGCTCCTTCTTTGCTGCCCCTCAAGTAGATTTTCAACATGAGTGAGCAGCTTCCTCACCACAAATAGTCGCAACTGCCCCCGACCCCCCGCATTGAGAAAATCTCGCTGGGTGCCATCCTAGCGCCAGAAAATCACACTAACCAATCAATCAATCAGGGGAATTATAAGCGCACTACTCACCCGTGAGGGTCTCAAGGCGCTGAGGGGGAGGGGGTCAGCAGTTCCGTATCAGTTGAAGAGCCAGGTCTTCAAAGCCTTCTTGAAGGTGTTCAGGGAGGGGCACGTCTGATGTCGGTGGGGAGCTCGTTCCAGGTCTTGGCCGCAATATAGGAGAAGGATCTTCGCCCTGCTCTGGCTCTGCGGATGCACAGGGTTTTAGCGAGGAGGAGGTTGGTGGAGCGGAGGTTGCGTTTGGGCACATGGAGGGCAATTCTGTCATTGAGGTATTGGGGTCTGGTGTTGTGTAGGCATTTGTAGGTGTAGGTGAGTATCTTGAAGGTAACTCTTTTCTCGACGGGGAGCCAGTGGAGCTTGCGTAGGTGTTGGCTGATGTGTTCGTGTCGAGGGACCCTGAGGACGAGTCTGGCGGCGGTGCTCTGTATTGTCTGGAGCTTGCGAAGTAGGGATTAGTTGATGCCGGCATAGAGGGCATTTCCCTAGTCCAGCCTGCTGGTGATGAGTGCATGGGTGACTGTCTTCCTTGCCTTGGGGTGATCCATTTGAAGGTCTGGCGGAGGGTGTTGAAGCAGCTGGAGGTGATGGCGTTGACCTGTCGATTCATGGTGAGGGAGGAGTCGAGTATGATGCAGAAGTTCTTGGCGTGGTCTGTGGGGGTCAGGGGCTGCCGAGGGTGGTGGGCCACCAGGTGTTGTTCCACACCGAAGGGGTGGTTCTGAGGACGAGGACTTCTGTCTTCTCTTAGTTGAGTTTTAAGCAGCTGTTGTTCATCCAGGCTGCGACGTCCTGCATTCCTTCCTGGAAGTTGAGTCTGGTGGTGGTGGGGTCCTTGGTGAGGGAGAGTATGAGCTGGGTGTCGTCGGCTTAGGAGACTATGCTGAGGCCGTGCTGTCGGATGATGGCGTCGAGGGGAGCCATGTAGACGTTGAAGAGGGTTTGGCTGAGTGATGATCCCTGTGGGACTCCGCAGTTGATTTCCGTGGTTTCGGAGAGAAAGGGTGGCAGTCTGAATCTCTGGCTCCTGCCAGTGAGGAACAATCTGAACCAGTCGAGGGTGGTGCCTTGTATGCCGGCATAGTGTAGTCTGGCTGTGAGTTTGCGGTGGGAGACGGTGTCGAAGGCTGCTGACAGGTCGAGTAGAATCAGGGCTGTGGTGTGACCTTGGTCAAGGAGGGCGAGGATGTCGTCAGTAGCGGCGTGTAGGGCGATCTCGGTGATGTGGTTGCTTCGGAATCCGGATTGGGAAGGGTCGAGGATGGCATTCTCTTCGATGAACCTTGACAGTTTTGCGTTGACCGTCTTCTCAGCGACTTTAGCTGCAAAAGGGAGGAGCAAGATGGGCCAGTAGTTCTTGAGGTCTGTCGGGTCTGATGAGGGCTTCTTGAGCAGGGGCCTGACTTCTGCGCGTTTCCAGTTGTCGGGGAAGGAGCCGGTCTTGAAGGTGGTGTTGATGGCGCGTTGTAATACGGGTGCGATGGTGGTGGCGGCTCTGTGGTATATGTGGGGTGGGCAGGGGTCCGTGGGGGCCCCGGAGTGGATGCCTTTCATGGTCGCGGTGGTCTTCTCTGTCGTGATCAGTGTTCAGGCGGAGATGGTGGTCTGGCTGGCGTTGCAGCTGGGCGGGCTGGCTGTGGGGTCGGGCGTGTGGTCGTTGAAGTTGTCGTGGAGGTTCTTTATCTTCAGGTGGAAGTAGGAGCCGAGTTTGTCGCAGAGGTCCTAGGAGGGTGTGATGTCCGTGGCCCTAAGGGACACCAATTCTCTCTCGCACCCGCTAACTTAACATTGGCGAGCCACGAGTGAGAAAAACTGTGCTACATGATAGTTGGTGGACTATTGAAAGAACTCCACCTTACTCTAATGTGGCATGGGCAAATCTCCGTGTTCTCTGCAGGTGGAGCGGAATTTATTGCCCACGCCAAATTGCAGCCTCATAAGTTTGCCCCATTGGACACCATTTCATGTTCTGTCTTACCTACATGAGTAATCCTTGGTGCCCAATGAAATATTGCCTTATGATACCCTTCCTCTTACCTAAAACTATGAATGAATCAAAGTACAATCATGCACACATTCTGCCCGGGAATTGATTGATGCTGCTGAAATCATAGGTTAGGTGCCTATATATCTTGTGGTGCTCTAATGTATGTTCCTTAGGGAGTTTTCTAGACTCATAATAATGCAATGCATTTTGCACAGCAATGCCCTCAAAGACAAATTACAAAAGTAGGAAAGAAGGGAAAGAAAACAGGATGTCTAGATGAAATACAAGCCACTCCAAAGAAGAGAAAATAGTTGGTTTCAAATGTCTGAGAGGTTTGTCAATGTCATTCATTGCAGCGTTGTGATTTGCCCAGGGGTGCCTGTGTGTCCGGATGCTTCCTGCTACTGGCCGGAACCGGAGACAGGTAGAAGGTAGAGGACGGAGGAGAGGCGGCCATCGGCCATTGCAGGTAAGTCCTTCTTTCTTGTTTTTTCATCCCCCCCACTACACCACCCCCGCCCGGTAGCAGCCGCTATTGCCCTCTACACCTCAGGGGTAAGACCATAACGAGAAAGGAGGGCTGCCTTCATCTCAGGGTAGGTGAGGTCCTGTGTGCCCCTAAGGCTAACAGTGCGTCCCTTCCCTCCACTGTGAAGTGATTCCATATCCCTGCCCCCCAATTCTTCTCAGTGACAGTATTCATGTGAAGCACTGCCTCATAGCCCTGAAACCATCTCTGGATGTCATCCCCCTTAGTATACTCTTTCTCTACATGCTTTGGCCAGTGCACCACTTTCTCAGATTGCATGGATGAACCGCTGCCACCATCTGTGCTGGGCCTGGCCTTCAAGTCTAACTCCTTTAAGCTCACCTCCTGAGCTAGCATCAATTTTCTCTCCTCTACAGCCAATTTATCCTTTTGGAGCTCTCTTTCATACTCCATCCTGAACCTTTCTAGCTCAAATTGATGCCTCCTGCTCTCCCACCTGTCCTCCAGCTCCTCTGGGGACAGAGCTCTGGAAGAAACACTGCTGCTTGCCCTGGAAGGTGCCTTTCTCCCAGGCGCATCATGATCTACAACATCCCCCTGCAGGCTCCGCTCCTCTACTTCCACATCGTCATTCTCACCCTCTGTGTGCCCACCAGCCTCGTTTGCTTCGCACCAGGCCTTTTGGAGCTCTTCCTCTTAAGTGTGGCCCCTGATAGGACATTTGAGCTCCTTGCAGAACTTATTTTAGTTGAGGTACTTTGTAGGATTCCAACCTTTCTCGCTCAAATACTGACTCTGCAAATCCAACTGCTGGCTCCCCACACTGTGGCATAATTTGTAGACTAAAAACTCAGGAGTTGAAAAAAGAAGAGAAAAATCAAAAACAGTATGTGGTTGTGTAGTGGTCTGTGATATGGAATAGTGTACACCAATCAGTGTATGCAAAATACATACACAAGTCCTATCCTCACCACTGACCATCAATGTTAGAATTGTGGTCTCTAATTAGCAGTGGTTTGCACCCTGTCCAAGTAGGGACCCTCACTCGAATCAGTGTAAGGGAGTCACACAGCCCAGATAACCCCTGCTCACCCCCTTAGTAGCTTGGCAAGAGCATTCATGCTTATCTCAGAGACAATGTGTAAAGTATTTGTACATACACACACAGGAACACCATGAAAACATTACAAGAGAACACCACACTGGTTTAGAAAAGTAACCAATATTTATCTGAATCAAACAAGACTAAAACAACAAAAATCCAACATACACAAGTCAAGATATCACTTTTAAAAGATTCAAACTAGTTCAGTCCATGAGAAGCTATGGATGCATCACTTTTAGCACAAAATACCTAGGATGCGTCAAAATGAAAGACGAAAACACGGGCAGGGAAGGGGACGTGTCGGTTCCTTACTGCCAGGGGAGGTGATGCGTTGATTCTTTACTGTCAGGGAAGGCAATGCGTTGGTTCCTTACAGCGAGTGGAGGGGATGCGTTGATCTCCGTACACACAGCCTCAGTTCCTTACTGCTGGGCAACGTTGATGAACAATTTGACACCCAGGGACTATGTGTCAAAAATCCAGGCACCCTGTGTCAATGTGGGTGTAGTGGAACAGGCGTTGTGACGATTTTACAGCCGCAAAGTAGGTGATCCGTCAATTTCTTCAGCCGCACAGCAGGGCCCTCATCATAGTCAGAGCGTGTACCACAGACGTCGGTGACACAGTGCTCGGGACTCGGGTTGCGACTATCTTTCAACCTCACGGCAGGCTCAGCATCAAATATTCCACCAAAAAGTGGTGATGCATTGCTTTTTCAACTGCACTGCAATGCTGCATCGGAAAAACAGGCACTGAATGTTGATGGATGGATTTTCTTCTCATATTTACCAGATTCCACTTCCAAGAGCCGAAGAACTGGATTTGGCACCACTTGGCAAGTCAGGGCTCTCAGCAAAAGAGTCCAGGCAGTGGTTGGTGAAGTCTCTGATGGCCCTGAGACTTCTTAACAGTAGGCAAGTACACACAAGCCCTTGGAAAACCTTGGAAATCAGGATATAAAAAAAGCAAAACCCAGTCCTTTCACTCCTAGGACAGAAGCAGCAAGCATCAGGCCAGCACGACAAAGCAACAAGCAGAGTGTCACTCCCTCCTACAGCAGCCAGCTCTTCTTTCTGGCAGAATGTCCTCTTAGTCCAGAAGTGTCCTTATGTTATGATGTCACAGCTCCAGTACTTATACCAGTTTCTGCCTTTGAAGTAGGCAAACTTCAAAGGAAAGCTTCTGTAGTCCACAAGACCCTGCCTTTCCCTGACCTGGCTCCAGACACACTACAGGGGGGTGGAGACAGTTCTGCGTGAGGACAGGCACAGACCTAGTCAGGTGTCATTGAGAACTACTCCCACCACTCTAGCTCAGGAAGACCCATTAGCCTGGTGGTGGGTCATCAGGATATGCAGAGCACACCTCAGCTATCTTTGACTGACTGTCCAGAGAGAATGCACAAACAGCCCAACTGTCACCCTACCTCAGATGTAGATTTCACAGGCAGGCAGAAGCACAGAATTGTAAAGCAAGAAAATGCCCACTTTTTAAAAGTGCCATTTTCAAACATGCAATTTAAAAACCAACTTCACTAAAAGATGTATTTTTATTTTTAAATTGTGAGTTCAGGCACCCCAAACTCCAAATCTCTATCTCGTCGCCATTGGGAGTTGCACTTGTAAGAGGTTATAAGGCAGCTCCAAAGATAACCTTTGGGAGAGGTAGCCCTTGGAATAGAGAACAACAAAATTAGCAGTATGTCACTATCAGAACACGTAAAACACACCAGTACATGTCTACCTTTCAAATACACTGCACCCTTCCCATGTGGCTACCTTGGGCCCAGCTTAGGGGTGCCTTACATGTAGTAAAAGTAAAGGTTTGGGCCTGGCAAGTGGGTGCACTTGCCAGGCAGACATGGAAGTTTAAAACTGCGTACACAGACACTGCAGTGCATCACCTGCCTATGGCTAGAAGAATCGATGCAGTGCCTGTTTTACCGCATCGACCCCAGCGTGTCCGAATTTTCAATGCCTTGCGCCTGGTTGGCAGGTTTACAGCGCATTTCCCTGCAGTAAGGAGACGCTTTCGGAATTCGATTCATCGCCTCAGTAAGTAATCGACGCAACACTTCTCCTACATGCAGCAGAACTGATACCTCCATTCCCCTGGGACTCAAGAAGCAACACTTCGCTTGTGTTTTCTGACGCTTTCCTCCTCTCCGGCTTTTTTTGCCTTAGATTTTGACGCATCAAAGGTACTTTGTACTCAAATCAACACATCCATAGAGTTCTATGGACAGAATTGCTTAAACCTTTAAAAAGTTATATTTCTACTTATGTATGTTGGATTTGTGTCGTTTTGGTCTTGTTTGGTTTAGAGTGGTTATTTTTCTAAGATCTCCTTGATGCTATTGGTGAATATGAATGATATCTGTGGGTGAATATGAATGATATCTTCCCCTTAAGTTCATTAAATGCTTTATTGGGGGAAGACCATGTCACCTGCACATAAGAAAGGTTTTAGTTGAGGGTAACAAGTTTCTGTTGCATGATTAAGCTTCATAGGGTTGTAGAGAAAACATATATTTATAGTAGGTTGACTTTCTATGAATGTTACCTCTTTGCTTTAACTGGCCATTTCCTAGTGAGAGCCCTGGTTAGATGAAATGACAACTGTCTTTCATCTTTTGCTGTGCTGCTATCTATTTTGCATTCTACGCTATGTGGACTTTAGGCTTTCTAACGTGTTGTGTTTTATTTTTAACAATACACAAGACCTATATTTTCTGACAGTCTATTCTTGCTTGTCAGTTGGTATCTGGAAAATGTGGTGACATGTGGCTACTACATCAGTGTAACCAGCTAACATTGGAAATACATGTATATCTAAAAAATGGCATTCCTAAAATAGTCGCTCATAACTCACCCAGTCCCAAAATACACGCATAAGACTAACATTGAATGCTTGGATGTATGTGATGCCTGCTAAAACGTCAATGGAAGCCTTAAGGTTCTCAGGGTAGATGAACATGTGGCCTTTCATTTGACCTGAGCTGCTAGTTGCAGCAACAATGTCAAGTCAATCATGAATATTGTACACACAAAACAATGCTGATACTTCTTTGTTGCACAAACACGATGTAACATTCAAACTTGTAATTCCTAACTTTTTACGCACTCTCAAAGGTATCGCTCACACATTCATCCAAATATTAAATCTTACAACTACCTACCTCATTAGTGGCACTTTGAATTTCTCCTTGCATCAATACACCCCGTACCTGATGTGTGGAGAATGACATATAACATGTTTAGAAGTTCACCTATACATCTTAATATTCACATTCATCTACATGTATATCCTAAAGTAATGACATTCTAATTGGTTGTCTGGTTTCATCTGGGGGACGTTTTACAACTCCAAAGTTGTTTTACTCTTATTTTTTTTAATATACAAGTTCAGCAGTTTTCTCTGCTTTCACTACGTAATGGAGAAAATGTATGGCAGAGACAGAGGAGCAGATTTACAAGCCACTTGCGCCACTTTTGCGTCACTTTTCCCAAGTTAAAAGTGACGCAAAAGTGGCGCAAGGGGCTTGTAAATCTGCCCCAGAGAACGCTGTAGTCGGACAGAGGTTTGCGCCAACCATAGGAAATGGGATATGATATGAAGACCAGGAAATAGACCATTCATTAGCGCGCACGGACCTCCACACAATGCGGCTATTTTTGCTGAAGAACCTCCCTCCAAATGCCAGAGGATCAAGATAGAGATCCTTGAGGAGTTCATCAGGGATGGAGGTCCTCAAACAGCTCATCAGTGGACCATACAACCCAGCTGAGTTATGCAGATGGAAATCTGGCAGGACAATGCCCCATACTGTAATGCAGTGGGTGCTTACACCCATAGAGCCAGGGAGTGCTGCAAGCACTGGAAGGGTCTCTGGCATTGGCTGAAGGTGCAGGATGTGCTATGGGTACCCTTCAGACCCATACACAGTACCCCAGGCTCGTCCCACTGTACACATGCTCTCCCCACTGCACAAATAGCATGAACGACTCTCAGCCCCCACAAGCCCAGCAAGGCAGAAACAAGGCCTTCAATCTACAAAAAATATTATTTCTTCCATGGATTGAATGTTTTGCAGTGTCATATCTAATGCTTATTGTGTCTTTTTAGATCCATACGTAGCATATCCTCAAAAATGTGTAGGCAAATTAATTTAAATTTTGTAAATATTTCATTTTCCAAAAACGTTTTGAGGTCATTGTATTATAGGACAGCACACAGGAACTTGGTCCTGGAAAAATCATAATAAAAAAAAAAAAATTGGGTTTCATATGACCTCATTTTTAAAATGAATTAGAAAATGAACAACTTAATTTTGTTATCATATAATGTTTCTTTTTTCTCAGAGGAGGTACAGTTCATACATGAGGCACGTCTCTGCCATGTTGACATAGCAACAGCCAAAATGGTCATTGTACAGTCATGGACATACAATGTACACTTAGACGTATCCACCATCACATGCCCAGGCAGCCCAGCCTATGGTCATGAATGCTGCACCGATCAACCGTCAATCTTTGACCTTTGAATCATGTCTATGATCCTGTTTGTCATTATAAAGGAGTGTTAGCTTGACATTGCTCGAATAAGTGAAGGCACCTCAGGTAATAAAGTGACATTATCATATGTAGATCATAAATAAATGATAATGTTTGATAGGGAAGTAGCTTCAGATGCACCTTTGTCAAGCATAGTCATCCACAGTCACAGGTGGCCTTTTGGAATTATAACCTTGTGTGGCAAAGAGGTGCCTGGTTCATGACAATGTAACATGTCACATTTGATTTTTTAATGATGAAAGAAGTGATACTATATGCATGAAGTACTTGATGTTTGGACTCATGAATTTGTTTGTCACCTTTCCTTTTCAGTGGACAGTCAAGGCAGATGTATAGAAAATTGGACCAAAGGAGAAGTATAGGAAGGACTTCAACCGATAGGCTGTTATAGACATACGCAACCACCACTGAGGAGGGAGAATCCAGAAGCAGGCAGAGTGTGCACACCCAGTGGGTCACTTACTCTTGCTCAAAGAGATTCCAGGTTCTGGAGACTACTGATGGGTGGGTGCAATGGAAATGACTTGCCAGGAGGTGTCATACTATAGGACACTCTGTCATGGGTTTCCTAATTGTAGGGCTTGAAATTCCCATAATGCACGTTTTTTTCATGCCATATTAGGTTAGCAGTACGTGGCTAAATAGACGCCTTTGCATTCACGTTACACAACCCACTGAGTTATCCCCGTAATGTGCAGGCTTCAGTTGGCAAGTGTGACTCCATTTTGCATTTCGCAACTCCTATTAGGCTGCTTAGACAGGGCCCGAGTTAGGCCTGTTTTCTAACTTGCTAATGAATGGGCCCTTTTGCCCTGGCAATGCTTATCTGAATTTGTAGTTTCTGCTCCCACGTTAGGAGATGCTGAGACCCAGCACCGTGGCCTTGAGGCCCTGATAACGTGTACCCAACTGGCAGGTGTTAGCTCATCCTACTGTGCCTCTTTGTTCATGTTCGGCTGGTAGTTTTCCATTATGGGAGTGGCTGAGGGCTCCACGAGAGGAATGATTATCTACTGTAGACTGTTGGGGGGTCAGTCCCTCGGCAGACATCTTAGGGTGCAGGTCTGATTGGACTCCTCTGCAGAGTACTGACAATAAACATGTAAGTTTGTATTCTTTACTGTCTGACCGACTCTTCATTTTGGGAAGGCATAGCAGGAGGTTGTACGCATCCCGCGTGGCCCCTAAGGGCCACGTCCTTCATAATGCCACCTGCTTCATCTTTCAAGGGACCCCTACAGCACAGGGACCAGAAGATATGCTGCCCTCTCCTCCTCTTGCAAGTGCCCACACTCAAGATCAACGGCTGGCCCAACGTTCCCTCATGTAGCATTCCACTCCCGGCCCATAAGGAAGTCACTAAGGCTACTTTCCAGGAGGCCATGGCATAGCTGATTGCTGATCAGCAGTGCTCTTTTCGGATCTCAAATAGATAGTTGCAGAGGTGATAACTCTACCGCCATGCACTGCTTATGACCTCACATATTACATCACTCATGACAAGTTCTATGACATCACTGGTGACATCTCAAATGACATCATTGATGGTATCACTGGCGGGTGCATGAGATGAGCAGGGGCAGTACTTAGACAACGGAAGGTAGGCAGGAATGGAAAGGATATCACATAGAGGATGTAAGAAAGGTGGGCAGGGCAGCAAATGGACAACAGAGAGTACGGGGAAGTGGCAGCAAGCTGAAATTATTAGTAGGTGGGATGGGCAGTGGCAACAAACAGATAACAGACGTTAGACAGAAGGGACAAGGTCAGCACATGGAAAAGAGAGGGTTGGTGGGAGAGGCAGGGGCAGCAAACTGGCAATTGAGGGAAGGCAGGAGGGGCAGAGGTTGCCCCAAAAAGCATAAGGTAGGCTGGAGTGGCAGGGAAAGAAAGGTGAGAATTGGGGTTGGTGGGAGGTTCAGGAGCATCACAGACAATGTAGCGTAGGCCAGAGGGGCTGTGGCAGTACCCAGACAATTGTAGGTAGATGAGAGAGGCAGGGGCAGCACACAGACAACACAGGGTAATCAGAAAGGGCAGGGGCAGAACCCAAGCAACAGAGTATAGGAGGGAGGGTTAAGGGCATAAAGCTGACAAAGCAGGAAGCTGACAATGAAGTGTAGGTAGTAGAAGCAGGAACAGCACACTGACAACACAGGGTAGGTGGTAGGGGAAGGGGAAATACCTGGACAACGGATGCTTAGCAGGAGTGGTGAGGGCAACAAGCTGACAATGGAGGAAGCTGACAACAGTGGGTAGGTAGCAGGAGGGATGGCAGCACATTAACAAGTGGGTAGATGGGAAGGGGCAGTACCCAGGCAATAAATAGTAGGCAGGAGGGGCAGAGGCAGCAAGCTGACAACAGAAGGCTGGTGGAGGGGACAATGGCAGCACACAGGCAACGGAGGGTAGGCAGGCGAGTCTGACATAGCACATGGACAATAGAGGGTAGGTGAGAGGGGCAGAGAAGCACTAGGATAACAAAGGGTGGGCCCAAAATGTAGGGGAAGCACACAGACAATAAAGGATAGACAGGAGGATAAGGGGCAGCACAGATACAATAGAGAGGAGACGGGAGGGGCAGGGGAAGCAGAAGACCAATGGAGAGTAGATGGAAGGGACAGGAGCAGCACACAAACAATGGAGGATGGGCAGGAGCAGCAGTGACAACACACAAACAGCTGAGGGTAAATGGGACAGGCAGATGCAGCATGTGGACAATGGAGGATAGGATGGTGGAGCAGGGATGGCACATGGACAGTGGCAGGAGGGGCAGGGGCAAAAAGCTGAAAAAGGAGGGCAGTCAGGCGGGGCATGGGCAGTAAGCTGACAATGGAGGGTAGGCAAAAGGGGAAGGGACAGCACATAGACAACGGAGGATCAGGGGGGATGGGTGGGGCAGCAGGCTTCCAATGGATATAGTCTGGGGGGCAGGGGCCAGTGACAATGGTGGGTAGGAGGAAGGAGCAGGGACAGCACATAGACAAAGAAGGATAAGTGAGAGTGGCAGAGGTAGTACACTGACAATGGAGTATAAGTGAATGGGCAAATGCACAAGGGAAGGGCCGATAGCTTAGGGTACGTAGGAGTGTTGGGGTCAGCACAAGGACAGCATTGAGTAGCCAGGCAGCCAGAGGGAGCACACAGGCTACAGAGGGTAGGCGAGAGGGACAAATGCACCATATGGTAAATGGACATTAGGAAAGAGAGAAGGGCAGTGGCAGCACATGTACAATGGAGAATATGTGGGAGTGGCAGAGGCTGCACAAAGAAGATAGAGGTTAGACGGTAGGGCAGGATCAGTAAGCTGTTAAGGGGGGCTGGGTGAGAGGGGGAGAAGCAGCACTTGGACAATGGAGAGTATGCTGGATTGGCAGCACACAGAGTTCAGAGGATATGTAGGAGAAGACAGACATTGTAGGGTAGGTATGAGGGGCTGGACAGCACTCAGACAAGAAAGGGTACTCACAAGAGGTGGGAACAGTACCTGGACAACAGAGGGTAGGCAGGAACAGCACATGGACCAACAAAGGTAGGCGGGAGGGGCTTCACATAGTCAAAAGAGAATAGGCTGGGAGGACAAGGGCAGTAATCAGCCAATGGTAGAGAGATGGAATAGGCAGAAACAGCATATAGACAACAGAATGAAGGTGTGAGGGGTTGGTGTAGCATATGGACAATGGAGGGTAGGGGTATGGACAGAGGCAACACACAGACAACAGAGGGTAGGCATTAAGAGCAGGGCAGAAAGCTGACAACACAAGGTAGATAGAAGGGACAGGGGCAACTCATAGACAATGGAATGTAGGCTCAAGGAATGGGCCAGCACATAGACAACATAGGGTAGATGGGAAAGCAACTGGCAGTAGATTAGAGGGGCAAAGGCAGCACAACAAAAATGAAAACTCTGCAAGAGGGGCAGGGACAGCATGCTGACAATTGGAGGGAGGAGCACGGGCAGCACACATGCATAGGAGGGTAGCCAGGAGGGTAGACAGGAGGGGCAAGGGCAGCACACAGACAAAAGAAGGTGAATGAAAGGGGCTCAGGCAGCACACATAAAGCAGAGGGTAGATGACAGGGGCATTACACAGGCAAGGGATGGTAGTTGGGATGGGCGAGTGAAGGACCCACAAATTGGAGGGTAAATGTAGGGTCATGGGCAGCACACAGACTAAGGAGGGAAGGTAAGAGTGGAAGGGGTGGCACAGATAACACTGGGTAGGTGGGAGGGGTTGGGGCAGTGGCTGGACAATAGAAAGAAGGTAGGTGGGGAGGTGGAGCAGGGGCAGCAAATGGATAATGGAGGGTAGGTCGGATGGGCAGAGGGAAAACATGGAAAACAGAGGGTATGCAGTGGGCAGGGGCAGCACACTGACAATGACATGTAGGGGTGAAGAACAGGGCAGCATAAGGACAACAGTGGATAGGCCAAAGGACAAGGGCAGAAAACTGACAATGCAGGGGTAGGATGGAGGGGCAGGGGAAGCACCCAGACCATGGAGGGCACGTGGGTGAGGCAGGGCAGCACACAGACAACAAAAAGTACATGGTGGGGCAGAGGTAGCACACTGACAATGGAGGTTAAATGGGAGGGTCAATCGCAGTACTCAGGCAACGGAGGGTAGAAGGGAGGGTGCAGAACAGCACACAGGCAAAAGAGGTGGGCAGAGGGACAGGGAGTGATAATGGCTAGGTGAAAGTAGCAGGGTCAACACACAGACCTTGGACTTAGGTAGGAGGGGCACTGGCACACACAGACAATGGAGGTTAGGCAGGAGTGGCAGTGGCATCATTCAATGAGAAGAGGGTAGGAGGAGGGACAGGGGCAGCAGATGGATAACTGATAGTAGGTGGGAGAGGCAGGGCGGCACACGGAGCAAGAGTAAAGCAGATAACAGAGCGTGGGTAGAAGAGCAGAGGCAGAACATGGGCAAAGGAGGGTAGGTAGGAGAGACAGAGAGAAGGTACATGCACAATGGAGTATATGGGAGACAGGTAGGGTAGGACAAGGACAGCATAGTGTAGGAAGGAGAAGCAATGGAGAACACGGACAATAAAGGGTAGGTGGAAGGGCCAGGGGCAGCACAAGTAAAAGGGATGTTAGATAGGAATATCAGGGGCAACACACAGAGAATGGACTATAGGCGGGAATGGCAGTGACAGCACCCGAACCATGGAGGATAGGAGGGATGGGCAGGGGCAGTCTACGGACTACGGAGGTAGGTGGGAGGGGAAAAGGCAGCAAGCTGAAAATGAAGGCTTGTTGGTAGGGACATGGGAAGCAAACTGACAATGAAGGATATGCAGGAGGAGCAGGGCCAGCACTCGAACCTCTGAGGGCAGGAGGAAGGAAAAGAGCAGCACACAGACAACAGAGGGTAGGTGTGAGAAGGCAGGGACAACTCATGGACAACAGAAGGTAGGAGGAAGTTGTAGGGGCAACAATCTGACAATGTTGAGTAGGTGGTAAGGTGGCAGAGGCGGGGCAGCATACTGAGATTAGAGGGCAGGTAAGAAGGAAGGGTCATCAAGCTGAAAATGGAGGGTAGGTGTAAGAAATGGGGGTCTCTAGTTGGCAAGTGATTGCACCTTTGTCCAAGTAGGCACCCTTCCTTCTAGTCAGGATAAGGGAGTTACACTCCTAAAATAACCCCTGCTCACCCCCTTGGTAGCTTGGCATGAGCAGTCAGGCTTATCTTAGAGGCAGTGTGTAAAGCATTTGCACATAACCAACAAAAATACAGTGAAAATACTACAAAAGGACACTACACCAGTTTCAGAAAAATATCTAATATTTTATATTCTTAAAACAAGACCAAAACGATAAAATTCCACAATACAGTACTTAAAAAGGTATACTTTGCAAGAATACTTGAAAAACACAGTTCATACGAATGTGTAGCTCCGTCCGGGGCTACTGCGATGCTGAAAACACGGAGACTAACAGTTCCTGCCGAACATGTCCGTACGGGCCAGCGAAAGCGTGAACAGACTCTGTATCAGTACCTTTCTCATTGCGGCTGACACGTTGGAGCGAGCCAGTCGTAGCAACAGGCACGGTTGCATTGCAAAATGGAAGCGGTGCAGGGTGCAGTGTCCATTCGATGCGGTGCAGGCAGCAGCTTGGTGACGATCGTCCAGACGGCGTCGGTGAGACCAAGGCTTACGGTGCAGGGGGAGACGGTGCTCAATACGGTGCTGGCAGGTTGCAGTGCAGGCGACAGAGCAGTTAGCGGGAGCTGGCGTCAGTCGGCCCAGATGGCTGTGTGGGATGAGTTGATGCGTCGTGAAACTTATGAGCGGTGCCTCCAGCCACGATGCGGTCACGGGTGTCGAAGTCAGCAGCAGCGATGGCGTAGGTGAGACCAGGATGGCGAAGGGAAGCGAGGCAGTGTGGAGTGCAGTGCCCACAGGTCACGGTGCCAGCAGCGGCTCGGTGGAGGCGGCGGCGGTCATTGTCATTGGGGAGACCAAGGTTGCGGTGCGAGATGCGGATGGTGCGGTCTGCGGTGTCATCAGGACACAGAGCCAGCGACGGAGTCGGTTGTGTTTCCCTTCTCTGTGGCAGCTGAAACAGCGGTTCCAGAAGCAATACCCAGAGGTTGGTGAAGTCTTTGCAGTCCCTGCGACTTCAGAACAGGAGGCAAGCTCTATTTCAGGCCCTTGGAGATACTCAATAAAGAAGTTGCAGAAAGTTAATTCCAGTCCTTTCACTGCGCAAGACAGAAGCAGTCACTGCAGGCCAACACAGCAAAGCACTCAGAAAAGTGGTAGTTCCTCCTCACAGCTTCTCCATCTCTTCTTCTTGGCAGTGTTATCGGTCCAAAAGAGTTCTAAAGTTCTGGGGTCTTGCCCCAATATTTATACCACAAAATCCTTTGTTCTCTGGAGGCAGAGAGTGTCTGTGCCCAGCAGAACCAGTTCTGTCCTTTCTGGTGAAACTTCCAGGCAGGAGGTGGAGACAGCATTGTGAGAGGCTGACCAGGCCCATTCAGGTGAAAGGAAATCTCCTCCCCATACTCTAAATGCAGCCCAGGGAGTTAGCCCACCCCTGACCCATCTATACTCTCTGGAGCCACTGCTCCTTCCTAGCCCCTGTCATCCCAAAGCCAGACAGTCAATCCACAAACCCAGCAGAGGCATACTGGATGGCTAAGCAAGAAAATACCTACTTTCTAAAAGTGGTATTTTCAAAGACAGAATGTTAAAATCACCTTTACTAAAAGATGCATCTTTAGATTCTGAGTTCAGGCATACTAAACTTTATTTTTCTACCTTGTTCCCAGGAGTAGTTATGTTTATAAGATGTTATAAACAAACTCCACATTCTGTCCTATGGGGACAGGTAGCCTTGCAATAGTGAAAAACGAAATTGGCAGTAATTCACTATCAGGACATGCCACACACACCAGGGCATGTCCTACCTTTCACACACACTGCACCCTGCCCACAGGGGTACCTTGGGCCTATGTTAGGGGTGACTGATATGTAAGGAAAGGGAAGGTTAGGAACTGGCAAGTGGGTACACTTGCCAAGTCGACATGGCAGTACCAGACTGCACACAGGCTCTGCAATGGCAGGTCGGAGTTACAGTTTCAGGGCTACTCATGTGGGTGGATCAATCAGTGCTGCAGGCCCAATAGTAGCATTTGATTTACAGGCCCTGGCACACTCAGTGCACTTTACTAGGGACTGACTAGTAAATCAAATATGCCAATCATGGAAACACCAATCCATAATAACACTTTACAACAGGAGCACCTGCACTTTAACTGATCAGCAGTGAGAAAGTGCGCAGAGACACTAAACCAGCAAAAACAGAGGAGGTCAGAAAGCAAAAAGACAGGGGAAACATGCCAAAAGATGCCAAGTCTAACTGTAGGCATAAGGGCCAAGGGTAGTAAGCTGACAAAGGAGGGCAGGCAGGTGGAGCAGAGACAGTACACGGACAACAGAGGGAAAGTGAGAGGGGAAGAAGCTTCACACAAACAAGAGGGGGTAGGTGGGAGGTGCAGGAATAGCATACAAACAATAGAGAGAAAGGGGAAGGAACGGGCATTAAGCAGACAATGAACAATAGGCAGAAGGGGAAGAGATAGCACATAAGCAGCAGAGGGTAGGTGGGAGGGGAATCGCACAGACAATAGAGGGTAGGTGAGAGGGGCGGTTCAGCACACAAACAATTGATGATAGGCTGGAGGGGCTGGGGCAGCACATGGACAGTGGTGGGTATACACAATGGGAAGGGACACCACACAGTGAGAGCAGGGGTAGGGGCAACAAGCTGACAATGGAGGGTAGGAAGAAAGAGCAGGGACAGCTCATGTAAAACAGAGGACAAGAGGGAGGTGCAGGTGCGGCACACTGACCGCAGGAGATACACTGTAGGTGCAAAGCAACACAACAACTGTGGACAGTAGGTGGGAAGTGCAGGGGCAGCAAGTTTACAATGAATGTTAGGTAGAAAGACAGGAACAGCACACAGACAACAGAGGGTATGCAGTATGAGGGACTGGAATGCACCTGGAAAACTGAGTTTAGATAGGAAGGCAGGAGTGACAACGGAGGCTAGGTGGGAGGGGTAGGGGCAACACTCAGACAATAGAGAGTAGGCGGAAGGGCAGAGGCACTACGTTAATAACAGGAAAGCAGAAGCAGCACATGGACAATGGAGGATAAGTACGAAAAGCAGAGGTAGCACACAGATAGAGGAGTGTAGGGGGGGGGCAGGTGCAGCAAGGGAAGGGCAGGGCAGCACTTAGACAATTGAGGGTATGTGGGAGGGGTGGGTCAGCACACAGACAACAGAGAGTAGTTGGGAGAGGCAGGGGCAGCACATACACAACAGAAGGTAGGCCTGAAGGGTGGGAAAGCAACCTGAAAACAGAGGCTAGGTGGGAGTGTCAGGGGCAGGGGAAGCACACCAATGGCATGGGGTAGGCAGGATGGGGAGAGGCAGCACATGAACAGTGGAGGGCTGAAGGGAGGGACACTGGGAACACACCAACAACGGAGGTAGGCAGGAGGGCCAGAGGCAGCAAGCTAAAAATGGAGGTGGGGGGGCGTGGCTTCGGCACGAATGGAGTGAGACGCGTCTCTCAGGGTCTCTGCTCCACCATGTCCTGTGATTGCTGTTGCTCCCTGCCACCGGGCCTGCTAACCGGGGCAGGGTGCATAGACTGCTGCGGAGAAGCGGTGGCTCCAGTTTGGTGAGCAGAGAGCGGCATTGGGTGAGTGCGATCCCCGATCGGCCGCAGTGTGGATCCTTCTGGTCGCCATTTTGTCTGGAGCCTGCGGTGGTGGCGTGTCCGCTGGGCACCAACTCCGGCCCTGTGCGCTGAGTGCGGACTGCCTGTACGAGGGGGCCTCCTGTGCTGGTGCGGGGCCCCCGGAGGCATTGTGCTGCTGGACACTTCTGGGGGTCCCTTGAGCTCTGGCACTGCTCGGAGGGGCCTTCTGCCAACCCGGCTGCACGGCCCTGTGTGCGGCCTGGAGGGGAGCGGCATCGAGGTTTGAGGCGGCCATCAGTGTGCTGTGGAGAGGACTCTGCGGTGCATGAAAAATACCACAGCCGACCAGCCGACGATCGCCAGGGTCCTGCCAGTTAGGAGTTCTCTGTCTTGCGGTGCCTGACCTCCCGGGGCCTCCCTGCGGCCTAGTGTATTCCCGACCCTGGCAGTAACGTCCCCAGGCCTAATCATCGGGTGCGAGGGGGACCTCCTGGAGGGGGCTCCCCGTGCGAGTGCCTGCCTCGCGCTGCACTGTTGGCCCTTGGAGGGGCCTCTGACCAGAGTTGCCAGTGAGAGGGCCCGGATCGACGGGCCTGAGTTCATGGTCCCCGGGGATAGCCAAGAGCGGCGAGGATCACAGTGAGTGGGAGAACAGCACTTTGCCTGCGAGGGCCCTGGGGACTGAGACGCGACTTTGTGCTGCCCCTGGGCCAGTTGTGCCGCCTCCCCCTCTGAAGTATACCTGTTGGCTGCCGGCTGGGGGTCCCCTCAGTGCCCTGGGAGCTGCTGCTGCTTGCGGGAGAATTCCCCTCTCCCGGGTGTTTGGCCTCCATTTTGTCCCTCTGCCTGAAGTACTGCACCTTGATTGTGGACCTCCCTGCAGGCTATTGGAAAGGGGTGCGTAATTCTACCTGTCCCCATGTCTAGTGGAGATCACAGGTGTAGTCGGCTGCTCTGCCTTGGGGCGCATTGAGGCGACGATCGAACCTGACTTGCAGGCGCGCTCCCTGTGCGTGGTGAGTGCCCCATATTTGCGGCATTGCATTCTGTGCGGTGGACTGTGTTGGGGGCATACTCTCCAGTCACCCCTTTATCGGTGGAATTGCAGTGGGTGCCTGGGGACCCTCAGTGGGGCTCCCTTGCGGTGGATCATTGACTAGAGGGGAGATAGCTGGACGCTTTTGATCATATTCCCACACCTCCCGGACCGGGACCTGGATTATTCTACAGCTCTGATGCAGTAACTATTGCATTTACCCTCCCTGCCTTTGATTTGGCGAGCTACCTGGAGCTTCCTTGTCTGAACTCCACAGCAGACGGCACGCCCATAATGAACGGCTTTGGACCCCTGCCTTCTGTTGCCCCGCGGCCCTGTCCCTCAGGGCTGACCTCCCTTCTTCGCCGGGCCCTCGGCTCTCATAGTAACCGCTGACATGCCGCCCAAGAATAAGGCTAATAAAGACCCTGACGCTGTGACCTCCTGTGACAATCCGGTCACTTCTCTTTGGTCCAAGACGACCTCTCAAACGCAGGAGGACCCTAATTCTTCGGCAGCGTCATCTGGGAAGTCCGCCTCGGAAGTACCCATCACTCAAGAGTTCATGACATCCTTTCTGCAAGAAATCAAAGAGGAGATTGGCTCACTTCGACAAGACTTAAGGCTGGTCTCCAAGACATATGTAGGGAGGTAACAGAGATTGGCGGCAGGGTCGACGATCTCGAATGCACTATGGACACCAGGACGGAGGACCTCGAGAACCTCTGGAAAAGGATGACGGAACTTGAGGATCAGAACATCACCCTACAATTGAAGCAAGAAGACCTGGAAAACTGCAGTAGGTGGAACAACCTATGTATCAGAGGGGTTCCGCTGGGAACGGAAGGGAAGGACATTCTAACATACACAGCGGACCTCCTACACGCCATCCAGGAGAACGAGGATGCCTCCCGCCTATGCTTGACAGGGCACACTGGGTCCCTGGCCCTCGCAATCGACCTGACTTTGTCCCAGACATTCTCACAAGGGTCCACTTCTTTGCAGACAAGGAAGCCATTTTGAAAAAGGTGCAGGGGATCAAGTTGCTTTCTAACAATGGCCTATCGATACAAATTTTTCAGGACTTGGTGCCAGCCACACTCAGATAGAGGAAAGATTTCAAACCTGTCACAGATAAATTGAGAGACCTTAATATTAAGTACCAGTGGGGCCACCCCTTCACGCTCATGTTCACTTGGGAGGGCAAGCAACGGATTCTTCGTTCGCTGAGAGACGCGCAACAGATCCTGCATCTCCCTGTCGAGCCTGACGGAGGAGACCTTTCTTCTTCACGGGAACGTCGGACCCGACCTCTTCGCCCGGAGTGGTCCACTGTTCTTCCTCCTAGATCCAAACGCCACATACAGGAACTTGAATCCTCACAAACCAAGCAAGACATCATTAATCATATCCGCTCTCTAAGTGGCTCTTCTTCTCCAACGCAGTCGCCAAATCATGCTGAGTGATATACCGCTGGTAGTGCCAGCCCACGATATAACTATGAAACCCTTCACATCTAATCTTGACTGGTGGGCTTGTCAGGTTCTCTGCGATAAGGCTTGGCCCTTGTGGAATATGATATATGGAGTGGTCCACCACACACTTCGGAGGGCTACGATTGGCCCTCTTTGTCGAATAGCTGTGCCTACGGAGGGTGTCCCTACAATCTATATGATTGATCTCCTTGGCATGGCCCGGTGGCCGTAACGAACATTGCTTATTCTACACTGCCACGGGATGTAGGCGAAGGAGACCTCTGAACTTCTATGTGTCTGCCACCCCCTCACATCAGAGTCCCTCAGGAGAGTGACTTTTCCGGAATGGCCCGCCTGAGTGACTCCGGGCTGTCCCCAATAGACTCTGAAATGGTTTGGCCCAGTTGGTCATCTGTTTTTGTCTTTTTTATCTTTCCTTTTCTTTCCTTTTTCATTGTATGCTTTCTTTCCTTAGAGGCACTGATTTTAGGGGCTGAGATGTTGCAATTCTCTGGGGTTGCCTCGCTGGGACCTGCTCGAATCTTTTCTGTCTGATTGGAGATCGGGCTGTCTTTCTAACTCTCCTACTGAGGTGGGTGACAGTTGGGGGGGTACAGTGGGTTCAAGATACCGCTGTGCGGGTGATGAGAGACGCATTCCCCTCTTTGTACTATGACCAATCCTATCAAATTTCTCTCTCTCAACATGAAGGGGCTGAACTCCCCTAATAAACGCCGTCAGTTATGGAGATATTTGCTCCACCAGGATCCTGATGTGGTCTTTCTTCAGGAGAACCACTTGCTTCCCGCCGACACCCGCCTTATGGCACACCCCAGATATCCCATTCAATATTGGGCATGCTCCTCTTCTAAAACGGGTGGGGTGGCCATTTTTTTTAAGCCAGGCTGGCGAGCGGTGGCTTCCAAGATTACGGCAGATCATGGAGGGAGGTTTCTCAAAGCACACATGGCTTGGGGTCGGTGGTCTTTAACCTTTGTTAACATATATGCTCCTAATCAGAATCAGGATGTGTTTCTTCGTTTGCACCTTGGGGACCTCCTGCAGCCAATAACCACTCTTATTGTCCTTGGGGGTGACTTCAATTTGGTTTGGAACCCAGAGTGGGACCGCACTGCGCAAGCACATCATACAGCCGGGGCGATGTCAGCGACACTGCAGAACGCCATCACTGACTTCGGTTTAGTTGACGCCTGGAGACACCTACACCCGGATTCTCGGGATTACTCCTTCTTTTCTCATGCGCACCGATCATATTCTTGTATAGATTATTTTTTTCTTTCTCTCCCCTTGATTCATATGCTGTGCAACGTGGAGATCTCCAATATATCCATATCGGACCATGCACATGTCCTGCTCTCGCTCCAACCCCCTGATACACGTAGGGAACCCCTACCTCGATGGAGACTGCCCCCTCAGGCCCTCCAGGACCCTGTGGATGTGATGGATATCCGTAAGGAGATTGAGGCCTTCTTTCTTGCCAATTCCCTCTCTGATACCCCTGAAGACGTTCGATGGGACGCCTTCAAAGCTACCATCCGAGGGGTCATCACGTCTATATCAATTTCCCGGACTCGGGAGGCTCGGTTGGTCGAATCCACTCTTTCTAGAGATATTAAAGCTTTAGAACGTAAAGACCACGTGCATCCGTCCCTTCGCAACAAGCGGCTTCTTACCGAACTCTGTGGCCAATTGCGATTACAGCGCACCAATAAAGCGGAACGGCTCCTAGTCACCCTCAAGCAGAAGTTCTATATGGGGGACAAGATCGGGCGTGTCTAGCACGATGACTCCGGGCTCAGACTACACGAGCTCACATTGCTAAGCTCAAGCGTCAGGATGGCACTTGGGCCATCTCGAGGCGGACAAAAGCCTTGAACTGGAGAATTTTTAAAGGGATCTCTACGCAAATGCTCCTTGTTCACCCGACACTGTCTCAGCTTTTCTTGACTCCTGCCCTTGGGACCCTATTGATCCTTATTTCACGAAATTGTTAGATGACCCTATTACCCACGATGAAATAGCCAAAACGCTGAAGCAGCTCCCGGTAGGCAAAACCCCGGGACTTGACGGTTTGCCGGGTTTTTTACCCGCAACTTCGGGACCATATGCTTCATCTTTTTAATAGTTTCACTGATAGCTCTGGTCTCTCCCCCACAATGAACGAGGTGGAAGTAGTGCTTATTCCCAAACCAGGAAAGGACCATACCCTGCCCGCATCCTTTCGCCCTATTGCCTTGTTAAACACTGACGCCAAGATATATATGAAAATCCTGGCGAAGCGCTTGGAACCACATCTTCCGGGTCTTGTCGACCCGGATCAAATGGGGTTTATTCGTCACCGTCAGGGAGCGGACAATATCCGCCGGATAGCCCATCTGGTGGAGAAAGCGAGATTCAGAAATATTCCCGCCTGTCTGGTGTCCCTAGACGCAGAGAAGGCATTCGATTGCGTGGATTGGGGCTTTCTCAGGGCAGTTCTTCGGAAGGTAGGTCTGGGACCTGGGTTGATTTCTAAACTGATGGCTCCCTATGCGAAACCCACTAGTCGCATTCCTTTTAATGGGCATCCTACGGCCCCTATTCCTATCCACCGCGGCACTAGACAGGGGTGCCCGCTCTCCCCCATACTATTTGCACTCGTGGTGGAACCCCTGGCTATTGCTATATGTCGAGATCAGGATATACGGGGTATTCCCATGGGTGGCTATGAGCATAAAGCTTCCTTCTTTGCTGACAATCTTCTCCTATCCCTGTCCTCTCCACCGACCTCCCTTCCTGCTGTAGCGACGCTCCTAAGGTCCTTCGAAGACGCTTCCGGATATCGGATCAACCTCACTAAATCTCACGCCCTTAATCTTACGTTTCAGGCCTCGGAAGTCCAGGAACTACAGGATTTGATTCCGGTTCAGTGGACCGATGTGTCGATTCGATACCTGGGCCTGGATCTGACCCCTACACTCTCGACTTGGACCTCGTCTAATTGGCCCAGATATAGGAAAACCATACGGGAGGAAATGCGTAGATGGAAAGGCCTCCCCCTTGCATGGTTAGGACGCATCAACACCATTAAAATGTCTCTTCTCCCTAAAGTCCTCTACCTTTTCCAAACCCTCCCCACCCCAATACCACAAGCGGTCTCTTGGCCCTGCAGCGGGACTTTACCAAATTTATATGGGGGAAATCTCATCCTCGCTTTTCGAGGTATCCTGTAGACCTTTGTGGGATCTGGCATGGCTTCCGCGAGGGGATTGCCCCCGCAGCGCGTACATAGCTACCCCTACGAGAACGGTTTTGGAGATCTGGGATAGACAGCGGTATCCCGGGGCCTAACTACGTTTCCCTCCCCTAACACACCTATAACGTGTAACCCTATGTTCCCCCCTGCCTTGCAACCTCAGGCATTTGATGCATGGACGGTGGATGGGCGTCGAGTTATTCAAGATTTTTTTCAGGGCATCGACTTCCGTACGTTTGAACAATGCAAACAAACCTTTCATCTCTCGGATGGGGCGGGTATGCAATACTACCAGTTACGGCATTGACTTAGCTCCCAGACATATATTCAGGAGGCCACCAGACAACTCACCCCCTTTGAATCTCTGGTTCGCAAATTTGAGGGGTCCAAGGGTCTGATCTCTAAAACCTATTCCGTTTTACAACACTCTCAATGACCCACATCCCATTGCTACCAGACACGCTGGGCCTTAGACCTGGACGAGGATATCCCCCCGGAGGGGTGGGCTCGACTGTGGAGGGACATCCCCAGGGTGTACCGGAGTACACAGCAACGCGAATCAGCATACAAACTGATAACACAGTGGTACTACACCCCAACCTGCCTCCATCAAATGTTCCCAAACCCCCCCCGACATGCTGGAGGTGCATGAGTGATAGAGGGGACTTTCTGCACATTTGGTGGTCCTGCCCCGGTCTCACACTATTTTGGAAGGAGGTCCTCAGTCACATTAAAGAAGTGGTGGGTTTCCCGGTTCCTTCCTCCCTGGTAGTGGTGATTTTGGGCATTAAACCCAGCACGCTGAAAGCCATGACAAATGCAGAATGGCACTTGATTCTCCATTTGTTAGGAGCGGCTAGACAGTCCATTGCCTTATATTGGAAGAAACCACACCCTCCCCCTATTGCCATTTGGTTTCTTTGGTTGTGGGATGTCTTAGCCTTAGAATTGCTTACAGCCCGCATTAACGACACAGACACACGACCTGAGCGCATTTGGCAGCCACTTATACAACACTTCTCCAAGACTGAACACTCCTGATTGGTTCCCCCCAAACTACGAGCTCTACAGCTGTTTGAGGACTCCCTGGAGCCTTTCTCTAGGGGTCGGAAGCCGGAATCTCCGAAATGACTCACCTGAACCAACAGGCAGGCCTTCTCACCCCCTGAACTCCCTTGGGCCCCCAACCTGGACCCTAGACCCCTACAGTGCATCCGGCCTCTGACCCCTCCCCCCTTGAGGGAAGTTCCCTCTGATTGTTTCTCCTCATTTGTTCTTTTTTCTTGGGTTTTTTCTTCTTTCTTTTCTTTGTTTTGTGTCATTGTCTCTATAAAAGTGGCGATAGTTCTCTAGTATTCTTACAGTTTAAGGCGCTTCTTTTAAATTATGAGAAGGTCTTACCTATGATAAGGCTAAGCTTAACATGTCTCTAACGTATGTATGGCTGTGTTAATGACGCACTTCTTCACAGGATGATCGGACTATGGAATAGCTCTTGATCCTTAGTTCCCTCCATATATACTCCCTCGGAATTGGGAATACTGTTACGCTGATTGAGGTCTGGGAGGGTACCACGCATTGCCTTTTTCCAATTTGCCATACTTTGTAAGGGAGGGATTGATACTCTTTTGCACAGTCCGGCATATGCCTCTCGTGGGTTGACTTTCTCCTGATGTTTTGATGTGCAGTTTGGACGGTGATATTATTTTGCTGTTTCTCTTACTGAGACATGTGCCCTCCATTTGTTTGGCCTTTGTTTCTGCTTTATTTTCAATAAACAGACTTTACAATAAAAAAATGGAGGTGGGCAGGGGCAGCACAAGGACAACAGACATAGGTGGCATGGACAGCGTCAGCAAGCTGACAATGGAGAATATGCAAGTGGGGCAGAGCTAGTACTCTGACAGTAGAGGGTAAGAGGGAGGGGAAGTGGATGCAAAAGGACAACATAGGGTAGGTGGAAGGGACAGGGGCAGCACAAGGACTACAGATGATAGAAGGGACTGGGAGGGGCAGCAAGCTGACAACAAAGGGTAGGTGGGAGAGGTAGAGTTGTATCTGGGCAATGAAGGGCATATAGGAGGAGTGGGGCAATACACATTGATAGATATTTGCATCATAAATGGGCCTGCAAGGGGTGAACTAGTTTAGTGTGCAGATTAATGTTACAAGAATAGCACTGTTATTGTCGAAGCATTGTTTTTTATCAACACTTAAAGAAAGAGAAAATGATGAGTTTAACTCTTTTCTTTATTTAAAGAAGTTACATAACCTGCAAATAAATTCAGCACTGTGAATTATGGGAAACAAATTACTGTTGAATTTCCTTTTTGTGAAATGAAAGCCTTTGAAACCACTGGCAAGCATTCAGGTAGAAGGATTAACCATGCATAAAAATGTAGTAAGTGAAAAAACAAAGATTAGAATGGTGTTATAGTGAGGTGTTGAAATAACAAAAAAACACAGAAATTCACCAGTTATAGATTATTGAGCTAGCATGCTTAGCTCATGACCTCACATAGTACATTACACATGACATGTTAAATAACATAATTGATGACATCACCAATAACATCTCATAGACATCACGGATGACAACATCCAACCTACTGCATCTCAAATTACTCGAGAAATGGATAAATCATTGTACAAAAACAAAATAGGTAGTAAAGGGCCCACAAACATATACAGAATAGATTGACTATATATACAGGTGTACATTTATGTAAGAGTGTAATCCTGGAAACAAGTCTGATTCAGTATGGTAAAAGTTATATGTTGGACATGCTAGTTACCAGTGAAGGTTTAAATGCAAGCAGTACTTCATTCAAACAAGGTACAGATTGAGAGCAACTAGTGTGAGTTTCACATATACATACATTTCAAATAGTTTGTAGCTTAAACCAAAGTCCTGCTGCCAAAACAAGCGTGAAAGACTAAAGTTTATCCTTACAATACATTATTCACCTGTGAATTTCTGTGCAAAGGCTCATAATAAGGAGTTCTCACATACTGCTATGAACAATTTCTATATAAACTAGAGACTTATAAAGTGCAGATACATATTTGAATATGATCTGTGACCATTGTGAGACATTATACATGTTGCAAAAGGTATAATGTATAGATGGTTCAAGTTGCAGTATTATTGTAAGTGTTGTTTTAATGGTGTACACCATTCTCCTCATTTCAGAAATATGTTCCGGGTACATAAACAAACTATGGAGCATTGTCCTTATCCTTATACATGCCATATAATTGGCCAATGCATAGATGTGAAGCTGTTGACTTAAAATTCTGAGTCACATGACATATTTAACAGGCACATCTCTCAAAGGTAAATGCTGATCAAACACTTAATCGAATGGCATTCAAGGTTTAATAAGTTGCAGATTGTAATAATGTCTACGGAGTCATTATGTTTCTTATACACCTGAATACTACCAAAAACAGATCATAATATCTACTGAATGTGGGTGATTTCACAGATATGCTTCATGTCATGCATGTTGCAAAAAGTTACGCTCATTCACACTACAGAGGTGATAAAAAATTGAGACTAGGTGTAGTTTGCTGAATGTCTTCCTGATGCAAAAGAGTATAACAAACTGGCACATTCATTGGATGATGTCATCAATCATGTCATTTGAGAGTTCATCAATGATGCCATTTAACATGTCTGGAGCGATGTAATATGTGAGGACATAAGTAGCTCATGGCGGTGGAACAATTTTTAGTTAGCTACATAAACTATGGCTGGTGAATGTCAGGGTGTTTGGGTTTTAAACATTAGTTTTAGTTTTATTTCAACACCTAAATATAAAGTCAATTTAACCTTTGGTTGTTCAGCAACTGCATATATTATGTTTGATTATGCTTTATTTGGTACTACTTGGCTGGCACGTATAACTCAACATTGCTTGGCATCATAAGGACTTGAATTAGTTGAAAATGGGTAAAAAAATGAAAGTTGTTCCAAACTTGGGTGCCTAAAATATGGCTTGTCTGGGGCATCAACAATATGATGCCCCATATCTGTTCCAACACAACAACAAACAGCAGCAAAAGAGAAGGAATCTCAGCATCACAGCACTCAATCACCATTCAGCAGTGTCTAACTCCACACCCTCTTAGCTGTTTATAGAGTCATCCCTCTCTCTTGACTGCAGACGGTACATCTTTGTCGTGTCACCAGGTGACACAACACTGGTATGTTTCCTTTTCTTTGAAAGAGAATACTCTTTTTTCTCCTTTATTCTTCATTCCTTTTTCAAGTTTAACCCCTTCGCTGCTAGGCCTTTTCCCCCCCTGTGCTAAGCCTTTTTTTGGCTATTTGGGGTAGTTCGCGCTTAGGCCCCTGTAACTTTTTGACCACATAAGGTATCCACGCCAAATTTGCGTCCATTTTTTCCAACATCATGGGGATTCTAAAGGTACCAAGGGTTTGTGGATTCCCCTGGAGGGGACCCAGAAATTTTCCAAAATACAGCCAAATCTTGTTTTTTGGGAAAAATGGGAAAAAAGGGCTCCAGATGAAAGCGTCTGGTTTTTTCCCTGCAAATGGTATCAAAAAGGGGTTGTGGTGCTGAAATCACCATCTTCCCAGCTTTCAGGGGCAAGCAGACTTTTGTCAGAAAACCAACATTTTTTACACAGTTTTGGCATTTTTCTGGGACATAGCCTATTTTTGTTATTTTTTGTGCTTTCAACCTCCTTCCAGTTAATGGTAGAAATGGGTATGAAAGCAATAATGGATCCTGGAAAGCTATATATTTTAGAAAAGTATAAAAAATTATGAATTCAGCAAGGGGTCATTTGTGTAGATCCTTCAAGGTTTCTTCATAGAAACTAACAGTTAAATATAGGAAAAATTGAAAGAAACAGCCATTTGTGTCAACGTTTTCACCTGTAACTTCTTCTAATTATGACAGCTGTTTGAAAGCAATATACCGTTACATTTGCTGGACCTTTCTGGTTGTGGGGATATATAGGACTTGTAGGTTCACCAAGAACCCGACGAACCCAGAGCCAATAACTGAGCAGCGTCTTGCAATGGTTTGTTATTATGTACCGGGTATATAGCAATTATTTTGGGAAAATGTATACATGGAAAAATCGGTATGAAAGACACCTATGTATTTCTGAATTGGGAACATAATATAGAGTTTAGAAACAGTAGATATTTGCACATTTCCGAAATTGGGAGTACCCATTCTAGCATGAGAATTATAGGTCATTTTTCAAAATGACTTCTTTTTACACATTGTCTTTCATTTGGAAGGCAGAAATGCATCGAAAGTCAATAGGTAATAACAGTTGCTCTACAATTCTGTGTTACCCTAAGTCTCCCGATAAAAATGGTACCTCACTTGTGTGGGTAGGCCTTGTGCCCACGACAGGAAACGGCTCAAAACGCAACGTGGACACACCACATTTTCACAATGAAAAATGACCCTTTTTTTGCAGAGTGCCTAGCTGTAGTTTTTGAACCCTAGCTCTGCCTGTACCTAGGGAAACCTAGCAAACCTAAACATTTTTGCAAACTAGACACCCAGGGGAATCCAGGATGGGGTGACTTGACTGGCTCTCACCAGGTTCTGTTACCCAGAATCCCTTGCAAACCTAAAAAATTGTCAAAAAAACTAAACCCATTTTCCTCACATTTCTGTGGTGGAAAGTTCTGGAATCTGTGTGGATCCACAAAATTCCACCCACCCCGCGTTTCCCAAAGTCTTCTGAGAAAAATGGTACCTCACTTGTGTGGGTAGGCCTAGTGCCCGCAACAGGAAACGGCCCAAAACGCAACGTGGACACACCACATTTTCACAGTGAAAATTGACCCTTTTTTGCAAAGTGCCTAGCTGTAGTTTTTTAACCCTAGCTCTGCCGGCACCTAGGGAAACCTAGCAAACCTATACATTTTTGAAAACTAGACACCCAGGGGAATCCAGGATGGGGTGACTTGACTGGCTCTCACCAGGTTCTGTTACCCAGAATCCCTTGCAAACCTAAAAATGTGTCCAAAAAACACATTTTCCTCACATTTCTGTGGTGGAAAGTTCTGGAATCTGCGTGGATCCACAAAATTCCACCCACCCCGCATTCCCCAAAGTCTTCTGAGAAAAATGGTACCTCACTTGTGTGGGTAGGCTTAGTGCCAGCGACAGGAAACGGCCCAAAACGCAAGGTGGACACACCACATTTTCACAGTGAAAAATGACCCTATTTTTGCAAAGTGCCTAGCTGTAGTTTTTTAACCCTAGCTCTGCCGGCACCTAGGGAAACCTAGCAAACCTATACATTTTTGAAAACTAGACACCAAGGGGAATCCAGTATGGGGTGACTTGACTGGCTCTCACTAGGTTCTGTTACCCAGAATCCCTTGCAAACCTAAACATTTGTAAAAAAATACAAATTTTCCTCACATTTCTGTGGTGGAAAGTTCTGTAATCTGCGTCGATCCACAAAATTCTACCCAACCTGCATTCCCCAAAGTCTTCCGAGAAAAATGGTACCTCACTTGTGTGGGTAGGCCTAGGGCCCGCGATAGGAAACGGCCCAAAACGCAACGTGGACACACCACATTTTCACAGTGAAAACTGACCCTTTTTTTGCAAAGTGCCTAGATCTAGATTTTGAACCCTAACTCTGCCTGCACCTGGGGAAACTTAGCAAACCTATACATTTTTGAAAACTAGACACTCGGGGAATCCAGGACGGGGTGACTTGACTGGCTCTCACCAGGTTCTGTTACACAGAATCCCTTGCAAACCTAAACATTTGTCCAAAAAACCACATTTCCTCACATTTCTGTGGTGGAAAGTTCTGGAATCTGCGTGGATCCACAAAATTCCACCCACCCCGCATTCCCCAAAGTCTTCTGAGACAAATGGTACCTCACTTGTGTGGGTAGGCCTAGGTCCCGCGACAGGAAACGGTCCAAAATGCAAGGTGGACACACCACATTTTCACAGTGAAAAATGACCCTATTTTTGCAAAGTGCCTAGCTGTAGTTTTTGAACCCTAGCTCTGCCGGCACCTAGGGAAACCTAGCAAACCTATACATTTTTGAAAACTAGACACTCGGGGGAATCCAGGATGGGGTGACTTGACTGGCTCTCACCAGGTTCTGTTACCCAGAATCCCTTGCAAACCTAAACATTTGTCCAAAAAAACCACATTTCCTCACATTTCTGTGGTGGAAAGTTCTGGAATCTGCGTGGATCCACAAAATTCCATCCACCCCGCGTTCCCCAAAGTCTTCAGAGAAAAATGGTATCTCACTTGTGTGGGTAGGCCTAGTGCCCGCAACAGGAAACGGTCCAAAACGCAAGGTGGACACATCACATTTTCACAGTGAAAACTGACCCTTTTTTTGCAACAGAACGTTTGAGCTATTGGTGTTGGATTATTATTTGCAACGCCAATAGCTCAAACTTTTAGTAATGCGAGACCTATTGCATTGCAAATGCTTGTTTAAGTTTACCTTGTTGCTGATGGTGTCTATGCAGTGTTAATGTGTTGCTCACATATGTAAGTCACTTTATTCTTCAAGTGATTAGAGTAAGATCATAAAAACTAAGGGGCAGATTTATAAGCCCCTTGCGCCACTGGTGCTTCACTGTTTGTGACGTACCGGTGGCGCATTTTACTGCTCCATATTTACAAGGACAGGAAAAGCCACCCTGCGTGACTTTTCCTGTCCTTGTAAATATGGCCCCTTTGCACATAGCACTTTGCGTGAAAGGGGTGGTGGGTGTTACCACGCAACACCCATGGAAACAGTCACATTTCCAGATTTACGAGGAATCGTAAATCTGGAAATGCGTGTGAATGCTGCGCCACCCCAGGGGAGGCATAGGGAGGTGCAACCAGGAGAAATGTATTAATTTCTCCTTGTTTTTTCCCCTCTTTCTGAAATCACCTCTAATGATTGTTTATGTACAGGAAGGTGTCCCTTCCTGCACATAAACAATCATTGAAACTAATGACGTTTTTCAACTTCTATGTGTGCTAATGCAGCACACATAGAAGTTGAAAACGGCATTTCAGATTGTTTTTGTGCAGGAAGGGAACCCTTCTGAAGAAAAACAATCTCCCCACGATGCAGGCATCCTTGCATCATGGTGCAAAGATGTCTGTGCTGGTGCATGGCAGCAGTTTGTGCGCCAGCGCAGGGGTAGCACAGAGATGCGACATATTGTTGTAAATATGTCACATCTCTGTGCTTTGAAAGTGACTCAGTGTGGCACAGCCAAATGGCTTGCAGCACGCACTGAGTCACTTTCTTGTAAATCTGCCCCTAAGTATAAACTATTTACTTCACCAGACAATCCATTTCGCTGCAGGTTAGCTCCTACACTTAGGACCTCGTTATGAGTGTGCCAAGATTTTGTGTGGGAGTCGAAACCTCTGTTTTACCTGGTATCCCCACTCCAAATTCCGGGGCTTACAACTGTTCTCTCTGGAATGGGGAATAACTGCAAAGACCTGATAACATTGTGTCCTTTTCTGTGCATTTATTGTTGATTCAGGGAGTAAAACCGCTGACATTTTCCACCTGCTCATGGCAAGTGGAAACTGTCAGTGGGCGGTCTGGTGGGGTGAGAGATCAGGTGGGTGTTGGATAGAGCAGACTTCAGCCTGTCCCAGGGATCAGAGCCTGCAGAGGGCGGGCTATGCTGCTCCCCACTGCCCTGCTGCTTGAAAGTAGGGCGACCAACTGGCATGGGTGCAAATTCAGGACAGTGAGTGTAAAAATTCAGGACAAAGGGTCAAAATTCAGGACAAAAATTTAGGACAGAATGTCCAAATTCAGGACAAAAATTTGGTACAAAAGGTACGTTTTACAGACACATCAGAGGAGGTTGTGCAATAGTATATAAGTAAGTAAATTGACAACCAACATAAGTACAAGTCAAAATAAGCTGTTGTATGTTATGTTTCACACACCCTTTACCCCCACAACAAGACTGTCAACTAGTCCACTTAACTATTCTGTTTTTAACTGCAAAGTTAGAGAATTTTGTAAACATCAATCCACATGTTAAAGGAATAAACTGAAATTTATCAGTCAATACAGCCTGACATTTGCCCGCTATTCTTGAACACATAGCACTTGTAAACACAAGGAGATGATGGACAGAGTGCTGAAACTTTTCAGACACTCACCCCCAGTCACAGATCTGGGTTAAATCCATCATCATTCTTTAGCTCACTTCGCCACCCCAGTTCAGAAATAGCTATATGCAAATCAGTCTTGACCCTGTGCCTCATGGGAACAGTCCAGCCCGAACTGCCAAGCCATGTCTTCCCTGAACCAGAAACAAGCATCCTGGGACCAGTTTCGGGCTAACAGCCCTCATCAGCCAGGCTAGCTTGAATCCAGTGGCAAAGTGAGCAAGGGATCCATGTCTGGGCATGGCCTGCCAACTTAGGGCGAACGAAGCAAACACAAGGAGATGATGGACGGAGTGCTGAAACTTTTCAGACACTCACCCCCAGTCACAGATCTGGGTTAAATCTATCATCATTCTTTAGCTCACTTCGCCACCCCAGTTCAGACATAGCTATATGCTAATCAGTCTTGACCCTGTGCCTCATGGGAACAGTCCAGCCCGAACTGCCAAGCCATGTCTTCCCTGGACCGGAAACAAGCATCCTGGGACCGGTTTCGGGCTAACAGCCCTCATCAGCCAGGCTAGCTTGAATCCAGTGGCAAAGTGAGCAAGAGATCCACGTCTGGGCTTACCCTGCCAACTCAGGGCAAACACAGCAAACACAAGGAGATGATGGACGGAGTGCTGAAACTTTTCAGACACTCACCCCCAGTCACAGATCTGGGTTAAATCCATCATCATTCTTTAGCTCACTTCGCCACCCCAGTTCAGACATAGCTATATGCAAATCCGTCTTGACCCTGTGCCTCATGGGAACAGTCCAGCCCGAACTGCCAAGCCATGTCTTCCCTAAATCGGAACCAAGAATCCTGGGACTGGTTTCGGGCTAACAGCCTTCATCAGCCAGGCTAGCTTGAATCCAGTGGCAAAGTGAGCAAGGGACCCACGTCTGGGCATACCCTGCCAACTTAGGGCGAACAAAGCATACACAAGGAGATGATGGACGGAGTGCTGAAACTTTTCAGACATTCACCTACAGTCACAGATCTGGGTTAAATCCATCATCATTCTTTCGCCACCCCAGTTCAGACATAGCTATATGCAAATCAGTCTTGACCCTGTGCCTCATGGGAACAGTCCAGACTGAACATGCCAAGCCATGTCTTCCCTGGACTGAAAACAAGCATCCTGGGACCGGTTTCGGGCTAACAGCCCTCATCAGCCAGGCTAGCTTGAATCCAGTGGCAAAGTGAGCAAGGGACCCACGTCTGGGCATACCCTGCCAACTTAGGGCGAACAAAGCAAACACAAGGAGATGATGGACGGAGTGCTGAAACTTTTCAGACACTCACCCCCAGTCACAGATCTGGGTTAAATCCATCATCCTTCTTTAGGTGAGAAGTTGGCCTGGTATATGCTGTCCACTATTTATAGTGGGCACCTTGCACCAGTCCAAACAACCCCTTATTGGAGATAGGTTAAAGACAACCTTTATTGAAAGCTATCCTAGTGGTAGCTATGGAGAGCAGCCTTCAGGCTAAGTCTTGAAGGAATGTAAAGCAGCTTGTTTTACCAGTCTATAATCTCTTGAGTGACCAAATGAAAGAGGACCACACCAGGTATATATTCAAAATATATGTATTTATTGCTAAACACACCCCTCTAGTCTCTTTATGAAGCTAGAGTTCGAAGTACATAAGTTATAAGTTAGTTATCAACAGTAATAGCACAAATACACGTTTGAGCCCTAGGGGCGTACCAAACCATATACCAATAAAGTGGTATAAGAACCACGACTGAGCTAGACACAAGGCCTAGAGCCTGTAGAAGTGCTTGGACCACAAGGAACCACCCAAGGTAGTGACACAGGGGACCCACGGGGGACGCGTGCAGTGTGAGAACACAGCAGCGAATCGCCGTTGACTTCTATGGGGAAAGTCGCGGTTGGAATTTTAAAGAAAAGGGACACTTAGAGGAGGACTTGGAGCAAACCCTTTTAGAACTGGGTCATTCTAGAGTCTATACCCACGGGAGCACCGGAGTACTCGAGTTACCTCACCCAGGGAAGCCGGGTGCATAGGTGTCTTTCGGGGTCGGGTTTCGTCGTCGTTTTCAATGGCGATCTGCTGCAAAGTGCTGCTGGCGGCCAAGTCAAAAGTGTTCGGGTGGATCCAAAGGTGGATCGAAGATCTGAAGAACCTGAAAGCAGAGGGGACAGAGTCTGGGTCACTAGCCAGTGACCAGGAAGGCGATGAGCGGATGCCCACCGATGTTGGGTGCTTCAGGTAGGTTGACGGTCGTCTTGACTCTTCAGCCACGAGGTCCAGGAGGCGTCGACAATGACCAGGAGCTGGATTCGAGCTGTCCCACGACGTCTGTCGATTGCTGAGGTGTCGGCGACCGGATTGGACCCAACAAGCCTTGGCAACGGCAAGTCTCGTGGAAATAGAAGAAGGACGGTGGTGCAGACCAGCAAGGTCTGAGGGACTCACCCTGCGAGGGTAAGTCAGGGCAAGCCTGGAGCAAGCAGGGAAGCCCAAGCAGAAGAAGAGTTGCCTTCGGGAGGGCCCACTAGCCAATGGACTAGCGACCACAAAGGAGCCTCGAGTGAACGCACTTGGAGCTGGCTCACGGGACACTTGTAGAGTGGGGGCCAGTGATCTTCGGTGCAGTCAGTGCTGGAGGCGGGGGCTACTCGGAGCCCAAAGCACAACTTCGTGGGAGCCCAGGAAGAGGATGCACTTGCAAATGTGCTCGGTGTCCAGCGGTCACGGTTCCACGTTACCCACGACAGCTACAGGCCTCAGCTTTGCTGGGGACTCAGGGCAGCCTCGGGGAAGTCTGGAAATCCACCTCTGGTGATGCAAAGACTTCGGTGTCCGGCGGGAGCTTCAGCGATGCAGACCGGACAATTGCTTCTTTGGTGCCTGCCAAGCAGGGGAGTCACTCCTTGACCCCAAGGGAGATTCTTCAGTCCTCTAATGTTAAAGTAGAGCGTCGAAGGTCCAGGATTCTGTGTCAGAGTTTCGTCCAGGTAAATCTAAAGTCCTAAGGACTGAGGTCCCATACTTATACCAAGTTAGGGGTTGGACATACTCTGGGGACCCACCTATGGGAGGGTCAGGGCAGAGGGGTGGTTACACCCCTTTCCCTTTGTCCAGTTTCGCGCCAGAGCAGGGGCTGGAAGCCCCTGAGCCGGTTTGAACTGGGGTATGCACAGGGACACCAAATGTGCCCCCAGTGCAGGACTTCAAAGCACCAGAGAGTGCTCCCGCCCAGCCCCAATACACACTATCCTGTCTGGGGAGGTGGTTACACCTCCCTGGGACAGGAAACCTATTGTCCAGGCCTCCCCTGCCGGAGTTTCGGTCAGCAGCAGGAGGCCAGACTCGTGTCTGTGGCAGCGGCATCCATTTTGTGATGCCAGGGCTCTGGAAAGAAGTTACCGGGTAGGCCGATGGGTACATGTCTCTCCCTCTAGAAGGGTGGAATGCTACCCCCGCTGCCAGAACTGGCGGGGGGGGGTAGTATTCCAAGATGTTTGACACCAAACTCGACATGTTTTGGTGCAGCCAGTCCAAAGTTAGCATTCTACCGCGAGGATATAATGCACTTAAGAGTATTTGGTCAGGCTGCACTGCAAACAGCATCAGAGGAGGTACTCCGAATGCTGCAGAGGGGCTCTGCTCATGCAGGGGCACCCTCTCACATAAAAACCAACCACTCTGCCTTCAGGATTGTCAAGGCCTGCCATAGGAGTGACTTATAGGTTTATAGGTGTGTGCAATGGTAGTGATATAGGTAGCCTATACCACTGTAAGGGGTGCATGCACCACCTTACTCAGGATGCAGTAGCAGGCCTGTGGTGTCATTTTGGCTGGCCTTCCAGGGGTGGCATAATACATGCTTCAGCCCCTGGCAGGCCTCTGAGGTACCTATGCCCTGGGTACATAGTATACCATATACTAGGGACTTACAAGGGCACTCCAGATCCCAATCAGAGATGTGCCTAAGGCACATGGAAACCATTTTAGAGAGGAAGCAGCTAGGCTGGGGTCCTGATTAGCAGGGCCCCAGCCAGACTAAAGTCGAAAAACAGTGAAGCATCAGCAAAAAGTGGGCGTACCCATGTCAAGCAGATCCTACTCTCCTACACTCACTTCGCCACCCCAGTTCAGACATAGCTATATGCAAATCAGTCTTAATCCTGTGCCTCATGGGTACAGTCCAGCCCGAACTGCCAAGCCATGTCTTCCCTGGACCGGAAACAAGCATCCTGGGACCGGTTTCAGGCTACCAGCCCTCATCAGCCAGGCTAGCTTGAATCCAGTGGCAAAGTGAGCAAGGGACCCACGTCTGGGCATACCCTGCCAACTTAGGGCGAACAAAGTAAACACAAGGAGATGATGGACGGAGTGTTGAAACTTTTCAGACACTCACCACCAGTCACAGATCTGGGTTAAATCCATCATCATCCTTTAGCTCACTTCGCCACCCCAGTTCAGACATAGCTATATGCAAATCAGTCTTGACCCTGTGCCTCATGGGAACAGTCCAGCCCGAACTGCCAAGCCATGTCTTCCCTGAACCAGAAACAAGCATCCTGGGACCAGTTTCGGGCTAACAGCCCTCATCAGCCAGGCTAGCATGAATCCAGTGGCAAAGTGAGCAAGGGATCCATGTCTGGGCATGGCCTGCCAACTTAGGGCGAACAAAGCAAACACAAGGAGATGATGGACGGAGTGCTGAAACTTTTCAGACACTCACCCCCAGTCACAGATCTGGGTTAAATCTATCATCATTCTTTAGCTCACTTCGCCACCCCAGTTCAGACATAGCTATATGCAAATCAGTCTTGACCCTGTGCCTCATGGGAACAGTCCAGCCCGAACTGCCAAGCCATGTCTTCCCTAGATCGGAAACAAGAATCCTGGGACTGGTTTCGGGCTAACAGCCTTCATCAGCCAGGCTAGCTTGAATCCAGTGGCAAAGTGAGCAAGGGACCCACGTCTGGCCATACCCTGCCAACTGAGGGCGAACAAAGCATACACAAGGAGATGATGGACGGAGTGCTGAAACTTTTCAGACACTCACCTACAGTCACAGATCTGGGTTAAATCCATCATCATTCTTTCGCCACCCCAGTTCAGACATAGCTATATGCAAATCAGTCTTGACCCTGTGCCTCATGGGAACAGTCCAGCCCGAACTGCCAAGCCATGTCCTCCCTGGACCAGAAACAAGCATCCTGGGACCGGTTTCGGGCTAACAGCTCTCATCAGCCAGGCTAGCTTGAAGCCAGTGGCAAAGTGAGCAAGGGACCCACATCTGGGCATACCCTGCCAACTTAGGGCGAACAAAGCAAACACAAGGAGATGATGGACGGAGTGCTGGAACTTTTCAGACACTCACCCCCAGTCACAGATCTGGGTTAAATCCACCATCATTCTTAAGCTCACTTCGCCACCCCAGTTCAGACATAGCAATATGCAAATCAGTCTTGACCCTGTGCCTCATGGGAACAGTCCAGCCCGAACTGCCAAGACATGTCTTCCCTGGACCGGAAACAAGCATCCTGGGACCGGTTTCGGGCTAACAGCCCTCATCAGCCAGGCTAGCTTGAATCCAGTGGCAAAGTGAGCAAGGGACCCACGTCTGGGCATACCCTGCCAACTTAGGGCGAACAAAGCAAACACAAGGAGATGATGGACGGAGTGCTGAAACTTTTCAGACACTCACCCCCAGTCACAGATCTGGGTTAAATCCATCATCATTCTTTAGCTCACTTCGCCACCCCTGTTCAGACATAGCTATATGCAAATCAGTCTTGACCCTGTGCCTTATGGGAACAGTCCAGCCCGAACTGCCAAGACATGTCTTCGCTGGACCGGAAACAAGCATCCTGGGACTGGTTTCGGGCTAACAGCCTTCATCAGCCAGGCTAACTTGAATCCAGTGGCAAAGTGAGCAAGGGACCCACGTCTCGGCATACCCTGCCAACTTAGGGCGAACAAAGCATACACAAGGAGATGATGGACGGAGTGCTGAAACTTTTCAGACACTCACCCCCAGTCACAGATCTGGGTTAAATCCATCATCATTCTTTAGCTCACTTCGCCACCCCAGTTCAGACATAGCTATATGCAAATCAGTCTTGACCCTGTGCCTCATGGGAACAGTCCAGCCCGAACTGACAAGCCATGTCTTCCCTGGACCGGAAACAAGCATCCTGGGACCGGTTTCAGGCTAACAGCCCTCATCAGCCAGGCTAGCTTGAATCCAGTGGCAAAGTGAGCAAGGGACCCACGTCTGGGCATACTCTGCCAACTTAGGGCGAACAAAGCAAATACAAGGAGATGATGGACGGAGTGCTGAAACTTTTCAGACACTCACCCCCAGTCACAGATCTGGGTTAAATCCATCATCATTCTTTAGCTCACTTCGCCACCCCAGTTCAGACATAGCTATATGCAAATCAGTCTTGACCCTGTGCCTCATGGGAACAGTCCAGCCCGAACTGCCAAGCCATGTCTTCCCTGGACCAGAAACACACATCCTGGGACCGGTTTTGGGCTAACAGCCCTCATCAGCCAGGCTAGCTTGAATCCAGTGGCAAAGTGAGCAGATGGGGGAGACTGTCAACTCCTTACACAACAGTAACTATTTGAAAAGTAATGGCATATCAATGAGTATTTTCCCATCCCTTTATGTCCCACCTCAAACAATCCACTATGTATTGTAGTACCCAGATCATAGTTTATTCTTGTCACGCCAGCCAGAGTCTATGTATCCTCTAAACTGTTAATTCACATGCTTCTTCATAAGATTCTCCCAAACACTGATGTGCTTAAAGAACTCCCTTCAGTATCTATTTTTGTATTAACCCTATTATTGTACTCCAAGCTACCCACAGGCTGTCCTAGTATAATTCATTTTAGCCTCAACTGCCATCTCAGAGCCATCTAGGCCAATTTAAATACTGATTTTGCAAGTGCACTTCATGTTAGTGTACATATGCACCAAACAGCCTCCTAAATAGCCCACAAGCACTCTCGAAGCTATATTAAAGTACAGTATAGAACATCAGAGTGCGCTATTGTTTAGAATATGTACAATTGTATTGATTTTAAATTACATTTTATGGATTTTAGAATCATGAGAAAATAGCTCCACGTTTAATTGCTATCAGAATTTTATCTTTGTCTTTCTATTGACTGTGTGTGATCAAACTCTGTTTTATCTTTATTTATATTTTGATACTTCTGATGAACTGGTCGATGCTTTTATGATCCTTGTATCGAAATAAAGCTATTAAACGAAAACGAAAGTACAGTTTACAAAATACTATGTGCTGGGCTAGCTCAAAACATATTGTGGCATAACTCAACCAAGACTTGGCACATATGGAACCTCAAGCAGCAGCCTACCCATAAAGGTGATCAGAGTGACAGCAGCGTTGGCGTGTGATAGCAGCCACTTCACACTGTCAACCATCATCCAGTAGCCTGGTCACATTTTACCATCAGATAGCTCACGAAGACTAAGTAAGCCTTCGGACAAAAGCCAAATCACATCAGGAAAAATCATAAAGTAGCCTGAACAGACAGAAAATCATCATATACCAGCCTGATCAACCCACGAATCATCATTCAGCAGCTCGAACACACAGCATTTCACAGCAACCTCAACACACAGTGAATAATGAGACAGCATGCTAAACAAAGTAAACCTCTGGACATTCCCCTGGTCACTCAACCAACCATATGAGAGTAGACTGGCAATGCCATCGGCCAAATGACAAACTCTTTGTGAATATCAAAAACTCTGTGGCTAACAATACAACCTCTTTGCGACAAGATCTAGCACTAGTCACCACAAGGGTACCCCAAAGCGATGCTCCCAGTTCCTCCTCAGATTCACCTCCCTCCCTGCCCACCACCCGTCCTTCGTCCCTGCCGGGTGTTGAATTGACCGATCCACACATTTCACGGCCAGTAACCCTCTCACCTTTACCAACCTCCTTGTCAACGCATCCTAGAACACCGCAAGTACTCAGTGACCAACCCCCCCCTCTGGAACCTCCCTTTACCGCCTCTGACCCCTCTGGCACACAACGATATCCTCCCTCCTCGCCAGATCTCCCCACTCAACCTCCACCCCTTTCCCAACTCCCAGACTTGGGGGCACGCCTGGACGATATTTCCCTCCAGCTGCACCTTCTCAACCTCGAACTCCACGATTTGAAAGCCCTCTCACTTGAATATCTCCCCTTGATAAGCTCCCTCCTCTCTCGTCCGAATCTGCCCAGAGCCCCTGCTAGCGCCAGTGTTAGAGCTCGCCTTGACCAACTCTCGCCCCCCACTATCTCTAAAACCGTACCCCTACCTAACGCACCCTCTCGCCTCAGAAGATCGATGACCTATCTTGCACCCAACGAAATCGATGACCTTCTCAAGTCTTACTCGCCTAGCACAGACACCAACAAGATCCCGAAGGGACTAATTCAAGCCATTCACCCTAATCCGAACAGAGAACCCCCCACAACCTCAGAGCCATAAACAATGACAACCTCACGAGAGTGAATATCATTCAGACTCCTCCCCCCATACACCGGCACAACTTAAATGCATACTACTCAACTGCAGGTCAGCCAACAAACACGCCTCCGATATCTTCGACCTCATCCAACACAATGAGATAGACATCATCATCCTCACTGAAACTTGGCTCAATCCCTCGTCCACTCCTATCCTAGACCTCCTAGTGCCCCCTACCCATGACATAATTCGTCTAGACAGAGCTAAGAAGCTGGGAGGTGGCCTAGCTTGTATACATCGGAGCACACTTGCGGTCTCCCTCTCAGAGTCCTCTACGCCATCAACATGCAAACACCTTTGTCTCAACATCTCTAGTAACAATCACCCGGTGTGCAAACTACACACATTCTATCACCCCCCTGGGGACAACCTCCCCTTCATCGAACAATTAATGGAAATCATCTCTGGCAATGTGGATTCCGCGCTGTCCCACATCTATCTTGGCGATTTCAACCTTCACTGGTCGAACCCTAATGACCAAGAAGTAACATGCCTCAATTCCTTCTTGAGTGATCACGAGTTGATTCAACATTGTGACCAGCCAACCCATATTAAAGGGGAAACTCTGGACCTCATCATCACCAAATGACACACCATCACAATGGATTCCATCATCCCCTGCGATTGGTCTGACCATCACAGCATTTTCTTCCATATCAACATGGAGGTGTTTCTGAGGAAGGCTCAACCAACGAAACCGAAGATTTGGAAAAGGGACCTCAGAGATATCAACACAGCGGATCTAGCAACCCGCTGTAAATTTGCCCTCTCTTCGCAAGTGGACGTGTACGAGGTCCATGCACTCACAGACTTTTACAACTTTACTATCTCTAGCATCATGGATTCCACGGCTCCACTCCAACAAAAAAATGCATCGACAAAAATATCCAAACCATGGTTCAACTGCAACCTAAACTCGGAACGTCACAACCTAAGGGCAATCGACCGCTCCTGGAGATCCACTCCATCCGCGGACCAGCTAAAAATCCTTAGATCGGCAAGAAGCTCTTATAACAAACAAATCATGAGAGCTAAGGTGGACTATTTCAGTTCCCAACTTAACCAAGCTGCAAATCGCCCAAAGAAACTTTTTGAACTGGTTAAACAACAATCTGTGGAAGCCCCTAACCGACCTGACTCTGAAGTCAGCCCTCCCTCATGTGATGATCTGGCTGCTTTCTTTACTGAGAAATCAAGACTCATCAACATGGATCTGGAAACCAGGTGGGCTCTAATGCTACCCAATGGGTCTGCGCCCCCCCCCGACCTTACTAGACAAGTGCTAACCGAATAGCCGGGGAATCAAGAACAATGCATCCTGGGACGCCTTTACCCCCCTCAATGAAAGTGACATCAAAAAGGTTCTTCGGAGTATGAACCCATCTAATCACTTCAGCGACCCGTGACCACCTTCCATCTTCAAAGAAATTAAGGATGCCGTCTCTCCCATCTGGACAAAGATCGTCAATGCATCTTTGTCACAAGGCACAATCCCAGAATGCCTAAAAGCTGCACAGGTAACACCTATACTAAAAAAAACTACCGCAGACAGTGCTGTTCTTAACAACTTCTGCCCTATCTCTAGCATCCTTACTCTAGCCAAACACCTAGAAAAATGCGTCCAATAGCAACTCTGTGCGCACATCGAAAATTTCCATCTCCTGGACCAACATCAATCTGGCTTTCGTAGTGGGCACAGCACTGAATCGGCTCTCACTCACGTGAAGGATGACATTTTAAAAATGCTTGACCGAAATTAATCTTGCCTCCTTATCCTCCTTGACCTTTCCTCTCCGTTTGACACTGTCAATCACGACAACCTCCTAGCCATTCTGGAGCACAGGATGGGCCTCTCTGGTCAGGTGCTGCAATGGTTCTCGTCCTTCCTCCAGCACAGATCCCAAAGAGTGAAGGCGAACCACTCTCTCTCCCAGCCATCACCAGTATCCATGGGGGTTCCCCAAGGGTCCACACTATCTCCCATACTCTTCAACCTGTTCCTGGAACCATTAGCTAATGAACTAAATTCCATGGACATTCTCTTCCATATGAATGCAGATGACACCCAACTCTATCTGAAAATCTCCTCCCCGGACAACATCACTTCACTCAACTCCACCCTATTGACTACTCAAAACTGGTTAACTGAGAACCACCTCCTGCTAAACACCTCCAAAACAGAATTCCTCATTTCTCCCCCGAAACACACTCCTAAATTCGACCTCTGGATGAACCAACTCACCGCCTTCAACTGCTCCCCCCACATTATTGACTCAGCTAAATCTCTCGGAATCACCCTGGACAAGCGCTTGAACATGAAGACTCATATCAGCAATGTATGCAAGGGAGCTAACCACCTTCTGAGGATACTCAGGAATCTCAAACCTTTCCTACCACAAGCTGACTTCAAGCAAGTGGTCCAAGCGCTTGTTTTGCAGAGGCTTGACTATGGCAGTGCTACGCTATGTGGCCTCCCCAAATATACCTTGGCCCCACTAAGGGCATCATTGAATGCGGCGGCCAGATTGGTTACGGGCACCAAGCGAAATGCACACATCTCCCCAGTCTTAAAATCCCTAAACTGGCTGCCCTACGAAGCAAGAATACAGCTAAAGATTGCCTGCCTATCTCACAAAGCCCTCCACTTCAAAACCCCCAACTATCTAGAGCAAAAGCTAGAACTATACGGAGGGGGTAGACCGTCTAGGAGTGCTAACTCTCTCCTCCTGAAACCTCAGATCTTTCGCAAAAAGAGAACATGCCAACGAGCTTTCTCCGGCTCTGCACCGAAAATCTGGAACTCTCTTCCACCGGAAATTCGTAGAATCTCCTCCAAGGTTGCTTTCAAATTGGAAGTAAAAAGATTCCTCATGAACAAGTTCTTACCTTAACAGTGTGCGCGATCGTATGCTCTAATGCATTGGACTTACTCCTTTAAGCCCACAGCTTGATGCTAATCATGTCTTTTTTTTTTCTTTTTCTTTTCTTTTCTCTTCTTCTTCTCTTGTTGAATCATTTGCTCCCCTCCTATGTCGCTATGTATCAGTTACTCGCCCATTCTTTGCTGACCCCTAGGATTTGTAACTGGCCTTGTTATGTGAGCCCTATTTGATTCACGGTCTGTGTTACATTCCCATTTGACTCATGTACTAAACTGTTACCTTCCTTTCCCGCAAATTGTAAAGCGCTCTGATATCCCTCGGGATCAAGTTTGCGCTATATAATACTTTATAAATAAATAAATTATCAGGCATCTCCAGGCAAAATAAAGCTGGTGGGATGGGGAGCCATGAAAAAGCAACATGAACACACAGTGGACATAATGAGGGAGAGCTCATTATCGTGCAGTTAAGTTAAGGTAGATTCATAGCCTGCTTCATGTTTAACCTTGCAAAAAAAATAATACTTTTGCACCCATTGTGGAATACACTAACATGATCTAAACTCTACTCTATATAAATTGTTGAGGCAGTTGTTGGCCATTTCTTAAAGCAAAATGGTTTGCAGAGTTTTTGGAAATCTCGCAAACAAAAGTACTCTGATCCATGGTTCCTCACCAAGCTAGCAGTCATATTTAAAAAAAACTTAGAATGGAACAGCAAAATAAAGATCAAGTCCCACATCTTTTAAGGTTGGCAGTGCTAACCTAACTCAACCAAAGCACTGGCCTTCAGTTTAATACTCCTCAGCCATTTGTTTGCTGAGGGGAAATGAACATAGTGTTGCAGCGCATGTAAAGATTAAACAAACTTGCAAATAGATCGAGGCATAGTTTGAAGGGGAGGAGGGCCCTGGAGTGGGAACCAGGAGACAAAGAGAGAGGTGATGATCCGGAGTTGTGTGGATAGGCTGCACATAAAATGGAGGGAAAAGCAAGGAGGAGGCACACAAAATACATAAGAAAGAGAAGGTGAAAGCTGTGAAAATGAGAGAAAAGCAAAGAGGAGGCAAACAAAATAACGGGGAAAGAGCAAGAGAAAGTAATGAAAATTAGAGAAAAGCTCTTTGATTCAACTTACCCTTCGAGAAATTGATTGTAGGGAGTGCTTCTGCACGACTTAAAGTGATCCAAAGGTGGGTAGCCTAAATCTGTTCTCTTTGGCCCTGAAGCACCCCTGCAAGGCTCTGTTAGTTTAAAAAAAGATTGACATAATGTTACCAGCATGGCATGGAGACACCTAGCAGCTATGAAAGAAAGTGAAACTCGTGTGCCCTGTTGTCATCCCTCCTGCTATACCGCCACAATCCTCACCAATCGGTGTTTCTTGGCAGCACTTTATGGTAAGATTGTTTTCAGCTATCAAGAAGAGTCATCTAAAAAATGAGACAGATAAGCCTGGTCTTGCTAGCTTAAAGAAGCTCTTCTAGCCCACACTGGTGCCAATCCTGATTGGCGTAGCTTTGTAAAGAAAAAGAAAAATAACAGAATACAGTGGATGGCACTGCCTTGCATTACTTTCTGTCAGGTAGGCATTACATGGGCATTACAAGGGCGTTCCCGTGCATTCACCCATGTATTATCTGGTGTCCCTTAAATCATGGTCAATATTATTGTTATGAATGGTGGAATATTGCAGGCTAATTAAACATACAAGTGAGTTTTTTGTGCACAGTCCATCTAAAACCCAATTACTTGAAAATGCTCTCAACTGTCACTATCAAGTAACTTAGACACATGAAGTAAATTGATTTGACTAAGATCACACAATTTAGCAATACAGGAACTCTGGGATTTGAACCCAGGCTTCATGGTCACAAACATTGCACTTAAACCACTGACCAGATTAATGTATTTTTCTTAATCCCCTTTAAACCCAGAAGACAGTGTTTTTGTACAACCCTGTAAGATGAAGAGTAAACTGTGTTAAATAAATACAGATCACAGTCTAATCTGACCCAATATCGAAATAAAAAGGTTCATATGAAGGTAAGGGAAGGCTGGAAGCCATCAGCTAATATCACTGACTTTCTACCCATTATATAACTATTCTAGAGGTGAACGAGCCGCTGAAAGCTTGAGCCAGGCTTGAGCCTGAAACCTGTCTCTGGCTCAGCTCGAAGTCCTGTTGGAACCTTGATCCCATAACGAGCTGAGCTTTCATGTGGCTTCTGCCTGCCTTCTTTCCTCTACCCAGGATGTCCTTAGGGACAGGGCTGCTGACTTTGGAACTAGGGAACCAGGTTCAAGTCTCCGCAACAACTCCACATCTTGTGATTCTGGGCAAACCACTTAATTTCCCCATGCCTATAGAACAATGAATGTGACCTTGTGTAATGTAAGTGGTGCTCATGTAAAGAGCTCCAATACCTTTGGGTTGAGTTCACACTATATAAAAACTGCAGAAAAAGGCACAAAGTAAAAACAAAGCCCTTAACATAAGGAAAGATAAATACCCATTTCCTAGATGATTTGTGCAAAGTTATATTTGAAAACCAGGATAAATTGCTGCTTCCCTGCTTAAATTGTGTGATCTTAGGCAAATGTTTTACTCTACCAAAACTCTTTTTCTTCATGAATGTGTATGAAAGTACTTTCAAATATATGAAATGCGAATACCAGTTGTAAAAAAACCTATTGTATTTGATAGACTTTAATGTGACTTATTAACATCAATCCTTCAAATATACTTCTCTTGAATTATATCATATTTTAGATGATGTTTGTTATATGATTTACATAGCAAAAATATTAGGGCTAGGCTGGTGCACGGGCTCTAAGATCTGAGCCAGACCCTTGGCTAGCTCTCCTTGTCAATTTGTTGGCTCGCCCAACTCGAAGCTATTCAATGCAGTGGTTGAAGTGCATTTAAAAAGTATGGATACTGCCTTGGGGATGGGATCAGTAAGCGCAGAGGAGTAATCAAAGGGGTGGCTAAAAAGAGCAAAATATTCTGTAACTATTTTTTTGATCTCTCACGATCAGGTGACTATATATAAAATAACGCACTGAAAAATAAATAAAAGTTAAACCAATAAGTGGGAAATGCACTATTTTATGTTTTGAAACCTGTATTGGTTAATGCAATCACTACATATGTATATGTGTAGAACCAGTGGCACACAGAGTTTAATCCTGTTTGATGAAGCACAGAAAAGCAACTTGTGTATTTTTGGTGCTAGGAGGTCCCTGAAAGCACTGTGAATGTTTGTCATTATTTTAAACGTGCATTATAGATAGTATAATAATACATTTAGTTTAAAGATACGAAGTGCTACTAAAGTATAGATTTCATTAATATGCATTCTATACCTAGAGCAAACATTTTTTTATAATTGTCCTTTAAAAGCATGCACTCCATTGCACAGCTTGGAACACCCTTACAGTACCCTGTAAAAAGAAAATATCTTGTCATCAGGAAGCACCAAGTGATTCCATCAATTAGCACCTCCCAAGCAGCCTTTACATTTGCCAAGTAACCAAATGCACACATTTGCATTTCTTTGGGGAAGCGGACACTCTGACAAGAAGGCTTATTGCTTTTAGCCCTCTGCCCCTCCCACTGGAACGCAGCACAGGAGACTCCCTTGCATGTCAACTGGGGAATCTAAATTGTGGAAATGAACTTTTGTTCTTTAGCTGAGAGGCTACAATTACAGACAAATGCTGTCCGTTAAGACATTCATCACAGACAACAGAATTTTTAGGGCTAATTTACGGACACTCCATGAAAATGACGGACAGTTGGTCACCCTACTTGAAAAAGAGGTTCAGTGTCTTCAGTCCGTATTTTGTCTACAGAATTTTACAGAGCTAATCAACAAAATTAATTTTGGATAATAGCATTTGACCTGGAACTACCACTCTGGGTGAAATCACACCACTCGCAATCAGGGCTTTAGACATTCCAGCAGTCTATCATGGACACTGGTCTCTCAGCCAAGGAACAGATGTGGGTGAGGCTCCATGAACACAACAACACAGCAGAAGCAAATGGAGCAAAGGGGTGAATCACAGGCAGTAAGACATGATGGACCAGATTACAAAACATTGTTTCTTCATCTGGATTTTCATAGGCAGTGCTTAATTTGAGCTGGTGGTTTCCGGGGATCAGCACTGGCACTTAATTGGCTTCCGGTGCTTGGCATCCATACTTAATTATCACCACACTTATGACACTCTGCCACATGGTGGACCTGCTCATCTAATTTAGAGATGAGCAGACCAACGGTTGTTTATGAATACAATACACATTAAAAAATACTAATACCTGCATCCCAGCCATTCCTTTAGCTTTGGGGACCTGGAATAATCTGAACTGGCACATTTGCAGGCAAGAGAGATGGTTAGTGGTTGTTTTGGTACCGTCACTGGCAGCGCTGACACAGCAATGGGTGGTGCAAGCTGCAGTGGCCTCCTGGTCAGGGCCCTCACACCTATTATTTTCCAAATTAAGCACTGTCTAAGCTAGGGCAGCCAAGGATTCAGTGTTTGCTCTAAGCCCTCACACCACCCATGGGCTGAAATGAAGGTGTCTTGCTGGGTCACATTAGAGGAGCCTACTTTATGACATGTTTACTGCCCTTAAAAGATAGCGGTGAAGAGGGATGACTCTAACTTTTTTTAGGGCCTGTTTACATCTTGGTGGACAGGTTACTCCGTCACAACGATGACAGATATGCCATCAGCAGAAATATAAATCCCGTTATATCCTATGCTGGAGAGTGAAGAAAAATACAAAGTATGTGCACACTTAGAACTTTGGGTGTGCAAAACATGATAATACAGAATAATCTTTATTTACCACATTTCTATACTGCTACCATTGTAAAAGAGGTCTGACCGAAGTTATTTGAATTCCCAATGTCCTGTAATCAGGTGTTCAACTAGCTGCAGTTGAAGTAATTGTCAGTAACTGGCAGCAGCTGGCATCTGACAGCTGTGCCACAGTTAGAAAGGAGCAGGTGGAGGGTGGCTGGGAGTGGCTGCCTTAACCTTCACAGATCACAAGGATATAAAGCCACACCACGCTGAAGTTTGGAAGATAACAGTATTAAAAAGAGCCCCTTTGAAACCAAACATTTATCTCTGCAGAGGGTGGTGAAATGCTGCATTTGCTGCCTTACAAGATCCTATATGTGCCATCAACCCAATGCCAAGGCCAGGCACGGCCTGATGGCACTTTCATGGCTGTGTCAGACCTGCAGCAGAGAAGAGAAAGCGTTCATAGTTTAAAACTGTGGTTCTCACCCTTTTTTTTACCTCAGGGAACCTTCCACCTGTCGCCTGGTGTGCAATGTTTAATGCAAACACTGATCTATGTGCTGGCTTGGAGCACAGACACAGTCACAGAATGACTTTGCAGCTAATGGGGGCAAAAGAAGTGAAAGCAATTCTGATCCTCTGTTGAGCAGGTCTTCTGTTATTAAAAGAGAGTAGAGAGTGGACTGGGAAAGACGATTTTCTCAATCCATTTTATTCAGTGCGGACGTGTCAATGCCTGGATAAATTTGAAGTTATTCGAGGACACCTCTCACTTACAGACACAGAATTTCAACTTTGTGAGGAGAAAATAATCAGGACCACTTTAGACTTTTAATATTAATGTTTAATGTTCCAGACTCCTCTGCTGCAAATGATTCTCCTCTACCTGCTAATGAAGTAACAAATGTACTGCAGACTGATCATCACCTCTTTAAGGTTCAAATACAGCAATCATCAGGCAAAGGCTGATCAGTTCACTCTGTAAACTGCTGGGACTCCTGAAGGCAATGATTTCACAGACCAAAAATTACTTCTTAGCAGGCAGGACTGGCCCTGCCCCGTAGCAGCTAACGCCCAGCTAGCAGGTTGCACTAAAGACTTTGGGGTCATCCCCTCCTAACATAGGCCCAGATCTCTGCCTGTTTAGTACGGTCTCGCAGTACATCCTCCTTATCAGCATCCCTTCAAATAAACCTGTTTGTGAAGCTGTGTTGTGCATTACACCTCCTGTACTGCAAATCCTCTCCCAGTCACATCAAAGCCTTCCCACTTCTGTACAGCACATTTTCAGCTGTACAGAGCTGCCTGAGAGGCCTCCTGTCTGGTCCCCCTTCACCCTCCCAGGCCCCTGGAGGTCCTCCACCCCACTCCAGCTCAAGCAGTATGGGTGGAGCAGTACGGTTAAGCGTTGTCCTCAGCGTCGCCCCACGCTTCAGGGGCTCTAAGCATCTTCCTGTTATGTAATGTGTAAATAAAGCTCTGGTAGCATGTTATCACTGGTTAACCCTCCATAAACCAAACCTAAGGCCTCATTTATGAGGCTCCTCCTTGCGGCATTTTTGTGCGGCAGGAGCGTCACTTTTTGACGTACCAGTGGCACAAAGTGCGCAGCATATTTACAAGGCCATGTAAAGACACTTTACGTGGATTTTCATGGCCTTGTAAATATGTGCCCCTTTCATGCAGAACACTGTGTGAAAGGGGCGTTCCATGGGTGTAGCTGTGGGTGTTCCCACGCAACACCCATGTAATCCAAAGCATTCCCAGATTTATGACAAATCATAAACCTGGGAATGCGTCAGGATATAACGCCAACCCAGGGGTGGCATTTGGGAGGCGCAACGAGGAGAAATGTTTTCATTTCTCCTTGTTTTTTCCTTTTTACATGTGTGCTGCATTCGGCAGCACACATAGAAAGAGGAAATCACCTGAATTTATTGATTTTGTGCAGGAAGGTTGGCCTATGGCAGCCCATTGTGCACCAGTGCAGGGGAAAAGGAAAGGAATGCACCTTATCCCATAGATACGGCGCATTCCTACGCTTTTATTTTGACGCAGCGCAGCAAGATTCCTTGCGGTGCTGCCCTGCACCAAAACCTCATAAGTGAGGCCCTTACTATCTTCCTTCTTTTCATTGACTCTTGTTAACATATGTCGGCTTACCTTGTAGTGCCACCTTATCGCGAGAAACGAGCACTCAGTCGCAATCGCTGCTGCTTCTCAATTCCTGTGCATGCTACTATATATACAATCCATTTCCCAAAGTATGTCAGATGCACCGATTCTACTGTACCAAGGCTCTCAAAGGACACCTTGCACTCATTAAAACATATGTTCATTAAGAAAACAAATTATCTTTTTACCACAGTGTTCAATGATGGCCATGGTACTCAAGGACATTCAGCTGAAAAGCAAAACATCATTTATGGTCCAGTGGCATTAACTTGGCACCGCGTCAGGGGTAGTTAGCACTATATAACTAAAATGTAAGCACATTTATCCGTGATGAGGGAACAACAAGTATATCTGAGAGAGGCGATAATGATTCTCTAGTGACCGCTTAGATGGTTAGTTCATACAAAAGTATTTTTCATTATGGTTAACTTGAGTCATGTTTGATGACTCCGGAAAAAAAGTTTAGCAAAAAAGTATGCACCCCCATGCATATAAGTCAGTGATAGTTATACGCGGGTCACAACAGTTGCTTTTCCCACTTATATTCCTCTACTAATTTGTACTCACCGTTAAAAAACACCAAAGTTCTCTAAACACCAAGGGCCTGATTTCTATTGGATTAAGTTGCCGTTGCGGCACGCATGGTGTCGTAAGGGCACCACAATCTTTAATCCAGATTTACCAAGCAACGCAAGGCCGTCTTTTGTGGCCCTGTACTGCTTGGTAAACCTGGAGTAACGCAAGGCGGCACAAGTATTCCCAGGCATAAACCCATGGATTGTGGCGCATTCCCAGATTTTCCAAGACTGGAAAACCTGGAAATGACTCAAAATACTATGCCTTCCCGTTAAAGGCGCCACGGGGGAAATATCTTTATTTCTCCTCGTACTTTCCTCTTTTTAAATGTGCTGCATTCTGCATCACACTTAGAAAGAGGAAAACACCTCTAATCTTTGTTTTTCTGCAGGAAAGTGTCCTTTCCTGCACAAAAACAATCCTCTTTGCAATGCAAGCACCCTTGAACCATGACCAAAGGGTGTCTGCATTGATGCACTGAGGGCGCCAGCGCAAGGCGAGAGCAGGAAAGTGCCACATCTGGATAGATACAGTGCATCCAGCCCTCTCCATTTGACGTTGTCTTGCTACTTTGCCCTGCGTCAAAGTTTGATAAATCTGGCCCTACATTTAATGCAGGGAGTGCTTTGACCAACTTGACAACTTTAATTGGGTGAAGTAAATCAGTTCAGAGAAGCAAGATGCAAGCATTGATAGTCCCTTGTAGGGTTTGTAAACTTGTTCACAAACTGACAGATGAATATCAGCTCAGAATCTGATTGGCTCTGAAGAGCTTATTATGCTACACCGAAGACCATTCGGCGAATTAGCTGTGATTTGAAAACTTTATTGTTGAATAAAAGTGAGCACACCCCACATGAGTAGCTAAAGGCCATCATCTAAATTCAGATTTGGGGTTCAGGATCACAAACTATTATGCATTTTCACATTTGTATTTTAATGTATTTGGAACCAGAAACAAACTCAGAGGTGCCCTAGAAATGGAACCAAAGTTGCCAACAGGTAAGGTAAAGAGCATTGAGCAAAGCGCTTGACAGAAGGCCCTCCCATGTGACCAGTACCTCCTGGACAGTAACTGGGCATACATCATGGTGGAGTTCTGAAGTGATTCCTTGATCTGCATGTACTGCACTGCATAGGCTCTATGAATAAATAAGTAAACTAAATTAATGCAACCTGGGCATGGTCAGAGGCTGTACAAAGTGCTTTCTGAGGGCTGGTTGGGCTAGTTAGTACAACACATAGTGAAGGAGGGCTGACCACTGGGTACAAGGCATTGCCTGCAGGCTCTAGGACAAGGATTACTTTACCCTGAGCCCAGTGCTCAGCTGGAACTGAGGGCAGCTGTACTGAGTAGAGGGCTTTGTCAAGGTCCACATGCTGTGCTCACTGCCTCCAGTGAACAGCTGCAGGCCATGTCCAGAAAGTGAGAGGACATGTCGGCTGGGTTCAGGACACAGCCAAAGGTTATGCTCAGTCATGGCAGTGCACACCAGGGGCAGAGAGCAATGTATATTATTATGAAAGCCATGGAATATACTGAAAAATCATTGCTTTAAGAACAATTCTGTACCATTTTAACAATAGTACCAATGGACACTAATATCATCAACAAACGTATCTTATAAATAAGAATTCCAATAAAAATCTTTGGTTCGAAGGGCATTGTGGTTTCAGTACAAATCCTAAAAACACTTTTCTTTAGGTATGGTAAGTTGTGTAGCCACAACCCACAATGCACTGCTCCTGACCTCACAAATGATATCACACATAGCATCACAGGTGAAATCATCATTGGCTTCAATAGTGAAATCGCTGATGTCCCATCACGCATTATATTACACCAAAAATAATTACAGCAGTACCACTGAGAGATAACATATTCACGCACTGTTATCCCATAGAAGACAAGGACCACATGTAGGAAACTGGGTTATTAGATGAGGGGGATGAGAACCCATCTCGAGTAATAATCACGTTCATTGTCAGGGTGAATCACAAAAGTCACTAAATAAGCCTGTGCTTAACCCTTTGTGACTTGTCACAACATAGTCAGGCTCATCTTAGAGGCAATGTGTAAAGTATTTTTGCAACACTCACGCAATACTACAGGAGAAAAACCCCAAACCAGTTTGGAACAATAGAAAAAAATGTAATACATAAAATGACACCAAAAGCCAAAAACTCCAAAAAGTAGAACTGGAGTTATGAATTTTTTTACTTTTTCTGTAAAAATAGTGCCAACTGGGGGTATGTTTTTGCTCTGGACTGTGACAAAGTCACCTGTTAAGGCCGTCCACGATGGTGTGCAGACAGAATACAGGTCCAGGTACATCCTGTTGGAAGTTTTACCTTCTGTCTTCGGTGCAGGGTCTGTGCGGTGCTGCTCTGTGGAGCTCTGCGTTGCTTGGTGTCTTCTCCGGTGTGTGATTTGGCTCTGCGGGGCTCTGTGTCACTCGAAGTCAGATCTCATGAAGACTTCAATTAGGAGCTGCGCAGCTCTGTGGGGCTCTGTGTGGCTTTGCATCGGATTTGGTGAATCTTTCAGTTGGGAGCTGCTCAGCTCTGCTGGGCTCAGCATCACTCGACTTCAGATCCGGTGAGCCTTCAAGTAAAAGCCATGCAGCTCTTCAGGCCTCTCTGTCAGATCAGGTGAAACCTTCAATTTGGCATTGAGAAGTGCACTCTGACTCCAGCCAAGGGCCTAAGACCTTGAGGTCAGCACTTGGGGTTCAGGACTAACTATCACAGAGGCCAGCAGTGGGGACCAGGTCAGGTCCAGCTGGGTCTGGTCAGCAGGGAAGCATGAAAGGCCCTGGTACATGTTGTATCCCTGTAGTTATACTCACACATGAGCTCCACTATGCGCGGAGATGGGAACAAGAGGCGCGGGGTTCTAGGAGCTAGCAGCCTCCAACAATAAATGTTAACCACGACAAGAGCTGCTCCTAGTATGGTGACCACTATGAAGTTATGGTTATATTGTGAGTGAAGGCATCTCAAAAAATGTGACGGACTGGTCTCACACACCACCTGGTGTCATGCTTCATCATCGGCCAGTCCTCGCCCTCTAAAACCTTGGTTTGATAGAGGGCGGGCATACACCTGACGACAGGGATGCACTTCTAAACTAAGTGGGGGCCCGTGAAAAAGTGAGTGAGAGTAAAAATCATTATAGTTATCAATTTGTGTTTTTAATGTGATTGGTAACTATATGATATTAAAATCAATGGACGGTGTGTGGGGAAAATTATTGCCCCCTAACCGTAGTGTAAGCGGTCAACATGTTTCTGCCGTGTTGGCCCAGGTGGGTCCAGGGCATTCATCAGAACCTTAGTGTAAAGGAAAGGGGGGGCTCCGTTCTTACCAACTGGTGGCAAGAAGATACCACTGTGCGGGTGTGACCTGTGTCACTCTCCACTAATGGAAAGGCTTCCACGTTCAAGCCCTAAATACCCAAGCTACTTGCCCCATGGGAGGAGGAGGGGGAAACCCCTGTTGTCAAACCTGCCTCAGGGAAAGTATCCCGCGTTGCTCCTAAGTGACTCCCCGGAGCACATTTTTTGAGATGCCTTCACTCACAATATAACCATAACTTCATAGTGGTCACCATACTAGGAGCAGCTCTTGTCGTGGTTAACACGTATCCCTGTAGTTCACACAGGACGTCAGCCAACTGACTCCTGGAGTTACTTCTGGGGCCCTGGGTTCAATCCAATCAGGTCCAGTCTTCCTTCAGGCATCAGACAGCAGCGCAGTCCTTTTGAGTCTTTACAGGTCCAGGAATGTTCCGATTTCAGGTTTTGGGGATGCCACTTGTAAAAAATTGGATTACTGGTTGAGGGGGGTGGAACCCTTCTCAAGCAGCAACCACAGTTCTTCTCAGGGTGAAGTCACAAGCAAACCCTAAATTAACTGCTCAACCCTCGCGTAGCTTGGCACAGAGCAGTCAGGCTTCACTCAGAGGCAATGTATGAAGTATCTGTGCAACACTTCAAACAGTAACACAGTGAAAACATGCCACAAAAGAATCCCACAACAGATTTAGAAGAATAGAGTCATTTTTTGTAAATAAAAAAAGACCAAAATGACAAAAGTCAAATCAGTAGAACCAGAGATATTACATTTTAAAACGTTTTGTAAAAATATTGACAAAAGGCGTAAATCACCAACTTTGGATATCTGGTTGCACTGGACTGGGACAAAGTCACAAGTTCAGGCTAACTGCGATGGAGCGCAGACCGGCTACAGGTACCCAGTTTGGTCTGCCGAACAAAATTTCTTAAATCCTGATTTGAGGAGCAATGCAAGGATCTTTGTTGAAAATGCGTCATACAATCAAACCGATGCATCGCTTCCGAGATGCGGCGAGGATGCTGTGCAAAGTTCTGCATAGTTGTCGAGAATTCCTTCGACCAGGGCTTGCAATGTGAATTCCGGAGTCAAGAATGTGCCGTGCAGTCGGGGCAATGCATCAGTTCCAAGGAGCTGTGAGGCTGCAGTGCAGAGTCCTTCGTTGTCAAGGCTCTCGTCAAAGAAAGATGCGAGGGCCCGCAACAGGGCTGCGTCGTGCATCAGCGGTTCTGATGTGGCAATGGGCTGCAATGAGATGCAGGTCTTTGAGGCGGTTCAGGTCCACGCAGTAGCAGCCATGCTCCGGTTCTGCTCGGGTGACTACAAGCAGCAGAGGAGATGCGTCAGTTCCGCTTGATCCACAAAGGCTGGCAGAGCACCTTAGGCCCACTTCCAAGGGTCCAAAACTGTGGTGGTGGTTCAAGGTTGTGTGAGCCTCCTCTCCCAAAGGCTCAAGTCAGGAGGCCAGACAACCAGCCCTTGCATGGCTTTGGGGTTCTGGGTTCAAGAGATGCAGTTCCAATCTTTCTCCCTAGGCAAAAGAGCAGCAATTCAGCGCAAATAGGTGGCAGTGCAGCAATGCAGTTGTCTAGCAGGGCAGCGTCCAACAGAGTGGCAGTCCTTCAGCAGCACAGCAGCCCTTTTTCCTAGCAGAGTATCCACAGGTCCAGAAGTGTACTGAAGAGTTGCTATCTGAGTGCCAGTATTCATACCCAGCTGTGCCTTTGAAGTGAGGGAGAAGCTTCTAGAGGTTTCCCTTTGAAGTGCCCAGGCATCCTACCTTCCCTGCTCTGGCGCCAGACTAACTACAGAGACTAATTACAGGAGGTATGTAGCCCTTTGTGTGAAGACAGGACAGAGCCTCTTCAGGTGTAAGTGGGGCTGTGCCCAGCTCCTCCCTGCCATCCTGCCAGTGATGGCTCATCCAGGCACATTAAGCTCCCTATTGTGTCTAGTTGTCTAGGAGGAACAAAAAAAGCTCAACTGCCAGTTTACATCCAGCCATGTGATCCAGGTACAGGCTACAGACACTAAATGGCTAAGACAGGAAAACGTAAATTTTCTAAAAGTGGCATTTTCAAAATTGTGATTTAAACTTCACCATAAATTAGGATTTTATATTACAATTCCAAAGACACAAAACATGAACTGGTCACCTGTTCTCATTTGGGAATTACAGCTTATTGAATGTAATAAAGTAGCTCCAATGTTAGTCTATTAAAGAGGTAGGCCTTGCAGTAGTGAAAAACAAATGTAAGAGCTTTTCACTAGCCGGACATATATAAATCCAAGAATTACATGTCTTACTTTTTAATTACATTGCACCCTGCCCTGAGGGCTGTGTAGGACCTATCCTAGGGGTGACTTATATGTATTGAAGTGGAAGGTTTGGGTCTGGGAAAGGGTTTATTTTGACAGGTCAAAATGCCATTTTAAAAACTGCACACACAGGCTGCAATAACAGACCTGAGACATGCTTAAAGGACTACTTAAGTGGGTGGCACAATCAGTGCTGAAGGACCATTAGTAGCATTTAATTTACATGCCCTGGACACATGTAGTGCCACTTTACTAGGGACTTAAAAGTTAATTAAATATGCTGATTGGGAGTAAGCTTATGTTGCCATGTTTTAAGAAGTGGGCACTTGCACTGCAGCACTGGTTAGCAGTGGTAAAGTATGCAGAGTCTTAAGGCCAGCAAAAACAAGATCAGCAAAAATGGAGGAGGAAGGGAAAATGTTTGGGGGAAGACCAACCCAAGGCTGACAGGTCTAACACCACTTTTATGCCCAGTGCCAGCCTGTGAGCAAGGAGGTAACTCCTTGTCTACCTTCTAAATGGTTGTCATCAGTCCCCCTGTTCTCCCGTGGATTTGGCTTCAGCCAGGCTAGTGAAACAGAGGCAGAGGGAAGCCTGGTGTCAGGTTCTTCTATGTGTGCCAGGGCACCCCTCGATGGAGTGTAATCAGCGCATCTCCACGGCCATACTGTCACAAAGACCCTCACCTCCCTAAATCCAGGCCCTTTGTTCACTGTTTGGGAGGGAGACACAACAATCAGGATTCAATCAGTCAATTTGTAAAACACAGCTAATCACCTGTGAGGAAATCAAGGGGCTGGGAACACTGCTACAGGGGCGGATTCAGTTGAACAGCCAGGTCTTGGGTCCTTTCTTAAATTCCACAGAGAGGAGGAGGTCCAGAGGTTGAGTGGAAGGTTGTTCCAGGACTTTGTGGCAAGGTAGGAGAAAGAACATCCTCCACTCTTGCTGCCTCGGACGCAGGGGGTATGAGCGAGGAAGAGGGAGGCAGAGCGCAGTTGTCTGGATAGTTGGTGAAAGTTTAGGCGGTGATTGATGTATGCTGGTTCTTGGTTGTGTAAGGTTTTGAAGGTGTGGGTCAACATCTTGAACTGACATCTTTTCTGAATGGAAAGCCAGTGGAGTTTCCTGAGGTGGGGGGTGATGTGGGTATTCTTGGAGACGTCTAGAATGAGACTGCCTGCCTAATTCTGTATGGTCTGCAGTTTCTTAAGGAGGTGCGAACCATAGTTCAAACAAGTAGTGACAAGTTCTTGGGTGACAGTCCATCTGGTGTTGATGGGGAGCCACTTGAAGATCTTATGGAGCATGTGAAGGATGAGGAAGCAGGTGGATAAGACTACGTTGATCTGTCTTTTCATGGTGAGCTTGCTGTCCAGGGTGAAGCAAGCCCAGGTTGCATGCGTGGTCAGAGTGGGTAAAGGTCCTAGTTCGGGAGGCCACCAGGCGTCGTTCCACAGGGAGAGTGTTGTTCCCGAAAATCAGCACTTCTGTCTTGTCAGTGTTGAATTTGAGACAGTTGTCTTTCATCCAGTCAGCAAAGTTTGTCTTGGACTAGCGAAAGTTGGTCAGCATGGCGGGGGGTCCTCTGAAAGTGAAAGGATGAGCAGGGTTTCATCGGAATAGGATATGATGTTTAGTCCATGTGTTCTGATGATGTTGGCGAAGGGTATGACACCCTTCGCCAACGTCATCAGAACGCAGGTGTTGAACAGACTAGGGCTGAGGGACAAACATCAAGGGACGCCGCAGATCGTTTTCTTGGGTTCCAAGGTGAAAGGAGATAGGCAGATTCTCTGGGTTCTTCCATTGAGGAAGGAGGCGGTCCATTTGAGGGCGTCTCCTTGGATGCCAATGTGGTGAAGTCTTTTAATGAGGGCGTGGTGTAATACTGTGTTGAATGCTGCTGATAGGAGGATGAGGGCTGCCAATTTTCCCTGGTCAAGGAGGGATTTGATGTCATCTGTAACTGTGATTAGGGCAGGTTCGGTGCTGTGGTTGGTGCGGAATCCAGATTGAGAGGTGTCCAGAAAATTGTTGATCTCCAGGTGTTTTTTGAGTTGGTGGTAGATTGCCTTCTCAGGGACTTTGGCAGGAAAGTGATGAGGCAGTAGTTCTGGAGTTCGTTGGGGGTCGGCCGAAGGCTTCTTGAGTATGAGTTTGACTTCTGCATGTTTCCATTCTTTGGGGAAGGTGGCCGTGGTGATGGATACATTAAAGATGGTGGTGAGCTTGTTGCTGATTATCTTGCTGCCAAGGTTTAAGATGTGGTGGGGACAGGGATGTAAGGGTGCTCCTGAGTAGATGGAGTTCAGAATGGCTGTGGTGTATTGTTTGGTTAGTTGGTCCCAGGTGGTGAGCAGGTGGTCCTGTTCATCATTCGTTGGGGCGAGAAGGCTGAGGAAGTCGGTAGTGGTGGGTTGGGGTTTGAAGTTCCTGTAGATTGTGGAGATCTTTTTGTGGAAGAATTCATCCAGGGTGTCGCAGAATTCCTGAGACGGGATGATAATATTTTGGGTGGCTGAGGGGTTGGAGAACTCTTTGACTATTTTGAAGAGTTTTTTGCTGTGGTTGGAACTTGCTTCGATGCGGGCAGCAAGGGTGCTCCTTTTCATCTCTTTCAGAAGTTGGTGCTATTGGTTGAGGGATGTCTTGAATGTGACACGGTCTGTGGACTTCTTGCTGGTGTGCTAATTCCTTCTGAGTCATTTGCAGTTGTGTTTCATAGTATTTAGTTCTGTTGTGTACCAACTGACTTGTTTCGAGGACTTTTTGAGTTTCGTGCTTTTAACGAGGGTGACTCTGTCGGCGCAGTCCGTGATCACGACAGAGACGTTCTTGACAGCCTGTTCTAGGTTCGTTGTGGTGTAAGGGATGGAGGTGTTGAGGGCATTGGTCCATTGTCTCTCTACGACTCTGTTCCAGCTGTGGTGTGAAGTTCAGTGAGGCTTGGGGGGATGCGGAGGATCCTCAGATAGTGAAGTGGATGATAGAGTGGTCTGTCCAGGTGAGCTCGGTGACATGGCTGTACTTGATTCTGTCGCTGGCTTTGAAGATGAGGTTGAGTGTGTATACTGCCGTGTGTGTGGTGTTGGTGACGAGTAGGTTGAGGCTGATGTTGTTCATGCTCTCGAGGAGGTTGCCGGCAATGGTATGGCTGAGGTCCTTGAGGTGAAAATTGAGGTCACCAAGGAAGATGTGGTGTTTGGATTCAATGGCGAGCGGTGCTAGAAATTCAGAAATGGTGTTGCAGAAAATGGGGTGAGGTCCTAGGGATCTGTAGGCGAGGTTTCCTCTGATGGTAGTTTTGCCATCTGTTTGTAGTTGGAAGTTGAAGTGTTCCATCATCTGGGTCATCTGTCCTACCACCCAGTGTTCTCCTTGTTCTCCTGAGTAAAATGATACCTCACTTGTGTGGGTGTCCAAAGCAGAATTGGCTAAAAACGTATTTTTAAAAAAATGTAGCGCTTAGAATTCTCTGTGCTATACTCTAAATCTCTATGTTTTGGGCTCTTCCTAGCCACAGGCCTTTGGCCCACCCACACAAGTGAGGTATCATTTTACTCAGGAGAACAAGGGGAACACTGGGTGGTAGGACATTTGTGCCGGCACAGTGATTCCACACACAAATATGTGGAAAATGTGTTTTTTTCAACTAAATTTGAGGTTTGCATGGCATTCTGGGTAGGAAAACGTTGGGTGATCCACGAAAGCCATACCTCATTGGACTCCCCCGGGTGTCTAGTTTTCAGAAATGTTTGGGTTTGGTACTTTCCCAAGATGGCCGCCGAGCCCGGGGTCAAAATCTCAGGTGCCCCCCCAAAACCAGGTAGTTTTGCTCTAGGTAATTTTGAAGTCTCCACAGTACGATTTGGGCCATTTCCTGTTGCAGCCACTATGCCTACCCACACAAGTGAGGTACCATTTTTATCGGGAGACCTGGGGGAACGCTGGGTGGGAGGAAATTTGTGGATCCACACAGATTCCAGAACTTTCCCACACAGAAATTTGACAAAAAAGTGAATTTTTCGGCAAAATTTGAGGTTTGCAGGGGATTATGGGTAGGAGATTGATGGGGGACCCACGCAAGCCATACCTCGCTGGACTCCCCCGGGTGTCTAGTTTCCAGAAATGTGTGGGTTAGGTAGGTTTCCCCAGATGGCCGCCGAGCCCCGGACCAAAAACTCATGGGACCCCCCATGCAAAACCAGGTTGGTTTGTGATAGGTAATTTTGATGTCACCTCAATAGCTTTTGGGCCCTTGCCTGTCGCCGGTCTTTGACCCACCCACGCAAGTGAGGTACCATTTTTATCCGGAGACCTGGGGGAACACGGGGTGGGTGGAAATTTGTGGATCCACGCAGATTCCAGAACTTTCCACCACAGAAATGTGGGGAAAATGTGTTTTTTGGGACAATTTTTTAGGTTTGCAAGGGATTCTGGGTAACAGAACCTGGTGGGAGGCAGTCAAGTCACCCCATCCTGGATTCCTCTGGGTGTCTAGTTTTCAAAAATGTATAGGTTTGCTAGGTTTCCCTAGGTGCCGGCAGAGCTAGGGTTCAAAAACTACAGCTAGGCACTTTGCCAAAAAAGGGTTTTTCACTGCGCAATTGAGGTGTGTCCACGTTGCGTTTTGTGCCGTTTCCTGTCGCGGGAACTAGGCCAACCCACACAAGTGAGGTACCATTTTTCTCGGAAGACTTTGTGGAACGCGGGGTGGGTGGAAATTTGTGGCTCCACGCAGATTCCAGAACTTTCCACCACAGAAATGTGGGGAAAATGTGTTTTTTTTTTACATTGTTTTAGGTTTGCAAGGGATTCTGGGTAACAGAACCTGGTGGGAGCCAGTCAAGTCACCCCATCCTGGATTCCCCTGGGTGTCTAGGTTTCAAAAATGTATAGGTTTGCTAGGTTTCCCTAGGTGCCGGCAGAGCTATGGTTCAAAAACTACAGCTAGGCACTTTGCCAAAAAAGGGTCATTTTTCAATGCGAAATTGAGGTGTGTCCACGATGCGTTTTGCGCCGTTTCCTGTCACGGGCACTATGCCGACCCACACAAGTGAGGTACCATTTTTCTCGGAAGACTTTGGGGAACGCGGGGTGGGTGGAAATTTGTGGCTCCACGCAGATTCCAGAACTTTCCAGCACAGAAATGTGGGGATAATGTGGTTTTTTTGACAATTTTTTAGGTTTGCAAGGGATTCTGGGTAACAGAACCTGGTGGGAGGCAGTCAAGTCACCCCATCCTGGATTCCCCTGGGTATCTAGTTTTCAAAAATGTACAGGTTTGCTAGGTTTCCCTAGGTGCCGGCAGAGCTATGGTTCAAAAACTACAGCTAGGCACTTTGACAAAAAAGGGTTATTTTTCACTGCGAAATTGAGGTGTGACCACGTTGCGTTTTGTGCCGTTTCCTGTCGCGGGAACTAGGCCGACCCACACAAATGAGGTACCATTTTTCTCGGAAGACTTTGGGGAATGCGGTGTGGGTGGAAATTTGTGGATCCACGCAGATTCCAGAACTTTCTACCACAGAAATGTGGGGAAAATGCGGTTTTTTGGGACAATTGTTTAGGTTTGCAAGGGATTCTGGGTAACAGAACCTGGTGGGAGCCAGTCAAGTCACCCCATCCTGGATTCCCCTGGGTGTCTAGGTTTAAAAATAATATAGGTTTGCTAGGTTTCCCTAGGTGCCGGCAGAGCTATGGTTAAAAAACTACAGGTAGGCACTTTGCCAAAAAAGGGTCATTTTTCACTGCGAAATTGAGGTGTGTCCAGGCTGCGTTTTTTGCCGTTTCCTGCCGCGGGCACTAGGCCGACCCACACAAGTGAGGTACAATTTTTCTCGGAAGACTTTGGGGAACGCGGGGTGGGTGGAAATTTGTGGATCCACGCAGATTCCAGAACTTTCCACCACAGAAATGTGGGGAAAATGTGGGTCTTTTGACAATTTTTTAGGTTTGCAAGGGATTCTGGGTAACAGAACCTGGTGGGAGGCAGTCAAGTCACCCCATTCTGAATTCCCCTGGGTGTCTAGTTTTCAAAAATGTATAGGTTTGCTAGGTTTCCCTAGGTGCCAGCAGAGCTAGGGTTAAAAAACTACAGCTAGGCACTTTGCCAAAAAAGGGTCATTTTTCACTGCGAAATTGAGGTGTAACCACGTTGCGTTTTGCGCCGTTTCCTGCCGCGGGCACTAGGCCGACCCACACAAGTGAGGTGCCATTTTTCTCGTAAGACTTTGTGGAACGCGGGGTGGGTGGAAATTTGTGGCTCCACGCAGATTCCAGAACTTTCCACCACAGAAATGTGGGGAAAATGTGTTTTTTTAAAACATTTTTTTAGGTTTGCAAGGGATTCTGGGTAACAGAACCTGGTGGGAGCCAGTCAAGTCACCCCATCCTGGATTCCCCTGGGTGTCTAGGTTTCATAAATGTATAGGTTTGCTAGGTTTCCCTAGGTGCCGGCAGAGCTATGGTTCAAAAACTACAGCTAGGCACTTTGCCAAAAAAGGGTCATTTTTCACTGCGAAATTGAGGTGTGTCCACGATGCGTTTTGCGCTGTTTCCTGTCGCTGGCACTAAGCCGACCCACACAAGTGAGGTACCATTTTTCTCAGAAGACGTTGGGGAACGCAGGGTGGGTGGAGATTTGTGGATCCACGCAGATTCCAGAACTTTCCACCACAGAAATGTGGGGAAAATGTGGTTTTTTGGACATTTGTTTAGGTTTGCAAGGGATTCTGGGTAACAGAACCTGGTGGGAGGCAGCCAAGTCACCCCATCCTGGATTCCCTTGGGTGTCTAGTTTTCAAAAATGTATAGGTTTGCTAGGTTTCCCTAGGTGCCGGCAGAGCTAGGGTTCAAAAACTACAGCTAGGCACTTTGCCAAAAAAGGGTCATTATTCACTGCAAAATTGAGGTGTGTCCATGTTGCGTTTTGCGCCGTTTCCTGTCGTGGGCACTAGGCCGACCCACACAAGTGAGGTACCATTTTTCTCGGAAGACTTTGTGGAACGCGGGGTGGGTGAAAATTTGTGGCTCCACGCAGATTCCAGAACTTTCCACTACATAAATGTGGGGAAAATTAGTTTTTTTTTACATTTTTTTAGGTTTGCAAGGGATTCTGGGTAAAAGAACCTGGTGGGAGCCAGTCAAGTCACCCCATCCTGGATTACCCTGGGTGTCTAAGTTTAAAAAATGTATAGGTTTGCTAGGTTTCCCTAGGTGCCGGCAGAGCTATGGTTCAAAAACTACAACTAGGCACTTTGCCAAAAAAGGGTCATTTTTCACTGCGAAATTGAGGTGTGTCCACGTTGCGTTTTGCGCCGTTTCCTGTCGCGGGCACTAGGCCAACCCACACAAGTGAGGTACCATTTTTCTCGGAAGACTTTGAGGAACGTGGGATGGGTGGAAATTTGTGGATCCACGCAGATTCCAGAACTTTCCACCATAGAAATGTGGGGAAAATGTGGGTTTTTTAAAAAACATTTTAGGTTTGCAAGGGATTCTGGGTAACAGAACCTGGTGGGAGGCAGTCAAGTCACCCCATCCTGGATTCCCCTGGGTGTCTAGTTTTCAAAAATGTATAGGTTTGCTAGGTTTCCCTAGGTGCCGGGAGAGCTAGGGTTAAAAAACTACACCTATGCACTTTGCAAAAAAAGGGTAATTTTTCATTGAGAAAATGTGGTGTGTTCATGTTGGGTTTTGAGCCATTTCCTGTCGTGGGCACTATGCCTACCCACACAAGTGAGGTACCATTTTTATCGGGAGACTTAGGGTAATTCAGATTTGTAAAGCAACTGTTATTACCTATTGACTTTCGATGCAATTCTCCCTTCCAAATGAAAGACATTGTGTAAAAAAGAAGTCATTTTGAAAAATGACCGATAATTCTCAAGCTAGTATGAGTATTCTCAATTTCAAAAATGTGCAAATATCTACTGTTTCTAAACTCTATAATTTGTTCTCATTTCAGAAATACATAGGTGTCTTTCATACCGATTTTTCCATGTATACATTTTCCCACAATAATTGCTATATACCCGGTACATAATAAAAAGCCATTGCAAATTGCTGCTCAGTTTTTGACTCTGGGTTCGTCGGGTTCTTGGTGAACCTACAAGTCCTATATATCCCCACAACCAGTAAGGTCCAGCGGATGTAACGGTATATTGCTTTCAAAGAGTTGTCATAATTAGAAGAAGTTACAGGTGAAAACGTTGACACAAAAGGCTGTTTTTTCAACTAATTTTCAATTTTTCTTATATTTAACTGTAAGTTTCTATAAAGAAACCTTGATGGATCTACACAAGTGACCCCTTTCTGAATTCAGAATTGTGTCTACTTTTCAAAAATGTATAGCTTTCCAGGATTCATTATTGCTTTCATACCCATTTCTACCATTAACTGGAAGGAGGTTGAAAGCACAAAAAATAGCAATAATAGGCTATGTCTCAGAAAAATGCCAAAACTGTGTAAACAATGTTGGTTTTCTGACAAAAGTCTGCCATTCCCTAAAATCTGGGAAAATGGTGATTTCAGCCCCACAAACCCTTTTTTGATACCATTTGCAGGGAAAAACCCAGACGCTTTCATTTTATTTCCCATTTTCCCCCCAAAAAAAAACATTTAGCTGTATTTTGGCTAATTTCTGGGACCCCTCCAGGGGAATCCACAAACCCTGTGTACCTTTAGAATCCCCATGATGTTGGAAGAAAAGGACGCAAATTTGGCGTGGATACCTTATGTGGTCAAAAAGTTACAGGGGCCTAAGCGCGCACTACCCCAAATAGCCAAAAAAAGGCTTAGCACAGGGGTGGAAAAGGCCTAGCAGCGAAGGGGTTAAACAGCAAAATTACACCTTTATTAAAATTCCAAAATAGTCTATTAAAATCTGACTTTGTTATTAAGCTAGATTTTACATTACTACCAAAATGAGTCTTTGAAATATTTTTCTAGCTGCTCCCAAACTGAATATAGCACTTACTAAATGTAATAAGATAAATCAATGTTAGTCTAGGGGAAGTCAGCCTTATCACAGTGAAAAACAACTTTGGAGATTCTTCACTGCCATTAAATATACATATCATATTTCTTAAATACCATGCACCCTGCCCTGAGGGGATTTAGGCCTACCTTAGGGATGAAGTAAAGGATTAAAAAGAAAAGGGTTAGGCCTTGCAAATTATTTGTTTTGCCAGGTTGAAATGCCAGTTTAAAATTGCACACACAGACTGCAATGTCAGGCTTGAGATCTGATGTACAGAGTTACTTTACTTGGTGGTAGCATGAGTGATGCAGACCATTATGGAATTTAATTTACAGGCCTTGGGTACATGTAGTACCATATAGTAGGGCCTTATGAGTAAATCAAATGTACTAATAAGGTGCATACCAATTTTGCAGTGTTTGGAAAGGTGAGCAAAAGGGCTTTGCCCAGTGTTTAAATTAAGCCGGTGATTGCTAGTGGGGCCGGCAGCACTCCTTTTTGGGACCGACACTTATGTATCCTCTCCAGACATTTCCTGCTGGCAAGCGAGCGAACAACACAAAGTGGAGAGAAGGAGGAAGAGAAAGATGGAAAAACCGTCGCAAAGAGAGAAAGCAGAATTCTACAAGAGTGAGATAAATGGGCAGGGAGCGTACGGCAGTGGATTGAAGAGTCTAGGGTGGATTAAAGACTACACAGCCTTAGTATTCAGAGCACTGACATTTAATAGCGCCAGTCGGGGGCTTATATGCAGAACTCATTCTTTTACAAATTAAGCACTGACTTTACTACTGGTTAGCAGGGGTAAAGTGCACAGAGTTCTGTGGCCAAACAAATCTGGGCTCAGCAAGGGCAGGCTAAAAACTGGAGTGACCCTGCAGAAAGGGTGAATTTCCAACACTACAGCACTACTGACAGATAATGGATGTCTTCATAGAGATGACTTGCAATCAAAAGACTGTATTTCACAGAGATTATGTGGTTAAGAAAAACTGATGCAGTTACATTCAAAAGTGATGTATATACTCACAGAAATTACCTGCAAAGATAAATCTTTAGTATCTCTTTAAAGAGATTATATTCAGAAGACAGACCTGTTTAGTTTCCAGTACAAGTAATAGATATGCTTACAGACAGTCAATCTAATAGTAAAGCTGCACTACAACCATCAGCTACAAGATGTCCTCAGACTGATCATGTAGGAAGAAAATGCTGCGCAGACATCTGTCTATGCTATATTGGAATATATCACTAACAACAGACAAATATGCATATGTGCAAATATTTGCTACTTGAGTGATGTCAACAGTAATGTGAGGCATAATGTCATATGTTGTGTCATCAGACCTACTAAACAATTTCACTAGTTTATACGTTTTCGATTGAAAATAGTATTTCCCTCTAAGCGGAGGTTTTAGGAATTTTCTAGTACTCTTTGAGAAGGCTACTACTAAATTAACTGAGGCAGGGAAAGCAAGGTATTAATTTGCAAATTGTTTTAAATGTATATTGTTATCTTAGCTTTTTTCCTGTTTGCTGAAATTGTGTTTTCCAGCTTATATTTAGCTGTTTCTTTTACCCTCTGCCTGTTTGTAGCATTGCCCTTTCCACCCCGCTGAACCCTTTCTTCAAACATCTATCCTACTGCTTTACCACACAACCATCCTATTCTTCTTACACAAGACCAATGACAATACTCTTTCAACACTCTCCTCCACCAATAAGGCAAACTCTTCCCCCAGTCAGTCTACAACAATCTCTCAAATCCCTGTTTAACCATTCTTACACTACACAGAGACTCTACTCTCACACCCAATACAACACCCTTCTCTTTCAACATACACAACTCACCAGGCCTTCACACTCAAATCCTCTACCTTAAGTCACTACCAACATTCCCCGCAATACTAGCCCTCACAAACAATACCAAACACTCATACAAAATTTATATGAACAAAATCACACACATTTAAAAATACCCAACAATCCTAACATACCTACACACTTGCACTCTTCTCTGAATACCAACTTAAGCAATACACATTTAAGCCCATCTCTACCTCACACTCTCCATGTAACAAATACACCAATCGCTTAATCCACAAATTACACTCACATGCCTATCATCCATTGCTTCATTTGATAGCTATAAAAAATTACCCTAATGTCCCATCACCACCCGCAACCCATACGCCTTTCACTTTCAACATATGCAAAAGGAAGCAGCTCCACAACACTCTTCATACTCTTACATCCACAGTTCTATCCCACAACAAGCCACCCTTACAGACACAACTTCACAGTATAACTTCTCCATTTCAAACAAACATACTACTAACATGTGCCCACACATGCAGACCCCAAAAAGGTCTTCTAAGCCTTTAGGAGAAAGATGGAAGATAATGATCAACAAAAACTAAATTTTCTCTGGTCTGCAACAACTAATATCACCAACAATAGCACACTGCCACATCTTCAAATGATAATACTCCACCTCCACCTCCTCTTCTCATCGCCTCCAAAAAACAATTATTTTGACTGCCTACCGATAAATCTTCATTCCAATTTAAAAAATCCAGTACCACATATTCGACCTATTGATTGACACAGAACCTGACTTACTTCTCATAACTAAATCATGGCTGGGGGAAGATATGGCACTGGTATTGATGAAGGTGCTTCACTAGACTATCAAATCATATATGAAGAAAAAACAAAACTCACCAAAGCTGAGAATATTTCTGTACAAGGTTGTGAGGCCCTCATGTCAGATGCAGCTCTACCCCAACCGTTTGGGGTTACTTTTCATGTTACTTTTTCCTTCACTACAGACCACCACCTGGCAATGCAACATTCCAAGACACATTTCTAGGCACAATTTCTAACCTTCTCACAATATACTCAAACCTATGCATCCTTGGTGACCTCAACATATGGCTTGACAAACCTAATATACCACATCCTAGAACCATTCTCCTGGGTCTAGACACACATAACATACAACAGCTCATTTCCAGTCTCACACACATCACACGACACACATTAGGTATAATATTTGCCAGTCTAGACTTAATCACATTCCAAAGGATTACTCTGATCACGTGGTCAGACTACTAACCCATCGCCTTTCAACACAAGACACCACAACTCACCCCTATTAAAATAATCTTATCCCCAACTACATATCAGCCTTGGAACAAGCTGAATTTGGAGGAATGGTTTACTTCCAACACAAATCTGATCACAATACATTCCATATGCACAGTACATTCCATACAAACATGCTACAGGATGCTTAATTAGAATATCTCAAAGCTATTGCACAATATGCTGAAAAAATGTGAAGTTAATGAAAGCAGTAAAATACCAGTACCAAGAGTGAGTGTGAAAATTTGAAAGGTGCACAGTAGGTTGAAAGAAGTTGACAAGATGCAAATGCAGTGAGCAGACCATTCCTGCTTTCAAGGATAAATAAAGAGATAATGTTGAGATTTTCAATGGATTGAAATATCACTCAGAATGCTCATGGTTCCTTCTTGGTTCTTGAGAAACGTACTTGCCAGGCCAGACATCACATGATTGTATTGTTAATGGTTTTAGGGTGTAATAAATGCAGTCATGTTTTTTATTGCAGATCTAACACCACTCAATAAAACACAGTGAAGTATTTTAATGTCGAAAACACAGTGCTAGTCCTCAATGATGAGACAATTCCATGAAGATTTGATGATGGGTAACAGACACAATATTTAAAGCTCCTAAATTGATGCATATTCTGAAAACCTAACTGGCCTTGCAAGGTAACACAATAGGAGTTAGGCAATCCTAGGACTCAACTGGTTCTGTAATATTTGTGGAAACCTCTAAGCATTATCTTTATTGTTCTACAGTATATTTTTGGTATATTTCTCAAATGTGTAAGGCCTTTTACTTCCCCCAATAGATCATCACTCAGTACACTCTTGTGCCTTTCCTATATTTGCTCGGTAGATAATAGCCCTGTATTCTTCTCATCACTTCCTTCACATCCACACTTCAGGATTAGCTATAGGTTCAATGTTATTGCAAACTCTGTTTAATATGTGGATCCCAATGAAAAAGCTTCATTTGTACTCCACACAGTGTACCTTTGGTTCTTCTTCAGCTATTACCCAAAACAATCCACTAAGGTCAATCTTATGAGCAGTATAGATGCCCAGCCACTCAACTGTCTGCTCCAAGATGCTCTCTTGTACAATTTCTCATGCAAATTGTTCACCACAATGGACTATTATTTCTAGATTCGTACTATTAATTCACACTTCACAATGCAGTAAATTTCTATTTAAGTCTGCTGGTCCTTGCACATTCAATACTAGTTCACACACATTCCCTTCACACCTAGCTTCATCAACATGAATGGAGCTCACCTTTTTCCTGACATAGATGTTGGCATACTTTGCTAAAATTAAATGTACTCCCACATTGTATGCAATTTCTGTCTACTGAAAGACAATATCTATATCTAGCCAGGAGTGTCTCACTCCCATACTTTTAACACTCCCATACTCTTATCTTTAATTTCCTCTCATAGCCGTTCCTCAAAAACATTCTTCTGATGTGAAAAAGGTTTCCTCATGTCTACACTCATATATTATATTGGCTTATTATTTATTTAGTGCTTAGTTCCTGCACATATTTCCCTGATTGGTCAATATTTATGGCCATTTTAGCTGAGGCTTGCAAAATAGTTTTCTACCAGCCCACAGCCTCTTTCAGACCTTCTTGAGTTTGGTCTTCATTAAAACCTGGTTATAATATAAACAATCAAAGAATGGGACTGCAGCATCCTTTGTGCTCAAAGAGGCACCCTGCATGTACTCTACCAACACCTGAATAAACCTTTCAACCATTCCCTTACTTTGGGAGTCCTTAACTGTTTCAGGTCAAATTTTTCCAAACATTCACGCATGGTATGAAAGCAAACTGTAAATTATGATCTGAAAGAAATGACTCAGGTATGACCTCTTTGACAAACAAAGGGAAATTTAACACTACATCTGGAGAGGGTTCCTGTAGGAATTTGACCTCTACACAGCGTATCAAATGGTCTATCAAGACAATCACATGAAGTAACAATATAGGCAAAAGGTGAAATGGCCTGACCATGCTCTCTATGGAACCAAGATGAGAGCTCGGCGGCACTCAAGTCACCAAACATTTGTCATGCAACACACATTTTACACATTTACTGATGTACTTTTCAACCTCACAGACCACCAGAGACTACAAAAATGCTTTTTTAATCCTGCTTTTGGTTAGTCTTACCCTCACACTACCCTTGAGGGCAATATCACAAAATATATGGAGGCACAAGCTTTTCTTCATGATACAGCAGTCCATTTACTTCCGATAATTCGCCAGCAACTTTCCAATAAGGCTGGTCACTTTGAGTCATCATCCTCTCCTTTAGCCATCAGTTGACCATATATCCTACTATATCCTGCAGGACTGTATCCTGATAGATTTCAGTTTTCCTTTTAACTTCACTGTCATAGATTCCTTCATCAATTTCACAACCTGCAATGGTGCATTACTCAATGTCTTGCATTGGCTCAGCCCAGTCCTTCACAGTCTCGACAGGCAACCTGCACACTCTTTACTATGTCTGCTATACACACAAATCTGAAAATGTATGTTAACAGCTAAGCAGTGAGCCTAGCTAATCTGGTAGTAGTTTTCTTTATCCTGGACCCAGCTTGAACGTCAACAAGAGATTCATGATCAGACTTCATCAGAAATGGCCTTCTCCAACCATGTCTTAAATTTCTCAACACTGCACACACACCAGCATTTTTCTACTGTCACAGAAAAAGATGAGGAGAAACCCATGGTGAACTCTCTTTGACCCTCAACTTGGGATGAAAATACCCCAAATCCATAGGTGCTTGCATCCAAAATTATTTGGCTCATATACCCTTCAACAAAAGGTTGTAGGGCAGGTGCTTCAAAGAAGCAACATCACAGTTGTAATTCTACTAATAGGCAGCACTGTTTGTAAGTAACAATATAAACCTTTCTATTAAATCTGCACTCTCACTCATGAATTTCATGTAAAATTTGATCATGTTGTTCTACCATGTTGCCAAACAAAGGATGTTGTCTTGAAAGGCAAAGTCCTTCAGAAGGTCTTTTAGCATTTCAGAAAGTTTCCTCTGATAAGCTGAAGCTGCGGAAGCCGAACCTAATGTCATACAACACAATTTGTAGTACCTCTAGTAGTGCCCTTTTGCAATCAACCCTTTATGTCAGCTTTTTCTGTGTGTAGCCAAGTCCCCACACACAATAACTTTTCAGTCTTGTTAGACCTACCTGAAAATGATTGGCCTTGGGGGCTTTTTCAGCCAGCTAAGCCTTGTAGCCAGGCTAAGCATTCTAATCTGCCTGTTTCCCATTTACTTGAACACACAAAAAGTGATGGGAGGAATGCTTGCAATTTGTCGAACCACTTGCAATTACTCGGGGTAGCATCCCAATCCATTGTTATTTTGCACACAATGCCACCTCAGTTTGAAACCAGCCATATGCAAATCAGCCTTGACCCTTCTCCTCATGGGATCAGTTCAGCCAGGCCAGGCTAGGTCCTCACCGAACCAGAACACAAGTTACCTAGGACAAGTTTTGCCCTGATAAAGGCTCATCAGCCAAGTATAGCTTAGTTCCAGTTGCAAAATGAGCACCGTACCCACTAGGGTGAAATTGGCCCTGGGTGGCTTGGCTGTTCAGGCTGGAGTGTTCCCATTGGAGCAGGGTAAAGACTGACTTGCATATAGCTGGGTCCAAACTGAGGTGGTGTGGTGTGCTCCAACCAGCTCTCATGAATTCCATTGCGTAGGACTTACAGGAGGTAACAGGTAGACTAGTTGGCCCCTAAGGACCCCAGCAGTGAAGGAGACTTCATCCTCCATCCAAGAGCATGCCAGGAGGCGCATTTGCAGACTGGTGGAGAAAGGGGGCATGGCCTGCTGTCAGAACTCAGCAATCCTGCTGGTGGGACTTACTGGAGGTAACAGGAGGGGTAGTTGGCCCACAAGGACTTCTGTAGGACCAACTACCCCTCTTGTTACCTCCAGTAAGTCCCACACAGTGGGATTGCTAAGAGGTCTTCGGAGGCCATGCGCTCCTTTCTCCGCCACTCTGCAAACGCGCCTCCTGGTGCACTACTAGTTGTGGGATGAAGTCCACTTTACCTCTGAGGGACCTTGGGAGCCAAGAAGCCCTCCTTGTACCTCCTGTAAGTCCTACGCAATGGAATTCCTGAGAGCTGGTCAGAGGCCCAGCCCCCTTTCTCCACCACTCTGCAAATGCGACTGCTATTTAAAAAAACTAAGAAATTCACAGAAAAACCCAACGGTTATAGGGATGTTATAGTTAGGAATTAGCATTTAAAAAACCTTAGAAATTCACTGAAAAGACTACATGTTTCAGGGATGTTACAGTTAGGAATTAGCATTTAAAAACCTTAGAAATTCACAGAAAAAAGCACAGGTTACAGGAACCATGACCATGTCATTAGAGATTTAATATGTGATGTCATCAGCAGTGCATTGCGGGGGCGCGAGTTATAGTTAGCTCAGCTAATTATAATGGCTGAATTTCTCTGGATTTGTACAAGTGAAATGTCAGCCTATCCATAACGTTCCTGCAACCTGTGTTTTTTTCCGTGAATTTCTAAGGTTTTTTAAATGCTAATTCCTAACTGTAAAGTCCCTGACACCTGTGTTTTTTTCAGTGAATATATATATATATATATATATATAAATATATATATATATATATATATCCACATGCGATCCCAAAGTTGTTCCAGCCGAAACGGCGCAACACCAGGGCACAGACTCCAAAGGCAAAATTGCAGGTACTTTAATCTTTTATTTTCACATCAAGGTCCAAATGACGCGTTTCGGCCGCCAGACATGCGGCCTTGATCACATAGCGCGCTGTAGGATACATGGGTGCTATATATTATATATATATATATATATATATATATATATATATATATATATGCAAAAAAGAAGCAGAGAACTCTGGGTAGTTCTCAAGTTTAGTTGGAAAGCAGCTCCAGTGTAGAGTACTCCCAATACCAGCGACACTCTAAATTGCCATGCACGCTGAGATAGAAAGGGACAACGTCTTTTGCCATTTCTACAGCAAAGTCTTCAAGCATAGGATTAGCACAGTGCTATCCATGCCGAGCTGTAAAATGACCAAAGCCTTTTACCACTCCAGGCACTGTAAGTAGACATTTGAGGTGAGCAAATTTAGAGTGTCACTGGTGTTGAGAGTGCTCTACACTGGAGCTGCTTTCCACCTAAACTTGAGAACTACCCAGAGTTCTCTGCTTCTTTTTTTTCAAAATGTATCCGTCACTCTATGCTCGAAAGGGTACTGTTTTGATATATATATATATATACTTTAAAAATAGGAGGTGGCTCACTAAGCGCGTCATGTGATCAAGGCCGTGTCAGGCCGAAACGCGTCAGGCGGTTGTGGTGGTTGAGCATCAATAAACAAATTGCACTACACGAATGTGGTTCGACTCCGTCTTTTTCCCAGGAGAAGGGAAGTTACAGAAAACGGAAAAGAAGAATATTTGTGCCGTGAAGGCGTCCACGGCATCAGCAAACCCCCTCCTCGCATTTGGGCAGCATAACAGGAAGTTACATCCGGAGTCCGTGCCAGAGTTTTGGTGCAACCTCTCACGAGGAAGTTACGAGCCCCTGGATACCTGAAGGAGTAAAAATTTCCGAAGTCGAGTGGTAGCGAGAAACGTGTCGGAGGACTCGCGAATCGATTGCCGCAAGACAAGGTAAAAGAAATTCCCGGGGAATTATCCAGTAGAGGAGGTGTGTGGGTACATAAGCATCGGAATTGTCACCGCGCTGCTTACTTGTAACCAGAGTAAAAGTTTAAACGCTTAGCCGCCATGACCGCAGACGCGCTACGGAGCCGCGAGGCAGTGGCTGAACTAATGTTTGATGATGCCCCCAGTACTTCAAATCAAATACTGACCCCAAGTGGTCCATCTCAAGGGGGATACATGAATATGAGGGACATGTTTAGAAAATTGGAGAAATTGATGCGCATGGAACAGTCTAAATGGTGGGAACACAAGTCACTGGGACGCTATCTGCAGGTGGGATGGATTCCTAGGGGATTACGCATCATGATAGCCCAGAGCTATAAAAATCCCGACCCACAGATGCTACGTGAATGGGCTGACTGTAATCTTGACTCATCGAGACGTTTAGTTGAGATTCTCGTCAAATATGCGGAGAGTGACCGAATAAAGTTACAGACAGAAATAGATGAAGTAAACTCAGAAATTGCTAAATCAGAAGTCACTCCAACCATCAAGAAATATCGTGATGACATGATTGCTAGACTTGAAAAAGAGGAGGAAATCATAAAAAAACGGAAAACGTACAAATTCCAGAGAGACAAACAGGACTATGAGCAGGGTCAAGTATTCACGTTTGCGAAAAAATATGAAGCGTTGAAAATCTCAAAACAGGTCAATCAACGAGGCTCTATGCAAGCCAGCGGAGGAATGACGGCGATATCATCTACTTCAGCATCGGACCTAAGTTCGACCGTTGAGAGTGAGGCAGAGACTGAACAAGCGGAGCTGTCATCGAGATTGGGGTTTCACAAATTTTCATTAGCCGAGGAGGTCAACTGTCTCAGACAAGACAGGAAACAGACTTTAAGACCCCGCAAACAGAATACACAAACAAACAAAGGCTCAATGCAAAACGCAGAGAAAGGCGCAAATGCAGAAGGAGGCGTAATGAACAAAAAGACACAATACAAGAAGAGATGGCAGAACAAGTGAATGTGAAAACCAATACCGTGGTAAATCTGTCACCAATAACACTAACCAAAGCAGAAACACAATTGTTAGAATTAGGATTGTCTTTTTGTCCTCTGAGTGATTTTAACTATACGAGAACACGCGTTGAGGTACATCAATTCATCCGCAAATTGAAATTGAAAAAATATTACATGTTGAATCAAAAAACCTCCAACAACATCTTGCTAACGGAGGCTGAGATTAATGACGACCAACAGGGGTGCCCGTTGACTGCAGCAGATGCGGAATTGCTGGCAAATTTACAAGAGTTGGCACGTGAGAGCACGCCCAATACCAATGGAGGGGGAAGCCCAAATGGAAGCAACCTTATAACAGCACCAACAAATTTCAAACCCAAATCAACATTCCAACCAGTAATGTTGAGGGATTCTCTTGATATCTTTGGAGAATTGGTAACAACAGCAATCAAAAATTTGAAATACAAAACTGCAAGGTTAAAAAATAAGTACAGATTTCAACAACATGCATATATGAAATTGATGCAAAAATTACAAAATAATGAACAAATCATTGTGCGTAATTCCGACAAAGGTGGCAACATCGTCATTTGGTTTCGCAATGAGTATATGAAAGAGGCATTGGCACAATTGGATGACTTGAATTGTTACAAAAAGTGCAACATGCAAACAGTTCGAACAGCATGGAATCATTTTTATGCCAAACTTAATGCATGGCGCAGTACTGGCTTATTAAGTATGGATGAACTAAAATATCTAAAAAATGAATATCCAGTGATGCCGGTGCTATATTTGATTCCTAAATTACACAAAAACACAACAACCCCACCTGGAAGACCAATAATTTCAGCAAGAGGGGGGTTATTGGAGAATACGTCAAAATATATAGATTTTTTTCTACAGGACATTGTAAAAAGCTACCATCCTTTGTGCAAGACTCTAGTGACTTCTTGAGGCGTTTGAGTAACTTCAAATGGGACCCAAACTATTTATTAATATGTCTAGATGTAACGTCGTTATATACCAGCATTCATCATAATGACGGAATTCGAGCGATAGAACATTATCTGAATCGCAGACCGATACACCTGGCACACCACAACAAAATGTTGATTGCTATGATTACATATTGCCTGAACAATAACTATTTCTTGTTTTCAAATCAGGTATACCAACAAACAAGAGGAGTAGCTATGGGGGCATGTTTTTCCCCTAGCTACTCCTGTCTTCACATGGGTTGGTGGGAGGAAATAGTGTTGAACAGAGAATACAAGGATATAGTAGACAATCATGTGCAGCTATGGCTGCGTTACATTGATGACTTATTTATAATTTGGACAGGCACTGAAGAGGCAGCCCTTGAATTTATACTGGGTATTAATCAGAATAAAATGAACCTTCACTTTACAGCTACCATTAGCAGTACACATGTATATTTTCTTGATGTGGAGGTTTTTATCAAAGATCAGAATATGGAAACTAAACTTTACAGAAAACCAACCTCAGGCAACAGTCTGTTGCATGCTACAAGTCACCATCCTCAACATCTCATCAAGAGTATACCATTTGGAGAGATGTTGAGGATACGTCGAGCATGCAGCACAGAAACTGATCTTATTGAGGCACAACAATCGAGTAGAGGTAGATTTTTGGAACGCGGCTATGATGCCAAAACAATAGATATAGCCATTCAAAAAGCCAACAGACTAGATAGAGAGACATTGTTGATGCCCAAAAACTCAAGTTTAGCTGACACTCAAACGAGACTCATACTGACATACAGTAGACAACAAAAATCATTGAGAAAGATCATTAATCATAATTGGCCAGTAGTAAGAAGTGATCCGGTGATTGGAAAATCATTACCAAAAAATCCCAGTGTAACATTCAGAAAGTCCAAGTCCATGAAGGATTCAATAGTTAGCAGTAGTCCTGAGATTTCAAAATCAACTAATTGGCTAACGGCCCGCAGTGGCTTTGTTAAATGCAACAACTGCAGGGCATGTAAATACGCAACCAACAAAACAACATACACTAACCCTTTTTCTGATGATACTAACAAAATTACAAAATTTCTGACCTGTCGGACTGAGTTTGTGGTGTACGTATTGAGTTGCTCTTGTGGGTTGCAGTATGTGGGCAGTACTAAGTTACAAGCCCACAAACGTATACTGCAGCACATGAGAGCAATTACTAACTGTGACGCCACTTATCCAATTGCACGTCATTTCAAGGAAAAACACAGCAGTGACTTAAGACATTTTTCCTACTTTTTGATGGATTCCATTCCAATATCTAGGAGAGGGGGCAACAGGGAGGCGAAATTGAGACGCCTAGAGACACAATACATTATAGAACTAGACACCAAGACCCCTAATGGCCATAACTCAAGTGAAGATTTTTTTACGTGGCTTTAGAACAATATCTCCTAGATAATATATATACACTGTAGACATATATGCATAGTATATAAGTTATTTCTCCCCAACTGTCCTGATGAATTCTATCATCTTCAGTTTGCTGCTATATAGCATTTATGCTATAAAAGTTTTTTGAAAGTTTTTAGAGAACTTATAGATATTTTTATAATTATGGTGTTTTTAGATACGTTTTAAGGAACAAGGTTTGTTCTGATTTTTTTAGGTATATTTGCACTTAGCACTTTAGATTGGTATAGAGTTGAACAACATATATATATATGTATATATATACAATTTTGCTACGTTACAAAAGTCATAGTATATCCTAGAATTTCAAAGGGAACAAATATGAGTATTTCAGAGGAAACCACCAGTATACCATTGTACTGTATGAATTATTGTATTTTACGTGGACTATTCGATTTGGAAGGGAAATAAGAGTTTTTTATGAAAAAACATCATATGCTTTTTAAATACTGTTTTAAATGCTCTTTTAATAGAATTATATGTATTTTACATGAATTTATATTTAAGGCATTTTTAATCATATGTACAGTATTTTAGCTCCCCGGATATTTATGGCGATTTTTTGCACAGGTATTGGATGCAATGTCAATTGTAAAGCAATGTATAGTATTTCATCTATATCTATACCCAACGTATCACGTGCACAGCATTTTTTGCACTTTAAAAATAGGAGGTGGCTCACTAAGCGCATCATGTGATCAAGGCCGTGTCAGGCCGAAACGCGTCAGGCGGTTGTGGTGGTTGAGCATCAATAAACAAATTGCACTACACGAATGTGGTTCGACTCCGTCTTTTTCCCAGGAGAAGGGAAGTTACAGAAAATGGAAAAGAAGAATATATATATATATATATATATATATATATATATATATATATAAATCAGCGCCTAACCGCAGGTGGTGCACTTGGTGGCACTACCGCACCAATTTATACCAAAAAAACTCCTTAACCTTCAAAAAAGAGTCCTGTCACTCAAGGGAGGGAGGGGCCTCCCTTGAGTGAAGTTCGAAATTGGAAATTGTAGTCGACCAGGACGCCAGTCTGTTGGGAGAAATGCGTGTAGTGCTGTGCTCATTTTAACTAAAATGAACAGAACATTTTAATACTTATCTGCACGCTCTTCAAATCCAGATTGAAAAAGGCATTTTGTTGTTGAAACGCGTCTCTGGTGCAAAACAGCATTTATTAAAAATTAACGTTCTTGGCCCCTCCCTCCCTTGAGTGACAGGACTCCTTTTTGAAGGTTAAGGAGTTTTTTTGTATAAATTGGCGTGTCAGCGGTAGTGCCACCAACTGCACCACCTGCGGTTAGGCGCTGAGAGGCAGACCGCGTTTGAGAAGGGAAAGCGGAGTAGCAACTTCTTAGCCCCCGTACCTTGCACAGCGGCATGCCTAGAGGGAGAGGCTGGAGGGGCTCGCCGCAAGATGTGCAGGCTCCTCACACCGAAGCCTGGTCCCTGGGTGTGATGTGTTGCTTTGTGGAGGACTTGGGAGCAGGGCACTGTGAAACAGTGAATAGGAGGGTGAGTGGCCATTCTGATGTGAACAGGAACGGAGTTTAAAGATCAAAAGAACTGGGAGCGTGTGTGTGCTACAAAATTGCAATACCTAACAGCACGCCCGGAGCAGGCTGGAAATTGTAGTCGACCAGGACGCCAGCCTGTGGGGAGAAATGCGTGGAGTGCTGTGCTCATTTTAACTGAAATAAACAGAACATTTTAATACTTATCTGCACGCTCTTCAAATCCAGAATGAAAAAGGCATTTTGTTGCTGAAACGCGTCTCTGGTGCAAAACAGCATTTAATAAAATTAATGTTCTTGGCCCCTCCCTCCCTTGAGTGACAGGACTCTTTTTTGAAGGTTAAGGAGTTTTTTTTGTATAAATTGGCGCGTCAGCGGTAGCGACACCAAGTGCACCACCTGCGGTTAGGCGCTGAGAGGCAGACCGCATTTGAGAAGGGAAAGCGGAGTAGAAGCCTCTTAGCCCCTGTACCTTGAACAGCGGCATGCCTAGAGGGAGAGGCTGGAGGGGCTCACCGCAAGATGTGCAGGCTCCTCACACCGAAGCCTGGTCCCTGGGTGTGATGTGTTGCTTTGTGGAGGACTTTGGAGCAGGGCACTGTGAAACAGTGAAGAGGAGGGTGAGTGGCCATTCCGATGTGAACAGGAACGGAGGACTTTTGCTGTTTAAAGATCAAAAGAACTGGGAGCGTGTGTGTGCTACAAAATTGCAATACCTAACAGCACGCCCGGGGCAGGCTGGAAATTGTAGTCGACCAGGACGCCAGCCTGTTGGGAGAAATGCGTGGAGTGCTGCGCTCATTTTAACTGAAATGAACAGAACATTTTAATACTTATCTGCACGCTCTTCAAATCCAGATTGAAAAAGGCATTTTGTTGTTGAAAGGCGTCTCTGGTGCAAAACAGCATTTAATAAAATTAACGTTCTTGGCCCCTCCCTCCCTGGAGTGACAGGACTCTTTTTTGAAGGTTAAGGAGCTTTTTGTGTGTATGTATGTATATATATATATCCAAAAAAGTGTGTCCACAAAGGAGAAAACCTCACAGGTAGATTTATTTTCTTTAATGAGGGTGCAACCGACAAGGCAACACAACGGGAGTCCATCAGTTACAGCCGACGCGTTTCGGGCTACCACGCCCTTTGTCATAGGCTCAGCTTGCATTCAACCATCAATAGCAGTCACTAATTCATTTTATAACGATGCTCCGCCCCCTCAGAGGGCTCCTGAGCATCATGGTCTTTGTAGTGCTGTTTAGTCTTACCCTCGTGGGTCTTCGTGATGAGTGCGATAAAAGCCAATTTCAATGCCCCAGTGGGTTGGTGTCCTTATGTTAGCCTGCTCGTTGCCAATACAATCCCAACATCAGAAACAACTACCATGTCCGTTCTGACACGAAGTCGTTGTCAAAGGATCCGCTTGTCCGCGGCGGGCAATCTCCACAGCCGGACTAGCTGTTTCAAATCCAAAAAAGTGTGTCCACAAAGGAGAAAGCCTCACAGGTAGATTTATTTTCTTTAATGAGGGTGCAACCGACAAGGCCACACAACGGGAGACCATCAATTACAGCGGACGCGTTTCGGGCTACCACGCCCTTTGTCATAGGCTCAGCTTGCATTCAACCGTCAATACCAGTCACTAATTCATTTTATAACGATGCTCCGCCCCCTCAGAGGGCTCCTGAGCATCATGGTCTTTGTAGTGCTGTTTAGTCTTACCCTCGTGGGTCTTCGTGATGAGTGCAATAAAAGCCAATTTCAATGCCCCAGTGGGTTGGTGTCCTTATGTTAGCCTGCTCGTTGCCAATACAATCCCAACATCAGAAACAACTACCATGTCCATTCTGACACGAAGTCGTTGTCAAAGGATCCGCTTGTCCGCGGCGGGCAATCTCCACGGCCGGACTAGCCGTTTCAAATCCAAAAAAGTGTGTCCACAAAGGAGAAAGCCTCACAGGTAGATTTATTTTCTTTAATGAGGGTGCAACCGACAAGGCCACACAACGGGAGACCATCAGTTATAGCCGACGCTTTTTGGCTATAACTGATGGTCTCCCGCTGTGTGGCCTTGTCGGTTGCACCCTCATTAAAGAAAATAAATCTACATGTAAGGCTTTCTCCTTTGTGGACACCCTTTTTTGGCTATATATATATATATATATATATATTCACTGAAAAAACCATAGGTTTCAGGGATGTTATAGTTAGTTGGACATTTCACTCGTATAGAACCATAGAAATTCCCCAGTTATAGTTAGTTCAGCTAAGTATAACTCGCGCCCCCGCAATGCACTGCTGATGACGTCACATATTACATCATTCATGACATGGTCAGTGACATCACTGATGACATCACTGATGACATCTCAAATGACATCACTGATGACATCACTGATCACATCATCCAGTGACTGTGTGTTTCTGTAAAGTTTAAATATGTTTTATATATATGCCAAGGTGTATTGAAGAATGAGTGGGTGTATAAGTGTCTGGATGAAGGATTTAGTAGGTGTGTAACTGACTGTATAAGTGAGTGATTAAATGTGTATTACTGAACACATGCGTTAGTGACTAAACTGTCTGAATGTGTGCATCAGTATGTCTGTTGTTGTGTAAGCTTTCTGCATGTGTTGGTCAGTAGCTACATGAGTATGGGTTATTGATTGGTTGCCTGAGTTTTTGTATGGGAGACTGAGTGTGTGTGTGGGTGGGTGGGAGGTGTGTGACTCTGTGCATAGATGTGTGAGTGGTTGATTCACTGGATGTATGGGTTCAAGATTGCATGTGGAAACAGCTGTATGGGCGGGTGAGTGTGTGCATGGGTGTGTTGGTGAGAGATTGGATGTGTCAGTGGTACATATCCAAGTAACTACATATGTAAAAGGCAGTGTATGTGAGAGTTGGAGTATATAAATGACTATATGTGAGAGTCAGTGATTGTGAGAGTGGCTGTATGGATGAGTGTGTACTTGTCTCAGTGATTGTATAAGAGAGTAAGTATGTGTTAGTATATGTTTGAATAAGTGAGGTGGTGTGTGTATAACTGTATAGCTGAGGAAATGGGAGTGTGATTGATTCTTTGCATGACTGACTAGGTGTGTGAGTAACTCCATGGGTGAGTGGCGGTGTGTGAGTGTCTGTATAGGTGTATGAGTGCATATGATAGTGTTGTATTGATGAGTGACTGTATGTATGAGTGTTTGTATGGGTAAATGAGTGGATGTGTTTGTAGACCTAGGAATCAGTGAGTGCGTATGTAGTAACTGGTTTTGGTGTGTCGATGGTTTCGAAAATGGTAGTCTGTATTTTACAGTGGGTGTATCAAAGGTTATATTAGAGTGTGAGGAGGTGCATCAGATTTTCACGTGGATGATGTCATCAGTGATGTCATTTGAGATGTCATCAGTGATGTCATCAGTGATGTCACTGACCATGTCATGAATGATGTAATATGTGACGTCATCAGCAGTGCATTGCGGGGGCGCGAGTTATACTTAGCTGAACTAACTATAACGGGGGAATTTCTATGGTTTTATACGAGTGAAATGTCCAACTAACTATAACATCCCTGAAACCTATGGTAGCCATCACTGGTTTTCAAAGTTCCTGGGAGTGCATCTCACAAGATGGCAAACCTTTTCAAATAAATAATTCGGCCCGCCTAGGTCAAGAGAAGCACCACCGCAAGTTCCCAAGCGGGGCCGCCTGCTGTTTTATATTGACTGTGGGTGGAACAGGAGGAGCGGCCTGTAAAGAGAGCTGTGTTTCTTTGGTTTAAAGCACCATTTAAAGAACTTTGAAAACCAGTGATGGCTACAAACAGACCCACATGGGTAAGGAACTACCAGCCCCATCATGCTTTGCAGGCAATGTGGTTTGCCGGCCCACTTGGGGCGTGACTTGAAGCCCACTTGGGGTGTGTCTTGAATAAATGGAGGGAAAATGCTGGCAGAAATGTTTGGCCGTCCTGGAGAGCAGTTGGCTTTGAAGAAGGGCGTAAGCCTGAAACGCGTCGCATTAAACTGCTGGTCAGTGTGTTTTAATATCCCAGTTCCTGTGTCTGCTTACTTCCTGGGAGTGCATCTCACAAGATGGCAAACCTTTTCAAATAAATAATTCGTCCCGCCTAGGTCGAGAGAAGCACCACCGCAAGATCCCAAGCGGGGCCGCCTGCTGTTTTATATTGACTGCGGGTGGAACAGGAGGAGCGGCCTGTAAAGAGAGCTGTGTTACTTTGTTTTAAAGCACCATTTAAAGAACTTTGAAAACCAGTGATGGCTACAAACAGACCCACATGGGTAAGGAACTACCAGCCCCATCATGCTTTGCAGGCACTGTGATTTGCCGGCCCACTTGGGGCGTGACTTGAAGCCCACTTGGGGCGTGTCTTGAATAAATGGAGGGAAAATGCTGGCAGAAATGTTTGGCCGTCCTGGAGAGCAGTTGGCTTTGAAGAAGGGCGTAAGCCTGAAACGCGTCGCATTAAACTGCTGGTCAGTGTGTTTTAATATCCCAGTTCCTGTGTCTGCTTACTTCCTGGGAGTGCATCTCACAAGATGGCAAACCTTTTCAAATAAATAATTCGGCCCGCCTAGGTCGAGAGAAGCACCACCGCAAGATCCCAAGCGGGGCCGCCTGCTGTTTTATATTGACTGCGGGTGGAACAGGAGGAGCAGCCTGTAAAGAGAGCTGTGTTTCTTTGGTTTAAAGCACCATTTAAAGAACTTTGAAAACCAGTGATGGCTACAAACAGACCCACATTGGTAAGGAACTACCAGCCCCATCCTGCTTTGCAGGCAATGTGATTTGCCGGCCCACTTGGGGCGTGACTTGAAGCCCACTTGGGGCGTGTCTTGAATAAATGGAGGGAAAATGCTGGCAGAAATGTTTGGCCGTCCTGGAGAGCAGTTGGCTTTGAAGAAGGGCGTAAGCCTGAAACCCGTCGCATTAAACTGCTGGTCAGTGTGTTTTAATATCCCAGTTCCTGTGTCTGCTTACTTCCTGGGAGTGCATCTCACAAGATGGCAAACCTTTTCAAATATGTATATATATATATAGATATTACCTACTGGCAGTCACCACTAGGTAGTTATAGTTAGGAAGTAGTTTCCATAGGAAGAGCATATTTTTGCTTTGCCAATAACTTTGGCGCCATTTGACAAATCTTTACGAAATCTTCAAAACGTGTACTTTAGTTGATTCAGCTGCTTTGTTGAAAGTTTTGGGGTGGAGGCAGAGAAAAAAGGGGGTCCCAAAACACATTTTACGCATGTTAATTCCCATAAGACCTTTGAACACGCCTACAGCCCAAACCACTGGACGTAATTACACCAAATTTGGCAGAAAGGTAGATTTGGTTAAACAGATCACGCTTTCAGTTATTTTGTGTAAATCCGTTCAGTAGTTTCTGAGGTATTAGAGAAAAAATTATAGATATAGGGGCGCGGATCCCTCCAGAGATCCACTAATCCACGTGCCAATATTAAGCCCCTCATTGGCTGGCCGCAATTTCACAGAAAAGTTGCAGCCGCCATTTTGTTTTATCGAAAATGGTCCTTGGGGCTCAAATTTGGCTTGCAATCTTTAAAAGAGGTCAGGGTAAAAACTCCCTGACACCATGGGGGAAAAATAACTGGGGTCAGAGCATAAAGTATAAAGTTGAAATGTGCAAAAATAATTTTTTCCTCATTTCCGTAAATACATGGTGCTCAGCTTGGCCCCCGGCTGTAAATTTGCAGATCGGATCCGCTAATCACGCCGCAGATCTGCGGATTCGCAGCATGTAAAGGTGTACTTTATACTGTTTCATATATGATTGCCCATAACGTAAAAATTGATTAGCAGCCTCTTCAGTTATTAAATTATGATTGTTGAAAACCGGCACTAGGGGCCAGAGAACACGTGATCGGGAGGAAAACCATAGACGTGCACAGTCTGCAAGAGCACCTCCAGGTTACTGCCTGCAGGATGTTTGTGCCAGGCCAGGCTCTATGTGAAGCATCTCCAGTCTCTTAGCAGCCTCTGCCTCCTACACCCTGTGCCTGTTATGAAACATTGTGGCTGGAAATTCTGGCCTGGCCTGCAGGTACTTCATTACTTTCTTGGCAGACGGATGTGAAAACGCGGGGCAAGTAATTAACCTTCATTTCCCAATGTAATCGGTCTCGTATTTGTAAAAGTTAGAGCACTTGTGAATGTTTTTAACTTGTGCTTTTGTTAGCATGCTGTGAAGTGATGATCTTTTTACAGTGCTATTGGTATATATGACCTTGCAGCGCTGGACAACCAAAAAATAGGAAATAGGTTATGAGGGAGGAGACACAAGAGTAATATACTGCCTGAAAAAAAAGTAACAACATCTTGGAAAAATGCAACGAATCATAGTGAATGCAAAATTAAGTAAAGCATTTCAAATGTAAGCATGAAAAACATGGTTTCCCTAAGGGTTTTAACCTTATTATTCAGAAATCAATGAGTGTTTGGCCTGAAATGTTAAGGACATGACTACTGGGCGAGAAGGCACCCATTTTAATGTCCATAGCTTATATCCATACAAAACATAAACAGTATGGTTTAAAAACATCACATCCTTGAATAGAGAGCCCCAGTACACATTTTGTATTAAAAATAAGAACAACAACTGATAAGGATCACATTAAAAGTGTTCTACTCAAATCAACCAGGTATTGCAGCACATATAGGAATGATGCGCTTCCCCACCCAGAGAAAATAATGTTGATCAAAGAAAGAGATGAAAACTAAAGTAATGCTTCACTGGCAAACTCTGTAAAGTCACGTTCATGTGTGCGGTTGTGAATTAAACCAACCTGACCATTTTTCAATCACTCTGCCTTGCTCTATTTATTTTTCTTTATGACTTAAAAAGGGTGACCTGGGACCAGCTGTCCAGCTAAGTCATTATTGTGGCCTATCAGGCTTGCAGAGGACAGAACATTAACTTAACAAAATTATTTGTATGCACTATAAAAAAAGTGAAAAGCAAAGCAGTGCTATGCACAAACTTCAGGGTACTAAAATGTTGTCATTGCAGTTTAATTACTTCTACATTGCGTCCCATTGTTGCAGAAGTATCAGACAATGGTTGCTTTAGGCATCAGTTGCATAACCATACTGTGTCCTCCTTATTTCTAGAGACACCACTGAAAAAAGGGCTACAGGCTCCCTGTGGCACCGACATGCTAATTTTAACACTTCATTGTGTGATTATTAGTAGCAGTGGTGTAACAGGAGTGCCAAAGTCGTTCGCCATCAAATCTATTGGGTGTTTGCCATATACATTCTTAACACCTGTCTGGGCCTTGATGGCTTGATCGACCAAAACCAGAAAAGAGGCAGAGTTTCTTCTTTTGTTGTTTTTTCTTCAGTACTCCGCAGTAGTCTCACTTGTAGCTCTGTGGGCGACACCTTCAGTGTGATGTTTCAGAGGCAAGGCACCATCCCTCTGAGATTAGCTTCACTCAAAAGTTAAAGATTACATGGACAATATACTTAGGAAACCGAATTAAAAAACTTGGAAAATGACTAAAAACAACTCAAGGTTACAGCGACGTTATACTTAGGATATAACACTGAAAAATGCAAAGGTTACATGGACATCATAGTTAAGAAATAGAATTTAAAAAAACTTTAGAAATTCACTGAACAAAAACAAAGGTTACAGGGATGTTATAGTTAGACTCAGATCTCACTCATACAAAACCAGTGAAATACAATAGTTATAGTTAGCTCAGCTAACTATAACTTGTGCCCCCGCAATGCACTGCTGATATCACTAATGACATCTCAAATTACATCATCTCGACATAATTGATTACATCATCCACAGATTCACTCACATACCCACTCACACCCCTATAGAACTTTTCATACACCTACTCCCACTCCCACACAACCATTCACAAACCCAATCACTGACCCATACAAGAACTCATACACCCACTCACAGATCCATAGCTGCACTCACATACACATTCACTCACCTATACAGCCACACATACACCCACTCACTCACTAATACAGCCACTCACATATCCAGTCATATAGGCATACAGACACTCACTCACCCAGTCATACACAAATACAGCCACTCACACACTGACTCAGTCACCCATACAATTACTTACATACCTACAAACTCACTCATACAGTCAATCACACAGCCACTCACACACTCATACAGTTACTCAAAAACCCACACACTTACTCAGACAGATATTAACACATACTCACTCACCTATACAGTTACTGACACAAGGACACACTCACTCATAGAGCTACTCTCACATTCTCTCAGTCACACATACATTCACTGACATACCCAATCACACACCTATACTGCTACTCACATATCAGTTACTCACCCACATGCCACAAACACATCCACTCACTCACCCACATAGCCATACACACACTCACCCATAGAGCACCCTATACATGCACTCACTAACTCATACTTTCATGCACTCACTCATCCATAGAGGCACTCACACACCTTCGAACCCACCCATACAGACAATCAGACACCCAGACACACACCCACAGAACCACACACAGAACCACTCCTACACCCACCAAACCACTCACACAATCTCTCACACACCCATCCAGGCATACAGACACCCACACAACTATACAGTCAATCACACACCCATAAAGACACTCAGACACCAACTGGCACACTGATACAGACATTCACACAACCACTCATTCACCCACATATCTACTGACACATCGAATAACTGACGTATACAGTCAGTCATGCACCCACTCATTCCTCCATACAAGCACTCATATACCCACTGATTCACCAATACACTTTGGAATATATATATTTAACACTCATAAACGTTTAAATAACACACACTATCACTGGATGAATGAAATCTGAGCCTACGTTTTTTCAGTGATATATATAAATATATATGTATATTTGTGAGTGTGTGTGTATGTATATATATATATATATATATATTACCTACTGGCGGTCGCCAGTAGGTAGTTATAGTTAGGACCTCGTTTCTATTCAAAAAGCGTTTTTTTCTTTTGCCAATATCTTTGGTGCCGTTTGACGAATTCTTGCGAAATTTCCCCCCAAAAAAGGTTAATTGAGGTCAGCTCCTGTCTTGAAAGTTTTGGTGTGATTCGTCAAGCGGGGTTTGAGAAAAAGGGGGATCCCAAAACGCGTTTTCCCCATGTCAATTTCCATAGGAAATTTTATTACAGTCTACAGTCCGAAGTGCTGAACGGAATTACACCAAATTTGAAAAAAAGGTAGCTCTTGGTTCAGAAAGCGACCTTTTTTTTTTAAATGATGTGAATCCGTCCAGGAGTTGCTGAGAAATTTTAAAAATAAAAGTTTCGATATATGAGCACCAAGGAGGGTGCTCAATTCTGATTGGCTGCCAACACTCCAAACCAGAATGTGTTGGCAGCCATCTTGTGACTCGGTAACTGAGTCACAAGAATAGAGTAAATAAAAAGGTGAAAAACAAGAAAAGGGGGCAGGGTACAAACACCCTGACCCCCTAGGCCTGCTCAGGGGGTCCCACAAGGACCCCCAGGGCCAAAAAAAGCATTTTTTTTAAAAACAAAATTGTCTGAATTCACGCTCGGGTCGCGAATCCAGCCGAGAAAATAAAAAAAACGAAGCGCGGGCTCCCGCGCTATGTTTTTGAAAGCCCCCAGGTGGGACGGGGGCACTCTCCAATTAATCAGCCCCGGAGACCGCCACCTCCTTGGGGCTTATTTAATTGTATGCGGGGGGCACTTCGGCCCCCCGCAGCCCTGGGGACTGCCACCTCCCTGGGCTTTAAAAAAAATGCGTGGGGAGTCCCAATCCCCCCCACGCTGCCCGGGGACCGCCACCTCCCCGGGGCTTTGATAATGAACCACGGGGGGCACGCGGCCCCCCCCTCTTGTTACCTCCAGTAAGTCCCACACAGTGGGATTGCTAAGACGTCTTCGGAGGCCATGCCCCCCTTTCTCCACCACTCTGCAAACACGCCTCCTGGTAGTCTACGGGATGGGGGATGAAGTCCAATTTACTCCTGAGGGACTTTGGGGGCCAATAAACCCTCCTGGTACCTCCTGTAAGTCCTACGCAGCAGAATTCCAGAGCGCTGGTCGGAGGCCGAGCACCCTTTCTCCACCACTCTGCAAACGCGACTACTATTTAAAGAAGCATCTTTCTGCACCTCTGACTTAGAGGTAGTTTTAATCCCCCTGCCCTATTATATACAAGGGCCTTACAGAGGGGGTCATGCCAATCATAGGGGTACCCCAACCCATAGTGTACCCTAGTGTATGTATGTGTTTTCACTGTATTCTAAGTGTCTTTTAGCATAGCACTGGCTCCGGGCCTGGTTAGGCAGAGTCAGTTACCACCAGTACCCGTCAGTACAAAGTTGGGGGCACAGGAGGACTTTGCAACAAGGCCTCTTTCTGCACCTCTGTTGGTTCTTTCTGCATAGCTCTTGCTTCTTTCTGCACCTTTCTTCATCTTTCTGGACTTCTGTTGCCTCTTTCTGCATTTCTCTTGCTTCTTTCTGCTACTTTCTTCCTCTTTCTGCACATGTCCTACCTCTGTAGGCATAGTTAGAAATTAGCCTTTAAAAAACCTTTGAAATTCACTGAAAAAAACATAGGTTTCAGGGACATTATAGTTAGAAATTAGCATTTAAAAAACCATAGAAATTCACTGAAAAAACCATAGGTTTCAGGGACGTTATAGTTAGTTGGACATTTCACTCGTACAAAACCTGAGAAATTTGGCTATTATAGTTAGTTGAGCTAACTATAACTCACGCCCCCGCAATGCACTGCTGATGACGTCACATATTACATCATTCATGACATGGTCAATGACATCAATGATGACATCACTGATGACATCTCAAATGACATCACTGATGACATCACTGATGACATCATCCAGTGACTGTGTGTTTCTGTAAAGTTTAAATATGTTTTATATATATATATATATATATATACATATATATATATATATATATAATAGGCCAAGGTGTATTGAAGACTGAGTGGGTGTATGACTGTCTGAATGGATGATTTAATAGGTGTGTGACTGACTGTATAAGTGAGCGATTAAACGTGTCTTACTGAATGCATGGGTTAGTTACTAAACTGTGTGAATGTCTGTATCAGTCTGTTAGTTGGTGTGTAAGTTGCTGCATGGGTTGGTGAGTAGCTACATTAGTGTTTCTATGGGTTATTGATTGGTTGTCTGAGTATCTGTATGGGTACCTGAGTGCGTGGGTGGGTGGGGGGTGTGTGACTCTGTGCATAGATGTGTGAGTGGGTAATTCACTGGGTGTATGGGTTCAAGAGTGCATCTGTGAAGGGCTGTAGGGGTGGGTAAGTGTGTGTGAGTTGGTGAGTGAATGGTTGTCTCAGTAGTACATGTGTGAGTAACTATATTTTTTTGAAAGGCAGTATATGTGAGTGTTGGGGTATATAAATCACTATATGTGAGAGTGAGTGATTGTGAGAGTGGCTGTATGGATGAGTGTGTGCTTGTATCAGTCATTGTATAAGAGAGTATATATGTGTTAGTATGTGTATAAATAAATGAGGTGGTGTGTGTATAACTGTATAGGTGAGTAAATGGGAGTGTGATTGATTCTTTGCAAGACTGACTAGGTGTGTGAGTAACTCTATGGATGAGTGACGATGTGTGAGTGTCTGTATAGGTGTATGAGTGCAAATGATAGTGCTGTATTGATAAGTGACTGCATGTATGAGTGACTGTATTGGTGAATGAGTGGACGTGTGTGTAGACCTAGGAATCAGTGAGTGGGTATGTAGTAACTGCTATTGATGTGTCTATGGTTTTGAAAATGGTAGTCTGTATTTTAGAGTGGGTGTATCAAAGGTTATATTAGGGTGTGAGGAGGTGCATCAGATTATCACGTGGATGATGTCATCAGTGATGTCATTTGAGATGTCATCAGTGATGTCAATATTCACAGAAAAAAACATAGGTTTCAGGGACATTATAGTTAGTTGGACATTTCACTCGTACAAAACCTGAGAAATTCGGCCGTTATAATTAGTTGAGCTAACTATAACTTGCGCCCCGCAATGCACTGCTGATGAAATCACATATTACATCATTCATGACATGGTCAGTGACATCAATGATGACATTACTAATGATATTACTCATGACATCACTGATGGCATCATCCACATAATCTCTTCCTCATACCCAAATATAACCTTTCATACACCCACTCCAGATTTCAGACTACCATTCTTGAAACCATTTACAAACTAATACCAGTATGTACATACCCACTCACTGATTCATAGGTCTGCATACACATACACTCACTCACCAATACAGTTATTCAAACACCCAGTCACTCACCAATACAGCCACTGATATATCCACTCATATACCCATAGAGCCACTCATACACCGTCAGCCACCTATAGAGCTACTCACATACATAGTCACTCACCCAAAGAGTCAATCACACTGCCACTTACTCATCTATACAGTTATACACACACCAGCTCACTTTTCCATACAGATACTAACACATACTTAGTCTCCTATACAGTCGCTGACACAAGCACACACTCACCCAAACAGCCACTATCACAATCACTCACTCACACATACAGTCACTTATATACTCCAACACTCACATATACTGCCTTTCACATATGCAGTTACTCAACCATATACCGCTGAGACATCCATTCACTCACGGACACAGCAATATGCATACTCACTCACCCATACAGTCCCTCACAGAGGCACTCATGAACCCATACACCTAGGGATTCACCTAATCACACACCCATGCAGGGAGTCACATACCAGCAGTCCATTAGTGGATAGTATACTGTATGGAGAACTGTTATGGATAAAAAGGAACACTACATTGGAGAGAGATTATCATCAATCAGCTCAGGAATGCATAGAGAGATTCAGAGTGAGGGGGTACAGCAAAGGCACACTACAGGGTGCTAAACAAAGAGTGGACAGCAAGAATAGAAAGGAATTGCTACAGGGCATGAAAGAAAAAGGAGAGGAAGACATCACTAATTCATTTAGGATGATCACCAACTTCTCAAATAAGGTCAATGTGGTGAGAAAGATCCTACAGACGCACTGGGGAATCCTAAGGTCAGACCCTATTATAGGCAACGACATTCCCAGGGTCCCAGCGATGACATTCAGAAAATCGCGATCTCTCAGGGACACCTTAGTGAAAAGTCACCTATCCCATCCACCAGTTGAAACGTCACTATCAGCAGCGAAAGGGTTTTACCCTTGCCTTAAATGTAAGGGGTGTGCCAACAGTAGCATAGTCCTTACCTATGAACTCCCTGGTCTTAAAGAACCAAAGAAAATCAGGAAGCTCATGAACTGTAACACTCCGTACACAGTATACTGCCTGGTATGACCCTTTAAACTCTGCTACGTGGGGACTACGATTTATCCCACGAAAATGCGGATACTGGAGCATCGGAGAGCGATAGCCAACTGTGATAGCTTGTACCCAGTAGCTAGACATTTTGAGCTGAATCACAAAAGTAACAGGAATCTATTACAATTTTTTTGTCTGGATCATGTCCCACGAGAAACACGGGGAGGTAACCGGGAGTTGAGGCTTCGACAACTGGAATCCAGATACATAATAGACATGCAAAGAAAGCACCAAACGGTTTAAATAAAAATGAAGAACTGGCAATACACATGTAACTCCTAATTGGGTAGTTTATTCACAGTATGATTCCGAAGGACACACAAGTTTAATTAGGCTAGAGTAGTGACCAAGGTGCACCAGCTCAGCGTAGAGTGCAAATAGAGATCTTTTGGTAAGGCCCATATAGGGCGTAATAAATAAATAGGCAACTAATGCTAAGCAGAGTAGCCCATACAGGGCGATAAAGCGTCTAATCAGATGAATTGCTTACTGACTGCTTTTTGATAAGGCCCATACAGGGCTCAATGAACAAATAAGCAACTAATCCCAAGCAGCGTAAGCCCATACAGGGCGATACAGCATCTAATTAGATGTATTGCTCACTTGATTGCTTTAGCTGTCAAAGGATTTATAATCCCACTGTATCACTGATTAAATGCAGAAATGTTATTCGGCTTAATCATGTAATGACAGATAGATACCATATCGCTGACACTGAATGGCAAGATAAATTGCTTTCTCAATATTTTGAATGTTTCAAAATGGCGCCCATAATCACGAAAGCTGAATGATGTTATTTTGTAGTCCTGCATCTATGTCGATGAATGTTGTTTCAATAATTTTGAAATTGAAGTATAAATGCGAGCAATGCGGCACGCTGGCCGACATTGACAAAGGCAGTTTTGCCGAAACGTGTCTAAGCGTCTTTTGAAGACCAATAAAGTTTTGGCTTGTACCCCTCGCAAGTGCTGGATTGTTACTTTGAAGCTGGGACATATATATACATATATATATAACGTATTGCCTGTATTTCTGGATATCGTTCCAGAGAAGAGCAGGTACGGACCACCAGTTTCTTGGTTCGCAATGAAATCCAAGGACGAAAAGTTACTGCTTCATGTTTTTATTTAGCATCACCAAAGTTAGTGCAGACAAGTGTCCGCCCCGGACGCGTTTCGATCGCATAAGCGATCTTGATCATATATATATGGTTTTGCAGCAAGCCTCACATGAGCAACACGTTGGTGCACTACAAGTCCCAGGATGCCTTGCGAGCGGCCGCGCGCATGGGGGCGTGGGATTTAAACAACCATAGGCGCACCATCAGCTTCTTGCATCTCCAGTCTTCAAAAAGCCAATGATTAAGGGCGGGGGCCCGAAACGCGTCTGGCTACATAGATTGACTTTGCATACCGACGGACTTGCTTTGCAGGCATGAATAAATCTTGAAGCTTTATCCACCCGTGTGTGGGCTCTCTCATTGGAGGTAAAACTTTTGTGGTCTATGTTTAGCGGCTTGCCTAGCCGCGAGAGAGTCCCGTTGCGTGAGCAGACCTGGATGTTGTCGAGTGGCAATCATCATTGCAGGACAGGAGCGATATTCATGCCAAGAAGGTGTTAATGCAACTTACCTAGGATTGCTCAGCCACCCACTGGGAGAATATTAATGAATTAATTTCTGTTTTTGCAGCGAGGCTCACATGGGCAACACGTTGGTGCACTACAAGTCCCAGGATGCCTTGCGAGCGGCCGTGCGCATGGGGGCGTGGGATTTAAACAACCATAGGCGCACCATCAGCTTCTTGCATCTCCAGTCTTCAAAAAGCCAATGATTAAGGGCGGGGGCCCGAAACGCGTCTGGCTACATAGATTGACTTTGCATACCGATGGACTTGCTTTGCAGGCATGAATAAATCTGGAAGCTTTATCTACCCGTGTGTGGGCTCTCTCATTGGAGGTAAAACTTTTGTGGTCTATGTTTAGCGGCTTGCCTAGCCGCGAGAGAGTCCCGTTGCGTGAGCAGACCTGGATGTTGTCAAGCGGCAATCATCATTGCAGGACGGGAGCGATATTCATGCCAAGAAGGTGTTAATGCAACTTACCTAGGATTGCTCAGCCACCCACTGGGAGAATATTAATGAATTAATTTCTGGTTTTGCAGCAAGGCTCACATGAGCAACACGTTGGTGCACTACAAGTCCCAGGAGGCCTTGCGAGTGGCCGCGCCCATGGGGGCGTGGGATTTAAACAACCATAGGCGCACCATCAGCTTCTTGCATCTCCAGTCTTCAAAAAGCCAATGATTAAGGGCGAGGGCCCGAAACGCGTCTGGCTACATAGATTGACTTTGCATACCGACGGACTTGCTTTGCAGGCATGAATAAATCTTGAAGCATTATCCACCCGTGTGTGGGCTCTCTCATTGGAGGTAAAACTTTTGTGGTCTATGTTTAGCGGCTTGCCTAGCCGCGAGAGAGTCCCGTTGCGTGAGCAGACCTGGATGTTGTCGAGCGGCAATCATCATTGCAGGACGGGAGCGATATTCATGCCAAGAAGGTGTTAATGCAACTTACCTAGGATTGCTCAGCCACCCACTGGGAGAATATTAATGAATTAATTTCTGGTTTTGCAGCAAGGCTCACATGAGCAACACGTTGGTGCACTACAAGTCCCAGGAGGCCTTGCGAGCGGCCGCGCCCATGGGGGCGTGGGATTTTAACAACCATAGGCGCACCATCAGCTTCTTGCATCTCCAGTCTTCAAAAAGCCAATGATTAAGGGCGGGGGCCCGAAACGCTTCTGGCTACATAGATTGACTTTGCATACCGACGGACTTGCTTTGCAGGCATGAATAAATCTTGAAGCTTTATCCACCCGTGTGTGGGATCTCTCATTGGAGGTAAACTTTTGTGGTCTATGTTTAGCGGCTTGCCTAGCCGCGAGAGAGTCCCGTTGCGTGAGCAGACCTGGATGTTGTCAAGCGGCAATCATCATTGCAGGACGGGAGCGATATTCATGCCAAGAAGGTGTTAATGCAACCTACCTAGGATTGCTCAGCCACCCACTGGGAGAACATTAATTAATTAATTTCTGGTTTTGCAGCAAGGCTCACATGAGCAACACGTTGGTGCACTGCAAGTCCCAGGAGGCCTTGGCGCGGAATTTAAACAACCATAGGCGCACCATCAGCTTCTTGCATCTCCAGTCTTCAAAAAGCCAATGATTAAGGACGGGGGCCCGAAACGCGTCTGGCTACATAGATTGACTTTGCATACCGACGGACCTTCTTTGCAGGCATGAATAAATCTTGAAGCTTTATCCACCCGTGTGTGGGCTCTCTCATTGGAGTTAAAACTTTTGTGGTCTATGTTTAGCGGCTTGCCTAGCCGCGAGAGAGTCCCGTTGCGTGAGCAGACCTGGATGTTGTCAAGCGGCACAAGCGGCAATCATCATTGAAGGACGGGAGCGATATTCATGCCAAGAAGGTGTTAATGCAACTTACCTAGGATTGCTCAGCCACCCACTGGGAGAATATTAATGAATTAATTTCTGCTTTTGCAGCAAGGCTCACATGAGCAACACGTTGGTGCACTACAAGTCCCAGGAGGCCTTGGCGCGGGATTTAAACAACCATAGGCGCACCATCAGCTTCTTGCATCTCCAGTCTTCAAAAAGCCAATGATTAAGGGCGGGGGCCCGAAACGCGTCAGGCTACATAGATTGACTTTGCATACCGACGGACTTGCTTTGCAGGCATGAATACATCTTGAAGCTTTATCTACACGTGTGTGGGCTCTCTCATTGGAGGTAAAACTTTTGTGGTCTATGTTTAGCGGCTTGCCTAGCCGCGAGAGAGTCCCGTTGCGTGAGCAGACCTGGATTTTGTTAAGCGGCAATCATCATTGCAGGACGGGAGCGATATTCATGCCAAGAAGGTGTTAATGCAACTTACCTAGGATTGCTCAGCCACCCACTGGGAGAATATTAATGAATTAATTTCTGGTTTTGCAGCAAGGCTCACATGAGCAACACGTTGGTGCACTACAAGTCCCAGGAGGCCTTGCGAGCGGCCGCGCCCATGGGGGCGTGGGATTTTAACAACCATAGGCGCACCATCAGCTTCTTGCATCTCCAGTCTTCAAAAAGCCAATGATTAAGGGCGGGGGCCCGAAACGCTTCTGGCTACATAGATTGACTTTGCATACCGACGGACTTGCTTTGCAGGCATGAATAAATCTTAAAGCTTTATCCACCCGTGTGTGGGATCTCTCATTGGAGGTAAACTTTTGTGGTCTATGTTTAGCGGCTTGCCTAGCCGCGAGAGAGTCCCGTTGCGTGAGCAGACCTGGATGTTGTCAAGCGGCAATCATCATTGCAGGACGGGAGCGATATTCATGCCAAGAAGGTGTTAATGCAACCTACCTAGGATTGCTCAGCCACCCACTGGGATAATATTAATGAATTAATTTCTGGTTTTGCAGCAAGGCTCACATGAGCAACACGTTGGTGCACTGCAAGTCCCAGGAGGCCTTGGCGCGGGATTTAAACAACCATAGGCGCACCATCAGCTTCTTGCATCTCCAGTCTTCAAAAAGCCAATGATTAAGGGCGGGGGCCCGAAACGCGTCTGGCTACATAGATTGACTTTGCATACCGACGGACTTGCTTTGCAGGCATGAATAAATCTTGAAGCTTTATCCACCCGTGTGTGGGCTCTCTCATTGGAGGTAAAACTTTTGTGGTCTATGTTTAGCGGCTTGCCTAGCCGCGAGAGAGTCCCGTTGCGTGAGCAGACCTGGATGTTGTCAAGCGGCAATCATCATTGAAGGACGGGAGCGATATTCATGCCAAGAAGGTGTTAATGCAACTTACCTAGGATTGCTCAGCCACCCACTGGGAGAATATTAATGAATTAATTTCTGCTTTTGCAGCAAGGCTCACATGAGCAACACGTTGGTGCACTACAAGTCCCAGGAGGCCTTGGCGCGGGATTTAAACAACCATAGGCGCACCATCAGCTTCTTGCATCTCCAGTCTTCAAAAAGCCAATGATTAAGGGCGGGGGCCCGAAACGCGTCTGGCTACATAGATTGACTTTGCATACCGACGGACTTGCTTTGCATGCATGAATAAATCTTGAAGCTTTATCTACACGTGTGTGGGCTCTCTCATTGGAGGTAAAACTTTTGTGGTCTATGTTTAGCGGCTTGCCTAGCCGCGAGAGAGTCCCGTTGCGTGAGCAGACCTGGATGTTGTTAAGCGGCAATCATCATTGCAGGACGGGAGCGATATTCATGCCAAGAAGGTGTTAATGCAACTTACCTAGGATTGCTCAGCCACCCACTGGGAGAATATTAATGAATTAATTTCTGGTTTTGCAGCAAGGCTCACATGAGCAACACGTTGGTGCACTACAAGTCCCAGGAGGCCTTGCGAGCGGCCGCGCCCATGGGGGCATGGGATTTTAACAACCATAGGCGCACCATCAGCTTCTTGCATCTCCAGTCTTCAAAAAGCCAATGATTAAGGGCGGGGGCCCGAAACGCGTCTGGCTACATAGATTGACTTTGCATACCGACGGACTTGCTTTGCAGGCAAGAATAAATCTTGAAGCTTTATCCACCCGTGTGTGGGCTCTCTCATTGGAGGTAAAACTTTTGTGGTCTATGTTTAGCGGCTTGCCTAGCCGCGAGAGAGTCCCGTTGCGTGAGCAGACCTGGATGTTGTCAAGCGGCAATCATCATTGCAGGACGGGAGCGATATTCATGCCAAGAAGGTGTTAATGCAACTTACCTGGGATTGCTCAGCCACCCACTGGGAGAATATTAATGAATTAATTTCTGGTTTTGCAGCAAGGCTCACATGAGCAACACGTTGGTGCACTACAAGTCCCAGGAGGCCTTGCGAGCGGCCGCGCCCATGGGGGCGTGGGATTTTAATAACCATAGGCGCACCATCAGCTTCTTGCATCTCCAGTCTTCAAAAAGCCAATGATTAAGGGCGGGGTCCCAAAACGCGTCTGGCTACATAGATTGACTTTGCATACCGACGGACTTGCTTTGCAGGCATGAATAAATCTTGAAGCTTTATCCACCCGTGTGTGGGCTCTCTCATTGGAGGTAAAACTTTTGTGGTCTATCTTTAGCGGCTTGCCTAGCCGCGAGAGAGTCCCGCTGCGTGAGCAGACCTGGATGTTGTCAAGCGGCAATCATTGCAGGACGGGAGCGATATTCATGCCAAGAAGGTGTTAATGCAACTTACCTAGGATTGCTCAGCCACCCACAGGGAGAATATTAATGAATTAATTTCTGGTTTTGCAGCAAGGCTCACATGAGCAACACGTTGGTGCACTACAAGTCCCAGGAGGCCTTGCGAGCGGCCGCGCCCATGGGGGCGTGGGATTTAAACAACCATAGGCGCACCATCAGCTTCTTGCATCTCCAGTCTTCAAAAAGCCAATGATTAAGGGCGGGGGCCCGAAACGCGTCTGGCTACATAGATTGACTTTAGATACCGACGGACTTGCTTTGCAGGCATGAATAAATCTTGAAGCATTATCCACCCGTGTGTGGGCTCTCTCATTGGAGGTAAAACTTTTGTGGTCTATGTTTAGCGGCTTGCCTAGCCACGAGAGAGTCCTGTTGAGTGAGCAGACCTGGATGTTGTCGAGCGGCAATCATCATTGCAGGACGGGAGCGATATTCATGCCAAGAAGGTGTTAATGCAACTTACCTAGGATTGCTCAGCCACCCACTGGGAGAATATTAATGAATTAATTTCTGGTTTTGCAGCAAGGCTCACATGAGCAACACGTTGGTGCACTACAAGTCCCAGGAGGCCTTGCGAGCGACCGCGCCCATGGGGGCGTGGGATTTTAACAACCATAGGCGCACCATCAGCTTCTTGCATCTCCAGTCTTCAAAAAGCCAATGATTAAGGGTGGGGGCCCGAAACGCGTCTGGCTACATAGATTGACTTTGCATACCGACGGACTTGCTTTGCAGGCATGAATAAATCTTGAAGCTTTATCCACCCGTGTGTGGGATCTCTCATTGGAGGTAAACTTTTGTGGTCTATGTTTAGCGGCTTGCCTAGCCGCGAGAGAGTCCCGTTGCGTGAGCAGACCTGGATGTTGTCAAGCGGCAATCATCATTGCAGGACGGGAGCGATATTCATGCCAAGAAGGTGTTAATGCAACTTACCTAGGATTGCTCAGCCACCCACTGGGAGAATATTAATGAATTAATTTCTGGTTTTGCAGCAAGGCTCACATGAGCAACACGTTGGTGCACTACAAGTCCCAGGAGGCCTTGGCGCGGGATTTAAACAACCATAGGCGCACCATCAGCTTCTTGCATCTCCAGTCTTCAAAAAGCCAATGATTAACGGCGGGGGCCCGAAACGCGTCTGGCTACATAGATTGACTTTGCATACCGACGGACTTGCTTTGCAGGCATGAATAAATCTTGAAGCTTTATCCACCCGTGTGTGGGCTCTCTCATTGGAGGTAAAACTTTTGTGGTCTATGTTTAGCGGCTTGCCTAGCCGCGAGAGAGTCCCGTTGCGTGAGCAGACCTGGATGTTGTCAAGCGGCAATCATCATTGCAGGACGGGAGCGATATTCATGCCAAGAAGGTGTTAATGCAACTTACCTGGGATTGCTCAGCCACCCACTGGGAGAATATTAATGAATTAATTTCTGGTTTTGCAGCAAGGCTCACATGAGCAACACGTTGGTGCACTACAAGTCCCAGGAGGCCTTGCGAGCGGCCGCGCCCATGGGGGCGTGGGATTTTAATAACCATAGGCGCACCATCAGCTTCTTGCATCTCCAGTCTTCAAAAAGCCAATGATTAAGGGCGGGGGCCCAAAACGCGTCTGGCTACATAGATTGACTTTGCATACCGACGGACTTGCTTTGCAGGCATGAATAAATCTTGAAGCTTTATCCACCCGTGTGTGGGCTCTCTCATTGGAGGTAAAACTTTTGTGGTCTATCTTTAGCGGCTTGCCTAGCCGCGAGAGAGTCCTGCTGCGTGAGCAGACCTGGATGTTGTCAAGCGGCAATCATCATTGCAGGACGGGAGCGATATTCATGCCAAGAAGGTGTTAATGCAACTTACCTAGGATTGCTCAGCCACCCACTGGGAGAATATTAATGAATTAATTTCTGGTTTTGCAGCAAGGCTCACATGAGCAACACGTTGGTGCACTACAAGTCCCAGGAGGCCTTTCGAGCGACCGCGCCCATGGGGGCGTGGGATTTAAACAACCATAGGCGCACCATCAGCTTCTTGCATCTCCAGTCTTCAAAAAGCCAATGATTAAGGGCGGGGGCCCGAAACGCGTCTGGCTACATAGATTGACTTTGCATACCGACGGACTTGCTTTGCAGGCATGAATAAATCTTGAAGCTGTATCCACCTGTGTGTGGGCTCTCTCATTGGAGGTAAAACTTTTGTGGTATATATATATATATATATATATATATATATATATATATATATATATATATATATATCAAACAAGGGTAGCCCCAATGGAAGGAGCCTCACGGCAGGTACGTATTTCATCTGTTTATTGAAGGTAGTTGCATGCAAGTAACAGCGAGGTAACAGGCATCGCAGTTCATTAGCCCACCCAGACGCATTTCGGGAATCCACTCCCTTCATCAATGGCATTTCCGCTTTGCTCAAGACAGCTTTCAGTGTACCTTTTTAACTTCCGAGAACCTGCCTCAGTGGGCGTGGCCGTCCTCACAGCCTTGTGGTTCTTGTAGTACACATGTCCTCTCCAGTGAGTCCATCTCGATTGCTAAGCAGTTCATATAGGCATAAATAAAACCATATGGGTCAGTGCTCAGCCTCGCTGCCAACACCTGCTGTTTTTTCCAACCGGCTTCATGAAACACTGCCCCCCGTTTCGCTCGTGACACCGCTGTGGCATCATCACGGACCCGCTATTGCGCGGTGTGCTCCTCCCGCGGCTGGGCTCAGCTGCTCCATATCCATCAAACAAGGGTAGCCCCAATGGAAGGAGCCTCAAGGCAGGTACGTATTTCATCTGTTTATTGAAGGTAGTTGCATGCAAGTAACAGCGAGGTAACAGGCATCGCAGTTCATTAGCCCAACCAGACGCGTTTCGGGAATCCACTCCCTTCATCAATGGCATTTCCGCTTTGCTCAAGACAGCTTTCAGTGTACCTTTTTAACTTCCGAGAACCTGCCTCAGTGGGCGTGGCCGTCCTCACAGCCTTGTGGTTCTTGTAGGCTCCTTCCATTGGGGCTACCCTTGTTTGATGGATATATATATATATATATATATATATATATATATATATATATATATATATATATATATATATATTCCCATACGCTGACCTCCGCTTTCCGGTGTAGCCGAAACGCGTCTGTCGGGTGTTTTTTGTTGTGCGGCTAAAATAAACTGACTAAATACGTATCTGTGTGCCTCATCCATGACCGGAAAGCGGAGGTCATCGTATGGGAATTTGCTTACGCGTTTCACCAACACGGAGGACTGAACCCGAGTCGAGAGAGCAGCAGCTGGTGAGCTTTTAGAAAATATATATATATGTAAGCAATTAGGGCAGTGGCAGCCGCCAGGGATTGGACCTTGGAATGGCCCCCAGCAACTTCAAAGACAGTATGCACGGGGATTAGGTGTCTGCGCTAACTGTTTGAATTTTACAAGCATCACCCACTGAAGGGAATGAATCGGGAGACTGAAAGCAAACTACCAAGACCAACATGCCTTATCTCAAGTCCATCGTGACGCCCACCAGGGGGTAAACATTTAAAAACGAGCTATTGCAATAGTTTGCTTTTTGCCTTCACAGATGCTTCTGGCTTCCTTTGAAAAAGGTCTAGGTAGACCGAAATGCATCAGGACTAAGAATGCCAGCGCCAGCGCTTTCAAATTTAATTAAAATCCTTCTCACCTCACCTAATGTGTGCGGCTCACTCCTTTCGTTGAAGAGAGGTCTGTTGTCATGTTTTACGGCTTGGTCCCGCCACGAGCTACGCACCACCAGACTAAATGAGCGCCAAACTGCCCGCAAATGGACCCTGTTCGAGGTTTTGTGAAAGCAATTAGGGCAGTGGCAGCCGCCAGGGATTGGACCTTGGAATGGCCCCCAGCAACTTCAAAGACAGTATGCACGGGGATTAGGTGTCTGCGCTAACTGTTTGAATTTTACAAGCATCACCCACTGAAGGGAATGAATCGGGAGACTGAAAGCAAACTACCAAGACCAACATGCCTTATCTCAAGTCCATCGTGACGCCCACCAGGGGGCAAACATTTAAAAACGAGCTATAGCAATAGTTTGATTTTTGCCTTCACAGATGCTTCTGGCTTCCTTTGAAAAAGGTCTAGGTAGACCGAAATGCATCAGGACTACGAATGCCAGCGCCAGCGCTTTCAAATTTAATTAAAATCCTTCTCACCTCACCTAATGTGTGCGGTTCACTCCTTTCGTTGAAGAGAGGTCTGTTGTCATATATATATATATATGTGTATGCGTGTGTGTTTGTATATATATATATATATATATATTTTTTTTTTTTTTTTAACCTACTGGCAGTTGCCAATAGGTAGTTATAGTTAGGATGTAATTTTCATAGGAACTGCATTTTTTTCATTTGCCAATAGCTTTGGAATCATTTGACGAATCCTTGTGAAATTTTAGAAACTGATACGCTGCTCACTTTAGCTGCTGCCTTGAAAAGTTTGTGGTGAGGGGATCAGAGAACAGTGATGCTTTATTTGTGGAGACTATTATTAATAACACACTGAATTTGGAGTTCACAACTCGGATAAAAAGCCAAATAATAGCTTTCCTGGATGTCCAAATGTATGTCAAGGAAGAGAGATTGCAATCTAAACTGCATAGAAAGGAGACAGCAGGAAACTCAATCTTACACGCTACTAGTTTTCATCCAAAACATTTAATTAAGAGTAGCCTGAATGGGTAATTTCTTAGAATGCGCAAAATCTGTAGTAGAGAGGAAGATCTAATTATGTTGTCAAAGGGAGACAACAGACAGATTCTTAGAGCGAGGATATAATTTGAAGTGCATCAATCATGCCAAAGCAAAAGCCAATGCTATATCCAGGGAATCTATTCTTTTTAAGATCCCCAAGTAATCCAAAAGATGACAGTGGCATTGATTCTATGGCACCAGTTGACATCAGACTAATCTCCACCTTTAGTAAACAGGAGAAACAAATAAGATCGATAATAAATAAACAATGGCCCATTGTACTCACTGATGTTACGTTGGGGCATGTTCTTCCTGTTAAACCGATTCTTGCATTTAGACGAGCCCCATCGATGAGAGATTCCTTGGTTAGCTGTAGTCCAGAGCTAGGAACAAGCTCTAATTGGCTGTCCCCTAAAAATGATTTTTTAAATGCAGCTCATGTAGAGCATGCAAATTCAGAGCCAATAGGACCAGTTATAAGTCTGCTTTCAGTGAAAAACAAGTTGAAATTAAGGGTCATCATACTTGTAGAATGGAATATGCAGTTTACGTTCTGGAGTGTGTATGCAGCCTTAAATACATTGGCAGTACGAAATTACAGTTACACAATAGAATATTACAGCACCTTAGAGCCATTGTAAGCTCTGATCCATCTTATCCTGTTGCACCACATTTTAAACTGGTTCATAATACCAATTTATGTACTCTCAAATACGTAATAGGGGCAGTGCCAGTTTTAAGAAGAGGTGGTGATAGAGAGAGATTACTGAGGCAACTTGAATTCAAATTTATTTTAGAACTAGATTCAAAGATACCTAATGGGCTTAACACCAGTGAGGATCTTCACAATTTTCTATAAAATAGCACTTTAAAACATTTCAACTGTGACTTTTGATACATCTGATGGCAAAGCTATTTATCATTTAATGTTTGGGTATGCTTTTATTGGAAAAGTGAAAATCATGTTGGTTTATGATTTTTGCATCTTAGCTATTTTTGCAAGTTTTCTGAATGTAATTTATGCACGAGTCACTTTCTATAAGTAGCAACACTTACAGCATCAGAATAAGTTAAGGAGAATTATCATGATGGCATTTCAATGTCAAGAACAATTAATGGAACAATGACCAATGCCCATACATACAAACATTCATATGAGATCATTTAATATATGACATTGTTAGTTAAGAATTTTGCACGTGCATCTTTATACATGTATTAACAATAGATTTTACTAAGGCGGTTAGATGGAAGGTACCCAAGAACAAAGATGCATTTACGCTGTAATATGAGGGTGGCAAACCCCGACTAGAGTGGATGAAGTACGATCATATACAGGCTAATGATCCTGATGATTAGGACTACGCCTATGAAATTTTCACATGTGTCACTTTATGTACAATAATCTGCACTCTAGTAAAGGATAGCGAGATAATGAAGGTTCTCTGTATAGTAAACCTTTTGTATCATGATGCTGCCAGATTTCCCTCTATTAGCACTTTTGCACATTTTTTGCACTTTATGGGCACATTGCACTTTGTGGAGGTTTTAAACAGTAGACATTTGCAACAGTAAAGCTTCGTATATGTGGCGCATTTATCCTCTGAATTGTATATATTTTGGAATATAAGTTGACAATGACACATTTATTTCATGTGTAATCAATGCGGTTTTAAGAACTTAGGGCCATATGTATCAAGCTATTTTGCGTTCGCAAATGCTGCGAATCACAAAAATAGTGTGTTTGCGAACGCAAAATAGCATGTCCCAATGTATGACAGTGTTCCGTATCGCAAAAATTGCGATTTTGAAAATATGGTTGTGGCTGAAACGCGTCATGGTCAATGCATTTGGCATGTATTAACGGGTTAAATAAATAAAAACACTACAGCACTTTGAAGGAGTCCGTGCCTACTTACTTCCTTGTAGAAGTGTTTGAAAGTAAGGATTCAAGCTCGATTTATATATATATATATATATATATATATATATATATATATCCTTGCTCGACGTTACTGCCAAATGTATCTGCACTCTTGCACGGGTGCTCGGTCCCTGCGATAGCAGACCGCTACATCTCCCGCTCCACTTCGAAAAATACGGACCAGCACTCACGTTGGTTTTAATCCACGTTAGGATTTATTGCGCGCATACATTTTAAACAAACAGACGCGTTTCAGCATAAGCCTTCGTCAGTGGCACGCTTACAATGCAGAAGGAGATCCCATCAAATCACGAATAACAAAATCCTGCTCCCTGAGTGGTTATCGGACCATAAAGAATACAGTCGCATTTCACCTTTCAGACTGACATTCAGATACAGCGAACATCATCCATACATTACAGGTATTGTAAAGGGAGAAAAAGAGAAGATGTGACTATTCAGATCCGCATTAACATTGATAGCGGCCCATGCAAGGACCAACCCACTTACAAAGATAGACCATGAGTGAACTACATTATTTTTTTCTACTGAACGTTTTTTGACGTACCCTTGGAATTACAACTATTTTATAAAAACCAGCATATCTACACAAGTTTTGCGTTGTGATGAATATTTTCAACAACTTAGTGATTACAGGGTGTTTCCCCTATAACTAGCGCTACTATCAATATCAACTAAAGCTCCACCGCTAGATGTTATATTAGATTTATTAAGATTTTATTAGACCAACATGGCTACCTGATGAAGGCGTACTGCCGAAACGCGCATAGAGACAAGAATTACGTTAGCCATGACCACATTGTTTGGTTGTCAAAAATAATACATGTATTGAATTCTTTGTTCTAATTCTCTTTTATCATATAAGTTTATGTCCATAAACATCATGTTTGACATGCTCTAATATGCTGTATTATTAGGCCATGTATGAATGGATAAGTATGTGTGAATATCATTAGTAACAATAATATATTCAACTTGTACTCATTACATAGGCCAAGACAGAAACTGTATATTTATCAAAATTGTTATTGATGTTATTTTTTGTCTCTTTTCTTATTATTTAAAAAGATAAAATATATAAAAATATCCCTTACAACTACTTGGTCTTTAAAAATAATAAAAATTATATTGTTTGATACCTCCACTTTTCTGGTCACATATTGTCTTTGTTTATCATAGGTCCACTTGTTATCTATTTCCTAAATGGTTTATTCACATAGCCACTCATTCACCCATACTGCTACTCACACACCCATATATTCACCCATACAGCTACTCACACACTAGCTCCCACACCCATATAGCCACTCAGACATCTACTCACACACTGATATACACAGTCACACAGCCACTCACATAATCTATGTTAGAAATAGTATCACTCAGTAGTAGTACACAAGGTATACTAATTTAACTTTTATAGTATCTTAGTACAGTGGTTCCCAAACTTTTGACTCCTGAGGACTGCCTTTGAGTCAATACTGGAAGCTGGGGACCCCAAGCAATTTATACTATTTAAATTTCAAACAATAAAACAGTAATTTGCAAAACAAAAACACAAACAAGTACACACCGAACAAATACTCAGATTACTAAAGATTTTATTATTTTATATTGAAAACATTTGCAAAAATTGAACAATTTTAATGGGAAGGTTGATGCTGCATTTCTGCAACTAACTTTTCAATGTTTGGTTATATTTTGCGATACAAGGATCCTACTTCTGCCAGGTACAAGCATCCTGCTCCTGTCTGGGCTGGTCTGGAAACCCAAAACAGCCATGGCAAATGTTGTCAGACCAGCTCATGTACGGTGCACACCAAGTGAAGTGAGTGAGCCTGACTACTACAAAGGGGGCTTTGGGGTCTCTCCCCCTAAGAAAATCAGGGGGAAAATGGTAGATTCTACAACACATTTGTCATTTTATATTGAATTTATTCACTTTTAAAGCATAGTAAATGACGACCTTACTGTGCAACAGGATACAACAATCTTTGTTGGGGCTCTTCAATGATTCCCTCACTATCACCCTCCAACAGTGCCTCTTATCTCTCTATAGCCCCTATGTCACATGTATTTCATTTGTTTTATAGCATCTCTCATGCCAGTGTAGGGTGTCAGCACTTTACATCACACACATACAGAAACAATGAATCATAAGTGCATAAATCAGTGTATAGAAAATGTTACATAAGGCAAGCAGGACTGCAAGATGGAGGATTCACATATCATCCATACTACTAGGCATTTTTTGGGAATGCTTGGTCTGGAGAAGCACAAACTCAGGATTAAGAACATCACACAGTGGTTAGCGTTGACTTTAATAAGAAGAATTTATTTCTACCCAAACAAACCTTTTTTAGCAGCATCAGGATAATGAAAAACTGGGAAATAAACATAACTTACTAACTTGTACCATGCAATTTGCATGCAGTTTTTTGATGGCAGTTCAATAGTCACTGTGCTAGATTTCAATTGTAGCGTATGCACTGCACAGTAACAACAGAATCTCTGTGACTAAAGCAGTAATCCACTGAGCTATGCACATAGAATATTGTTTTTTTTAAATGCATGGTACACAGTCTTTCCAGCAGGCATATCAACCCTCTATGCTACCTTAGATGAGTCAATGATGCCACTGGACAAAACTCCTATCTCTCTCCAGGAGGGACATTAATCACCGGAGTTATCTTGACACTTTTATTATTGTCAGAAAACTGCTGATTATACAAGGAACTTCGTAGTGCTCTTAAAACTGCTGCCCGTGGACCTCCTGGGAATGTGTCATGGACCCCTGGGGGTCTGCAGACCTTTGTTTGGGAACCATCGCATTAGTATATATATTTAACGCTTTTAGAAAATACTCACAATCACTGGATGATGTCATCAGTGTTGTCATCAGTGATGTCATTTGAGAAGTCATCAGTGATGTCACTGACCATGTCATGAAAGAAGTAATATGTGAGGTCATAAGAAGTGCATTGTGAGGGTGTAAGTTATAGTTGGCTCAGCTAACTATAACTGATGAATTTCAATGGTTTTGTGCAATTAAAATGTGAGCCTAACTATAATGTCCCTGTAACCTTTGGTTTCTTCAGTGAATTTCTAATGTTTTTTAATTCTATTTCCTAACTACAACGTCTCTGTAATCTTTGGTTCCTTAGGTACATTTCTAAGCTTTTTTTATTCTATTTCCTAAGTATAACACCCCTGTAACCTTTGCTTTTTCAGTGCATTTCTAAGGTTTTTTGGAATGCCATTTCCTAACTATATATATATATATATATATACATACTATAAAGTCCCTGTAATGTGTGGTTCTTTCAGTGGATATATAGGACTCTTAAAAGAATGGGCTGAGAATAATGCAGAGAGCTCAGCAAATATGATGAAAATACTTGTCAAATATGCAGAAATAGAGAGGAGTGAAGTACTAAGTGAGTTAAAGGAAACTCTCTCTGCATTAGAAGGTGAAACAGACCAGATACGAATAATCAAATTCAAAAGTGACATGAAAAATCGTTTGGAAAAGTATGAAAAAAGGATTAAAGATAGAAAAGCAACGAAGTTCTTAAGAGATAGACTGGACTACGAGAATGGGCAGATTTATATGTTTGCCAGAAGTTTTGACACCACAAGAAGACAAAAAGTCCAGAGTGGTGGTGGGATGAGAGAAGTGAGCTCGCAAAGTGAAATCAGTTCAGACACAGGGTCAGAAATAGAACAAGAGGAGAGTACCAGAAGAAAAGCTGGAACAATGAAGCTTACTGTCTCGGACAAATTACGTTTTTTACAGCTAGACAGGAGGACAGACCACCGTCCCACAAGAGGGAGAGGTAGGGGAAGAGGAAGAGGCAGCAAAGGAGAGGAGGCGAGGGATACCGAAGAAACAACAGGAGAAAAACCAGGGAGATCAATGCGATCAAACACAAAGAAATAGAGCAGGGGAGAGAGAAAAACAATACAATTATAAATATGAGCTCTATACTACTATCTCAAGATGACAAAGAAACTCTGGAACTTGGCTTATCATACTGCCATCAATCTAATTTCAACTATGGTAGTAGTAGAATGGATTTATACCGGTTTGTTCGCAAATTAAAATTGACAAAGATACATAAATTAAGAACTAAAGAAACTAATCAAATTGAAAATCTGAATATTCAGTCGCCTCAATCCCTAAGAAACCTAGCTGTCTCTGACCTACCCATCCTGGAGGACATGTGAGAATTACAGAATGAAGACAATGAAGATAGTTCAATGGTCTTGGATCAGTCTATGGGAATGTCAAATCTTACAGTACTACAGGGAGACCATACTCCCTTTCATCCTACTTCAAGATACATCCCACAAACAGTAAGAGATAATGTGGATGTATTTTCAGACAATGTCACAAAGGATTTGAGGGAACTTTACCGTAAGGAAGAGTACCAAAAAAATAGGAATAAAAAAAACACAGGAGTATAAAATATTCAGGACAGTGAACAAAATCAAGGAAGATGTCAACACGATCATAAAACCCTCGGCTAAGGGAGGGAATGTAGTGCTCTGGGGGAGAAGTCTGTATGAGAAGGAAGCCGTCCTTCAATTGAACAACATAGAGTGTTACAAACGGATCCCAATGATGGAATATGAAAACGTGCAAGAGAAATTCAATGAAAGGTTGAGTACCTGGAGGGAGCAAGAACTCCTGACATGGGATGAATACCAATTTGTATGCCAGAAACACCTGGTCATCCCGGTGTTCTACATGATCCCAAAAGTTCATAAAAGTCTGAATAATCCCCCCGGGAGACCAATAATTTCCGCCAAACAAAGTATGTTTGAGAATGTATCCAAATATATTGATTTTTACTTGAACCCACTAGTGAAAACACTTCCGTCATATTTAAGAGACTCAACGGACTTCTTAAAAAAGATATATGATATCAAGTGGGAGGAGGATATGGTGCTTGTAACATTGGACATATCAACTCTATATACAAGCATCAGACATAAAGATGGACTTAAAGCAACAGAACACTTTCTAAGAAGGAAACCGTTGAGATTTTTAAACCACAATTGCATGCTTCTCGAGATGATGGAATGGTGCTTAACCAGGAATATTTTTCTCTTTGGGAAAGAATTGTTCCAACAAGAACAGGGTGCGGCCATGGGCACCTGCTTCGCCCCCAGTTATGCCAATTTACATCTAGGCTGGTGGGAGGAGCAGGTGCTCGGGGGTCGGCCATTGGAACACTGGTCAGAGAACATCCTTATGTGGTCCAGATTTATTGATGATGTCTTTGTGCTGTGGCAGGGCACGGAGACTGAAGTAGAGCAATTCATCAATGAACTGAATAATAATGACCTAAATCTGAATGTTGTGGGCCATAGAAGTAAAAAATCAGTAGATTTTTGGGATGTTAGGGTGTGTGTGGACGGGGATAGACTTGTGAGTACTGTTTTTAGAAAACCTACCGCAGGAAATACTATTTTACATGCGGAGAGCTCCCATCCCTCACCCCTTATACGGAGTATCCCATTTGGGGAATTTTCTAGAGCCAGGAGAGCCTGTAGTACCCTTGCAGTGTATGACAGAGTAGAGCATGACATGAAACATCGCTTCTTGGAGAGGGGGTACTCTGTAGAAAACTTGGAAACGGCATCTAAAAAAGCAAGGAATTTAAACAGGGAAGAGGTTCTGTTCCAACCTTCAAGAACAACATTAAGGAAGAAAACTAGAGGTCAGAGTAACACACACAGATTTATAACAACTTACAATATGAAACATAAGGAGGTGAGACAGGTTTTAAATAAGCACTGCACTTTATCAAGGATGACCCAATAATGGGGCTAGAAGTGAAGAAAAAAACAGAAATCACTTATAGAAAATCGAAATCCTTGAAGGATTATTTAGTGAGAAGGGAATATGAAGAAAGGGCCCCACAGCAGAATTGGTTACGGCAGCAGGAAGGTTTTTTATAAATGCACTAAGTGCAAAGCCTGCCAACATGGGGAGAACCTGTCATCATTACAGACAACTTTTAACAGAACGATTAAGATCAGAGGGGTCCTGACATGCAAGTCAAGTTTTGTGGTGTATATCCTAAGGTGTCCTTGTGAGAAGATATACGTAGGGAGAACTACACTACCTGCCCACAAAAGGATACTCCGATACAAAAGGGGATGATGGACGGAACGTTTGAGCCAATCAAACACTCACCCCCAGTCAACTGATCTGGGTTTAATCCATCATCATTCTTTAGCTCACTCCACCACCCCAGTTCAGACATGGCCATATGCAAATCAGTCTGACCCTGTGCCTCATGGGAACAGTCCAGCCCGAACTGCCAAGCCATGTCTTCCCTGGACCGGAAACAAGCATCCTAGGACCGGTTTCTGGCATTTCAGCCGTCATCAGCCAGGCTTGCTTGAATCCAGTGGCAAAGTGAGCAAGGGACCCACGTCTGGGCATACCCCCGCCAACTTAGGGCGACCAAAGCGATACAAAAGGGGATGATGGACGGAACGTTTGAGCCAATCAAACACTCACCCCCAGTCAACTGATCTGGGTTTAATCCATCATCATTCTTTAGCTCACTCCACCACCCCAGTTCAGACATGGCCATATGCAAATCAGTCTGACCCTGTGCCTCATGGGAACAGTCCAGCCCGAACTGCCAAGCCATGTCTTCCCTGGACCGGAAACAAGCATCCTAGGACCGGTTTCTGGCATTTCAGCCGTCATCAGCCAGGCTTGCTTGAATCCAGTGGCAAAGTGAGCAAGGGACCCACGTCTGGGCATACCCCCGCCAACTTAGGGCGACCAAAGCGATACAAAAGGGGATGATGGACGGAACGTTTGAGCCAATCAAACACTCACCCCCAGTCAACTGATCTGGGTTTAATCCATCATCATTCTTTAGCTCACTCCACCACCCCAGTTCAGACATGGCCATATGCAAATCAGTCTGACCCTGTGCCTCATGGGAACAGTCCAGCCCGAACTGCCAAGCCATGTCTTCCCTGGACCGGAAACAAGCATCCTAGGACCGGTTTCTGGCATTTCAGCCGTCATCAGCCAGGCTTGCTTGAATCCAGTGGCAAAGTGAGCAAGGGACCCACGTCTGGGCATACCCCCGCCAACTTAGGGCGACCAAAGCGATACAAAAGGGGATGATGGACGGAACGTTTGAGCCAATCAAACACTCACCCCCAGTCAACTGATCTGGGTTTAATCCATCATCATTCTTTAGCTCACTCCACCACCCCAGTTCAGACATGGCCATATGCAAATCAGTCTGACCCTGTGCCTCATGGGAACAGTCCAGCCCGAACTGCCAAGCCTTTTAAGGGGATGATGGACGGAACGTTTGAGCCAATCAAACACTCACCCCCAGTCAACTGATCTGGGTTTAATCCATCATCATTCTTTAGCTCACTCCACCACCCCAGTTCAGACATGGCCATATGCAAATCAGTCTGACCCTGTGCCTCATGTACTCCAGCATAGAAGAGCCATTGTCAATAAGGATAGGAGTTATCCGATAGCTAGGCACTTTGAAAGAGAACACCAGGGTGATCCTACAACAATGAGATACAGTTGCCTAGCACAAGTGCCCAAGAAAAGGAGAGACGGGGACAGAGAAAGAGAATTGAGGAAACTGGAAACGTATTATATCCTCAAACTAGATGCTAAGGAACCTAATGGTTTTAATCTGGACGAGGAGTTGTTTACATGCCTGTACTGAATAAAGTATTAATGAAATCTCGCAGAACATCTTCGTCAAGGAGAGCAGCATAAGAAATTTTAAAATAAACTTCTTTTTTTTTTAAACATATTTTTATTAATTTCACAGTGTTAAAAGTCACATATAGTACTTGATCAACATTTCGGCAGGTTATACAGTACATTGAACCATTAGGAAGGATAAACCAGGTGCAGTCATGGTATCCCCAAAGGCCGCCCCTCAGTGCACTGCAATTCCATTTCCACGGATGGGGGAACACATATGTCGCCTCTATATACATTCCATTTGCCCCATTTTCTGTCCCACTTCTTTGGACACCCTCTCGATTTAAATACCTCCTTCTCAGCTATCATACATTTGTCGACCTCTTTTACCCACACTTGATGGGAAGGCCTATCTGCCACTCCCCACTTTTTCGCAAACTCACGTTTAACTAAGGTGTAGCCCAGTGTGGTCAGTTGTTGTTCCACCTCTGTGAGGTCAGTCTTTTCCCATATATTGAGAAGGCCCAGTCGTGGTGTAAGGGTGAGTCCCTTCCCCAGTGCATCTTGGATATGTCTCGTGGCCCCCTCCCATATGGGTTGTACCGCTGGGCAGTCCCAAATTGTGTGGTAAAATGTTGCGGCCTGATGGCAACCACGTAGGCAGAGCGCATCAGGTCTCGAGCCTATCTTGGTCAATATCACCCCGGTGAGATATGATCTATGTAGGATCTTAAGCTGGATTAGTTGGAAACGAAGTGTGATGGCCGCCTCCCTCGGAGACATCAGTGCCGCCTGCCAGTCCTCATCGTCAATGGGCCTGAGATCTATCTGCCAGTTCCCACGCAGTTTATGAAACATGTCTGGTAGGTTGTTACACAGTTTTTTATATGTGAGTGACGTGGCCTTATTGAGCAATGGCCCATCTAGCAGCCGATCCTCCAGGGGGGACGACTCTGGTATGTCAGTCATGTCGGGAAGAGCTGTGATAAGGGCATGTCGAATCTGTAGGTACCTAAATACCTCCCCCGGGGCCATATCGTATTGCTCTCTTAAGTCCTCAAATTTAAGGATTGTGCCCTTCCTCACCAAGTCTCCGATGACGGAGATTCCGATATTTTCCCACTTATCAAACCCAGGCTGATGACACAGTAGTCCAAGTCGTTGGGTAGACCACAATGGTGTGGCTTTGGTCAATACATTTGACCAGCCCAAACGGGAGTTCGCCTGGTGCCAGATTGCAACCGTGTGTGTTGTGGGGCCAAAATACTTTCCTTTCCGGGCCTTCGAATACAGCGCCCCCATATACCCCTCTCTCCCCATTTGATATCTGTCCAGCAGATAGGCCGGATCCATAGGGGAGCGATATATCCAGTGGTTTACCACCATAGCTCGTAAGTCCGTAGCAGTGGCGATGATCTTGTCACGACTAGATTATTGTAACAGTCTCTATGCTGGTATAAAAAAAGAGTACTCTAAAAAAGTTGCAGACGGTACAAAACGCAGCGGCCCGAATGGTACTGAATTTACCTAAGGGGTCCTCTGCCTCCGAGGCTCTTCAAATTCTTCACTAGCTACCTATCCACAAGAGAATTCTCTTTAAAATCCTTGTGATAACCTTCAGGGCTGTAAAACAAATTGGTCCTAAATATCTTAGGACTAGATTGAAAGCCTATGTACCTGCTCGTAACTTGAGATCCTCTAAGGAAAACCTACTTGTACCCCCATTTTCGTCTGAAGTCCAGAGGAGGAAAATCTATGGCTGTATTAGGGACAAAAGCCTGGAATTATCTACCTATTCAATTGAGACTTATTCAGATGGAGCTTATCTTTAAGAAAAAACTGAAAACTTGGATATTCACAGTTCCAGACAGTCTGGCTCTATCTCTCATCTGACTACTGCGACATTAGAGACCACACCCCCCTGACTCTCTCTCTTAGCGCCAAGATGCTCCATTGGAGTGATAGCCAGCGCTTTATAAATGACATCATTCATTCATTCATTCATTCATTAACTGCGATGCCCAATAGTAAAGTCTAATATCAGGGAGGGCTATACCCCCATCATACCATCCCTTGGTTAGCTTGCTCATTGCTATACGCGGGGATCCACCGTCCCATAGTAACGTTCTGACCTCACTCTCCACTCCAGCGAAATAAGCATGTGGGACCCTATTGGGACAGTTCTGCAAAATATAGAGGAAACGGGGGAGGGCCAACATTTTAAATAGAGCCGCGCGGCCCACCAGTGATAGGGGTAGGGACCGCCAGTGTTTCACATCGTTGCGCAGCCTATCTAGGGGAGCGGCAAGGTTACGATCATAGAGAGGTGGGGGTCCGGAGTTATGAAGACTCCCAGGTATCGAAAGCCGTCGAGGGACACCTCCACCTTGCATCCAGTGGGGAGCCGGGGAATCGGGCCCCGGAGGACAAATAGCACCGACGTACTCCAGTTAATCGCATAACCCGAGTATTTCCCAAAGTTGGTGAATATGTTTAAAACCCAATGTAGAGACTTGTATGGGGAGGCGAGGTACAACAGGATATCGTCCGCATATAATGATATACGGTCATCATGTCCTTCTGCCCATTTCAGCCCCCTCAGCCTAACATCCCTTCTCACCCACGAGGCAAGTGGTTCCAACATCAGTGAGAAGATTAGGGGGGACAGGGGACAACCCTGCTGCATGCCCCTTTTCAGTGAGAAAACTCGAGGTGTGGTTGTTTACTCGCACTTGGCCCCACAGGCCCGTATACAGCAACCGTACCCATCCCATAAATTTCGGGCCGAAGCCCAGGCGTTTCAGGACTTCAAATAGATATGGCCATTCCATAGAATCGAACGCCATTGAGGCGTCGAGGGAGAGTATCACTGCGTCTTCCTCTATAAATTCCCGACGTGCGAGCACGTTATGAAGACGCCGGATATTTAGCGTCGTATTCCTCCCTGGCATGAAGCCGGATTGGTCTGGATGGACCAGTGATGGAATGACCGAGACCAAGCGTAGGGCGAGCAATTTCGCCAGAATTTTCGCTTCTGCGTTAATTAAAGAAATTGGCCGATAAGAGCCACAGTCGTCGGCGGGTTTCCCCGGCTTACGAATAACGACTATCGACGCTAGCCGCTGGTCCTCCGGCAGAATCCGCCTCTCATAACTTCCATCATACATAGCCCGCAAGTGAGGTGCAGCCTGAGAGGTGACCGTTTTCCAAAATTCTATGGGTATTCCATTGGACCCCATCGCTTTTCCTTACTGGATATTGTTTATGGCCATTTGGATTTCATCGTCTGTGAGTACTTTGTCTAGAGCGTCTCTATCTGCTTCGGAGAGTGTAGGCAGGTTACTGTCTAATAAAAGCTGGCGGGAATCTTCTGCCGTGTATGTGGTGGAGGGGGTGTAAATGTGCTCCAGGTGATCAGCGAATGCATCAGCTATATCTTTTGGGTTAGAGACCTGCGTCCCGTCTTTGAGAGTCAGTGTGGGCACCCATCTGTCGCCTTGTTCCCTCTTCTCCAGCCATGCCAGTAGTTTACCCGCTCTATCCCCTAATTCATAGAGCTTGTGATGGGTGTGGAGGAGTTTGGTTTTCATATGTTCCCTCACCAAAATCTGATATTCCGACTGTTTGAGCGTCAGACGATACGTAGCCGCCTCCGAGGGAGTTTTGACACTTTCTTCCTCCAACAGCTGGAGTTCACTTTCTAGTGTGTGATCTGTTGCAGTCTCTATTTTATGTATCCCACTTTTAGTGCTAGGGCCTGCCCCTTCAGTACCGCTTTAAAGTCTTCCCATACGGTCTGCGCTGAGTCCACCGACCCCACGTTTTCTTTGAAGTAATTAGCCGTCTGTGTGAGTAGCTCTTCTTTGATATCGGGGATTTTTAGCAAACAAGGGCTGAGAACTATGGTAGGTCACGGTTGGCGATTAAAATATGTAAGTTCAACCCACACCGGGGAGTGGTCCTAAAATAAACTTTTTAATTGACAATCACTAAAGCACAAATTGAGCACTAGCACTTTAAAAATTAGGTATGGAATACTCTTTAGAGAATGGGAAAGTTATGATTTAAAATTCAGGTAAAAAGAGACAATGGGCATTTAACCTGGAAAGTATTAAGAATTTTAAAAAACAAACAACCATGCACTTTAGAGAAAAAGAAATAGAATTGCACTTTATATAATAGCACTAAAGAGCACTAGCACTTTATGATTATTAGAGCACTAGCACTTTATGAAGAATATAAAAATATTGTAAAAAAGAATCAAAATTTGTGGTATCATAGTTGACGATGACTGAGATATTTAAATGAAGAAATGTGGTTACCAAAGGCAGCTATTCTGCACTTTTTGCACTTTTTGATTTTTCCTTGAATGTATAAAATACTTTGAATTATGTATTGAACAAGAAAGGAATAGGTTAAAATGTAATTTGGAATCTTTTAGATCTAACCTAGAGTGCATTGGAGTAATGTGAGAAAAAACATGTTCCAAGATGGCCGCCACATTTATAATGTAAAATTCGTCATATACAACTGTGGAAGTGATGGTCCGTTGTTTGTGTCTATGCCAATGCATTGCAGTTCTTTTAAAGTATTTAAATGATACTCTGTATGTGGCTCGACATCGTGAGCAAGGCTGTGAGGTAATGGCTGAAACGCGTTGATGTTACACCATATGGAATAAAAATGCCAGTTTGAAAACCTGCTGAGTGCCGTTTGCGCCTTCATTTGAGGAAAGAAGGAGGCGTTTGGTGTTTTTCGTGTATATATATATATATATATAATCCCCCGTTATAGTTAGTTCAGCTAACTATAACTCGCGCCCCCGCAATGCACTGCTGATGACGTCACATATTACATCACTCATGACATGGTCAGTGACATCACTGATGACATCACTGATGACATCTCAAATGACATCACTGATGACATCACTGATGACATCATCCAGTGACTGTGTGTTTCTGTAAAGTTTAAATATGTTTAATATATATAGGGAAAGGCGTATTGAAGAGTGAGTGGGTGTATAAGTGTCTGAATGGATGATTTAGTAGGTGCGTGACTAACTGTATAAGTGAGTGATTAAACTTATCTTACTGAATGCATGGGTTAGTGACTAAACTGGGTGAATGTCTGTATCCGTCTGTCTGTTGCTGTGTAAGTGGCTGCATGGGTTTGTGAATAGCTACATGAGTGTCTATATGAGTTATTGATTGGTTGTCTGAGTATCTGTATGGGTGCCTGAGTGTTTGTGTGGGTGGGGTGTGTGCGACTCTGTACATAGATGTGTGAGTGGGTGATTCACTGGGTGCATGATTTGAAGAGTGCGTCTGTGATGGACTGCTTGGGTGGGTGAGTGTGTGTATGGGTGTGTTAGTGAGTGAATGTATATCTCAGTGGTACATGTGCGAGTAACTACATATGTAAAAGGAAGTATATATATGTGTTAGAGTATTTAAAAGGCTATACGTGAGAGTGTGTGATTGTGAGAGTGGCTGTATGGATGCATGTGTGCTTGTATCAGTTATTGTATAAGAGCGTAAGAATGTGCTAGTATTTGTATGAGTAAGTGAGCTGGTGTGTGTATAACTGTATAGGTGAGTAAATGGGTGTGTGATTAAATTTTTGCATGACTGACTAGGTGTGTGAGTACCTCTATGGATGAGTGGCGGTGTTTCAGTGTTTATATAGGTGTATGAGTGCATATGACAGTCCTGTACTGAGTGACCGTAAGTATGAGTGACTGTACGGGTGAGTGAGTGGATGTGTGTGTAGACCTAAGAATCAGTGAGTGGGTATGTAGTTATTGGTGTTGGAGTGTCTTTGTTTTTGAGAATGGCAGTCTGTAATTTAGAGTGGGTGTATCAAAAGTTATATTAGGGTGTGAGAAGATGCATGAAATTATCACATGGTTGATGTCATCAGTGATGTCATTTGAGATGTCATCAGTGATGTCATCAGTGATGTCACTGACCATGTCATGAGTGATGTAATATGTGACGTCATCAGCAGTGCATTGCGGGGCGCGAGTTATAGTTAGCTGAACTAACTATAACGGGGAATTTCACGGGTTTTGTACGAGTGCAATGTCCAAGTAACTATAACTGTCCCTAAAACCTATGGTTTTTTCAGTGAATTTCAAAGGTTTTTTAAATGCTAATTTCTAACTATAACGTGCCTGAAACCTATGGTTTTTTCAGTGAATTTCAAAGGTTTTTTAAATGCTAATTTCTAACTATAACATGTCTGAAACCTATGGTTTTTTCAGTGAATTTCAAAGGTTTTTTAAATGCTAATTCCTAACTATAACATGTCTGAAACCTATGTTTTTTTTCAGTGAATTTCAAAGGTTTTGTAAATGCCAATTTTTAAATGTATTAATTGTTATTTTTATTTTTTTCATACTGATTTACTACATTTTTTTAAACTATTTATTTTTAGATATTTTATTTTTTAAATTACATTGTAATTACATTATACATTACATTACAAAATATACTTTCTCAGAATGAATTAATTTACTTTAAATACTTTGCAAATAGGCAATAGACTTTTAAGTACAGTAGTTACAGTTGTTGCAATGGGCAACACAATTTCAAACACAATGCAACATTGAGCTCAATGTGAATTTCTAGCTAAATGCAATTAGTTACTTTATGGATTACTTTTCTAACCACAGGACTGGATCCTAGATTCAGTCCTGGGACATCTCCTGTAAACAGTTGAGTAAAAGCGTTTTGGTTACAGTAGTGATTTTTAAGGAATATTATTGTATTTTAAAAGTTGACACTTAGAAACTTTTTCACATAGAATCACCAATGTTATCCTATGGGAGGAAATTCACTTAGCAGGTAAGTAGTGTTATCGTGACTTTTTCTCACTCAGTGGTGGATCCTGGATCCAGCACTGGTGCATCTCCTGTAAACAGTTGAAAGAATGCGTTTAAGTCATACAGGCGATTTTTAAGGAATATTTGTAGTTTGTGAAAATCGACACTTTGAAACTTTTCTGCTGAAAACCAGACAATGGATTCCTATGGAAGGAAATACAAGTTACTGGTAAGTACGGTTAAAATTACTTTTCAGGGTCAGTGCTGGGCTAAAAGATGCAGCACTGGGTTCTCTCCTGATAACAGGTGAGTAAATCGGAATTCGTATTTCGGCTGATTTTAGAGGAATATTTGTATGTTTCAAAAATCGACACTTAGAAACTTTTTCAGCAAAAAGCAGGCAATGATATCCTATGGAAGGAAATTCAAGTTACTTGTAAGTACGGTTAAAATTACTTTTCAGGATCAGTACTGGACTGAAAGATGCAGCACTGAGGTCTCTCCTGATAACAGGTGAGTAAATCGGAATTCGTATTTTGGCTGATTTTAGAGGAATATTTGTATGTTTCAAAAATCGACACTTAGAAACTTTTTCAGCAAAAGCAGGCAATGATATCCTATGGAAGGAAATTCAAGTTACTGGTAAGTACGGTTAAAATTACTTTTCAGGATCAGTACTGGACTGAAAGATGCAGCACTGAGGTCTCTCCTGATAACAGGTGAGTAAATCGGAATTCGTATTTTGGCTGATTTTAGAGGAATATTTGTATGTTTCAAAAATCGACACTTAGAAACTTTTTCAGCAAAAAGCAGGCAATGATATCCTATGGAAGGAAATTCAAGTTACTGGTAAGTACGGTAAAAATTACTTTTCAGGATCAGTACTGGGCTGAAAGATGCAGCACTGAGGTCTCTCCTGATAACAGGTGAGTAAATCGGAATTCGTATTTCGGCTGATTTTAGCGGAATATTTGCACAATGGTGAAGGGAGGGCGGGGCCTGAGGTGACATTTGTGCAAACGCGCCCCGTGGCGCGTTTTAAGTTGGGGGATTAAGTCCCCTTTAATCATGAGGGTCCCTGGGGGCCAACTAGCCCACCAGGAACCTCCAGTATGCGCCAGGGGCTGCGTTGCAGAGACGTGTACAGAGGCCACACCCCTTTTTACACCTCTCTGCAAGGCAGCTCTGTGGCGCTTTTGGAAGTACATGGTGGGCTAGTTGGACTCCAGGGACCCTCAGGATTCAAGGGGACTTAATCCCCCATCTTAAAACACGCCACGGGGCCTGTTTGCACACATGTCACCTGAAGCCCCGCCCTCCCTTCACCACTGTGCAAATGCGCCCCGTGGCGCGTTTTAAGTCGGGGGATTAACTCCCCTTGAATCCTGAGGGTCCCTGGGGGCCAACTAGCCCAACAGGTATATCCAAAAAGCGCCACAGAGCTCCGTTGCAGAGAGGTGTAAAAGGGGCGTGGCCTCTTTACACCTCTCTGCAACGCAGCCCCTGGCGCATACTGGAGGTTCCTGGTGGGCTAGTTGGCCCCCAGGGACCCCCAGTATTGAAGGGGAATTACTTCCCCATCTGCAAACGCGCCAGGGGCGCGTTTGCAGAGTGGTGAAGGAAGGGGCGGGGCCTGCGGCCCGATCGTTTTTTTTTGTTTTTTTCCTGAAGGGGGCTGTGTGGCCCCCTTCCTTTTCCTATTTTTGGGCCCTGGGGACCCCATCCCCCAGGGCCTTATCCCCTTTTTTTTTTTTTTTAATTATACGGGAAGGGGGCCGCCTGGCCCCCCTCCCCTGGCCGAATCCTACCCCGGGGACCCCATCCCCCGGGGCATGGCCACACTTTTTCATTAATTTTTAAGGAGGGGGGCTGCGTGGCCCCCCTCCTCAGGCCTCCTTTTGCCCCGAGGACCCCATCCCCCGGGGCAGGCCTTTTTGTATTTAAAAAAAAAAAAAAATTCTGGGGAGGGGGGCCGCGTGGCTCCCCTCCCGGGCCACTACTTGCCCGGGGACCCCATCCCCCGGGGCCTGGCCTCTGGTTGGGGACTGTGGGGGTCCCCAAACCCCCCACAGTCCCGCCGGCTCCCCGCCTCCTGCGCGAGCCGGCATTGCTTTCCACATGGGGAGCAGCTAACATGCTGCTCCCCATGTGGAAAAGCAATTGTCTTTGGATATTGGAAGCGAGAGCAGGTTTCCCTGCTCTCTCTTCCAATATCCAAAGCAGTTTGCAATGACAGGACGGGAGCCGCGAGGCTCCCGTCCTGTCATTGCAAGCAGCAGTGTCCCGGGGTAGGCACCCCGGGACACTGCAGGAGCCGGCCCTGGGGGTGGCGGTCCCCAGGGCCACCACAGGCTCCAGGAGGGGGCCGCGCGGCCCCCTCCCATCCAAATGCACAGCCCCGGGGAGGTGGTGGTCCCCGGGGCTCGGGGGTCCTTAACGGACCCCCATTTTCAATTTTGTTAGTGCCCCGGGAGGTGGTGGTCCCGGGCGTGTGGGGGCTGGAGCCCCCCACACATGTTAATTTAATAAAGAAGCCCCGGGAAGGTGGTGGTACCCGGGGCTGCGGGAGGGCTCAGAGCCCTCCCGCTACTTTTCAAATAAAGCCCCGGGGGTGGCGGTCCCCGGGGCTTGGGGGCCCTTAGAGGCCCCCATACATAAAATAAACCCCCCCCAGCATGCCCCCGGGACTTGGCCCACCCGGGGGCAAATTTACATCGAAGCGCGGGAGACCGCGCTTCGATTTCTTTTTTTTTTGCAGGATGCGCGCACCCTGAGCGCATCCTGCCGATTTAAAAAAAAAAATGCTTTTTTGCCCAGGGGGTCCTTGTGGGACCCCTGAGCAGGCCTAGGGGTTAGGGTGTTTCTACCCTGCCCCCTTTGTGCATTTTGCGCACTTGTTTCTTTTTTTTTCTCGGCGGGATTCACGCACCCTAAGCGCATCCCGCCGATTTAAAAAAAAAAAAATGCTTTTTCTGCCCAGGGGTCCTTGTGGGACCCCTGAGCAGACCTAGGGGTCAGGGTGTTTCTACCCTGCCCCCTTTTGCGCTTTGCGCACTTGTTTCTGTCCCTCGGTTCTACCGAGGACAAAATAACTGCCAACACTTCTTGATTTGGAGTGTTGACAGCCAATTAGCATGCAGCTCGTGATCGGGAGGGTACGCGGATCCGACGCGCCCATAGATATATATGTGATTTTAATTGTGAATTTCTCAGGAACTACTGAACGGATTTACACCATTTTAGCAAAAGGCACCAGTCTGAACCAAGGGCTACCTCTTTGCCAAATTTGGGGTAATTCCGTTCAGCAGTTCGGGCTGTAGCTGCGACTAAAGGTTCCTATGGAAAAATGAATGGGGAAAACGCGTTTTGGGACCCCCTTTTTCTCGGCCCCCGCTTGACGTATCACCCCGAGACTTTCAGGGTAGGAGCGGACCGGAGCGCCCCAACAAGTTGGAAGCTTTCGCGAAGATTCGTCAACCGGCGCCAACGTTATTGCAAATAGAATGTCGCGGATTTCCTATGGATAATAGGTCCTAACTATAACTATCTACTGGCGACCGCCAGTAGATAATATATATATATATATATATATTGATGTTGCAAATTTGTTTGTAAAAGCAGAATACATGCAATTGATATATGTTTACTTCAATCATTAAACACAAAGTGACAAAGGTGACAACATCTAGCTTCAGAATTTGCAGCCCCCAGAACGAGCTAGACATGGGGCTACATTTTTTAGGTGGGCTATGAAGTTTTCATCACGGAAACCATAAATCAAAGGGTTCAAAAAAGTTGGAAATATATTAAACAGAAAATAATTTACAAACCTGAGATAGAAAAACTGGTTTCTCAAGAGATTTTCTGAAATGGAGGAAGTGAAAGAGGTCAAACTTAGCAGTAGCTGAACAGCATGGAGCAGCACAGTCTTGCTGGCCTTAGATGAAGAAGCTTTGACCCCACTGATTTTCTTGGCCTCCAAAATAATTTTTATGTAAGTGTATAAAATTATCAAAGCAACCATGGTAAAGGTAGTAGCATTAGCGGTAAACGTCAGCATTGCTTGTTGAGGTGTCACTATTAAAAGCTCTCGACGACATAATATTCTTTGAAAGAAAAAGTTGCGTTGCTCTGATGAACTGAGAATCATAATGTCGATTAAGGATGGTATGAATCCAATGACAGATAGGACCACAATAGCCACCCAGTACCTCTCCACACGGCAGATCAATGTGTGCCTTAACGGTAAGCAGATGGCCACATAGCGCTCTAAGGCCATCGCTGCTAGGCCACTCCTACTGCTATGGAAAGTGGACACGGAAATACTGACAACCACATAACAGCCACTTACTGGCATTCTGTATGAAGCAAAGGTTAAGAATATCAGAAGCACACATGTGACAAGGTTCAGGGTGTCACTGAGCACAGTATACATGAAGAGGATATAGCGGGTTTGTTCCCTCATGCGAGCTGTAGTAAAGAAGGCGTGCAGTATCAGACCAATGAAGAAGAGGAAAAGCCCTGAAAACAGCAACAGAGTGATGATTATAGTTACCCATATCGTAATGTTGTGAGCTATGACGGTGCTGGTCGTGTTTGCATCACCAGATAGCAAAACAACGTTCTCCATGCTTATGCCAGTGTTTGTGTCTTTGGGCCTTCAGACACCACAGATTTTAGATGGTTCTTTATTCCTGTGGAATGTAAACAAAGAGGGATCACAGTCACGAAAGGTAAGCACAAAATCCACTAAGACACTTGTCATTTCTGGCACATGATGTAGCTTTATATATCTCTATTTGTTTACACAAATTTAAAGTGCTTCATGCAAATTCTCCGTCTTAGCACTTGTCATCAGTCCTTCCTTACTAAGACAACCAAGACACTTTGCTAAGATGTTGACAGTGGGAGATGCAATTACAATCTGTACTGAACAGGCGCCCCCCACGCCTAGGGGAGGGGCGACCTTAGTAGCGCCACGGGGCTGAGCCTCCTCCGGGGCCCCTGGACAAGGAAGGGGGTTGGCTGGCTGAGGTGGTGATGCCATCGTGAGGCAAGGAGAAATGAAACTTAGCAGAAACGAAACTTAGCAGGTATTTAAGGCTGTACCTGGGGGGGGGGGTTCGGTCTCTTTGTCCCCTCGGACTACAGCCTGGGCTGCAGGAGCATCGTCGACGTGGAGAAAGGTGTCCTGTTGGCAGCGGGCGGAGGTGGCAGGCTGAGTTGGAGGGGGCCGTGGCGTAGGGTAATTGCTAGTTAAGTTATTTAATATATTGTTTTGTTGGTATAATCAGTGCTTTAAATGGGCCGGTACTCACCGGTACTGAGTACCGGCACTTCTAAATTTCCGGCGCTTGAGTACCGGAACTTCTCTTGCTAATTGAGCGGCGGCCGTAGGCATTCATTCAGGGCTGGCAGGAAGTTTGGGAGGGGCCCGAGTCACACTGTGATTACTGATACAGGCTCTGTGGAGTCAATAGCACAGTAGGTGTGTGGGCAGGGCCTGCTAACTCGGGAAATCGAAGAGAAGGCTTCCTGTTGGCATAGCAGAGAACAGCAGCACCTGTTTGGAGCCAGAGCGAGGAGGAAGGGGTGACAGTGATGCTGTAGCACAGCTGATGGGAATCAAGGTTTAGTAATGTGGGCAGCAGCTAATGTAAGCGCTTGTGCATTTGAATATATTATGTGCCAAAAAAGAAAATGGAGGCTTAGTGATATAAAATATTTGTCTGCGATCACACAATTTGGTCATGTGGGGAAGCTGGGATTGATCCCAGAATTTCTGCTATCGCATTGTGCAATTCAGCCTCTAGATGGCTTCACCTTTCTTTCTCTCCTGTATTGCAATGAAGGTCACTATTTTGTCTTTATTCTTTGCACATGAGATTAGGGTTTGGTTAGAAGGCACATGCACCTTTCACAGTTTAGTTCATTTTTGGCTTGAGGGTGCAAGAGGACCTGGAACTGAGCCAGACCCAGGCATCCTAGCTCAAGCTTTCAGCAGCTTGCCCAGAAAAAGGGAATTAGACTTTACAGCAGGTAAGGAGCTTTGAGGCAAAGCTGTGCCGCCTGGGAGGGGCTGGGTGATGTCTGCTAAGTGGCAATGAGATAAGAGGGTTAACCATAGTTAAACCTTTCCAAAAAATGTTAAGGAAAATATCTTGTGCAATTCATGTGATCTAGGTGTTGCACCATGAGAAGCCCACTTTAATAATAAATGTACCCTTTTGTACGTATAAGGGAAATGGAATAATCAAAATATACCAGAAATGCTTTCGTATTATTATACACATCTGCACAGCAATTCAATCTCAATCACATTAAATGTGTGCCCCTGGCCGGATCCCTATGCACTGCCCATAGCCCTGCCCCCAAAGCCCCTCCCCCCAAGCCACGCCCCCCTAGTCCTCATCTCTATTTGGTGAGTACCTGCACTTATTTTTTTCCATTTAAAGCACTGGGTATAATGGTATTTATAAATGTTATCTACTAATAAGGAACAAAGTAGGTGGCGCTGCATCAGGCGGGGTGCTGCGCCCAGAACCGCGGTAAAAAATAGGCGGGGGCGCGGCGGAATATTGCTGAATCTGTTCGTGATTGACCCGGCCGCTTAGTGGGGATGTCTCGTTTTCGCGTGGTTCATTTCAATTGTGTTCCGTTTTGGAGTGGTTTTTGCGTGGCTGGAGAGATGCCGCAATGTTGTCCTGGCACACCTGGTGAGCTTGGATTGTTTGTGGCCCTCGCTGCGAGTTCAGAGCTGGGTTCGGATTCCTATGCGGGCATGTGTTTGCACGGGAGAAAGTAGGGCAACGCGAGTAGCTGGAGGGTCCGATGTTGCTCGTCACGGATATTAAGTGTTCATCCTTTTGGGCGAGGCTGGATGGCTGCATCTCGGGTCGGAGCCCCGGGAAGAGTATTGAAGAGTTTGGAGGGTTGAAGTGATCCGTATGGACATACTGTCTTGAGATGTGCAATGAAGGGCAGGAACATGATTGGCGGTCTGATGTGGGGAGGAGAATCGTGTGTGGTCGTCATGCGTGGGTTTTCACCGATGACCTCAAGGCCATGCTTCCAACTGTCACAGCAATTTTATTTTGCCTTTCCGAAACTAAACAAAGGCACTGCATTGAACAGTTAATCACAATGGGGCACATGCATCAATGTAAAATTTTGCGAATCCTTAATTGCGAATTTTAACGATTCGCAAATAACGAATCGCAAAAACAGATGCAACAAAAAAATAGCGAAAAAATAAAGAATCGCTAAAATTCGCAAACGCTACTGCGAATCCAAAATTTGCGAATTCGCTAATAGCGAATTCGCAAATAGCGAAGTCGCATTTGTGATGCATCTTGATGACATCAGAACCAGGAAGTGAGCAGCACAAGCCCCATTCCCAGTGCACAGTCAGAGGGAGAGGAGGGAGCTGGCTCTGGGAGCAGTGGCCTCGAGCAATTGGAAAAACCTGGTAACTGCAAGAAAATGGAAAGCACACAAACAGCAGAGGACAGCCAATCAGGCAGGAAGCGGAAAATGAAATTCTCAGAAAAGAAAGTGACACACTCATTGAGGGAGTTGTCCACAGCCATGATAAGCTGTTTGGGAAACAATCATTGAAAGTGGCAGAGCAGGAGAAAAGGAAAATATGGATCCGGATCCAGAACCGGGTGAATGCCAGTGGGGTGACACACCGCACCATCGATGACCTGAAGAAAAGATGGTACGACATGCGCAGTCGGGCCAAGGAGCGCATAGCTGCCCGTCTGAAGGAAGCAAGGAAGACAGGAGGGGGAACACCAATAGACACTGGGAACACTACCATGGAGGAAATGGTTGAATCCACTATCCAGCCTGAAGCTGTTGTCGGTGTGACACAGCTAGACACGTCAGGAGCAGCAAACACATCTGAAGGTAAGATGACTGCATGTTACCATTGACCGAAATAATAAAGGTAGTACACCACCCCAGTACAGCACAAGTGCACACTCAGAACATCCAGTACACAATGTATCCATGAAGGGAAGTGCATTATGGGAGATGTAGGCAGGTCAAGCATATACAATGTCAAACACACAAATAGGCTAAGAACAACTCAGAACAGTGAACATATTCCAAATTTAATGCCAAAGTAAAAATATGATCACTGTGACATGACATCCCATACTTAAATTAATGCTGGTTTTGCACTGTTAAATCTCACAGATGCAGAACGTGTAGAAGCTGAGGATAGTGACAACCAGGACATACAGGACATCAGCGCAGTTGAGGATATGGACACACCGGTGTTGCCAACAAATCCATCCAGTGCCCCAAACACACGCAGGGCAACTGTCCCACCACTGGTCACCATGGAGTCTGACGATGAGACAAATGCACCACATGAGTCCAGGCATGGCCCAGCCACATCCATCCCAAATCCACAAACACAGGTCCGCAGAAGTAATGTCAGTGTCCGGCGTAGAAGAGCCAGATCACGCAGAACACAGCAGGAGGAGCAACCAAATGATGTCTGGGGTGGTCTTGAGGGACAGATGCTCCGCATGCAGCGCCTGCAGACCAAGAACACACGTTTAGTGCAGTTACAAATTGGGAAGATGGCAGACAACATTGCAGTACTGTGCGATAGTGTGCAGCAAATGACCAAGGTTATGCAGGAGGGACATGCATCACAGAGAAGAAACCATCGGCAACTAATGCAGCACCTCAAAAGCTATGCCAAATCCAACAATAGGCTGGCCACATCAACTGCACTGCTGGCACGTAGGTCTGTGACCATGCAAACAGAAATGTGCCATTGGAGCGGGGATGTGGCGAAGGCACTGGACCAGGTAACCAATGCAGTGGAACTGCTGAATGCTACCACAATTGGGGCCAACATGTCCACGCAGGAAGAGGGTAGTGAGGGGGCCTCAAGCTTGAGTAGCATAGCTATGCCAGTTGCCACTGCAGGAAGACGCAACACACGCAGCAGTACCCCCTCAGCTTCCAACATGAGGGATGAGGATGCTGTCTCTGACAGGCGTCTGGGTGTTCGTGGGAGAAAGCGCTAGCCTGCTATATACAATTGCATACCGATATGGTGACGTAACCATGGATGTGATCGGACCTTTTGACTGATTGACAAGTCATTATTTATTTTTAATACACTTATGTCCATTACTTAAGAATCCTGTGCCACTGGCCACATTGAAAGTGTGCTCCGACACTCATGCCATATTTCCTTTGAATAAACCGTTCTGTGATTGTAATATACACTGTTTGTGTCATCATTACTCACCTCAGAAATAGTTCTGTGTGATGTCCAATCTTCTCCTGCGCCCTTCTGCTGCGCTTGCCCCTTGTGCTGCACGGCGCTGTGGCACTTGCTGGTCCTCATCCTCGGAGTCGCTGTCAGACACCTCGATCTCCATTCCACCCCTCGTTGCTATATTGTGCAGCATGGCACATGCTGCTACTAGCTTGCAGCATTGTTCAGGGTTGTATTGGAGTGCTCCACCAGTCTTATGGAGGCATCTGAATCGGCTCTTCAGCAGCCCAAATGTGCGCTCTATGATGTTCCTTGTTGATATATGTGCAGCATTGTACCTCTGTTGGTTGGCAGTTGTGGGATTGAGGTAAGGCGTCAGAAGGTAATTACGCAAGGCGAATGCGCTGTCACCTGCATGTGGGTAAGCAAAGGGTCAGTGGCAGTTTGACATTGGCATATGTACAATGACTGTGAGTATCACCTACACATATTTACCAAGCAGATGTGCCTCTCCAAATTCTCACCTGACCAGACGGGTGTGAATGCCACTTTGCCTGAAAATATATGAATCATGTGCACTCCCAGGAAATTGAGCCACTATATCAGTGATTATGTATTTGGCATTGCAAACAACCTGAATGTTAAGGGAGTGATAGCATTTTCTATTTCTGTATATGTATTCCTGTGCTGCAGGGGGACATATTGCCACATGTGTGCAATCGATGCAACCTATAACATGTGGGAAGCGAGCTATCTGGTAAAACTCCTGTTTTGTTTTCGCAAGGTCATGCGCGGTGGTGGGGAAATTGATGTGTGAGCCGATCCTGGCCATCATGGCATCAAGGAATGCTTTGAATATTCTTGAAAGTGCGCTTTGCGACACACATCCAGCTACTGCAATGACCCCTGGAAGCTGCCTGACGCCAGTAGTGTAGGCAACATAGGACCTGCAAATGCGTTGGGATAGCATTGGTCCTACGTGTCTGTCGTTGCAGTATGGGATCCAATTCATTGATCAGGTCATGGATCATTGCTGCATTGAGCCTATACTTATCGTATATCTCATCCTCTTGCTGTCCTAGCAAAGTTATGCGGACTCTGAAGATGCGCTCATTAATTCGCCTCCGTCTGTGTCCAGCAGCCAGCAGCCTCATCCTCCTCGCCATCAGGTACATCCCTGCCATTGTGAGATGTGGTAGCTAATTCTGGGTGTGTTTCAATGGGTTTAAGTAGAATTTCAGCTGTATCTGATTTGCACTCATGATTACCACCTGGTTGTGATCCTTCTTATTTTGCACTCGCAAAATTGCGAATTTCAGGTAATTCACAATTTGCGAATTTTCATGCATCTATTTTGCGATTCCTTATTTGCAGAATCGCTATTTGAGGCGCAAATAGCGATTCGCTAATACTATTCGCAGAATGTTTTGCGATTCTTTAAATTAGCGAATTGTTGAGTTTGCGCTATTTTGCAGTTGATGCATTGCGAAACGGTATTTTGCGGTCGCAAACGCCATTATTTAGCGATTCGCTAATTTTGCGATTTTTTTAGGCTTGATGCATGTGCCCCTAAGTTCCTTTCAGGAATGGCAGAATGCGCAGAGTTGAATATATTTCCGCTTTAAAGTAACTGGAGATGCTCTCTTCTCCCAAATAATATAAGGCGGCTGTTGCCACCTTAGAAATTGAAGTTCCTAATTTCCCCTTCGCTTGTAGATTTATGGTGCTGCTTCGCAACATTTTTAATTCGTCTCTGCTGGAGCTGGCTTGTCGCCTGTGTAAGTGTTGCGAAATGTTAGCGCGGGAGGGGGAAACGGCATTTAATGAACTCTTTGTTTGTCTCCGATGTTTGCAGCTTATGAAGAGGTAAATCATTTTGTCTTTATGCTTTCATTGAAGTGCTTTAACAACGATGATATCATAATCACGTTAAAGGCATTTGAAAGCTTCGGATCTCTAGCACATATTGATGAGAGTTAATTGAGAAAAAAGAAAAACAAAACAGACAAAATGGAAGACGGCTTGCGGCCTTATCGCACTTAAAGTAAAAGTTGGTACAATTTGTCGAACTGGAATATTTTGTGCCACGATTATAATTATATGCCAGAAGCGATTTCACGAAGGCTTGTAACAAGGGCTGCGTTGTTATATGCATTTTGTTCTTGTTATCAATGCACATCAACTGTTTGTTCTGGGGCATTTCTGTTTTGGCTTTGTGGCGACTTCAGGAAATGAATGGGGGCGTTCTCAGACTTGCAGGAAGGGCTGGGAGCGGAGTAACGGGGTGCAGCGAAGGTTTTGCGTGTAAGATAAGAAAATACATTTTCCAAATACAGAGCAGATATGCTGGCAACATCCTCGACGCTATTGGATCACACTCAATCATAAAATACACATACGTGTACGAAAGACAAAGCAAACCCTTACAAAAATTCTGCTATGCAGTTCATGCAATTTTCATGAGAGGCCGACAGAGACCAATTAATGGATTGTTTCTTGTGACACAATAAGGCCACAAAAGGATTTAAGACTTAACAAAAAGGTCGACAAAACTAATAATAAATGAATGAGTATAAACGGGGCCAGAAATGACGTAGTAGACTATTCAGGGCTAAAAGGATGTGATAATTTCTTTATTTAAGAAAGGTAATTTACTTTTGAATAAATGCATATTAGAAATCTTAGACTACAACGAATGATAGGCCTAGGCAAAACGAAAAACAGGCCTGCCACTGTCTTTGGTTCTGGCCCTGCACAGTGAGCGCTGCGATGAATTTTGCGATTATGTCTGAGTGTATTTCGCACTGGGGGAGGGGGAGTGAGTGTGTCGGGGAGAACATGAGTGGCCCGAGCAGTGTCTCTGGGAGCTCCCTTGAGCAGACCCCCCCAGGAGATTGCGGCACAGATTTACAAATTTGGTGGCCCCAAAAAAAAAAAATTGAAATGTAGTAGCCTAAATCAATGGCACCTGTTTAGCAAAGTATTCCACTTTTAAATAGGCGTGTTTTACAGTTTCTGAAGCTCTACGGAAGCACCTGCTTCAATCCTAACGAGGCATAACACCTCTTCCTCAGGCATCTTAGGGTACAGGATCGTAGTGGATGGAGAAATTCGTGGCAGATTTGAAGGTGATTTTCCCTGTGTTTCCAACAATGCCAGCACAATCCATTTACCCTTCAACATGGTTTAAAAAGTTGTGTTCGGGATATATGGTTTATTAAAATAGTGTCTGGTCTGGGAACATATAGCAGACACCTTGGATCAAATGTATTAAATTAGACGCAATTCTGCGTTGTGTCAAAAAGAGAGAATAGAGCAGTGCATTGTCTGCTAAGTGTGCGCAGGGAAAATAATAATTGGGGTATGAGACTCATGGCACGGAATGTGAAACGGACTATTGTGCTTATCATTGTGCAGGAATGTCTGTGTTCTCCCCACTTAACAGTACTGTTTTAATTTTCTTTTGCCCGTATGTGGTCCTCGCTGAGATGGCAGCAGTAAGGTCCCGAGAAAGTGACCAACATTTTTGGAGTGGGCATGGCCAGCCGGCAGAGGTAGACACGCAACGTTCCTGAAGTCCATCAAAAGCAGCACACCTGGTATCAGGTGCACCTACGGTATCGGTTGGTATCAAGCCGGCATGTTGCGCTGTTTCTCCATAATGCGCTATACCGCCCTTGGGCGGTGGTAGGCACTCTCTAGGTAGGGCCAGGGTGCTAGGTTTCAATAAAGGTGACTCATGATCACATGGTCCAATTTTTATGGCAATGCCGCCAGGAGGGTCTGACAAGAACAGCGCGATCGCCCAACTTTCACAGGTATTATGGCGCGTCAGTGCAGTGAGGCTACACCATGGACAACATACCCTGATTCTGAGAGTTCTTGGACATAGTGGGCGGTAAGGTGACGGAATTTGGGGAGGAGGGAATGTCACGTTGTGCGCATACTATGACTCTGCTTACCAGAATGCATCAAATGTAAAATGCATTCTGTCATCTAAAAGCCTTCAATACCACCCGACTGGACTACCGTGCCCACCAGATCACCATCTTGGGAGGCCACCGATCTAATCACACCCTTGACTCCGGCTGGCTAGAATGCCAGAAAGCCCATGAGGAAAGGACAGGCAATCGGCCTTCTCTTGCTATGCACTCAAACTCTGGAACGCCTTGCCTCCATGAACTCCATTTATAAATGTCACTGGTTACATCCAATTTGAAATCACCTAAAGACTTTCCTGTTACATAAATATGTCCACTATCTCCACATGAGTTCTTCCTCGATCCTATCTAAGCACCACAAGTTTAGATTCTTGCATCTGCATCGCCTCTAATGAACTTTGTAAAATGTGTTCCTTGCCTCTCTCCTGTTCCATGCTCTTTTGATAGGCAGTACTCATACATTACTTGAAATGAAAATATAAAGGTAGAGGTAGTCACTATTCAAGAGTCCCTGTTTGCTCTGAGAAGTGCTTGCGCTCCCCCCTGCCCCATATAGTGAAACCATTAAACTCCTAGTGAAAAATACTGCTTCGTGCCCTTACAAATTAAAAATCTCCATTTCCTCAACACCTGTACTACCTTGTTCTATGTATTTTGCTCTTGGTACTTACATTGTCTTGAGTATGAGATTCCGGATATCAGGCAATGTAAAAGAATATCCAAATTTATCACGTGCAATACCTCACATGTAGTTTACTGCCTAGTATGTCCCTGTGGGCTAAGATATATAGGCAGCACCATCCATCCAGTCAAGGTTCGCATTTTGGAACATATGCGGGCTATTGTGAAGAAGGATGATTCCTACCCAGTAGCGAGACATTTCGCATTGAGACACAATAGCAACAGGGATTTAGTGGAATATTTTGGTCTGGACACAGTAGACATCAACCCACGGGGTGGAGACAGGATCCAGAAATTACGGAGACTTGAGTCCCGCTATATAATAGACCTTCAAACGAAATTTCCTAAGGGTCTAAATAGTGGGGAGGAATTGGCAGTACATCTTTGAATGTTGGTCTTAGGAAAAGCCGATATACGGCTGAATAGTGTGTGTTGCTGAGATGATGTTAGCGTTTGTATTATATCTTAAAATTAGGACTTTTCTTTGTATATTGAATAACTTGATGGTCATTGATGATTTGCTATATGAATGTATATGATGGAATTGCAAGCCGATATACGGCGAAATAATGTTTTATAACATTGATGCATAAAATTGAATCATCATTTTACGTTAGCCAAATCGATATATGAATATGCAATATATATCATGGCAATATTATATGAGGCAAATTCATTTATTAAGTGTCAAAAGAATAGCAAAGAACGCTATATTGACTAGACCATCATGGCGCCCAGATTCAAGAGTTGTATTGGTATAATAGACCTCTTTTTATGACCATGCTAAATGTCTTTTTTAAACACTGCTGCGGCGCGTACGTCAGTAACACCGACGAAGGCGCTACGCCGAAACGCGTTTGTTTTGTTGCTTTAGCAATAAAGTTTCCTGCAACGATCCCCCGTGAGTGCTGGCTTCTGTTCAGAGAATAGCAACAGTGGAGCTTTAGTATATATCGCGGCGCACTTCCGCGACGCCAGCACCCGTTTGTGAGTGCTTCCTGAGTAAAAGGTGCAGTTGGAGCGTGAATATATATATATATATATATGTATTCACTGAAAAAAACACAGGTTTCAGGGACATTATAGTTAGGCTGACATTTCACTCGTACAAAAACCAGAGAAATTCAGCCGTTATAGTTTGCACATGAATCTGGATGATTTTAAGAATACTTACTTTTAAACTTAAAAACTGTGTTACTCTTTTTACATTCACACCGCGAGTGTGGGGGGAAGGTTGTACTGCTGCTATTATCGCTATTACTGCCTATTTTGCACATGAATCTGGATGATTTTAAGAATACTTACTTTTAAACTTAAAAACGGTGCTACTCTTTTTATATTCTGGTATCGGCGCTTGAACCCGGTGGTGCCCGCCTGTTAGAGCGAGCCCACGGTGATTCGGGTCAGCGCTCTAGCTTCTTTCTGCTTCCGGGCATTTAAACTCATGCTGACGCGACCGCGCAGCGGACGCGCGCAGCGGGTGCGACGGCGGCGCGCCAAAGGCAAGCCCGTCTGCGCATTGTCAGCGCACAGCGCCAGCCATTCTGCCCAAATAAAAGTTCAAGACATAAGTCAAAGGGGCATCTCCTACACAAGTAGGGAGCTGCGAGAAATTGGGGAGTCTGGAATGTTGGCAAAGGAGGTTTTACAACCAAGGAGGCAGGTAAAGCAGACTGATAAAGTTAGGCTTGTGTGTGGTATGCTCATTGTTAGATCACTGCACAAACATGGGATAGAGGTTCAATTACTTATAGATACTCATAAACTGGAGGTCCTTTTTATGACCGAAACCTGGACACAACCTGGGTCAGATGTGGAGGTGGGGCTAAGTTGCCCCCCAGGATATAAGGCAATACATAAACCTAGGCAGACTGGGAAAGGTGGAGGGGTTGGTATCTTTTTTAAAGATAAATGGGACTTCATTTTTGTCGATATCGACGAAGTAAGTGGCTCTGAACTTTTAGGTTTTGCCCTTCGGGATTCAAAGGGGCATGTAGTGACGGGTATAGTCTGTTACAGACCACCTGGAGTAGCTAGCCCCCTACAGCAAAGCGCCTTGGCAGATGTTCTGAGTAATATGGCGCTAACCCACTCAAGACCTCTCTTTCTAGGAGATTTTAATTTATGGCTCAATGGAAGCCTAGATTCTGGATATCACAATCTCCTTCAGACATGTGGAAATATGAACATGGTACAGTGGGTTAGAGAACCTACTCATAGAGGAGGACATGTACTGGATCTGATCTTCGCTGACAAAGATTTAATTGAGATCGGTACAATCCTGCCGGTAGATTGGACTGACCATTATCTAGTACAATTCAGAATTGTTTGCCCGAAACCTAGCATAGCTACCCCGACGCAAAATAAGACTTTTAGAGGCAGAGATTGGAGAAGACTGGCCGATGTAACAATGCCATTACCTGAGTTCCATACTCATGGGACGTTCGATGCAGGTAAACAGGTGGACGAAAATTATTTGAACTTCTGTAATCAAATCACTACACAACTTGATCAGTTAGTACCCCTAAAAACTATCAAAAAAAGGGATAGACCCTCAGCCCCCTGGTATAATGATAAACTAAAACATTTGAAAAAGGATTGTAAGTTGGCAGAAAGGAGTTGGAGGAAAACTTACATAGGGGAGGATAAAAAAATTTGGAAGGAAATGATATCTATTTACAAAAGAAGTATCTACAACAAAAGCTGAATACTTTGCTGATATTATTCTGAAATCTTCTAATAGCGCTAAGGGCATTTTTAAAATAGTAAATGATATCACTAATCCTACCTGCACAAAAAAGGAAATTGCCCCAACCCAGATTCTCTGTGATGGGCTAGCTATGTTTTTTGAAGAAAAGATTAGCAAAGTTATTAAAGGGCTACAATCCAGTAATGCACCTACACAGGATACTCAGAATGGGATATCTAAGAATCACTGCATCTCCCAGGAATATGAATGGGAAATTACTGAGACTGCAGTCACTTTTGATCATTTTCCAACATTACAAGTGGATGATTTTATTAAACTAGCTGTAAGTGTGTCTTCAGGCTCTCCTTTGGACCCATTACCGCATAAATTATGGAAAACCTTAGGAGTTAAACTTCTCCCGGTACTTAGGCTGATCTGTATGCAATCTTTGGAGAGTGGAATGGTACCAGTAAGTTGGAAAAAGCACTGATCACACCACTCTTAAAAAAGATTCATTAGATCCAGCATGCCCGAAGAATTACAGGCCTATTTCATTGCTGCCTTACCCAGTGAAGATCATCGAAAAATTGGTTAGTAGGGAACTTTCTCAGTTCCTAGAAGCCAATGATAAACTGGATTATGTGCAGTTTGGCTTTCGTCCTGGACATGGGACAGAGACTGCTTTGGTGACCGTATTAGATGATCTTCGAATGCGGGCGGACAGGGGACAAGCTTCCATCTTGATTTTGTTGGACTTGTCCGCCGCATTTGATATGGTTAACCATGCGGTACTCTTGGATAGGCTTGCTAGAGTAGGTGTGAATGGATTGGCACTGAAGTGGTTTCAATCCTACCTCTCAGATAGAGAACAGGCGGTTGCTCTCCCCCCGTATCAATCCATGTATAGAAAAGTTTTACATGGGGTACCACAGGGATCTGCAATCAGCCCCATCCTGTTTAATATTTATATGGAGCCACTTGTGACTGTTATTAAGTCACATAACATTAGTTTAGTGAACTATGCTGATGATACCCAGTTGATTTTATCTCTGGAAGGCTGTCAGGCAACTTCACTTGAAAAATTTCATAATTGTATGCAAGATACGGCTCTTTGGCTTCAAAATAATTATTTGCAATTCAATGGGGAGAAAACTGAGATTCTGTGCTGTTCAGTGGGGAAGGTTCCTTATTCACTACCCACGGGGTTCTGGCCACTACCAGTGACAGCCCCTTTGACCCCGACAAATGTGGTTCATAATTTAGGTATCAGTTTTGATGGTAAATTAAGCCTTGAGTCCCAAGTGAATCAGACAGTTGGGAAATGCTTTGCCCTGCTGAGGGTGCTACGAAGAATTCTCCCACTGTTGCCTAAGTATACCAGGCCACTGATAGTGAGAAGTATTATCCTTAGCCAACTGGATTATTGCAACGCCCTACTGCTGGAGTCTCCCAAATATTTGATGGAGAAACTCCAGAGAATTCAGTCAATGGCAGCCAAGCTGGCACTTATGAGACCTCGCCAGTCGTCTCTTTCTCAGGCCCTGGCTGAGCTCCACTGGCTCCCAGTTGTACAAAGGGTGCAATTTAAATCCATGTGCATAGTTTTTAAAGCTCTACATGGCATTGGGCCCAAGCCCTTACAAAGTAGATTTGAATGGTATGTTCCTCTACGCAATCTTCGCTCCTCCTCAGCAAAACTGGTGAGAGTGCCTAGGTTCAGAAAAGTCAGATCTGGTGGAAGAGCTTTCTGCATTGCAGCAGCTTCGGCGTGGAACAAATTACCAACTGAACTTAGACAGATAGATGATCTATTGTCTTTCAGAAAGAAATTGAAGACCTGGCTCTTTCCCAGGGTATAATATAGTGTTTTTTCAACTGTCTCTATATTCTAAGATAACTGACCTATGTGCTCAAGCACCAGGATACCCGTGGGGTCGCAGTGCGCTCTATAAATTTTATATACAATACAATACAATAGTTAGCTGAGCTAACTATATCTTGCGCCCCCGCAATGCACTGCTGATGACATCACATATTACATCACTCATTAAATGGTCAGTGACATCACTGATGACATCATCCTGTGAGTGTGAGTGTTTCTGAAAATAAATATATATATAAATATATATACCAGCTCTGCGTCCTTTGCCTCGGGTCCGCACTCGTGAGCGGGTGCTCGGTCCAGCGGGGATACTATCCAGTTGCACGCCACTTTGCAAGTCATCATGAGAGTAACAGGTCACTTCTACAGTACTTTTGCCTGGACCATGTTCCAAAGAACATAAGAGGAGGCAATAGAGAAAGATGTTTGAGGAGGCTTGAATCGCGCTTCATTATTGATCTCCAAACGAAGTCCCCGGGAGGTCTCAATAGTGGGGAAGACTTAGCAGTTCATTTGTGAAATAGAAAGGAGTAGCCTTCACCTGGGATTAGGATAGGACAAGATGAGTGGTGCAGAAAGGACAAATAGTCATAAGAAGAAATGCATTTGCGGACATAATGTTTATACCATGCTTTAAAGGTAGCCTATTCAAGGCAAGAGAGTAGCAGTTAAAGAAAGCCCATACAGGGCATAATCATGGAGGTTGGGTGGAATTATGCCACTGAGAAATGTTAAAAGTGTAATGTAGGATGCTATGATAGCATATTACTGGTGTTCTGTTGCATGGTTTAAAATAATATCATATAATCCGAACGCAATTATGAGCATGTCTATGATATTACAATAGGCAGCCCATGTAAGAATCTCACTACGACATGCTCCAAGAACCGAGTCACAAGAAAACAGTTACAAAAATTCCGCAAAACGCAAAAAGGGGGCAGGGTAGAAACACCCTGACCCCCTAGGCCTGCCAAAAATTGGCAAAAACGCGCTGGGTGCGCGGATCCTGCCAATTAAAAAAAAAATGAAGTGCAGGGTCCCGCGCTTCCTTGTTAATCGGCCCCCGGGTGGGCCAAGTCCCGGGGGCATGCAGGGTTTAATTTAAAAATAATTTGGGGGGCCTCTAAGGCCCCCCAAGCCCCGGGGACCACCACCCCCCGGGGCTTTATAAAAATAATGGTGGCGGGGGGCACACGCCCTCTGCAGCCCCGGGGACCGCCACCCCCGGGGCTTCTTTTTAATTTTTAAATTGCCTGTGTGGGGGCTTGAACCCCCACACGCCCCGGGGACCGCCACCTCCCCGGGGCACTAAATAATAAAATATGGGGGTCCGTTTAGGACCCCCGAGCCCTGGGGACCACCACCTCCCCGGGGCTGTGCACAGGATGGGAGGGGGGCCGCACGGCCCCCCTCCTGGAGCCCTTGATGGCCCTGGGGACCGCCACCCCCCAGGGCCGGCTCCTGCAGTGTCCCGGGGTGCCTACCCCCGGGACACTGTAGTTTGCAATGACAGGACGGGAGCCTCGCGGCTCCCATCCTGTCATTGCAAACTGCTTTGGATATTGGAAGCGAGAGCAGGGAAACCTGCTCTCGCTTCCAATATCCAAAGCACATTGCTTTTCCACACGGGGAGCTGCATGTTAGCAGCTCCCCATGTGGAAAAGCAATGCCGGCTCCCGCAGGAGGCAGGGAGCCGGCATGGTCCGTGGGGGAGTTGGGGTCCCCCCACGGACCCCAAAGGATAGGGCCAGCCCCGGGGGATGGGGTCCCCGGGCAAGTAGTGGCCCGGTAGGGGGGCCACGCGGCCCCCCTCCCCAAAAATAATTAAAAAATAAATAAATAAAGGCTGGCCCCGGGGGATGGGGTCCCAGGGCTAATAGAGGCCTTAGGAGGGGGGCCACGCAGCCCCCCTCCTCCAAAAATGTCTTAAAAAGTGACTATGCCCTGGGGGATGGGGTCCCCGGGGCCGGAATCGGCCACGGGAGGGGGGCCACGCGGCCCCCTTCCCGTACATAATTTTTTTTTTTTAAAGAAAAAAGGCATCAAGCCCTGGGGGATGGGGTCCCCAGGGCCCCAAAAAGTAAAAAATAAGGGGGGCCACACAGCCACCCTTAAAAAAAAAAAAAAAAAGACGCGATCGAGCGTCAGGCCCCGCCCTCCCTTAACCACTCTGCAAACGCGCCCTGTGGCGCGTTTTAAATTGGGGAAATAATTCCCCTTCAATACTGGGGGTCCCTGGGGCCAACTAGCCCACCAGGAACCTCCAGTAGCGCTCAGGGAGCTGCGTTGCAGAGAGGTGTTCAGAGGCCACGCCCCTTTTACACCTCTCTGCAACGCAGCTCTGTGACGCTTTTTGGAGGTGGATGGTGGGCTAGTTGGACTCCAGGGACCCTCTGGATTCAAGGGAACTTAATCCCCCAACTTAAAACGCGCCATGGGACGGGTTTGCACAGTGGTGAAGGGAAGGGGCGGGGCTTCAGGTGACATGTGTGCAAACAGGCCCCGTGGCGCGTTTTAAGATGGGGAATTAAATCCCCTTCAATCCTGAGGGTCCCTGGGGGCCAACTAGCCCACCAGGTACCTCCAGTAAGCGCCACGGAGCTGCGTTGCAGAGTGTTGTAAAAAGGGGCGTGGCCTCTGAACACCTCTCTGCAACGCAGCTCTCTGGAGCATACTGGAGGTATCTGGTGGGCTAGTTGGCCCCTAGGGACCCTCGGGATTGAGGAGGAATTAATTCTCCAACTTAAAACGCGCCACAGGGCGTGTTTGCAGAAATGTTACCTCAGGCCCCACCCCCTTCCTTCACTATTGTGCAAATATTCCTCTAAAATCAGCCGAACTACGAATTCCGATTTACTCACCTGTTATCAGGAGAGACCTCAGTGCTGCATCTTTGAGCCCAGTACTGATCCTGAAAAGTAATTTTAACCGTACTTACCAGTAACTTGAATTTCCTTCCATAGGCTAACATTGACTGGTTTCACTTGGAAATTCTTCTAAGTGTGGAGTTTTGGAACTTTATAATATTCCTCTAAAATCAGCCGAACTACGAATTCCGATTTACTCACCTGTTATCAGGAGAGACCTCAGTGCTGCATCTTTGAGCCCAGTACTGATCCTGAAAAGTAATTTTAACCGTACTTACCAGTAACTTGAATTTCCTTCCATAGCCTAACATTGACTGGTTTCACTTGGAAATTCTTCTAAGTGTGGAGTTTTGGAACTTTATAATATCTCTCTAAAATCAGCCGAACTACGAATTCCGATTTACTCACCTGTTATCAGGAGAGACCTCAGTGCTGCATCTTTGAGCCCAGTACTGATCCTGAAAATTAATTTTAACCGTACTTACCAGTAACTTGAATTTCCTTCCATAGGATATCATTGCCTGCTTTTTGCTGAAAACGTTTCTAAGTGTCGATTTTTGAAACATACAAATATTCCTCTAAAATCATCTGAACTACGAATTTCAATTTACTCACCTGTTATCAGGAGAGACCTCAGTGCTGCATCTTTGAGCCCAGTACTGATCCTGAAAAGTAATTTTAACCGTACTTACCAGTAACTTGAATTTCCTTCCATAGGCTAACATTGACTGGTTTCACTTGGAAATTCTTCTAAGTGTGGAGTTTTATAACATACAAATTTTCCTCTAAAATCAGCAGAACTACGAATTCCGATTTACTCACCTGTTATCAGGAGAGACCTCAGTGCTGCATCTTTGAGCCCAGTACTGACCTTGAAAAGTAATTTTAACCGTACTTACCAGTAACTTGAATTTCCTTCCATAGCCTAACATTGACTGGTTTCACTTGGAAATTCTTCTAAGTGTGGAGTTTTGGAACTTTATAATATCTCTCTAAAATCAGCCGAACTACGAATTCCGATTTACTCACCTGTTATCAGGAGAGACCTCAGTGCTGCATCTTTGAGCCCAGTACTGATCCTGAAAATTAATTTTAACCGTACTTACCAGTAACTTGAATTTCCTTCCATAGGATATCATTGCCTGCTTTTTGCTGAAAACGTTTCTAAGTGTCGATTTTTGAAACATACAAATATTCCTCTAAAATCAGCCGAACTACGAATTCCAATTTACTCACCTGTTATCAGGAGAGACCTCAGTGCTGCATCTTTGAGCCCAGTACTGATCCTGAAAAGTAATTTTAACCGTACTTACCAGTAACTTGAATTTCCTTCCATAGGCTAACATTGACTGGTTTCACTTGGAAATTCTTCTAAGTGTGGAGTTTTGGAACATTATAATATTCCTCTAAAATCAGCCGAACTACGAATTCCAATTTACTCACCTGTTATCAGGAGAGACCTCAGTGCTGCATCTTTGAGCCCAGTACTGATCCTGAAAAGTAATTTTAACCGTACTTACCAGTAACTTGAATTTCCTTCCATAGGCTAACATTGACTGGTTTCCCTTGGAAATTCTTCTAAGTGTGGAGTTTTGGAACTTTATAATATTCCTCTAAAATCAGCCGAACTACGAATTCCAATTTACTCACCTGTTATCAGGAGAGACCTCAGTGCTGCATCTTTGAGCCCAGTACTGATCCTGAAAAGTAATTTTAACCGTACTTACCAGTAACTTGAATTTCCTTCCATATGCTAACATTGACTGGTTTCACTTGGAAATTCTTCTAAGTGTGGAGTTTTGGAACTTTATAATATCTCTCTAAAATCAGCCGAACTACGAATTCCGATTTACTCACCTGTTATCAGGAGAGACCTCAGTGCTGCATCTTTGAGCCCAGTACTGATCCTGAAAATTTATTTTAACCGTACTTACCAGTAACTTGAATTTCCTTCCATAGGATATCATTGCCTGCTTTTTGCTGAAAAAGTTTCTAAGTGTCGATTTTGAAACATACAAATATTCCTCTAAAATCAGCCGAACTACGAATTCCAATTTACTCACCTGTTATCAGGAGAGACCTCAGTGCTGCATCTTTGAGCCCAGTACTGATCCTGAAAAGTAATTTTAACCGTACTTACCAGTAACTTGAATTTCCTTCCATAGGCTAACATTGACTGGTTTCACTTGGAAATTCTTCTAAGTGTGGAGTTTTGGAACTTTATAATATTCCTCTAAAATCAGCCGAACTACGAATTCCAATTTACTCACCTGTTATCAGGAGAGACCTCAGTGCTGCATCTTTGAGCCCAGTACTGATCCTGAAAAGTAATTTTAACCGTACTTACCAGTAACTTGAATTTCTTTCCATAGGCTAACATTGACTGGTTTCACTTGGAAATTCTTCTAAGTGTGGAGTTTTGGAACTTTAAAATATCCCTCTAAAATCAGCCGAACTACGAATTCCGATTTACTCACCTGTTATCAGGAGAGACCTCAGTGCTGCATCTTTGAGCCAAGTACTGATCCTGAAAATTAATTTTAACCGTACTTACCAGTAACTTGAATTTCCTTACATAGGATATCATTGCCTACTTTTTGCTGAAAAAGTTTCTAAGTGTCGATTTTTGAAACATACAAATATTCCTCTAAAATCAGCAGAACTTCGAATTCCGATTTACTCACCTGTTATCAGGAGAGACCTCAGTGCTGCATCTTTGAGCCCAGTACAGATCCTGAAAAGTAATTCTAACCGTACTTACCAGTAACTTGAATTTCCTTCCATAGGCTAACATTGACTGGTTTCACTTGGAAATTCTTTTAAGTGTGGAGTTTTGGAACTTTATAATATTCCTCTAAAATCAGCCGAACTACGAATTCCGATTTACTCACCTGTTATCAGGAGAGACCTCAGTGCTGCATCTTTGAGCCCAGTACTGATCCTGAAAAGTAATTTTAACCGTACTTACCAGTAACTTGAATTTCCTCCCATAGGATATCATTGACTGTTTTCACTTGGAAATTCTTCTAAGTGTGGAGTTTTGGAACTTTATAATATTCCTCTAAAATCAGCCGAACTACGAATTCCGATTTACTGACCTGTTATCAGGAGAGAACCCAGTGCTGCATCTTTTAGCCCAGCACTGACCCTGAAAAGTAGTTCTAACCGTACTTACCAGTAACTTGTATTTCCTTCCATAGGAATCCATTGTCTGGTTTTCAGCAGAAAAGTTTGTGTCGATTTTCACAAACTACAAATATTCCTTAAAAATCGCCTGTATGACTTAAACGCATTCTTTCAACTGTTTACAGGAGATGCACCAGTGCTGGATCCAGGATCCACCACTGAGTAAGAAAAAGTAACGATAACACTACTTACCTGCTAAGTGAATTTCCTCCCATAGGATAACATTGGTAATTCTATGTGAAAAAGTTTCTAAGTGTCAACTTTTAAAATACAATAATATTCCTTAAAAATCACTACTGTAACCAAAACGCTTTACTCAACTGTTTACAGGAGATGTCCCAGGACTGAATCTAGGATCCAGTCCTGTGGTTAGAAAAGTAATCCATAAAGTAACTAATTGCATTTAACTAGAAATTCACATTGAGCTCAATGTTGCATTGTGTTTGAAATTGTGTTGCCCATTGCAACAACTGTAACTACTGTACTTAAAAGTCTATTGCCTATTTTCAAAGTATTTAAACTAAAGTAATTCATTCTGAGAAAGTATATTTTGTAATGTAATGTATAATGTAATTACAATGTAATTTAAAAATAAAATATCTAAAAATAAATAGTTTAAAAAAATGTAGTAAATCAGTATCAAAAAAATAAATATAACAATTAATACATTTAAAAATTGTCATTTACAAAACCTTTGAAATTCACTGAAAAAACCATAGGTTTCAGACATGTTATAGTTAGGAATTAGCATTTAAAAAACCTTTGAAATTCACTGAAAAACCATAGGTTTCAGGCACGTTATAGTTAGGAATTAGCATTTAAAAACCTTTGAAATTCACTGAAAAAACCACAGGTTTCAGGGACAGTTATAGTTAGTTGGACATTGCACTCGTACAAAACCCGTGAAATTCCCCGTTATAGTTAGTTCAGCTAACTATAACTCGCTCCCCGCAATGCACTGCTGATGACGTCACATATTACATCACTCATGACATGGTCAGTGACATCACTGATGACATCTCAAATTACATCACTGATGACATCACTGATGACATCATCCACGTGATAATCTGATGCACCTCCTCACACCCTAATATAACCTTTGATACACCCACTCTAAATTACAGACTGCCATTCGCAAAACCATAGACACTCCAACACCAATAACTACATACCCACTCACTGATTCTTAGGTCTACACACACATCCACTCACTCACCCATACAGTCACTCATACTTACGGTCACTCAGTACAGGACTATCATATGCACTCATACTCTTATATAGACACTCAAACACCGCCACTCATCCATAGAGGTACTCACACACCTAGTCAGTCATGCAAATAATTAAACACACTGCCATTTACTCACCTATACAGTTATACACACACCAGCTCACTTACTCATACAAATACTAGCACATTCTTACGCTCTCATACAATCACTGATACAAGCACACACTCATCCATACAGTCACTCTCACAATCACACACTCTGCTTATAGCTATTTATATACTCCAACACACATATATACTGCCTTTCACATATGTAGTTACTCACACATCTACCACTGGGACATACATTCACTCACTAACACACTCTTACACACACTTACCCACCCATACAGTCTATCACAGATGCACTCTTGAAACCATCCACCCAGTGAATCACCCACTCACACATCTATGCACAGAGTCGCACACACCCCACCCACACAAACACTCAGGCACCCATACAGATACTCAGACAACCAATCAATAACTCATTTAGACACTCATGTAGCTATTCACAAACCCATGCAGCCACTTACACAGCAACAGACAGACGGATACAGACATTCACCCAGTTTAGTCACTAACCCATTGCATTCAGTAAGATACGTTTAATCACTCACTTATAGAGTAAGTCACGCACCTACTAAATCATCCATACAGACACTTATACACCCACTCATTCTTCAATACGCCTTTCCCTATATATATTAAAAATATTTAAACTTTACAGAAACAAACAGTCACTGGATGATGTCATCAGTGATGTCATTTGAGATGTCATCAGTGATGTCATCAGTGATGTCACTGACCATGTCATGAGTGATGTAATATGTGACGTCATCAGCAGTGCATTGCGGGGGCGCGAGTTATAGTTAGCTGAACTAACTATAACTTCGGAATTTCACGGGTTTTGTACGAGTGCAATGTCCAACTAACTATAACTGTCCCTGAAACCTATGGTTTTTTCAGTGAATATATATATATATATATATATATATATATATATATATATACACCAAGGTGTATTGAAGAATGAGTGGGTGTATGAGTGTCTGAATGGATTATTTAGTGGGTGCGTGACTGATTGTATAAGTGAGTGATTAAATGTGTCTTAGTGAATGCATGGGTGAATGACTAATCTGTGTGAATGTCTGTATCAGTCTGTCAGCTTGTGTGTAAGTGGCTGCATGGGTTGGTGAGTAGCTTAATGATTGTATATATGGGTTAATGATTGGTTGTCAGAGTACCTGCATGGGTGCCTCAGTGTCTGTGTGGGTGGGTGTGTGTGTTTCCCTGCATGGATATGGGAGTGGGTGATTTGCTGGGTGTATGGGTTTATGAGTACATCTGCGAGGGGCTGTATGGGTGTGTGAGTGTGCATATGACTGTGTTGGTGAGTGAATGGATGTCTCAGTGGTATATGTGTGAGTAACAACATATGTGAAAGGCAGTCTATGTAAGTGTTGGAGTATATAAGTGACAATATGTGAGAGTGAGTGATTGTGAGAGTGGCTGTATGGATGTGTGTGCTTGTGTCAGTGATTGTAGAAGAGAGTAAGTATGTGTTAGTATCTGTATGAATCAGTGAGGTGGTGGGTGTGTATAACTGTATAGGTGGGAAAATGGCAGTGTGATTGATTCTTTCATTGACTGACTAGGTGTGTGAGTATCTCTATGGGTGAGTGGCAGTGTGTGAATGTCTGTATGGGTGTATGAGTGCATATATCAGTGGCTGTATTGATGAGTGACTGACTGTATGAGTAACTGTATGGGTGAGTGAGTGGATGTGTGTGTAGACCTATGAATCAGTGAGTGGGTGTGCACTAACTGGTATTGTTGTGTCTATAGTTCCTAGAATGGTAGTCTGTATTTTAGAATGGGTGTATGAAAGGTTATATTAGGATGTGAGGAGGTGCATGAGATTTTAAGTAGACGATGTCATCAGTGAGGTCATCAGTGATGTAATTTGAGATGTCATGAGTGATGTCACTGACCATGTCATGAGTGATGTAATATGTGACGTCATCAGCAGTGCATTTCGGGGTCATGAGTTATAGTTAGCTCAGCTAACTATAACGGCTGAATTTCTCTGGTTTTGTATGAGTGAAATGTCAGTCTAACTATAACGTCCCTGAAACGTGTTTTTTTCAGTGAATTTCTAAGGTTTTTTAAATGCTAATTCCTAACTCTAACGTCCTTGAAACAAGTGGTTTTTTCAGTGAATTTCTAAGGTTTTTTAAATGACAATTCCTAACTATAACGTCCCTGAAACCTGTGTTTTTTTTAATGAATTTCTAAGGTTTTTTAAATGCTAATTTCTAACTATGCATACATAGGTAGGACATGTACAGAAAGAGGAATAAAGGTGCAGAAAGAAGCAAGAGAAGTGCAGAAAGAGGCAAGAGAGGTGCAGAAAGAGCAAGAAAGGTACAGAAAGAAGCAAGAGAAGTGCAGAAAGATTCCACAGAGGTGCAGAAAGAGGCCTACTTTGACTGTACCTTTCCACAGACTCATACAAAGTAGCCTAATCACTAATCCCTCTCCGAAGATGTCTTGAACCTCACTTTTCTCTTGAAGGTTCACTATTCATCAACTGCTCAGAATGTTAGGCCTACCAAATGTAAAACAGCAATTCTAACAATATCACTGTTGTAAGTCTGACCAAGTTTGTGAAGGTATGCATGTGTGTGTCTCTGCTTTTACCTAGTGACATGTTACATAAAAATAAACATACAAATACTTGAATACCTGTGTTTCAAACAGCATACTCTGTAAATGTGTGTACAAAAAGGTGTCTGTATTTCTTTCTGCTCATAATATAGGGCACCTGGGTATTCAATAGTATATTTGAGGGGCTCAATAACACCTATATACTTAAGACGTCTGCCTGTGCAACTGAATGACAGAGCAGAACTGAGAAAATGTGACCACCTATAGGAGAAGCTACCCGCTTTTTAAGCTACCATCTTCAGATGCATAACACATGTGAGAATACATGTATAAGTAGACATATACCTCAGTCACAAGAGCACGCAGACCTTTAAACTTGACAGCTTGCACTTCTTATTTGAATACAGAAAGAGGCGAGAGAAGAACAGAAAGAAGCAGGAGAAGTGCAGAAAAAAACAAGAGGTGCAGAAAGAGTAAGACATGTGCAGAAAGAGGCAGTAGAAGTGCAGTAAGAGGCAAAAGAGGTGCAGAAAGAGGGAACAGGGGTGCAGCCAGGGGCAAAAGAGGTACAGAAAGAGGGAAGAGGGGTGCAGAAAGAGATAAGAGGGGTACAGAAATTTACAAGAGAGATGCAGAAAGAAGCAAGAGCAGTGCAGAAAGAACCAACAGAGGTGCAGAAAGAGGCAAGAGGGGTGCAGAAAGAGGCAAGAGAATTGCAGAAAGAAACAAAAGAGGTGCAGAAAGGCAAGAGAAGTGCAGAAAGAGGCAAGAGAGGTGCAGAAAGAGGCAAGAGAGGTGCAGAAAGAGGGAAGAGAAGTGCAGAAATAAGCAACAGAGGTGCAGAAAGAGGCAAGAGAGGTGCAGAAGAAAGAAGCAAGAGAGATACAGAAAGAAGCAAGAGAGGTGCAGAAAGAAGGGAGGTACAGAAAGCGGAAGAGATGTGCAGAAAGAGGCAAGAGAAGTGCAGAAAAAGGAAGAAAGGTACAGAAAGAAGCAAAGGAAATGCAGAAAGAGGCAAGAGAGGTGCAGAAAGAAGCAAAAGTGGTTTGCACACCAGAGCTGTGTTTTACTGTATTGATCTTGATTGAATTGTTTTATTGGTATAGTATGAGTGACATTGGAGCCATTGAATCCTTGCATTTCCACTGTTACAAGTTATTTTTAAATGCCGGATGATCCCTGTGAGGATTGTTTTTTTATCAGATGTTATTATTATATTATTATATTTTAACATGTGCTTTCATGGTTTTAATATCTGAAACCGAATAAAGATTATTTGATTGATTGATTGGTTTGCGCACCATTAATACTAATTTAATACCCACATTTAGCAATAAGTAACAGGTGACCATTCCAGGTTTGCAAAGGTCCTTCCACCACGCTGTAACACTTGTTGCTGCATTTTTGGTAACGTTTGAGCCGTTTGAGCTAGAAACAAGTTTTTTTTTGTTCAAATCTGCAGATTATGCAGCAGATGATGCATTATGTGGCAAATGCGGAAAATGTATAATTATGCAAAAATCGATGCAGCCGAACAGTCGCATAATTCCAGTGGCCCCGCTCATACCTCTGACTAGGTCCAGAAGTGCTCCTCAGTGGTTTCTTCTTTTTTTTGTCTCATTGAGTTTATAGTTTAGCTTCTATGGAAAAGAGGAAGACTAAACCTGAGGTTACTACTCTACAACACAGATTACCATACCACATAATTACTCTCTATAACACATAAGCCCACTCTACATAATTCCTATACACTAAATACCACATACTTTCTATCCACATAATTTCACTGCACAACATACCCCATAATTCCACTACACACAACGTACATTCACTCCACTCCCAAAAACAGAAGTAAAAAACTTTTACATTTACAACACCAATAGCTCTAACTCTCGGAAATGTGAGACCTATTATAATTGCAAATGCTTCTTTAACTAGTAGTCGCATTTGCAGAGTGGTAGAGAATGGGGGCTGGGCCTCCAACCAGCGCTCAGGAATTCCACTGTGTAGGACTTACAGGCGGTACCAGGAGGGCTTCTTGGCCCCCAAAGTCCCTCAGGAGTAATGTGGGCTTCATCCCCAACCAGTAGTGTGCCAGGAGGTGTGTTTGCAGAGTGGTGGAGAGAGGGGGGCATGGCCTCCGAAGACCTCTTAGCAATCCCTGTGTGTGTGTGACTTACTGGAGGTAACAGGAGGGGTAGTTGGCCCCCAAGGACATCCTTGGGGCCAACTACCCCTCCTATTACCTCCAGTAAGTCACACACAGCAGGATTGCTAAGTTCTCATAGCAGGCCACACCCCCTTTGCCCACCACTCTGCACATGCGCTCCCTGGCGCGCTCTTGGATGGGGATTGAAGTCCCCTTCGCTGCTGGGGGTTCTTAGGGGGCCAACTAGCCTACCTGTTACCTCCAGTAAGCCCCACACAAAGTGGAATTGCTGAGAGGTGGACCCAGGCCACGCCCCCTTTCTCCACCACTCTGCAAACACACCTCCTGCTGCTCTCTCAGTTGGGGGATGAAGTCCCCTTGCCTCCTGTGGGTCCCTGGGGGCCAACTAGCCCTCCTGTTACCTCTAGTAAGCCCTACACAGCTGGATTGCTGAGAGTGGTCAGAGGCCATGCCCACTTTTTACACCACTCTGCAAACATGCCTCCTGGCGCACTGCTGCTTGGGGGATGAAGTCCACTTTAGTCCTGAAGTCCTTAGGACACAAGGGGACCTCATCGCCTCACCAGCAGTGCGCCAAGAGGCGTGTTTGCAGAGTGGTGTAAAAAGGGGCATGGCCTCAGACCACCTCTCAGTAATCGCACTGTGTGGGGCTTACTGGAGGTACCGGGTGGGCTAGTTGGCCCCTAAGGACCCTCACCAGTTAAGTGGACTTCATCCACCAACCCAGAGCGTGCCAGGAGGTGCGTTTGCAGAGTGGTGCAGGGCCTTCGGCGAGTTGCAGTTTCTTCTTTTTTTTATTTCAGGAAAGGGATCTGTGTGGCCCCCTTTGACCCTGTTGGGCCCCGGGGACCCCATCCCCAGGCTAGGCCTTTGTTTATTTTATTTTTTTAAAGGGGAGGGTGGCTGTGCGGCCCCCCTCTCCAGGCCGATTTCAGCCCTGAGGACCCCATCCCCCGGGGCCCGGTGAAAACTTTTTTTTATGGAAGAGGGGCCCCCATTCCCTGGGCTTTTTTTGGCCCCAGGGACCCCAGCCCCTGGGGCATGGCCACAATGTTGGAAACCACGGGGGGCCCCAATGCCCCCACGGTCCCTGCCGGCTCCCTGCCTCCTGTGGGAGCCGGCATTGCTTTTGGACAAAGGGAGCTGCAAACATACAGCTCCCTTTGCCCAAAAGCAAATCTGCTTTGCTTCATGGAAGGGAGAGCAGTTTTCCTGCTCTCGCTTCTATGAAGCGAAGCAGAAGTGTGCTATGGCAGGGCAGGAGTAGTGCTCCCGCCATGCCATAGCAAACTGCAATGTCCTGGAGGTGGGCACCCCGGGACATTGCTGGAGCCGGCCCTGGGGGGTGGCTGTCCCCAGGGCCATTGAGGGCTCCTGGAGGGGGCCACACTCCCCCCTCCCATCTTCTGTGCAGCCCCGGGGAGATGGTGGTCCCCGGGGCCGAGAGTCCACAACGGATCCCCGCATGTTAATTAATGAATGCCCCGGGGAGGTGGTGGTCCACGGGGCAGTGTAGGGGGGCAGGAGCCTGCCCACACTTCATTAAAGTAATAGAAGCCCCATGGAGGTGGCGGTCCCCGGGGCTTGGGGGGGCCCGTGACGCCCCCCACCCATAATTAATAAATATCCCAGGGAGGTGGTGGTCCCAGGGTCAGCGTGGGGGGGCAGGAGCCCCCCCACACTTTTTTAATAAAAAGCCCCGGGGAGGTGGCGGTCCCCGGGGCTGCAGGGAGGCACGTGCCCCCGCATATTATTAAAATTCTTACCCTGGGGAGGTGGTGGTCCCCGGGGCTGCGGGGGCCCTGCAGGGCTCCTGCATCATATTTTGGCATTGCCCCCGGGACCTGGCCCACCCGGGGGCCTAATTAAATGAAGCGCAAGAGACCGCGCTTCGTATTTTTAAAAGGATTTCGGCGGGATTCGCGGACCCTATGCGAATCCCGCTGAAAATATTTAAAAAATGCTTTTTTTGGCCCTCTGGGTCCCTGTGGACCCCCTGTCAGGGTGTTTCTACACTTCCCCCTTTTTGTGTTTTTTTTACCTTTTTTCTTGTGACTCGGTTCAACCGTGTCACACGATGGCTGTCAACACTTCCTGGTTGGAACTGTTGGCAGCCAATCAGAGTCAAGCTCGGGATCAGGAGGGTTCGCGGATCCAGCGTGGTCACCAGATATTAATATTTCTAAATATATGAATTCCTCAGGAACTACTGAACGGATTTACACCATTGAAAAAAAGAGTGCACTCTGGACCAAGAGCTACCTTTCTGCCAAATTTGGTGTAATTGCGTTCAGCAGTTCGTGCTGTAGCTGCGACAAAGATTTCTTATGGAAATGAACATGAAGAAAACACTTTTTGGGACCCCCCTTTTTTCTCGACCCCCGCTTGACAAATCGACCCGAAACTTTAAAGACAGGAGCTGACCGGAGTGCCCCATTAGTTTTTAAATTTTGCGAAGATTCGTCAAATGGCGAAAAAGATATTGGCAAATCAAAAAATGCTTTTCCTATGGAAACTAGGGCTTAACTATAACTACCTACTGGCGACCATCAGTAGGTAATATATATATAAATATATATATATATATATATATATATATATATATATATATATATGTGTGCGTGTGTGTAGGGTCTTCACCAGTGGCGGCTCGCATAGGGCATGCTGCGGGGTTGTGGGGCGGGGAGGGGCAGGGTGGGGGTAGTAAGCTCGGACATACGACGGAACGGAGGAACATAATAATTACTTTCCTCCGTTCCGTCGTATGTCCGAGTTTACTACCCTGCCCCACCCCACAGCACCGCAGCACGCCCTCTGCGAGCCGCCACTGGTCCTCACCCACAGGTACAACCTGTGTCTTGCTTCATCACTGGTCCTACACCCAGAACACCTGATGTGAGTTTACAGGCTCTATGCGTTTTTAAGTGGAGCTCTTGTGAAGTGAGTGCAGGATGTGAGTGTGATAAAAATGCCTATAGATCCTCTAATGGAATTTTAATGAGTGAGGTCTAGGGCAAGATTAAAAATTGTGGGATGTCATAAGAGTTCAATGATCCGTAATATCAGTAGGTCAACATGTTTCAGCAATGTAGTTCCCTGGGAAGGGTCAATCAGCTTTCTTCAAGTCCCAACTTTGTACGTACCCTACGTGATATGGTTGATTTCCAATATACTTTAATGTATTCATATTATTCAAAGTAGTATGCATGCAAAAGACAGACCACACTACCAGGACCTTTTCCCGGTATGGCCATGGCTGAAAAGAGAATAAGCTTCAGGAAAAATTGTCAATAGACATTCCCTATAGGATGTCTGATTATTTCTGGCACTGTTTCCCTTGAAAGTGCAGTAAAGCATGCCACTAGTTAGTGAGTTTTCCCTCATTGCGCAGAGTGACAGACTTTCAGTCATGAAATTATAAAAATATTTAAAAACACACACAGCACAAAACTCATAGGAGTGAAATTTTAAAAAAACTTTAAAAAATAGTATAAAACATATTCACATGAAGAGATTCTGGTCTACCTACATGGCTTATCTATTCATAAGGCATCATAGGGTTTAGAGAAAAGGTCAGTCCCTGTAGTCCCACACTGGAAGAAAAATGTGTGATATTATCTTATTTGAAATGCGGTATGTTGGTCTTGGCTGGTATAATGGCCCCGGGGAGTGAGGGGAGATCGTACTTACTTCATCAATGGAGCGCGTCCGCCGTCATGACCTGTGTCTCTCCCTGATTTCCCAAATGCTACTGAACTCACGTAGCCAGGCAAACTAAATAGTGTCAGAATGTTTTGTGATTGTGTTGCTGTCACATGATTGTACTGAAGTCTTTTGATTCTCGGTGCCGTGCAAATTTATTTCTATGGGCATTGTTGCACTTGATGGTGTCATTTATTAGTGACCGAATATGCCTTTTTATAGAATGTGCAGTCTAGAGACTTTGTAAGTCCCGGGCCGTGTCCTTGGGAAGCAAGTTCATTATGACGCGTCATGCGACCATCAATAGGAGTGATGGCAAATGTAGTTCCCTTTCCAATGACATCAAATGCGGTGTTCTTTTTCGGGCACAGTTCATCAATAGGATGTAACAGAGTGGTTTCTTTAAAAAGCTAGGGGCAGAGTTACAAGACCCTTGCGTCATTTTTGCGCTGACGTTGTGTCACTTTTTGTGACGCAGCGGTGGCATAAAAATGCGGCCCATTTACGTGACGCATCTAGGGAGATGCGTCACGTTGTAAAGCCCTGTGTCACATTATACCTGCGTCAGGTATAATGTATGCAGGGTGGGCGTTCCCACGCAAAAAAAGCCTCCTAGAAGTGACGCAGCGAAATCTACAAGATTTCACTGTGCCACTTCTAGGACGCCACTGCGCAAAACCTTACGCTTGCTTGGAGCAGGCGTAAGGCGTTACGCAGCACAATGAGGATAGGCCCCCCGTTGCGTTGCTGGAGTTGCGTTGTGCTCGTGACACGACTCCAGCAATGCGTGACTTTTGCGCTAACAGATGCGTCAGAATTTCTGACACATCTGTCAATCCTTGCGCCATGGTGCGCCATATTGTAAATACGGCGCATCCATGGTGGCACAAGGGTTTCTCAGGGTGGCGCAGGTAAAGTGACGCACCTCTTCAGATGCATCAATTTCTTGTAAATCTGCCCCCCTTTTTTTATTTATTAACACTGATGGAGCTCAGATTTCACCTATAAAATGTATGTATTATTATATGACAAAAAGCTGCAGACAGCATTTCTAAAATGGCACGCAGATTTGGCGCAAGAAAAATGAAAACATGACATAAGGCCTGGTCAAATGTATTCTTTTATTTAAGTGGCAGATTTTGGTGCATGAAAAGTGAAAACATGAATCAGATGCTTTTAAAGGGGTAACACTTTTAGGGCCACATGCATCAAAGAATGGAATTGCGATTCCTAAATAGCGATTTTTAGAGAATCGCTATTTAGGAATCGCAATTCCTTATGCATGTAGGAATCGCAAAAAATGTGCGATTCCTACAAATTCCTTAATAGCGACTCTCAAATTGCGACTCGCTATTAAGGAATGCCTTTCCATTCATTCCTATAGGCCTAGAGGCCCATAGGAATGAATAGGAAGTCATTCGCAATTTGCGAGTACCAAATAGGTACTCGCAAATTGCGAATGCAATTCAAAGGGTGCTAGGGGGCCAAAAGGCCACCCTGCTGCACCCCCAAAATTGGTATGTGTGCACATGTGGCGCACGCATATGTGTGCACCACATGACACTTAGAAAATGCAATTTTATGCATTTTTCTAAGAAATTGCAAATTACCATCAACTTGAAGTTGATGGTAATTTGCAATTCCAAATTGCGAAAACGCAATTTGCGAATGCATGATGCATCGCATTTAGGGAATCGCAATTTGCGATTCCCTAACTGCATTCGCAATTAAGGAAATCGCTAAAATTGCGATTTCCTTAATTGCGAATGCCTTTGGGCTTAATGCATCGGAAATAGCATTTTACCGGTCGCAAACGGGCCGATTCTAGGAATCGGCCCGTTTGCGACCGGTAAAATGCTTGATGCATGTGCCCCTTGGTGCCTACAAGTGAAAATATGAAATAAGGCCTGGTCAGAATGCTTTCAGTTTAAAAGTGCTTTCATGTAAAAACATGCTCAATTAATTAAACAGCCATGTTTAAATGTGATTAATCAATATGTAATCTCACTATAGAATGCACATTAATTTAGAAAATATATTTGTACTTTCAAAATAGCATATAATTGTACTGAATTAACATGTATTTTTTTTTTTTGCAAGAGTAGAAATGTGCTGAAATATGTTTTTGCGGTGTAGAAAACCACGTGATTTCAGTTTGCTTTAGTAGACTCAGCTTACTTCAGTTTTTGCCCTTGAAGATTAGAATGGAATGTGCTCCTCTTCCCTACTAACTTTCAATGAAAGGGCTTTGTTAATAAATCACGCCCTCCTGTTTCCGTCTCTTCGACCTTCACTATGTTGCATATTTTTTTTTGTAGCCTGTTTAAACAGTGGAGTGAAGAGAAAAACTCATAATTAATACTTTTGTTACAGAAAATGTAATTGTTTTAAAATGTAAAAGGATGTGAAGTCATGTAATGAGGAACACGCCTGATTAATGACGTATCCAGTCAGCCCATGGGGAGACGATGTGTCTTGGAGTTCTGATTGGACCAGCTACGAGGACCAAGCACGTGGACTTTTGCTTGAAATATGGCTTACAAGTGGGAGGGGTGGGTTTTTTTTGCTAATTTTTCCTGAGGGCCAGGCCCAGCTTCTGTGCTGGACACAGAGACGGGGAGGAGAAAGAAGGAGGGGCTGCGTCTGTGGGGGCTATTTGCAGCTCCTGAGACAGAGAGACAGACCAGCACAGCGAGGCAGAGAGAGAGAGCTGAGAGGATCAGAACAGGTTTAGATTTTAGGTGCTAAGCTTTAAATTTTATGCTTTGACTAACTGCTTTTGAAAAGATGTATTTTTCCTATGCATTTATTTCTCTTTATGGGAGATTTTTGCCATTATTAATTATTGATTAGCCTTGCAAGACTCACTCTTTTCTTAGAAACTCTTTAAGAGTTTTGACTGACATTTTGCGCCACATTTTCTTTTCTACATGTGATGCTTTGTATGCAGACTGTAATATGTTCTGTATTAATGCTATTTTTCCTAATTTTCAATTCTGTAACCTGATTGATATTTGACTAATGAATAAAGGGTCAGAAAAACTTCACTTTTAACTAAGAAAATAAAACCCTTTTGAAATACTCACCAACTCTCTTCATTGGCTTAAAAGAATTAATTGAATTTTTGATTTTTCATGTTTATGTAAAGTCTCCTGAAGGTAATATACAGTGGCAAGGGTCCAGTACCTTTACAGCGGTAAAATAGAGGTAAATGAGGTTTTGCATTGAGAAATTACCGTGGAATTACCGCTGGATAAACACCAAAAGGGGGTGGGAATTCCTTGTTTCTTGCCAAGACATTCCCTCCATATGACGTAGGAGCACAGGAAATAGAGTGCTCTAGTCAATTTTTTGCAGTCAAGGTAGTCAAAGGATAATTGTAATATATTTATAAAATAATTATAAAATATTCCTCCATGGATTTTCATCATTCAAACCTCTGATATGAATGGATAATTTATAAATCCACCTTTGTTCTTTTTCATGTAGGATTCTTTCTAGATTCCTTGTCTCTGCTGTCTCTGTCCCCAAAATGATCCATTTTAAAACATTTATTGTGTGTTTTGCAGATAAAAAATGTTCAGCCGTTTTCGTGCAACTGTGTCTACAATGTATGGTGATCCTGTGTTCGCTGATTCTTGTGCTTGCTTTTCTAGTAGTCATTCCTATGTATCTCAGATTACAGAGGCAACTGATCATACAGACTACTTGTTTGGTATTGCAGTGTGTATACTTTCTCAGTTGCCATGGAGTCTGTGCTGCAGGCCCACTAGTAGTATTTAATTTAAAGGCCATGGGCACAGGTAGTGCCACTTTTTTAGGGACTTACAAGTACATTAAGTATGCCAATTAGGTATAAGCCAGTGGTACCATGTTTTAGGGAAAGAGCACAAGCACCTCGGCACTGGTTAGCAGTGGTAAAGCGCACAGAGTCCTAAGGTCAGCAAAAACGTAGTCAGCTAAGACAGGAGGTCTCAAGGCAAAAAGTTAGGGAAAAACCATACCAATGATGCCAGGTCTAAAACCAGTGATGTGGAAAGATTAGATCAAAGCAAGTTCTTGCTCTTTCTGTTGCACCTGGTGTCACATGTGTCTCACTGCATGTAGGATTTGGTTAATTTTTGAAAAAGAAGCTTGTGGTGGGTATTTATGGGTGGAGTTTAGAGGGCCAGTTCAGTCGGCCACTCATATTATTATTACTGTGGGTTTCGGTTATCCATCAATATAGGTTTCTGACGTATAATTTTGTCTCTTGTCTGATAATGCTACAGGGTCTCTGTGTTATTCTTCTGCTCTGTGGAGGAGGTAACCCCAAGTCTGTTTAAAAATATGCTACTGTCATATGCAATGTGTTCATAGTGCGCAATATTTACCAATTGTGTAATACATTCATCTACTGCGGTGTCTTCTGATTAACACCAGTGTTGGAGAAAGCGTATCTTACCTGCTGCTAAGGAGGTCGCCAGCCTTCTGTAAGTGGGGTGTCAGTCCCGTTAGATCCTCATCTTCGTGTACCGGTGCTAAGGGAACCAATGATAGAATGTTAATGGTACCTGCTTCGATAATTCTACTCATAAAGTCTACCCTTAAAGTTTTAAACTGTTTCAATGGCTCACCGAATAGAGTAGGCCACATCCCTGTCTTCTACATATTTGCAGATAGGACTTAGAATAGCTCTGTCTTGTGTTTCCTCTGTGTGGACCAATAACAATGTAAGAATTTCACTCTGGCTTCCCAGGCACCAATGTCATGAGCAAACATCAGGCCAAAGCAGACTTCTTCACAATAATCTTTGTGTAGGGTATTTTAACACTAAAGTCTTGTTTCCATTCTACCAGATTCATGTACAGACAACAGATTAGAGCTCCGTATATCCCCGAGACAAGTTGCATGGACTGACCCCATATATTTAGATATTGACGGATGGGGAGGATGCATAATTCGAGAGATGATGGTCCTGTACTCCTCAGCAGGCAACTGTGTAACTGTCTGTAGAACTAGTGATGCTTTTCCAGCACGTCAGCATCCCAACATAAAGTTTGGAAAGCCTTAAATTGTCCATTGAAGAGTATTTGATCTAACGTCAGAATATCCTTCTGGTCCAGTTATGCCATGACAGGGGCTTACCGCTGATCTGAAAGCCAGCATTTCTCCATATTATGGTGGGAATGTATACATGTGGATCAACTTTAAGCAATTTATTGCTTAGCTCCAAGGTGAACATCATGCGGTTTATTACAGGATACTCAAGGGTGGTATTTTCTCAAGATGAGTGAGCAATGTAGACTCAGAGCACCGTAGGGCCCAGCGTTCCAATTCAACCCATATGGGCTTCTGAATTGCTTGTGGAAGAAAATTGGAAGTATTATTATTGATATGTGTGGTAAGTGCATCCCACCAGATGTTGCATGAGCCCATAAAAATGCGGATTTATCTGGTTTTTGCTTCTCCCCAAATGTATTGTTTAATGTCTGAGTTAAAGTGTTTTCTTGTATGCTTATGGATCATTATCAGCAGTGTTACCAGGACATCATTTTTCCAAGGCGCTACTTTAACTTTCATGATCTGGATTTTGACCCATTTCAAGAGGTTGAGATTCATCCACTGGAGGAAGTCATTTTTCATCAAGGCCATGAGTGGTGTTATGTAGGGGTGGGCAAAAATTCCGCTCTGCCTATGGAGTTAGGGAAGTTTTGCCCACTCTACGCTGTGGCAAAACTCTGCCAACTGCTGCGTGGTGGAGTTTTTTTCTCATGCGCGGCTCGCCAACGTTAAAGTTGCCTAGCGCGAGTGAGAATTTGAGTCCACTAGCATGATTTTCGGGTGCTAGAATTCCTCCTGGCCAGATTTATCAACGTGCACAGTCGCAGTAGGTTGTGACTGTTCACGTTGAGAAAGCTGCCGCTCGAGTAGCAATTCTACTTGAATGTCAGAAAGAAGCAGAGCCCTCGGGCATGTGGTGTTGTTCATTCTGATTTTACAGCCCAGAACAAACTCCTGCTGAGCAGCGTGACATTCCGAATTCCGCCCGCTCGTAGAACTCCATGGAATATCATTGAACTTTTATGTAACTCAGCAAGTTCCGCCCACCCCTAGTGTTATCGTATCCTCTACCATATTTTCCAGGCCCCTGATCACGAGTATTTCAGACCCTTGTGGACCCACTTCATTGGATAGCCTTGAACGCTTTCTCTAGTCATGTATCTGGTTATAGGGAGTGCTACACACATATCCCAATTAAATTTGTGGTCTGAAAATAGCAAGAATGAATATATTAGGGACATTGCTGCTGGTATGGATGTGTTTGGGTCAGTTAGTGTGAGCAGTATATCATTGGTATGAAGAAATGCTTTAATCAGCCCTGGAAATGGCTCCATGCTGCCAAAGCCCCCAGAGAGGAAAATTGCAGTCAACAGAAGTTCCAGTGCTAGTAAAAAGGACAGGGGTAACAGTGGGCAGCCCTGGTGGGTGCCCCAGCAAATTAGAATGGTGAGAGAATGATACCGTTTGAGTTAACAGTAGCAGCTGGGAATTCATAGAGCCATTGTAAGTTTTAATCCAGTTCGGCTCTCTAGGGTGTGGAAAAAGTATCCCTACTCTATCCAATGAAAGGCCTTCTACACATCAGATGGCAGAGCCTGAACCTCATTTTTGAGGTCTTTTGTATTCCAAAGAAGGGGTGCTAAAGTTCTCATATGGTTTCTTGAGGAGTGTCCAGGCACAAAGCGTACCTGTGATTCATGTTTAAGTGACAGTATTATCCTATGAAACCTTGTGGCCAGTACTTTGACAAGTACCTTAACATCCAGACTAAGGAGAGAGATAGGCCAGAAATGCTCACAATCAGCGATATCTTTTCCGGCTATTGGAATTATGGGAAAGAAATAGCCCTGTTGGACATCGGTCCTAATGAGCCTGTCGTTTCAGCCTCTTTGAAGGCAGCTTGGATTAGAAGTATTAATAGCTGTTTCCTGCAGAATTCTCCTAGGAAACTATCTTCTTCTGGAGATCAACTTGTTGGAAGTTCTGATAGGGCCTGTGCTATTTACTCAGGAGTAATTTCGCCCTTTAAGCAGACTGTATCTTTGTCTTACGGAAGATGCAGTCTGTATAAATCCTCCTCGATTTATGTTGTGTTTGGGTGGTCTAAGACATATAAGATTTCATAATAACTGTCTAACATTTTTGTTATATCTTCCTGGCCCGTAAGTAGTAGTGTGCTACTCACTTAAAAGCTCTTTTGATGCCTCATCAGGGGTAGTAAGCGTTATATAAATACAACAACAATTACCTGAACTATTCCAAATTGCTGCAATGGTGCTGTGTTTCTCCTGCAGGCGGGCCACATCAGTGCCCTTCGAGTGTAAGTAATGGAGGATCATTTTCCGTTTAATGTAGCAGATCAATCCATTTATCTTCAGAGAGGTGATATTCAATGGTTTAATAGAGTTAGCAAATGGGACCATTTTGGAACTGACTCATGATCTGTGTTGTCGGACTGTAGTAATCGCTTCTATTATGTCAAAGAAGAGAGGTCGACATTACAGGGCTTTGTCGTTTTTAGGTGACTATCAAGTCTGTTGTCCAACAAATGGGATAACTGGGATCATCCAGTCTGTGAAGAGGAGGGCATGCCATTGGAGGGGGTAGTAAGGTGTCATAATGAGGTGCAAAAGCCGAATAGATGTTTGATCAAGTCTTGTACTAGGGAAGAAGAGAAGAGAGAGATTGGGACAGGGAAGGAAAAAGGAAAGGGATAGTTAGGGATATAATTATTTGTGGAAGGGTAGTAACCTCCGAAGATCCCACTTCTACATAAACTACTGTTAGTTGCAAGATATACCCCAGCATTTCAAGGTGGCTGTCTCTCAGGCATTGCTATAGGGTGCGTCTGCCCTAAGGTGGGATCGATATGGTGCAATGGGTACGGAGGAGGCTCAAAGAAGGATAACTGTGACACTATCCCTATTATATTCCCATGTGCTTCATGACATTGCCTGCTCCGGTGGCCCAATTCAAAGAAAACAACTCAAGTGCTAAAGTGCTTGTGCTCTCTCATTAAAACATTGTAAAATTGGCCCACACCTGATTAGCACATTTAATTTACTTATAAGTCCCTCATATATGGAACTATATATACTCAGGGCCTGTAAATTAAATGTTATTAGTGGGCCTGCAGCACCAATTGTGCCACCCAGTAAAGTAACATTTTAAAACATGTCTCAGGCCTGCTATTGCAGCTTGGAGTGCACCTTTAAACTGCCAATTCGACCTGGCAAAATGCACATTTTACCAGGCCTAAACCTTCCTTTTTAATACATATGTCACTTCTAAGGTAGGCCTTGAACATACCAGAGATAGGGAGGGCTTGTATTTCAAAAGTAGGACAACATGAGTTTTTATGTTTTACATGTTCTGTTAGTAAAAAAAAACACCTACATTTGTTCTGTTCTTTCACTACTGTAATGCCTACCTCGCCCAAGTGCCTTATTTCATTTAATAGGCGCTAACATTTGATTGGGAACTGGTAAAAATGTAATGTTTGATCTCAAATGAATTGTAATATAAAATCCTCTTTAATGGTAAAGTTGAATTTTAAATCACAATTATGAAAAAGCTACTTTTAGAAAGTTGGCATTTTCATGTCCTAACCATTTGGTGCATACTGCCAATGTTCTGGGTAACATGACTCTGCTGTTAGGCTTTGTGTATTCCTCCCAGATGAAGGACTCAAGTGTGGGCAGGATGGACCATTGTGGTAGGATGGGTAAAATCGGAGCTGTTCCCTGCCCCCACTTGCACTTCAAAGGGGCTTGCCTAACGCACACACAAAGAATCCTAACACTAGTCTTTTGTGACCATGGACTTCTTTGAGCCTTGACAGAGGACGGAAGCAAATTTCCAGAAGCAGATGTGGGGTTAGCCTAGAAAATTCCCCCACTTCATAGGCTGGCACTAGGCATAAATATAGTACCCTCAGTCCAACTCTTTACTATAGTCCTGTACTTATGGAAGACTTCAGAAAGACAGCTTCAGACCCCCAGAGGACTGCCCTGCTTCTTGTGGCCTGCCTTGTACCTCATAGGCCTGCCTTGCTGCTACCAGACGACGGCCATGAACTTGCTTGAGGCTTGCATTGCTCCCCGGAGGACTGCCCTGCTGTTTAAGGCCTACCTTGCCGCTTGAATCCAGGACATCCAGAGTGACTCAAAGGGCTAGTTGGATGGCCTCCTCTGTGAGCTACAAGGGCATAACAAGCTCCGGAGACCATGAGTCCTGACTCTGCCGGAGTGAGTCCTAATCCAACAAGTGGTGTCCCTCCAGTCCCAGACCCACGGTTGTGGTGGTGAAGGTGCTGCTACTTTCTAACCCTAAAAGTCTCAGAGGGGTCACCTTAAACGTTTTGCCTTCCTTCTCCTCTTTTTCTGACCTAGTTTTTGTTGGCTTTAGGACTCATGGCACTTTACCAATCCTAACCAGGGCTGAAGTGCATGTGCTCTCTCCCTAAAATATGTGATGTGTTTAGCTACCCACAGTTGATCAAGCTCTGACAAAAATGTCTATAATCTATGTATATAGTAAAAACCTGTTTTTGTTTTTGATAAGTTGAGTAGTGCTATTTGTCTTTTCTAAATTTCATGTAAATAGGTTGTCTTGTCTTGTAGTCACGTTGAAAGAGTTTTTCAGCACCAGATTATTTGTAAAACTGCTTTTGTAAACACATGTTGAAAAGATGTTATATGTATTTTTTGTATTTTCTCATTTCCAGCCCTGATGAAGTCCTTACGGACGAAACGCGTTGGCTGGGCTGGCTGACTTAAGGCTTTAAAGAAAAATAAAGGAAGAATTCTCTACATGAATATGTGACTCTGTTCTAATATGATTTGTCTAAGTTGCTTGTACTGAATTGGTATAGAAAGGATAATACACCATAAACAGTGCTTTTGTAATATCCCCAAGTTGGGATTGATATATTTGAAATACAAGCGCTTCTGTTCCAATTTGTTTCTTAGTTTGTTTACCACATGATTCCTTAGCAGTGGGTTCCTGAACAGTTGAGCTCTTACACTTACTATTCGACAAATATAGTCACACATACTAGTGTGACTATCTGAGAGCCCATACTGCTTTGTTCTTTCTGTTGTCGATATATCTCCCTAAAATGTTGTAACATTGGCTTATCCACAATTGGCATACATGCACTACATGTGACCAGAGCCTGTAAATTAAATGCTAGAAGTGGGCCTGCAGTACTGATTGTACCACCCACTTAAGTAGCTTTTTAAACATGTCTCAGGTCTGTCACTGCAGAGCCGGTGTGTGCAGTTTACACTGCCATGTCAACTTGGAATTTAAAACCCATTGCTAAGCCTTAAACTTCCCTTTTATTACATATTAGTCACCCCTAAGGTAGGCCCTAGGTAGCCCATAGGGCAGGGTGCAGTGAAAGTAAAAGGTAGGACATGTACTTTTAAACTGTACATATCCTGGTAGTGAAAAAAACCCTACATTCGTGTTTTCACTACTGTGAAGCATATCCCTCTCATAGGCTAACATTGCGAATTCTTATTACTCTTTTGAGTTGTAATTTCTGATTGGGAAGAAGTATCCCTGTCATATTTAATCAAATTGGAATAGTAATGATAAATCCTCTTTGCTGGCAAAGTTGGATTTAAAATTACTATTTTAGAAATGCCACTTTTAGAAAGATGGTATGTCTCTGCTCATAAAACTCTGTGTACCTGCAGCCTGCCACCAATACAAGCCTGGCATGGGTGACAACTGGACTTTGTACATTCCCTCTAGACAGCCACACACAAAGAAAGGTTAGATGTGACTGAGTGGCCATCTGCATCCTGATGGGTCATCCTGGGTAGGATGGGAGGGAGGAGCTAACACTTACACCTGAATGGGCCAGGTCCTGTCCCACACAAAGGGTTGCATACCCCCCTGTAGTGAGTCTGGAGCCAGGGCTGAGAAGGGAGGACCTCTGTGCACTCCAAAGCCCCTATTTGAAGTCACCTCCACTTCAAATGCACAACTGGGTATAAGTGTAAAGCTCACCTGGTCTTTTCTGCAGGAGTGAGATGCAAGGCCTGATGCTGGGTCCCAACTTACCACACCCACCAGAGTCAGCCCAACCAGGTCAAAGCCAACAAGGTGGATATGGGGGAAGAGGGGAAACAAAACACGGAAAGGAAAAAGGAGATATGTCACGGTGGTACGTCTTCCACGGCTTTTGGGTGGGGCTTGTTGAATACACCTCTTAGGTAAAAAAATATATATATATCATTCTTCATCACTCAAAGGTCCCTTGATGCTCCCTATCTGCATAGGTTCAGGGTCTTCAATACTCTTTCCTAATTCTGGGTTCTTTTCTTTAAACATAGGGAATCTGGTCTCAGAACATCCTTTTTCTCGCCTCCTCTTATGTAATTGATGATCTAGTTTGACCACAAGGTCTATTTATGCATTCCAGGACTCAGGGGGGTCAACAACTTGGGCTAATACATCATTAATTAATCTCTCAGCCCATTATAAAAATAAGGGCACTACGTTTGGCTTCAAGCCATCCTGCTTCAGCAACCAACCTATTAAAACTGGAGATATATGTCATTAAATCCTTTGACCCTTGCTTTAGGTTCAGAAGTTCTGTATCTACTGATTGCATGAAGGAATGCCTGCTGAATAATCAAAGCAACTCCTCTTTGAATTCAGCGTAGTTATAAAATAAGGGGTTGTTGGGTTCTACTAAAGGAATAGACCAAGTAGCGCCGTTCCCCTAAATATGACAAAACAAATGCTACTTTTGCTTGTTCCGTGGGGAAACAAGATGCCTTGCACATAAATTGCAATTGTCACTGATTGATGAAAGTAGCAAACATAGTAGGGTCTCCTAGATATTGTTCTGGTGGAGCTAACGGTATAGAGGATGGAGTAGTTATGTGATACACAGGAGGAACATTACTGGAGGAGGAGGGCAGGGACGAGAACAGATTACTATGGGCCCCTGTCGCAGCGTCCGTCGAGGATCCAGTCAGGGAAGCATATTGTAAGGCATCTACCCTGAGTGTCAAGGCTTGCGTTTCTTTTTGCAAGTTCCCTATCAAATGGGGCTATATCAGCTAAAGTAATCTGATGTTCTTCCATCTTGCACAGGCGGAAATTAAACGTGGGCTTCGCATTCTGTAAGTCTCACCTGGTGTTTTCCGCAGGAGCGAAATGCAAGGCCTGATGCTGGGTTCTAACTTCCCACACCCACCAGAGTCAGCCCAACCAGGTCAAAGCCTACAAGGTGGAGATGGGAGAAGAGGGGAAGCAAAAAAAGGAAAGGAAAAAGGAGATGTGTCCCGGTGGTACGTCTTGCAAGGCTTTTGAGTGGGGCTGGTTGTATACACCTCCTAGGTAAAAACAAAATATAAGAGTTATCCTATATCTATACGTATTGAGGCCTTTTACCTAAATCTGCCATGTTATGCTCTCTACGTATAATTACCTGGTTAAAGTCTCTCTTCCATTTTGGAATCAAGTATAGAAAAAAAGGAAACAGATATAGAGTAATATATCTAGGGACAGAAAACTAAGTGTTAGATAATGTGCTTAATATAACTGTACTCTTGAATATGTGAAGATGAAGAATGTCACTTACCTTAACATATAGAACATAACAATCCAATTAGGCCCATACATCCAGTATAGATACTAGGAAAAAACAAAAAACATATTCTCCTAGTCCAGATGATAAAGAAAAATAAATACACAAAAAGGGTGCAGGGCCTGGTATTTCTATATATGTGTCTCCTTGTAATGTCAGGAAGCTAACATAGCTTCATATTTACAGCCAGCAAAAGTTGCAATATACAAAATAATAATCACATCTCCACTCACCGTGGAAAGGATAATTCAGATAAGTATAAATATAGGTAGTTTAACACATACAGTATTGTCCTACCATTTTGTCAGGGAAAACGAGGATTCTTTAAAATGTATATTTCTCCCTCTTGTTCACCTTTCAGGCTGCATGAGAGGCTGTTGTGGCAGGCGTGAATAGAAACCCTAGGCGATGTGAAACCTCTGATGTGACCAGGGAATACAGAGCCCGTCAGCAACCTGGAAGAGAAGCTCAATCAAGAGCCGTGACCTAGAAGCAGAATGCGTCGGACGTCCCGTAAGGAGAACTCCTCGACCCGACAAGCAAAGGAGCCGAGAACCTCCGTCTAGGGAGGAACAAAGCGTGAATCAGGTAAGTCACAAAAGGTGCGCGGCGAGGCAGGGCATATGGGTAACTGAACGCGAAGCGCGCTCATGCCTCAGACTGCCCTTCTTATCCTTGCTTGACTCCGCCTCCCCCACACATGCATGTGATTCGGAGCAGAGCGAGCCTGACAATAAGTACTGGGTCTCTGACCCCACCAAATCAGACACCTCTGTACCTGTAAAGAAACCCTTTCAGGAAGAAGGACTGCTGTGCTGCTACAAGGACTGTCACTCATTTGGAAGAACTGCTTTTCTGCTGTGCTGCCCTGTGGCCTGCTACCCTCTGGCCCTGCTGCCAAAGAACTGGACTGTGTTTGAACACAGAGTGATCTCAAAGGGCTTGTTGGCTTGCCTCCTGTTTCTGGGGCTCAGGGATATCAAAGTCTCACCACCTGCTCCTTTGCCTGGTCCATTGGAAGTGGACCCAGGTGCTTACTCCAGTCAAACTGACACATCTCCTGTCTGTGGGAAGCAGAGCCGATGCATTGACGGTATTGCGGGAGCAGAATAGGTGAATCAGCATCGCCGCAGCTGCAGTATGGGAAGATCGATGCATTCCCAAGACTGTGTGGAGAATCCTGGCGCATCATCTACATAACCTGCGCCTTTCGGCTTGGCGCATCATCTTCTGAACTAGTGCATCGCTGTGAGGATAGGACTTGTGTTTGTGCAGTGTCATATAGTGGCTTAGTGTAGACTACTACTCCATATGTAGACCAATTCTAACCCTTTTCAATTCTCCATGATTGCCATTTTTAATTTTTCCTAAAATCTTGTCTCTGTCAGGAGAAGCAGCATCTGGATGTGCAAAGATGAATTTTGAGCTGGCCAAGCTGTAGACCAACCCTGTGGTCCAGCTCAAGCAATTTTGCCTCTGCCAACCAGAAACCCAATTTCTAACACAGGAGCATTGCTGGTGGGCCTGAGTCCACGCTAGCTCCAGGTACCTTCTCCGCAGCACCAAATTCTGTTCAGTGGGACCTCTCACTGAAGGTATCCAGCCTCATGGAGTCCAAAGGTATAAATCTTCACAGCAGCCCCGTCCAGCAGCCCCCTATGATGACGCCTCCTCTACGGACACCGCCGGATACCTGGCCCTGCTTAACTTTACCTTCTCAGGAATGTTTCTTCCAAATTTCTTCTAAATAAGAAGGTAAGCCAGTACCGGGCCAAATTGAAACTCCTCAGTAGGTGGTTTTGTAGGGCAATGGCGCTCCTAGGCAATACGCAGGTAAGTGTACAGTTTTAATAAGTTAGGATTGAGGTGCAAAGAGGTAGGGAGAACCACTCTCCTCCCTAAGACGTGGAAAACCACTAATAGAACAACACAAAACTCCCCTGCACACGCTAAGTGTAAATAAAACAGATTAGTAACAGTGTAAGAACATTCTTGATTCGTTGTTGTGTCATACGGTTCAACTTATTCTCCAAAGCCTTAGCCAACATGTGTTTCGTCACGTTCTACTGCTGTGGGCAGCGACTTCTTCAGGGCTAAAATCGCTTTGTGCAGATCCTTAATTTTGGTTGTATTTTGGTTGTATTTCTGTCCCGAAAGGGATTCAAAAGGTCCAGACTTTAGTACAGTAACATCTGTGAAGCTCCTAATGTCCGGTATTTGTCACTCTTATTCAGTGTCCCCGTATATCCTTCTGGTAATTCAAATGTGGGAATTCCCTATTTTGAAGAATTTGCGGCATAATATTAGTCCCAAAGGTTATGGCTGGTTGTATATTGCAGCAACCTTACTTGATAGAGTTAATAAATTCCAATAGACTGGCAGCCATATAACTGCCGATGTCTGTCCAAACCTGTTCGTAGTCAAGGGCTTCCTCCGGCGTGGATATCAGTACCAGGCCCAATCCACCTTGGGTATCTGATCCACTCTCCATCATGGTCAGCCCTAACTTTTTTAATTTACAACAATCTTGCATGACCAGATACCCATGGTTGGCACTTTGATCTTTTAGGTGCTATTTTTCACATAAAAATTTAAAAATTCATAACTCCTGTTTTACTGATTGGATTTAATTTGTTTTGGTGTCATCTTTATCATCTACCAAAAGAGGAGCATAAGAGGGAAATAAAACCAGGATGCCCTCCACTCATAAATTTAAAAAAAAGAAAGGCCTGGTTATAAGCAAACACATATATAATCAATTTTAAAGAATTTTTGAATGAGCATCACATCGTAATGCTTTGGCAAGGCAAGGCTGGCTATCTAGTCATGCCCACCCATATGTGTTATTCAGATTAATAAAAATCATCAACCACCCACGTCAAGTCGAGAGCCCACCAGCCTACAGTCTCAGGACCGAAGCATTACAATGTGATACTCATTCAAAAATTCTTTAAAATTAATTATATATGTGTTTGCTTATAACCAGGCATTTGTTTTTTTGCCATTTTATTTATTACAATTCATCCTATTTTTCTCATTTGGTTTTTGGTTTTTCTTTTTTCCACTTTATTAATGTTTGTATGATGCATAAATATTTTACACAGTGCCTCTAAGTTACGCCTGACTGCTTTTTTGCCCATCTACCTGAAAGTTAAGCAGGGGTTAATTTAGTGACTTTTGTGGCACTCCCTGACAAGGATTGCAGTTGCTGCTAGAGTAAGGTTTCCACCCACTCAACCAATAACCCAATTTCTTACAGTGCGAGTCTTGTACTGCCAGACTGTGTTTCCGGTGAGCCTTGTATCTAAAGCAATGTGAGGCAATTATCATCTGTGCATGTCGGCTTCTCTACTCTTAGTGGCGCAAAGGCAAGATTAGTCTGCAGGACTTTCAGTTTCCAGGTGCCAGCGTCTCATATAAGTTTACATGATCTAAGTTCAGTGGGGGATGCATAGGTTGGAATGATGCTTCCGGATGGACCACTGCCTCCTCTTAAACAAACTTTTTTTTTTTAAATTCACAAAGGGGAATGGGTCCCCCTGGGATCCCCTTCCCGTTATGCATTACCTCTACACTTCTGTAGTCGATAAAGTATTAATATTTTTTGACTGGATTCCGGTTGCAAAATATTAATACACATCACTAATAATTCGGTATTTGGAAGGGATGCTCTAAACAAGCCCCTTCCAAATACTGAACTGGAATTGGGTCACAAACCCCAATTGCGATACAGTAATCTGTTACCGATTTGCAATTTGGTGCTAGTGCATTCGAAACAGCATTTTTGCGATCGCAAATGGCCTGATTCTGCAAATCGAGCTGTTTTGCGACCACAAACAAAAGTTCTTCGTACATCTGGCCCTTGATTTCTTCAACGCAAATACTAGTTTCTCAATAATGCTCCCTAACACCCAGGCAAAATTAAGAATCATAATTTCAGTAGTGTTTTTAACAGTGTTTTAAACAATGTACAATAACCTAAACTAAAGTTATTAAACTTGTACATTAAATTACATATTTAAATGCATTGTAAAAACTGCCACCCATAAGCCTTGGGGAAAGGCTGTGTGGTGTACCTATAACGAGAGCCCCAAGACAATGTGTAAAGTTGAGAAATATACTCCGTCCTTGGATAAGGTGGGGGATGCCTCCTTAAGGGAAATCCCTCAGAGTGAGGCTAGTAAATACCCCTAACCATTAGCCAAAGTGGAGAACCCAAACAAAAAAAAAAGACATTCATTGGAGGAAAGAAAACAATAAAATGTACTGAAAAGCTTAGGTAAAAGGGGAGAAAGGTCTGACTGGGGTCTAGTACTGGTTATAGCACAAAACCGTAAAAAACATAAAATTCACTTTAACTTTACATGACGACCCCCAGCTATTTACCTGAGCTTAACTCCCATCTGTGCCTTACACACTTTCAACCTCAAACATGTTTAGATGCATACAATATCGCATTACGGAATGTATAATTTCACAAATTACTTTTGTATTAAAATACATGGACGTCCACATGAACCAGAACAAAAATATTCATAACTCATAATAGATTTCTCCTTCCAAATAATGCTTCTGTTTCATTGAAAAAGAACGTGATTGCTGGGTTATTATAATGTTCTATTGAAGCATTAGGGTTTATTCGCTATATACAAGCTGATGGTGGGCTTTAATGATGGACTGTTAAATATTGCAACTGGGAGTGGGCGGAACTCACAGAGTTTCACTCCGTGGAATCTGCGGAGTAACATAAAAACACAATGAGATATCGCAGAGTTCCGCGAGTGGGCAAAATATGCACATCGTGCTGATTTATAGCACCGGGAGCTTGCTTCACGTTGCAAAATCAGCGCGAACAGCACCATGCAGTGTGCCAGAGGCTGCTGCTTCTTTGCTGCTGTTTGAGTAGATTTTCTACTCAAGTGGCAGCTTTCTCACCACAAAAGGTCCCGACTGCCCGCGACCCCCCACGTTGAGGGAATCCTAGTGCCTGAAAATCACGCTAGGGGATGCCAATTCTCGCTCACACTCGCCATCTTTAGCCCCTTATATTTGCCACCATTGTGCACCGTTTCATGTTCTTTCTTATCTACATGAGTGATACTTGGTGCCCGTTGAAATATTGCCTCATGATACCCTTCCTCTTACCTGAAACTATGAATGAATCAAAGAATCATGCACACATTCTTTCATAAATTACAATTGACCAGGAATAGATTGATGCTGTTGAAACCATAGGTTAGGTGCCTATATTTCTTGTGGTGCACTAATTTATGTTCCTCAGATAGGTTTCTAGAATCATAATAATGCAATACATTTTGCCCAGAACTGCCATCAAAAACAAATTACTGAAGTAGGAAAGAAGTAAAAGAAAACAGGATGTCTAGACGCAATACCAGTGACTCCAAAGACCGAGAAAAAAGGTGATTTCAAATTTCTTTAATACTAAGGAAAGAGTATTAGGTACAACCCTGCATTTGTCTTAATCAGACCCCCAATTACCTTTGTGGTTGTATATAATTCCATCTTAATTATGACAGAAGTGTTTCAAAGAACAATTTGTAATATATATTTTTAAGGTTTACAAAATAGAAAAATGTAATCTTGAAAAGTACACAACATGGAAAGGAGTCCTTAAACCCCTAAATTTCCAAAATTTACAAATATTTGTTGTTGCTTAAACTTCAGTAAAAATGAAAAAATAACATGATCAGACTTCCAATTGTTCCTCTCTGACTTACTATCCATTGTAGCAGCATTATGTTTGCTGTGAGGGTTGCCGATGTTGACTTTCTAATTAAACCATTAAGAGGGTGGAGGCGTATGATCAGGGCTGTCTGAGTCTTCATAAAACTGAGCCCTGTGCAATTAAGTGAAGTCTTCACAAGACCAGTATTGAAGTCAAAATCATAAAGGTGCATTCAAAATGAAGATCACTGTAGAAGGCAAAAAATAGTTAGTTAAATCATGGGGAATCAGCAATTACATTGAGCCAAAATCAAATAATACAAGAGAATTAACATAGGTTCAGTCTCCAAAGCAAATAGCAGCTAGAAGCAAAGTAGAGTTAAGCAAGAGGACTGATATAGAGTCTGCCGCCAAAGTAATTAAGATGCTGGAACAAAATATCGTTAAGCAAGAATACTGACATGAAGTCTGCCTCCACAGGGTGCACCAAAGATTCTGGCACATCTCCCCAAAACATAATCTTTTATATGGTTCTAAGAAAGAAAGTCACATACTCAGTATGTGTGTTATAACATAGTAGGGCTGGATTAACAAAGATACATTCAGAATCACATTTAAATACACAAACTCAATTAAGATATTTCTAGTAAACACCAACTTTGCTGCATAACAATAAAGAGATGTGTATACGAAATGAAAGCGACATGAAATGACATTTATATAATACAGAAATACAATAGGCAGTTCATCCTCTTCATCAATATCTTTATTCAAAAGTCAGAGACAATCATAAAAGCATAAAAATACAAAGCACAAATAAAAACAGTAATCAAGTGAAGATAGTTAAAAATGCATTTACTTACGACAATACATGGTTGATTTGAGAAAACACCCTTCTCTGTAGAATACATCCTCATTGGGTAACAATGGCAAAACAATTGTAGTGCTACTATATATTGACTTAATTTAAACTCCCTTAAATTGGTAATGAAAATTGAGCTCTTAAAACACCATAACGTTTATAAAAAATATATGAAGTGCAAAGTCCTTTGGGCAGAAGTACCGTCAAAGGGGAACACAGTTGCATTCAAATTACAAAACTGCCCAAGGGGAAACAAAAAAGATTGTTGATCGTGCGACTGCTAAACCTCGAATGCAAGGCCCTCTCCCAACTACCATACCATATACAAAGGTCAGATATGGCTCCATGGCATCACTGCCCTTTAAAATTACATAATGTCACACAAGTGGCTTGCTAGGTTCTACACTTCCCCTAATCGACATTGTAGTTCCAAAAACAAACTTTTTGCACACAGAAGACGTGTTCAAATAAAGTGGGCCACCCTAGTTCACCGAGTTTTGGTTTAAGGTATGCAGGCCATAGTATTTTTAATCCATGCTCCCAACACAAAGAGGTCCACAAATATTGCTGAGTTAGAGTGGGATGAGGAGTATTCCTGATTCAAAGACTCAACATGAGGGGCCCAAGTTTGATATAGTCCTCAAGATATGTTAGACTGAGTTCTTCATGACAAAGTGTGATGTAGAATGCGGGAGGAAAGAAGATGCCACAAAATCGAGTTCCCACCACTTGAAGTGAACAGAAGTCAACATAGCCCCAGATACCATTCCCATAGCTCACAGTCGGTACACACTGTGTTTTGTAAATCTCCAAGAAAGCGGTGAAAGGCTTACCATCCAAAGCTTGGCTAAGGTTAGAAAACTGGATCCGATTGCTTGAGTAAACATTAAACTATGATATGAAATATTACTGACCCTGTACAAGGCCCTGCAGCCAAACCCTCACGTGCAGCCAACCCCAAGCTGTGCACAGCCTTTGGCTGTGCGCAGTGGGGGGTTGGCCACAAGGCCTGGCCTACCCTGTGGCCAACCCCCCGAAAGGCAGCCAACCCCACACCTTTGCCATGTGCAAAGGGGATGGGCCACAGGGCCTGGCCCTGGGGATCCCTGGGAAATTTATTTTAAAGAGGAGAGGGTCACATGGACCTATTATGGCCCTTGGGACCCCATCCCCAGGGCCAAATATATTTTGAAGGGGTGGGATACCACATGGACCCCCCTCCTTGAGCCTCCTTAGACCCTAGGGACCTCATCCCCCAGGGCTTATTTTTCTTAAGAGGGAGGGGGGCTGTGTGGCCCCCATCCCCGATCCTTTTTAGGCCCTCGAGACTCCGTCCCCTAGGGCCACTATTAAAATTTAAGAAGGGGCCGGGCAGTCTCCCTCCCTAAACCTTGATAGGCACTGAGGTCCCCTCCCGCAGAACCACTAATTAAAATGAAGGGTTAGGGAGGCACGCTGCACCCCCCCCCTCCCCAGGCCAAATTAGGCCCCAGGGTCCCCATCTCCAGGGTGCCAGCTCATTTGTTAAGGGGAGGGGGCACGCAGGCCCCCCTCCACGGGCCACTTTTGCCCACAGGGACTCCATTCACTGGGGCCCGCCAACATATTTATGGTGGAGGACGGAACGCAGTATCCCTCCCTGGGCTGACTTCAACCCCAGGGACCCCATTCCCCAGCCCTCGGCCAACAAAGGGTGGGTGCCCACCCAGGGCACCCACCCCCCTATCATTGGGGGTGGTAGAGGAAACCCCAAGGCCTGCAGCCCCAGCCGGCTTCCCACATCCTGCGGGAGCCGGCATTGCTCCTGCCCACATGGAGCAGCTAATATTGCTACTCCCTGTGGATGGGAGCAATATTTTGATCTGATTTCCTGCCTCCATCACTGCGGGCAGGGAAACTGAAGTACAGTCCGCTCCCAGCTGGTACAAGCATTTTTCAAGTTCCCACCCGCTGCGAGCGCCCTTTGTGAAATTACTCCCGCCAAGCGAGAGCAAACACAGGTTTCCCTGCCCATGCCAGAACATGCAGGGTCCCAGAGGTGTGTACCCTGGGACATAGCCTATGAAATAACCCTGGGGATGGTGTTCCCAGTGCCGTTATCAGCCCTAGGAGGGGAGCCGTGTGCCCTCTCCCCCTTTGAAAATACAGCCGGGCCCTGGGAGATGGTGTCCCTTAGGCCGAAACACAGCCTGTGGGAGGGTGGCCTATGTGCCTTCTTTCCCCTCTACAATGTGGCCAGACGCTGGGGCATGGGGTCCTCAGGGCCGACAATGGCTTGGGGAAGGTAGCTTCTTTCCCCTCCCCCTTCACAATTCAGCCGGACCCTGGGGGATGGAGTCCCTGGGGCCGAAAATGGCCTGGGGAGGGAAGCCGGGTGCCCCCTCCCCCAGAAAATAGCACTGAGCCCGAGAGTTGGGGTCCTCTGGGCCAACATTTGCCCTCCCCCCAAAAATAACTATTTTCCCCTAGGACCTGGCCCACCCAGCGGGCTTAAAAAAAACAATCGCTGTAGACAGCGTTTGTTTTTTATTATTATTTTTCTGCAGAATTTGCAGCAATATCTTTTAAAGCATTTCTGGCCCCAGGCGGGGTCCCTCTGGGACCCCAGCGACAAGCCTAGGGGGACATGATCACCATGTCACCCCTGTCCATGAATATCTGGATGTCACCAATGGAGTAGAGAAGGGCAGTCTCTGTACTGTTGTTATGCCTGAATCTAGATTGAATGGTATTGAAGAGGTAGTTGTCGTTAACGTGGGTGTCTAGGCATTAGTCTAGCCTCTGCTCAATTACATTTTCTTGGTAGTTGGCTAGCATCTTCGAATCTGTTAGCGGTTCTTGAGGAAGGAGAGTACTGTGGCATGTTTCCAGGCATCGTGCTACATCGCTATGATGATTGAGTCATTCAGGATTGGGGTGATGGCTGCGCTGATGAGTTCCAATCCTTTGGTAAAAATACAGTGAGGGAAGGAGGCCAAGGGTGCACAGGAGTGTATAGACTACATAATCATTGCCGTTTCTTGAGTGGTGTTGGTCATCCAGGTGGTCAGGGAGCTTCTCTGGGTGTTTGTTGAGATGGTCAGGAGGGCTGCAATTGTGGAAGGAAGGTTGTGTTCAAAGTTGTCGTAGATGCTAGTAATCATGTTGCTGCAGAATAGTGATGGCAGGTTGCATAGGTCCTGTGAGCAGGTTACACTGGTGGAGCTTGCTGCGGGAGAGGTGAAGTCTTTAACTATGGGGAGGATCTCCTTGATGCAATTGGTAAATATGAATGATATCTGTGGGCGAATATGAATGATATCTTCCCCTTAAGTTCATTAAATGCTTCGGGGAAAGACTATGCCACCTGCACATAAGACAGGTTCTAGTTGAGGGCAACAAGTTTCTGTCACATGATTAAGCTTCATCGATTTCTAGGGAATACATATATTTATACTAGGTTGATTTTCTTTGCATTTTAGCTCTTCCCTCTAACTGGTCAGTTCCTAGTGAGAGCTCTGGTTAGATAAAATGACAGCTGTCTTTGATCCTTTGCTGTGCTGCTTGCTATTTTGCATTAAAGTCTATGCAGACTTTAGGCTTTCTGAAGTGTTGTGTTTTAGTTTTTAACAACACACGTGTTATATTTTCTGACAGCTTATTCTTGCTTGTCAGTTGGTATCTGGAAAATTTGGTGATGTGGCTACTACATGAGTGTAACCAGCTAACATTGGAAATGCATGTATATCTCAAAAATGGCATTCCTAACATAGTCGCCCATTACTTCACCTAGTCCCAATATACATGCATAAGACTAACATGGAATGTATAAGATGCCTGCTAAAATGTCAATGTGAGCCTTAAGAACTAGTGGCCTCTCTTTTGACCTGGACTGCTAGTTGCTGCATCACAGTGGTTGAACAATGTCAAGTCAATCATGAATACTGTACACACAAAACAATGGTGAGACGTCTTTGTTGCACTAACAGGATGTACCATTCAAACTTGTAATACCCAAAGGTATCTCTCTCACATTCATCCAAATATTAAATCTCACAACTTCATACCTCATTTTGTGACACTTTGAATTTCTCCTTGCATCATTACACCCCGTACCTATTGTGTGGAGAATTACATATAACATATTTAGAAGTTCACCCATACATCTTAATATTCACATTAATCTACTTGTACATCCTAAAGTAATGACGTTCTAATTTGTTGTCCGGTGTCATCTGGGAGACTTTTAGAATCCCAAGAATGTTTCAATCTTATGTTTTTTAATTTTCCAATGCAGAAGATTTCTCTGCTTTCACTATGTAAGTGAAAAAATGTATGGGAGAGACAGAGAACTCTAATCAAACAGAGGTTTCTGCCAACCATAGCAAATAAGATATGATATAGAGGACCAGGAAATAGACCATTCATTAGCGCCCAAGGACCTCCACACAATCATGCTGCTACTTTTGCTGAAGATCCCTCCTCCAAATGCCAGAGGATCAAGCCAACAATCCTTCCTATTTTCTTCCAGGAAGAATTGGAGTTCATCAGGGATGGAGGTCCTCAAACAGCTCATCAGAGGACCATACAACCCAGCTGAGTTATGCAGATGGAAATCTGGCAGGGCAATGCCACATACTGTAATGTAGTGGGTGATTACTCCCATAAAGCAAGGAAGTGCTGCAAGCACTAAAAAAAGGGTCTTCAGCATTGGTTGAAGTGGCAGGGTGTGCTATTGGTACCCTTCAGACCCATACACAGTACCACAGGCTCGTCCCACTGTACACATGCTCTCCCCATGCACAAATAACATGAACAACTCTCTAAGCCCGAAAGCCCAGCAAGGCAGTTAATCTACAAAAAATATCTATATGCATTATGTCCTCTAAAATGTGTAGTCAAATTAAATTAATTTTTGTAAATATTTAAATTTCCCAAAACAATGTTCATTGAATGTCATTGTATTATATGGTGTTACAGCAAACAAATGATGGGCGGAATGCTGACAATGCAAACATTCTCCCCCAGTCAAAAGATCTGGGTTAAATCCATTGTTCTTTTGCCCACTACGCCACCCCAGTTTGGACCCAGCCATATGCAAATCAGTCTTGATCCTGTGCCCCATGGGAACAGTCCAGACCGAACTGTCAGGCCAGGTCCTCCCTGGACCGGAAACAAGCATCCTGGGACCTGTATTATATGGTAGCACACAGGAACTTGGTCATGGAAAAATCATAATAAAAAAAAAGAATGTTTAGGTTTTATATAGCCTCATTTTTAAAATGAATTAGAAAATGAGCGACTTAATATTGTTAACATATACTGATCATACATGAGACACGTAATTTTGGCATAGCAACACACAATTGTGCAGTCATGGACATACAATGTACACTTAGAAGTATCCACCATCACATGCCCAGCCTATGGTCATGAATGCTGCACCAATCAACGGTCAATCTTTGACCTTTGAATTATGTCTATGATCCTGTTTGCCATTATAAAGGAGTGTTAGCTTGACATTGCTTGAATAAGTGAAGGCATCTCCTGTATTAAAGTGACATTATGTAGATCATAGACAAATGATAATGTTTGATAGGGAAGTAGCTTCAGATGCCCCTTGTCAAGCATAGTCATCCACTGCCACAGGTGGCCTGTGGGAATTATAACCTTGTGTGGCAACGGGGTGGGGGTTCATGACAATGTAACTCGTCACGTTTGATTTTTTAATGTTGAAAGAAGTGATACTATGTGCATGAAGTAGTTGATGTTTGGACTCATGAATTTGTTTGTCACCTTTCCTTTTCAGTGGGCAACCGAGGCAGACATGTGGAAAGAGGGATCAAGGGAGAAGTATAGGAAGGACATCAGCTTGTAGGCTACTATAGGCCTACATGACCACCATTGAGGGGGGAGAATCCAGAAGCAGGCAGAGTGTGCACACCCAGTGAGTCACTTGCTCTTGGTCAAAGAGACTCCAGTCTGTGGAGACCACTGATGGGTGGTGCACTGGACGTGACTCAGCAGGAGGAGTCAGACCTTAGGACACTCTGCCATGGGGTTCCTGATGCCACCTGATTCACCATTCAAGGGGCCCCAACAGCACAAGGACCAGAAGCTGTACTGACTACAGCCTCTCCTCCTCCTGCAAGTGCACAGGCTCAAGATCAACATCTGGCCCCCTTGTCCCCCATGTAGCATTCCACTCTGGGCCCCTAAGGATGTCACCGAGGCTACTTTCCAGGAGGCCATGTCATAGCTGACTGCTGATCAGCAGTGCTCTCTTAGGATCTCAAACGGGAATTTGCAGACGTGATGACACACCAAGAGGCATAAGGTGTCCAGCGCAGAGAGTTCAGTTGCCTACTGTTTTCCCACACAGCAGCCATCTCTTCACATGCTGCTGCTGTGTTTCCAGGTATGTCTTCCTTCTCTGTCCCTCAATCTACCCTGAAGTGTCAGGATTCTCAGGAGGTATGTGAGGTCTTAACCAGTACATGGTGGGAGCGCAATTTATAGTTAGCTGAGTAAACCATAATTGGTGAATTTCAATGTTTTTTTATTTCTTTTCAACACCTAACTATAATGCCAATTTAACCTTTGCTTTTTAAGTGAACTTCTGTTTTTTTTAAGGTACGCCGAGATCTTTTTACCATATCTGACTATAAAGTCAATTTAAACTTTGTTTTTTCAGTGAATTTATTTCTTGGGAATTTAAATCATATTTAAACTTGTGCATACACCCACCCACCTTGGTCTACCTACAGCCAATGAAGCATCTGCTGACGGTCTTTTGCCATGTGCAGCAAGGGTCTGGGCACTTCACTCCTAAATGAGATCGAAAGAGAATGAGCTACTCCAGAGATACTTCACTCTAAAAGTTTGTTCAAAAAGTCCTCAGAAAACATAGGATCATCATCACCTGATGATTTCTGCCAGAATTAGTAAACAAATGTATACTTTGAATAAGCATCTCCGGAGTGGCTCTAGCTAGGCCCCATGGGTCCCCCCGGGCCAAAAAAACCCCCAAAATCATCTGTTTCTGCCACCATTCCGCGGGACTTACGCTGGATTGTAAAAAAAAAAAAAGGATGGCCAGGGCCACTTTCTCTTATTAATGGGAGAGGGCGAGCGCCCCCACCCCCTTGCCATTATAAGCCCTGGGTAGCCTACCCCAGGAACGAAATTATTGAATAAGGGGAGGGGGACACAGAAATTCACCAGCTACAGTTATAGTTAGCAGAGCTAACTATAACTTTCACTCTTGTTATGCACTGCTTATGACCTCACATATTACATCACTCATGACATGTTCTATGTCATCACTTATGACATTGCTGATGACATCTCAAATGACATCATTGATGGCATCACTGGCAGGTACATGAGATGAGCAGGGGCTGCACCTAGAGAACGCAAGGTAGGCAGAAATGGAAAAGACAGCACATAGATAATGTAATAAAGATGGGTGGGGCATGGGTAGCAAATCAGCAACAGAGAGTAGGGGGAAGGGGCATCAAGCTGAAAATATTAGTAGGTGGGATGGGCAGTGGCAACATATGGATAACAGACGTTAGGCAGAAGGGGCAAGGTCAGCACATGGACAACAGAGGGTAGGTGGGAGAGGCAAGGGCAGCAAACTGGCAATTGAGGGTAGGCAGGAGAGAAAGAGGTTGCCCAAAAAAGCATAAGGTAGGCTGGAGTGGCAGGAAAAGAAACGTGACAGTGGTGGGTAGGTGGGAGGTTCAGGAGCATCATGGACAATAAAGGGTAGGCCAGAGGGGCTTTGGTAGTACAGGACAATCACAGGTAGATGATGGGTAGGTGACGTGGGAGTAATCAGGAAGGGCCGGGGCAGAACATGGACAACAGAGGGAGGAGGGAGGTTAAGGGCAGCCAGCTGACAACGGAGGAAACTGCCAATGAAGGGTAGGTAGCAGAAGCAGTAACAGCACACTGACAACACAGGGTAGGTTGGAGGGGCAGGGGCAATTTCTGGACAACAGATGTTAAGCAGGAGTGGTAAGGCCAACAAGCTGACAATGGGGGAAGCTGACAACAGAGGGTAGGTATCAGGAGCCGTGGCAGCACATTAAGAAGAGGATAGATGGGAAGGGCAGGGGCAGGACCCAGGCAATAAATGGTAGGCAGGAGGGGCAGAGGCAGCAAGCTGACAGCAGAAGGCATGTGGGAGGTACAGTGCCAGCACATGGACAACTGAGGGTAGGCAGATGAGTCAGACACAGCACATGGACAACGGAGGGTGGGTGAGAGGGGCAGAGAAGCACAAGGACAACAAAGGGTAGGCCAAATATGTAGGGGAAACACACAGACAATACAGGGGAGATAGGAGGATCCGGGGCATCACAGAGACAATAGAGGGTAGACGGGAGGGGCAGAGGCAGCAGAATTCTAATGGAGCACAGCTGGAAGGGACAGGAGCTGCACTCAAACAATGGAGGATAGGCACGAGTGGCAGTGCCAACACACAAACAGCTGAGGGTAGATGGCACAGGCAGATGCAGCAAGTGGACAATGGAGGATAAGAGGGCAGTAGCGGCACATGGACAATGGAGGTAAGGAGGAGGGGTAGGGGCAAAAAGCTGAAAAAGGAGGCTAGTCGGGAGGGGCGGTCAGTAAGCTGACAATGGAGGCTAGGCAAAAGCGGAAGGGCAGCACATGGACACTGGAGGATAAGAGGGATGTGTGGGTCAGCATGCTGACAGTGGATATAGTCTGGGGGGCAGGGTCCAGCAACAATAGAGGGTAGGTGGAAGGAGCAAGGACAGCACATAAACAAAGACGGTTAAGTGGGAGTGGTGGTGGTAATACACAGACAATGGAGTTGACAGATGCACACACAAGGAAGGGGCAGACAGCTTAGGATATGTAGGAGGTGTGGGGTTAGCACAAGGACAGCATTGAGTAGGCAGGCAGTCAGAGGGAGTACACAGAAAACAGAGGGTAGGTGAGAGAGGCAGTGCCACCATATGGTCAGTGGACAGTAGGCAAGAGTGGCAGGGGCAGCAGATGTACAATGGAGGATATGTGGGGGTGGCAGGGGCAGCACACGGAGAACAGAGGGCATGTAGGAGGATTATTTACAGAACACAGACATTGTAGGGTAGGTGTGAGAGGCTGGGACTGCACTCAGACAAGAAAGGGTACTCATGAGAGGTAGGAACAGCACCTGGACAACTGAGGGTAGGCAGGAGGGGCAGCAGCAGCACATGGACCAATAAAGGTAGGTGGGAGAGACTCCACATGGTCAACAGAGGATAGGCTGGGAGGGCAAGGGCAGCAATCGGACAGTGGTGGAGAGATGGGATAGGCAGAAACAGCATATTGACAACAGAAGGAAGGTGTGAAGGGCTGGTTTAGCATATGGACAGTGGAGGGTAGGGGTAGTAACAGAATCAACACACGGACAACAGAGAGTAGGCAGGAAGAGCAGAGCAGCAAGCTGACAACACATGGTAGATAGAAGGGACAGGGACATCTCATGGACAACGGAGGGTAATCTCAAGGGATGGGTCAGCAAATGGACAACATAGGGTAGATGGGAGAGCAACAGGCAGTAGATTAGAGGGGCAAGGACAGCACAGCAAAAATGAAAGTTCTGCTGGAGGGGCAGGGACAACATGCTGACAATTGCAGGTAGGTGGAAGGAGCATGGGCAGCACACATACAGTGGAGGGTAGGCAGGAGGGGCAAGGGCAGCACATGGACAACAGAGGGTAGATGAAAGGGGCAGGGACAACACACAGAAAACAGAGGGTAGGCGGGAGGGGCAGTACACATGCAAGTGATAGTAGTCAGGAAGGGCAGGTGCAGAGCCCAGAAATTGGAGGTTAAATGGTAGGGCCATGGGCAGCACATAGACTAAGGAGGGAAGGTAAGAGGGTAAGGGGTGTTACACAGAGAATAGCGGGTAGGTGGGAGGGGTAGGGGCAGTGACCAGACAATGGGGGCAAGTAGGAGGGGAGGAGGAGCAGGGACAGCAAACAGAAAATGGAGGATGGATGGGATGGGCAGAGGTTGAACATAGAAAACAGAGGATATGCAGTGCGCAGGGGCAGCACACAGACAACAATATGCAGGTGTGAAGAACAGGGCAGCACAAGGACAACAGTGGATAGGCTAGAGGGACAGGGACTGAAAGCTGACAATGCAGGGTAGGTTGGAGGGGCAGCACACAGACCATGGAGAGCATGTGGGAGAGGCAGGGCAACAAACAGACATCAAAATGTACGTGGTGGGGCAGAGGCAGCACACGGACTATGGAGGATAAGTTGTAGGGTCAATGACAGTACTCAGGCAATGGAGGGTAGGAGGGAGGGTGCAGGACCGCACACAAGCAAAAGAAGTAGGCAGGGAGTCATAATGGAGACTAGGTAAAAGGAGCAGGGCCAACACATGGACTTAGGCAGAAGGGGCACTGGCACACACAGACAATGGAGGTTTGGCAGGAGTGGAAGGGGCATTATTCGGGAAGAAGAGAGTAGGAGGGAGGGACAGGGGCAGCACATGGACAACAGATGGTAGGTAGGAGAGGAGGGGGACCGCATGGGCAATAAAAGTTTGGAACAAGTGGAAAGCAGATAACAGAGGGTAGGTAGAAGAGCAGAGGCAGCACATGGGAAAAGGAGGGTAGGTAGGAGAGACAGGAATATCCAACAGACAATGGACTGTAGGGCACAGGCAGCACACGGACAAAGGAGGATGGGTGAGAGGGATGGGGCTGCACAAAGACAACACAGGATAGGTGGGAAGTGCAGGGAAGCAACATACAATAGAAAGCAGGTGGATTGGCATGGGTAGCAAACAGACAATGGAGAGTAAGTGGGAAGGGAAAAGCAGCAGATGGAAAAAGGGTAGGTTAGAGGTGCAGCACATAGGCGAGAGAAACAGTTGTGGCAAGATGACAATGGATGGTAGGCATCACATTGACAATAGAGGGTAGGTGGGAGGAAAAGGAGAACCTACGGACAATAGAGGGTAGGTTGGAGGGACAGGGGCAGCACACAGGCCATGGAGTGTAGGCAGGAGGGGCAGAGGCAGCACATGGACAAAACAGGTTAGACGGGAGGGGCAATGTCCGCACACAGGCAAAAGAGTGTAGGAAGAGGGACAGAGATAGCAAGCTAACAACAGCTGGTAGGTGGAAGGGGCAGGAACAGCATATGTACAACAGAAGGGAGGAGGGAGGGAGAGGGGTAGCACTTTGACAATGGAGGGTTGGTGGGAGGGTCAGGACAGCACACAAACAATGTAGGGTAAGCTGGAAGGTTGGGACAGCAAGCTGAAAACACTAGGTAGATGGAAGGGGCAGAGGAAAGACACAGAAAATGGTGGTTAGACAGAAGGGGCAAGGTCAGTACATGGACAAAGGAGGGTAGAGGAGAGGGGCAGGGGCAGCACAAAGACAACACAGGATAGGTGGGAAGGGCAGGGGAGCAACATGTAATGGAGGGTCCGTGGGAGGGGTTGAGGAGGCAGCAAACTGACAACAGAGGTTAGGTAGCAGGGACAGGGACAGCATACGGGCAACATGGGGTAAGTGGGAGGGACAGGGGCAGTATCTGGACCACAGAGGGTAGGTGGGATGGACAGGGGCAGCAAGCTGACAACAGAGGGTTGGTGGAAGGGACGGGGAAGCACACAAACAATGGTGGGTAGGGCAGAGGGACAGACACAGCACATGCACAATGGAGTGTAGGGGAGACAAGAAGGGTAGGACAAGAACAGCACAGGGTAGGTAGAAGAGGCAGTGGAATACACAGACAATAAAAATTAGGTGGGAGGGCCAGGTGCAGCACAAAAATAATGGAGGGTTGATAGGAATATCCGGGGCAACACGCAGACAATGGATGATATGCGGGAACGGCAGTGGCTGAGCATGAACCATGTAGGGTAGGCTGAATGGGCAGATGCATCACATGGTCAATGGAGGTTAGGAGGCATGGGCAGGGGAAGTGCATGGTGCACAGATGTAGGTGGGAGGGGCAAATGCAGCGAGCTGAAAATAGAGGCTTGCTGGTAGGGGCACAGGCCCATTCTCAAGCTAACAATGAAGGGTATGCAGGAGGAGCAGGCCCAGCACTCGGACCTCTGAGGGGAGGAGGAAGAGAAAGAGCAGCACACAGACAACAGAGGGTAGGTGTGAGAAGCCAGGGACATCACATGGACAACAGAAGGTAGGAAGAAGTTGTAGGGACAACAAGCTGACAAAGTTGAGTGGGTGGTAGGGTGGTAGGGGCAGGGCAACATACTGAGATAAGAGGGTAGGTAGGAGGGAAGGGGCATCAAGCTGAGAATGGAAGGGAGGCAGCAAAGCCACCTGACAAAGGAGGGCAGTTCATTACATGGATAATGGAGGGAAAATGGGAGGGAAAGAAGCTTCACACAAACAAGAGGGGGTAGGTGGAAGGCACAGGCATAGCAAACAAACAATAGAGAGAAAGGGGAAGGAACAGGGGCAGAATGCTGAAAACGAACAATAGGCAGGAGGGGAAGAGACAGCACATAAGCAACAGAGGGTAGGTGGGAAAGGGGCAGGGGCACCACAAAGACAATAGAGTGTTGGTGAGAAGGGCAGGTTCAGCACACAGACAATTGATGGAAGGCCGGAGTGGCAGGGGCAGCACATGGACAGCAGTGGGTATACCCCTTACAATCACAGCAGGGGTAGGGTCAGCAAGCAAACAATGGAGGGTTGGAGGAAGAAGGAAGGGACCGCACATGTACAACGGAGGACAAGAGGGAGGGGCAAGTCCAGCACGCTGACTGCAGAGGATTCACGGTAGGTGCAGGAGCAACACAACGACTACAGACAGTAGGTGGGAACTGCAGGGGCAGCAACCTGACAATGAATCTAAGGTACAAAGCCAGGCACAGCACACGGAGAACAAAGGGTAAGTGGGAGGGACTGGGCAGCACCTGGAAAAGTGAGTGTAGATAGGAAGGCAGGAAATTTGACAATGGAGGGCAGGTGGGAGGGGTAGGGGCAACACTTAGACAATGGAGAGTAGGTGGAAGGGGCAGAGGCAGCACATTAATAACAGAGGGGACATAAGCAACGCATGGACAAAGGCGTAGGGGAAGGGGCACGGCAGCACTCAGACAATTGAGCGTATGTGGGAGGAGTGGTTTAGTGCACAGACAACAGAGGGTAGTTGAGAGGGGCGGGTCTAGCACATGGAGAACAGAGGGTAGGCCAGATGTGCAGCTCATGGACAATGGACAATAGGCAGGAGGGACTGGGACTGCACACAGAAAACAGGTTAGGCAGGAGGACAGGAGCAGTAAGCTGACAACAGAGGGTAGGCGGGAGGGGCAACAACAGCACTCAGATAATGGAGAGTAGGCTGGAAGGGCAAGGGCAGCACACAAAGGAGGGTAGTATGGGAGGGGCACTGTCAGCACAAGTACACCAGAGTGTGGGTGGGGATTTATAGGAAGCACTCAGACAACGAAGGGTACTCACCAGAGGCGCGATCAACACATGGACAACTGAGATTAGTCGGAGGGGCAGGGGCATCACATGGAACAAAAAGTGTAGGAAGAAGGAGCAGCACACGGTCAATAGAAGGTAATCTGGGAGGGTAGGTGAAGCACGTGGACAACAGCAGGTAAAGGAGATGGGCAGTAACAGTGTACAGACATCAGAAGGAAGGCAAGGGGAAAGAGGTAGCACATGGACAATGGAAGGTAGGTGGAAGGGGCAGGGACAGCACATGGATAACAGAGGGTAGGCCGGAAGGGTCGAGAAGCAAGCTGAAAACAGAGGATAGGTGGAAGTGGCAGGGGCAGCACATCAATAACAAAGGGTAGGTAGGATGGACAGAGGCAGCAGGTGAACAGTGGAGGGCTAAGGGGCATTGGTAAGACATGGACAATGGAGATAGGGGGAGGGCCAGGGGAAGCAAGCTGAAAATGGAGGTACGCAGTAAGGGCAGGGGCAGCACAAGGACAACAGACATAGGTGGCATCGGCAGGGTCAGCAAGGTGACAATGGAGAATTGGGAGAATGGAGAGTGGGGCAGAGCTACTACTCGGACAGTAGAGAGTAGGAGGGAGGGGAACGGGCCGCACATGGACAACAGAGGGTCGGTGGGAGGGGCAGCACATAGACACCAGATGGTAGAAGGGACTGGGAGGGGCAACAAGCTGACAACTAAGGGTAGATGGGAGGGGTAGAGTTGTGTTCAGGCAATGAAGCATATGTGGGAGGGTTGGGGCAGCACACATTGGTAGATGCTTGCATCATGAATGGGCCTGCAAGGGTGAGCTAGTTTAGTGTGCTAATTAATGTTGCACGAGCAGCACTGCTATTGTCAAAGTGTTGTTTTTACCAGCACTAAAAGAAAGAGAAAATGCTGAGTTTAACTCTTTTCTATGTTTAAAGTAGTTAAATAACCTGCAAATAAATTCAGCACTGTCAATTATGGAAAACAATTCACTGTTGAATTTCTTTTTCATGAAATTAAAGCTTTGACTCAACTGGCAAACAGTTATGTACAAGGATTAACCATACATAAAAATGTAGTCAGTGAAAAAACAAAGGTTAAAGTGGCGTTATAGCTAGGTGTTGAAATAACACAAAACTAGTGTTGAAATACCAAAAAACACAGAAATTCACCAGTTAAACTTTACTGAGCTAACATGCACTGCTCAAGACCTCACATATTACATTACATATGACATAATAAATTAAATCATTGATTACATTGCCAATGACATCTCACATGACATCACTGGTGACATCATCCAACCGACTGCTTCTCAAATTACTCTGGAAATGGATAGATCATTTTACAAAAGTAGGTAGTAAAGAGCCCACAGGCATATGCAGCATAGATTTACTATATATACATGTATACAAATATAACCCTGGAAACAAGTCTGATTCAGTATGGTAAAAGTTATATGTTGGATATGCTAGTTACCAGTGAACTTTTAAGTGCAAGCAGTACTTCATTTAAATAAGGAAAAGACTGAGAGCAGCTAGTGTGAGTTGCACATATACGTATATTTCAAATAGTTTGTGGCTGAAATCAAAGTCCTGCTTCCAAAACAAGTGTGAAAAACTAATGTTTCTTCTTACAATGCATTCTTCACCTGTGGATATCGGTGTATATACTCATTCAAAGGAGTTTACATGTAGCACTATCAACAATTTCTATATAAACTGGAGAATTATAAAGTGCAGATGTATATTTGCATATGTTCTGTAAAAATTCTGAGCCATTATACGTTGTTGTAAAATGTATAATGTATGGGCGACTCACATATAGATAGCTCAAGTTGCAGCATGATTGTTATTGTTGTTTTAATGGTGTACACCATTCTCCTTATTTCAGAAATATGTTCAGGATACTTAAATAATCTATTTAGCATTGTCCGAAGGATTGGGATATTTATGCCTTATCATTGGCTAATGTATAGATTGTGAAGCTGTTGACTTAAAATTCTGTGTCAGATAACGTATTTAACAGGCACATCTCTCAAAGGTAAGGACTGACCAAACACATTTTTGAAGGATATTCAAGGATTAATAAGTTGCTGATTCTATTAATGTCTACAGAGTCCTTATGTCTCTTACACACCTGCGCACCACTAAAAACAGACCACAATATCTACTGAATGTGGGTGATTTCACAAATATGCTTCATGTTGTGCATGAGGTTACAACCATTAGCACTACAGAGGTGATAAAAATCGAGACTAGGTATAGCTTGCTGAATGTCTTCCTCATAGAAAAGAGTAGAAACAACCTGGCACATTCATTGGATGATGCCATGGGTGATGCCATCAATTATGTCATTTGAGATTTCATCAATTATGTAATCAGTTATGTCATTTAACATGTCAGGAGTGATTTAATATGTGAGGACATAAGTAGTGCATTGCAATGGAGCAATTAATAGTTAGTTCCATAAACCATAACTGGTGAATTTCAGGGCATTTGGGTTTTAAACACTCATTTTTGTCTTATTTCAACGCCTAACTATAATGTCTTTTAAGTTTTCTTTTTAATGAATCCATATATAATATTTGATAGCACTTTAATTGGTACTACTTGGCTGGCACGTCTAACTCAACAGTTTTTGGCATCATGAGGACTTGAATTTTTTTTAAATAGGAACAAAATGTTAAGTTCTTCCGAACTAGGGTCCCTAAAATGTGGCTTGTCAGAGGAATCAAAATACAATGCCCAATAACTGTTCCAACTCAACACGGAGCAGCAGAGAAAGAGGAGGAAAATTCAACATCACAGCACTCAATCACCAATCAGCAGTGTCTATCTCCACACTCTCTTCGCTGCTTATAGAGTCATCCCTCTCTCTTGACTGCAGATGGTACATCTCAGTCGAGTCACCAGGTGACACAATACTAGTGCGTTTTCTTTTCTTTAAAAGTTAATGCTTGTTTTTCTCCTTTATTCTTCATTCCTTTTTCAAGTTTAGTTGCTGCGGATGTTATGATGACTATGATAGAGTGTCTGTCAATCCGTTGCTCATACTTTTAAGTTACTTTATTCTGCATGCGATTCGAGAAATGTCAAAAAACAGTACTGTATTTTCTCCTTTATTCCTTGTTCTTTTTCTACATTTACCTTGTCACTGATTGTGCCAACCCGGTGTCAATGAGTTGCTCATACATTTAAGTTACTTTAATCTTCACGTGATTAGAGCAATATTTATGAGAAGGAGGCGCAGTGCAGTAAGCCACCTTGCTGTTCTGCTTCACAGGAATGAGCAGGAATGAACAGTATTTAAAAGAATACAATGCATTCCTGTCCTTGTCTCTGCACCGGCACTGTTTTGGCTGCCTAGCGCCAACATAAGTACCCTTGCATCATGGTGCAAGGGTGCCTCCTTTGCATGCAGGATTGTTTTTAAAAATAATCCTGAGAAGCAAATTCCTCTTTCTATACACATAGAAAGAAGAAGTAAGAGGAGAAATATAGATATTTCTCCTCGTTACGTCTCACCTGGGGGTTCTGGTAAATCTGGGAATGCATCAAAAACCATGGGAGTTGCGTGGGAACACCCACGCACGGCACATCAAACAACTCCCTGGCACAGAGTAAGTCAACGCAGAAATTTGCACTGCATTGCTTTACTCGAGATTTATGAAGCTACTCAGGGCCACGCAAGGAGGCCTTGCATGGCTTCATAAATCTTTTTGATTTGCGTCGCTCTTACACCATGTGGCGTTGTGCAAGAGCGGTGCAATGGGGCTCCTATGTAGAGGGAGAGGTGTGGTGCAGCGGCCAGGGTGGCTGACTCTTGAGCGTGGGGCTCACGGTTTGATTCCCAGCGCCGGAGGCAGATCAGCTCAGCATCATGTGACTCTGGGCAATAGCTCACTTATTCTCCCCAGTGGCCCCCAGCGCCTTGAGACCCTTACGGATGATTAGTTTGCGCTTTACAAATACCTGGTTATTATTTATGTATGCCCTTAAGAATAAACTATTTACCTCACCAGAAACTCCATTTCTCCTCAGCTTAGCTCCTAAACTTAGACCCTCGTTATGAGTGTGCCAGAATTTTGTGTGGGAGTCGAATACTCTGTTCTGGCTGATATTCCCATTCCAAATCCTGGGCTTACAACTTTTCTCTTTGGAATGGAAAATAACTGCCCAGACCTGATAACACTGGGTCCTTTTCTGTGCATTTATTGTTCATTCAGGGGTGAAAACCTCTGACCTCTTCCACCTCTTCATGTCAAGTGGAAAGTGTCAGTCGGAGGTCTGGTGGGGTGAGGGATCAGGTTGGTGGGGGTTAGGCCACACTTAAGCCTGTCCTAGGGAGCAGTGTCTGCAGAGGGCGGCCTGTGCTGCTGCCCACAGCCAACTGCTTGGAAGAGAGGTCCAGTGTCTTTGGTCTATATTTTGCATACAGTTTAATACAGGACTATGTAACACAATGAATTTCAGGTGATAGCATTTCACCTGGAGCTACCACTCTGGGTGATATTCCATCACTGGCAATCAGGGCTTTAGACATTGCAGCAGAATACCATGGACACTGGTCTCTCAGCCAAGGAACAGATGCAGATGAGGCTCCATGAACACAACAACACAGCAGAATTAAGGGGGCAACAAGAGGGTGAATTACAGGCAGCAAGACAGGATGGACCAGATTACAAAACATTGTTTCTTCAGTGGGATTTCCTAGCTAAGGCAGCAAACGACTCAGTGCTTGGCTCTAAACCCTCACACCACCCATGGGCTGACATGAAGGTGTCACGCTGGTTCACCTTAGAAGAGCCTACTCTGAAATGTAAATATGAAGGGGCAGATTTACAAGCCCCTTGCGCCGTGGGTGCGTCATATTGCGTGACGCACCAGCGGCACAACCTGCTGCGTGATATTTACTAGCACACGTAAAGCAACCCTGCCTGGCTTTACCTGTGCTTGTAAATATTGCCCCTTTTCACGCAACACTTTGCGTGTTAGGGGCGTGACCTCGGTGTTGCTAAGGGTGTTCGCACGCAAAACCCGTGTCCACTGATGCATTTCTAGATTTACGAGCAATCGTAAATCTGGAAATGCGTCAGAATGCTATGCCACCATAGGGGTGGCGTAGCGAGGTGCAACGAGAAGAAATGTTTTCATTTCTCCTTGTTTTTTCCTCTTTGAATGCCTTCTGCATTCTGCAGCATGCATTGAAAGAGGAAATCACCTCAATTGATTGTTTTTGTGCAGGAATTTGCCCCTTCCTGCACAAAAACAATCTCCCCACAATCAGGGGCGGTGCGTCCATTGGGGCGTTGGGGCGTAGCCACCCCGCCCGCAGCTCCTCGGCGTCTTTGAACCTAAGTAAACTGAATCAGTTTACTTAAGTTCAAAGACGCCGAGGAGAACTGACAATCATGTCAGTCAGCATGACGTCGGACCGCCCACCCCTTCAGAGTCTGAAGGGGGTGGGCGGTCCTGCGTCATGTTGACTGACATGATTGTCAGAGGGACCAGGGGCAGCAGGCAGCACTGCAGCACAAGTGCGCATGAGTGGGGAAGGGCACCGAATTTTCGCGCCGTGCCCAGTCATGCGCACTTGTGTGTGCACTGGCTTGCGCATGCCCATTAGGAGAGCGAGGGTTGAGCAAAGGCTCAAACCTCGGTCTCCTAATGGGCAGGCGGGCGAGAGGTAACCGTGCCCTAAGCCAATGGCGGACCTCCTCAGGTAGGATTTTCTTTTGTCATTTAAAAAATCCCCCGGGCCCCCGGCACAACCCCCCGCAAGCACTCCCCCGAGCCGCGTCTGTAACTGCTTAGCTTAGTAGCTGTATACACTCGATACGATTGTCAGCGTCTGCCATTGCACTGCCTGTTTTTAATCGTTGAACATAAAAGAGGCCCATGATCGAGCTCTTCCGTTAATGAATCTTCGTTCCGCCATTTGGCTGGCGGTTTAAATTAACGTACTCAAAAGTCTAACGCGTCATTCTCGCTACCGTTCTTTAAACTAGGAGAAGGCTCTTTTTTGTTGTAGTTCTATACAGCGAGAATTTGTCCTGTCGATATCAGAGCGATTTACATGAGCGCCAGTTGCGTTACAGAAGGACATTCACTTTTTTATAATTTGGCACGGGGAGAGTAAGTGATTTGCCCAGAATCACAGGGTGTTGTGCGTTTATACCGGGACTCGAACCCTGTTTACTAGATGTGAGGTCGACCGCCCTGGACGTTAGGCCACACAGCACGCTTTCAAGCACAGCACCTTTAAGCACCGCAGGCTTTCAAGCACCGCACTAGCTCATATCACTGTATCAGTTATTCAGGCTCTAATATAACCGAAGAACTCAAAACTTTCTACAGTCATCATGAGGTAATCAGCATCTCACACACTTGACGTAAAGTCAATGATGCGCCAATGAGTGCAACATTTTAACCCTTCCAAAGTCACGTCAAGACCATGAACCAGAAAACGCAATTAGCCTCGCGCTTACAATAAAACGCCCCTCGGCGTATCGTTCTGGTCAGAGTAATTAAGTGTCAGAGGTGTCAGACGTGGGTGATTCATCGCCAGCTTGTCCTTCCGGGACACAGACATAAAGCAAATACTTCCTTTATTTTATGTACTATTTCAAGAAAGTGACAGTACTTTTCAACTCTTTCCATTTTACTTTTGCAGTCCCTAGTTTTAAAATAATGTGTGCAGTCCAGATTTCTCACACCAGTCAGTCCCTGGCATATGTACTGATGACACCTTATTTGTTGAGCAAGGCACTGCTGCTAGGCCAAACCTGTGGCAAACAATTGCACACTGAAAAACTGTCAATTTGAGGCTTCAGAGTAAGTGCACCTTTAATTCTGAGGCAACCGATACTCATCAAACTGACAAGACAATGCTCACACAACAGGCACCTCAAGATGTAGTCTCGAATGGGGGAGTCAACAATTTCTGTAAGAAGACCTATTTCTGGGCAATAAAAAAACATCCTGAGATACAAATATAAAATAAAAATGTAAATCCAGTATTTGTAAAGCGCGAACAGCTACCCGAAGGCATCCCGACGCTGGGGGCCGTCAGGAAGATTAAGCAAGCTATTGCCCAGAGTCACATGGTGCTGGGCTGACCCAGTCGCGGTCCGTGTAGGAGTGCCGGCCGGGCGGTGACGTGGGGCGGGGGAGGGGCAGGGTGGGGGGTAGCAAAGTACGGATTATGGACCAATACAGGTAAGTAAACATTTAAATCAATGAAACGAATTTCGTTGCGCGCACTGCATCGCATTTGGAGATTTTCCCTATCCATGATGGTGGAGGCATGTGACACATTACTTTCGGTTTAAGCCCCAGCAGAGACAGTATATAATCAGTTCAAGCCAGCTCCTCCTTACCTGGAAATCATGCATCTTGTTGGGCTCCTTTGCTAACATACCAGTTGGCACTCAGCTTCCCGCCATGCACATGTTTGTTGTGTTTGGATGCTCTCAGTGACCTTGCTTCTTGCCTTTCCCCTCTACAACCTCATTCCTCATCGACAAGTTTAAGGAGTCCTGCTGATTCATTACCGCCAAATGTCCTTTGCTTCATTACTCAAGTACTCATGTTGAGAGTAAAGCTCCACCTCTAGTCTACAATAGTCTACAGTGATGAGTACATATCACAAGAATTACCACTTGCTATTGTTTAATATGCTAAACTGAGGGAGACATTAAATGTACTGTGTTCTGCTATAGGTGATTAACTTGCCACATAGAGAATTTTATGGCGTTCCGGAGCATGAGTTGTGTTTGAGTGTTGCTCCCTTCTTTATTCCTTTTTGTTTCCTTTGGCTCTCATTCATAGTATATGTACAATTGCTAAGTGCTTGTATTCATAAACCTTCTACTCTATTTAAAGGTATTTTCTGTATTCCTGGTATGAATGGCTCCAAACTAAATGGCCAAGAATGAGTTCTGGTGTTGGAATATGCAGAAGGGTTCAGGTTTGTGCAGTAGAATGTGATGAGTTTTCAACTTCCAGAGAAAATATAGAGAGGACATGAGATGAGAGAACTCTCTTAAGGGCATACTTTTTGAGGAGGCCCTCTGCTTTTGATTGCAGTGGCTCAGTTTATTTGGTGATTCACAATTCCAATCATGGGTAAAACATGGCTTGTTGAACATAGATGAGATGTACTTGCAAATTGTTTGATTGCATATTGCATTTCAGGTTTTCAATTTGACCAATCCTTTGACTTCTTACCAACAAAATATGAGTGTCTTCCTGGTCGAGGACCACACTGCTTTTTCTCTTATCTGTCTTGTATCAAGACCCTGCTGGACTATGGGGTGAAAGAAAGCTTGAATAAGCAGCTACCTATGTTATATGACATCTCTTTATTAATGTAATAACTGCACTTTCACAATTGCTTTATTAACCTTCCTGCTTTCTCAAATTTGCTTGAAAATGCACCATTTGTCCACTCTTTTTTCAAAATTTTCTCAGGGGGAGGACCCCCCCAAATCCCCCTTAGGTTGTTCGGGCTCGCTCGCTACGCTCGCTCGCTGCAGTGCAGTATGCCAATAATTTTACGCCCACCACTTTCAAATGTCACCAGCCACCACTGCCCACAATGCAGGCATCCTTGCACCATGGTGCAAGTGTGCCTGCGCCGGCGCATGGCAGCAGATTGTGCGCCAGTGCAGGAGGAAGCACAGAGATGCAACATTGTTGTAAATATGTCGCATCCCTGTGCTTCGAAACTAACGCAGCGCAGCAAAATAATTTGCGGCACAGCGCTGCGTTAGTTTCTTGTAAGACAAAAGTGTAGAGAATTTCTTTACCTTTTTTTTTTTTATCTTGAATGCTGGAGAGTGAACTAAAAACACAAAGTATGTCCACACTTAGAACATCGGTTGTGCAAAACACGATAATATGGAATAATCTTTATTCATCACATTTCTATACGGCTGCACTTGTAAAAGAGGTCTGTGCAGAGTGCTTTTAATTCCTGAAGTCGTGTAATCAGGTGTTCAACTCGCTGCAGTTGAAGTAATTGTCAGTAACTGGCAGCAGCTGGCATCTGCCAGCTGTGCCACAGTTAGAAAGGAGCAGGTGGTGGGTGGCAGGGAGTGGCTGCCTTAACCTTCACAGATCACAAGGAAATAAAGCCACACCACGCTGAAGTTTAGAAGATAACAGTATTAAAAAGAGCCCCTTTGAAACCAAACATTTATCTCTGCAGAGGGTGGTGAAATGCTGCATTTGCTGCCTTACAAGATCCTATATACGCCATCAGCCCAATGCCAAGGCCAGACACGGCCTGATGGCACTTCCATCTGTGTCAGACCTACAGGAGAGAAGAGAAACGCGTTCACATTTTAAAACTGTGCTTCTCACCTTTTTATTTACCTCAGGGAACCTTCCACCTGTCGCCTGGTGAGCGGTGTTTATTGCACACACGGATCTATGTGCTGGCTTGGAGCACAGACACAGTCACAGAATGGCTTTGCAGCTGATGGGGGCAAAAGTAATGGAAATAATTCTGATCCTCTATTGAGCAGGTCTTCTGTTTTTAAGAGGGGGTAGAGAGTGGACTGGGAAAGAAAGGGAAACATGCAAGACGCAGCTTCTCAAAGTCAACTCACCAATCTATTGACGGGTTTTCTCAAACCATTTTGCGCAGAGATGTCAATGCCTTGAAGTTATTCGAGGACACCTCTCACTTGCAGACACAGAATGTCAACTTTGTGAGGAGAAAATAATCAGGACCAGTTTAGACTTTTAATATTATTCACATGGTCCATGCTAAGACTCCTCTGCTGCAAGTAATTCTCCTCTACCTGCTAATGAAGTGTGATGCTTTTCCCCTCCCACTGCCAGTAACAAATGTGCTGCACCTATTACATTAAACACTGGTGGGGGCTACAGAGTGATCATCACCTCTTTAAGGATCAGATACAGCAATCAACAGGCAAAGGCTGATCAGTTCACTCAGTAAACTGCTGGCACTCCCAAAGGCAATGATTTCACAGACCGAAAATTACTTCTTAGCAGGCAGGACAGGCCCTGGCTCTAAGCAGCTGGCACCCAACTAGCAGGTTACACTAAAGACCTTTGGCGTCATCCCCTCCTAACATAAGCCCAGATCTCTGCTTGTTTAGTACGGTCTCGCAGTACATGTCCTCATTCCTCCTTATCAGCATCACTTCAAATACACCTATTTGTGAAGCTGTGTTGTGCATTAGACCTTCTGTACTGCAAATCCTCTCAGAGTCACATCAAACAAAGCCTTCCCACTTCTGCACAGCACATATTCATCTGTACAGAGCTGCTTGAGAGGCCTCCTGCCTGGTCCCCCTGCACCCTCCCAAGCTTCTGGAGGTCCTCCACCCATCTCCGGCTCAGGCAGTATGGGTGTCCTCAGCGGCGCCACACGCTTCAGGGGCTCTAAGCCTATTCCTGGTATGTAATGTGTAAATAAAGCTCTGGTACATGTCATCACTGGTTAACCCTCCATAAATCAAACTTAGGGCTTCATGGCCCCTTGCGGCACTTTTGCACCGCCTGAGCGTCACTTTTTTGACGTACTAGTGGCACAATATGCGCAGCATATTTACAAGGCCACATAAAGCCACTTTACGTGGCTTTTCATGGCCTTGTAAATATGTGCCCCTTGCACGCAGAACACTGTGTAAAAGGGGCGTTCCATGGGTGTTGCTGTGGGTGCTCCTACGCAGCACCAATGAAATCTGAAGCATTCCCAGATTTACGACAAATCGTAAACCTGGGAATGCGTCAGGATATAACGCCAACCCAGGGGTGGCGTTAGGGAGGCGTAACGAGGAGAAATGTTTTCATTTCTCCTTGTTTTTTCCTTTTTACATGTGTGCTGCATTCGGCAGCACACATAGAAAGAGGAAATTGCCTGAATTGATTGATTTTGTGCAGGAAGGTTGGCGTATGTCAGCCCATTGTGCGCCAGTGCAGGGGAAAAGGAAAGGAATGCTCCTTATCTCATAGATACAGCGCATTCCTCCTTTTTTGTTTGACGCAGCGCAGCAGGATTCCCTGCGCCAAAACCTCTTGTTAACATATGTTGGCTTACCTTGAAGTGCCACCTTATCGCGAGAAACGAGCAGTCACAAACTCAGTCGCAATCTCTGCTGCTTCTCAATTCCTGTGCATGCTACTATATATACAATCCATTTCCCAAAGTATGTCAGATGCACCGATTCTACTGTACCAAGGCTCTCAAAGGACACCTTGCACTCATTAGAAGATAGGTTCATTAGGAAAACCAATTATCTTTTTACCACAGTGTTCATTGGCGGCCATGGTACTCAAGGACATTCAGCTGAAAAGCAAAAAAACATTTATTGTCCAGTGGCATTAACTTGGCACCTCAACAGGGGTCGCAAGCGCTGTATAAATACAATTTAAACACATTTATTCATGATGAGGGAACGACGAGTAAATCTGAGAGAGGCGGTAATGATTCTCTAGTGACCGCTTAGATGGTTAGTCCATAGAAAAGTATTTTTTCATTATGGTTAACTTGAGTCATGTTTGATGACTCCGGAAAAAAGTATACCAAAAAAGTATGCACCCCCATGCATATAAGTCAGTGATAGTTATACGGGGGTCACAACAGATGCTTTTCCCACTTATATTCCCCTACTAATGTTTACTCACCGTTAAAAAAAGCACCAAAGTTCTGTAAACACCAAGGGCCTCATTTACATTGGATTAAGTTGCCCTTGCGACACACATGGTGTCATAAGAACACCACAATCCTTAATTCAGATCTAACAAGCCACGCAAGACCATCTTTTGTGGCCCTGCATTGCTTGGTAAACCTGGAGTAACACAAGGCCGCACAGGTATTCCCAGGCATAAACCCATGGATTGTGGCTCATTCCCAGATTTACCAAGACTGGAAAACCTGGAAATGACTCAAAATACTATGGCTTCCCATTAAAGGCGCCACAGGGGAAATATCTTTATTTCTCCCCATTTTTTCCTCCTTCTAAGTGTGTTGGGTTCTACAGCACACTTAGAAATAGGGAAACACCTCTAATCTTTGTTTTTGTGCAAGAAAGTGTCCTTTCCTGCACAAAAATAATCCTGCTTGCAATGCAGGCACCCTTGAGCCATGACCAAAGGGTGCCTTCGTTGGCACACTGAGTTCGCCAGCTCAAGAAGAGAGCAGGAAGGTGCCACATCTTGATGGATACAGTGCATTCCAGCCCTCTCCTTTTGACGCATTTGAGAAATCTGGCCCTAAATTTAAAGCAGGGAGTGCTTTGACCAACTTGACAACTTTCATTGGGTGAAGCAAATCAGTACAGAGAAGCGAAACATTCATAGTCCTATGTCAGGTTTGCAAACTTGTTCACAAACTGACAGTTGAATATGAGCTCAGAATCTGATTGGCTCTGAAGAGCTTATTACGCAACACTGAAGACCATTCAGTGAATTCGCTACTTTATTGTTGAAAAATGTGAGCAACCCCACATGAGTGAGTAAAGGCCACCACCTAAAATTAGATTTGAGGTTCAGGATCACAAACTATTATGCATTTTCACATTAACATATGTAATGTATTTGGAAACAGAAACAAACTCAGAGGTGCCCTGGAAATGGATACAAATTCGCCAAAAGGTAAGGTAAAGAGCATTGAGTAAAGGGCTTGACAGAAGGCTCTCCCATGTGACCAGTACCTGCTGGACAGTAACTGGGAATAATCATGGTCGAGCTCTGAGTGATTCCTTGATCTGCATACACTGCACTGCGTAGGACCTATGAATATACAAGTAAAATGAATTAATGCAACCTGGGCGTGGTCAGAGGCTGTACAAAGTGCTTTCTGAGGGCTGGTTGGGCTAGTTAGTACAACACATGCCCAGGAGCACATAGTGAAGGAGGGCTGAGCCCTGGGTACAAGGCATTGCCTGCGGGCACAAGGACAAGGTTTACTTTACCCTGAGCCCAGTGCTCAGCTGGAACTGAGGGCAGCTGTACTGAGTAGAGGGCTTTGTCAAGGTCCACATGCTGTGCTCACTGCCTCTAGTGAACAGCTGCAGGCCATGCCCAGAAAGTGAGAGGACATGTCGACTGTGTTCAGGACACGGCCAAAGGTTATGCTCAGTCATGGCAGTGCACACTAGAGGCAGAGAGCAAAGTATATTATTATGAAAGCCATGGAATTTACTGAAAAATCATTGTTTCAAGATCAGTTCTGTACCATTTTAACAACAGTACCGATGGACACTAATATCACAAACAAACTTATGTTATAAAGAAAAATTCCAATAAAAATCTTTGGTTTGAAGGGCATTTTGGTTTTAATACAAAACCTAAAAACACTTTTCTTAGCTATGGTAAGTTGTGCAGCCAGAACCCTCAATACATTGCTCCTGACCTCACACATTATATCACACATAACATCACAGGTGAAATCATCATTGGCTTCAATAGTGAACTCGCTGATGTCCCATCACGCATTATATTACACCAAAAATAAATACAGCAGTACCACTGAGAGCCAACATATTCACGCACTGTTATGCCATAGAAGACAATGACCACATGTAGGAAACTGGGTTATTAGATGAGGGGGATGAGAACCCATCTCAAGTAATAATCACATTTCTTGTCAGGGTGAATCACAAAAGTCAATAAATAGGCCTTGCTTAACCCTTTGTAACTTGTTACACCATAGTCAGGCTTATCTTGGAGCCTATGTGTAAAGTATTTTTGCAACACTCAAGCAGTAACAAAGTGAAAACACAACACAAGAAAAATCCCAAACCAGTTTATAAAACTAGAAAAAATGTAATAAATAAGATGGCACAAAAAGCCCAAAACTCCAAAAAGTAGAACTGGAGTTATGAGTTTTTAAGATTTTCAGTAAAAATCGACTACATGTTGTTGCGCTGGACTGTGACACCATCACATGTTAAGGCCGACCACGATGGTGTGCAGATTGAATACAGTACCAGGTTCATCTTTTACCTTCTGACTTCGGTGCAGGGTCTGCGCGGTGCTGCTCTGTGGAGTTCTGCGTTGCTCGGTGTCTTTTCCGGGGAAGCTTTTATTCGGGGGCTGCGTGATGTGACTCTGCGGGTCTCTGTGTCACTCGAAGGCAGATCTTATGGAGCCTTCAGTTAGGAGCTGCACAGCTCTGTGGGGCTCTGTGTGGCTTTGCATCGGATCTGGTGACACTTTCAGTTGAGAGCTGCTTAGCTCTGCACCACTCGGCGTCAGATCTGGTGAGCCTCCAAGTAGGAGCTGTGCGGCTCTGCAGGTCTCTCTGTCAAATCCAGTGAAGCCTTCAATTTGGCATTAAGAAGTGCACTCTGACTCCAGCCTAGGGTTTAGGATCTAGAGGTCAGCACTTGGGGTTAAGGACTAACTACCACAGAGGCCAGCAGTGGGGACCAGATCAGGTCAAGCTGGGCCTGGTCTGCGGGAAAGCATGAAAGGCCCTGGTACATGTGGTATCCCTGTAATTCACACAGAAGGTCAGCCAACTGACTCTTGGAGTCACTTCTGGGGTCCTGGGTTCAAGGCAAGCAGGTCCAGTCTTCCTTCAGGCATTAGACAGCAGGGCAGTACTTTTGAGTCTTCACGGGTGCAGGAGTGTTCAGATTTCAGGTTCTGGGGGTGCTACTTGTAAAAAATTGGCTTACTGGTTGAGGTGGGTGGACTCATTCTCAAGCGGCAACCACAGTTTTTCTCAGGGTGAAGTCACAAGCAAACTCTAAAGTAACCTGTGCTCAACCCTTGGGTAGCTTGGCACAGAGCGGTCAGGTTTAAATCAGAGGAAATGTGTAAAGTATCTGTGCAACACTTCAAACAGTAGCACAGTGACAACATACCACAAAAGAATCCCAAAACAGATTTAGAAGAATAGAGTAATTTTTTATAAATAAAACAAAATAAAAATGATAAAAATCAAATAGTAGAACCGGAGATATTCAATTTTAAAGCGTTTAGTGAAAATAGGAACAAAACGTACAAATTGCCAACTGTGGAAATCTAGTTGCACTGGAATGGACAAAGTCACAAGTTCAGGCCAACTGCAATGGAGAGCAGACCGGCTACAGGTACCCAGTTAGATTTGCTGAACAAAATATCTTAAATCCTGATTTGCAGAGCATTACGAGGGTCTGCATTGAAGATGCTTTGCACTGCTGAAGTGATAAATCACTTCCAAGATGCAGCAAGGCTGCTATGAAAATTTCTGTGTTGTTGCCGAGAATCCCATCGACCAGGGCTTGCAATGCGAAGTCCTTAGTCAAGGGTGTGCCATGCAGTTGGGGCAATGCGTCGGTTCTGAGGAGCTGTGAGGCTGCAATGCGAAGTCCCTCATCATCGAGGCTGCCGTAGGAGAAAGATGCGAGGGCCTGCGCTGAGGATGCATCACGCAGCAGCAGTTCCAATGTGATAATGGGCTGCAATGAGATGCGGGTATTGCGATGGTTCCGGTCCATGCATTAGTGGCAATGAGTCGGTTCTGCTCAGAGATGTGCCGAGCAGCAGAGGAGATGCATCGGTTCCACTGGATCCACAGAGGCTGACCGAGCACCTTAGGCCCATTTTCAAGGGCCCAGAACTGTGGTGGCACCACTTGGCAGGGAAGACTCACAGATGGCAGAGTCCAGTTGCTGGGTCAAGGTTGTGTGAGCCTCCTGTCCCTGGGGCTCAAGTCAGGAGGCCAGCCAACCAGCTCTTGGATGGCTTTGAGATTATGGGTTCAATAGATACAGGTCCAATCTGTCTCCCTAGGCAAAAGGGCAGCAGGTCTGCACCACAAGGCTGCAGCCCAGAAAGTAATTAGTTCAAGCAGAGCAGCAGTGCAGCAGAGTGGCAGTCCTTCAGCAGCACAGTAGCCCTTCTTCCTGACAGAGTATCCACAGGTGGAAAAGTTTACTAAAGAGTTGGTGCCTGAGGGCCAGTATTTATACCAAGTTGTGCCTTTGAAGTGAGAAAGAGGCTTCTAGAAGTTTCCCTTCGAAGTCCTCATGCATTCTGTCTTCCCTGTACTGGCTCCAGACTAACTACAAAGACCAATTGCAGGAGGTATGCAGCCCCTAGTGTGAAGGCAGGACACAGCCTATTCCGGGGTAAGCGGGGCTGTGCCCAGCTTCTCCCTCCCATCCTGCCAGTGATGGCTCATTCAGGTACACCTAAGCGTCCTATTGTGTGTGGCTGTCTAGGAGGAATACACAAAGCTCAACTGCCAGTTTACAACCAGTCATGTGATCCAGGTACAGGCTACAGACACTAACTGGCTTAGGTAGGAAATGCCAATTTTCTAAAAGTAAATAGACACTGGGCCAAGACTGACCCAGACAGTGTGTGCACTACCTTTTATGCACTCAAGATGAGTGTGTTATCAAACTCCTATTCAATTATGGATCTCTTCAAAAACTACTTTATACCATATCTCAATATTTATCAGAAATTACATTCAAAGTTTCAACAAAACAAACAAAACGCTGTATTCATCCATCTTTTCCATGATACTTCTTTTATTCATGAAGCAAAAAGTTCAAAATTCTGTGCTGTTTCCAAATATGCACATATCGCAGATAAACAAAGATGAGCTCATTCCCAATGCATTTCGGGTGTGTCTCACACCCTTCGTCAGGGAAATCTACAATCAAATCATATACATAATCAATACCTGACATGCAGCTTTTAAACTTGTTTCAAACAAAAAGCGACCTTTTAATCCGGGAGGAATAATAGAATAATTAAAAAAGCAGGTAAAACAACAGCCAACCATGTGATACCAACAAGGTGCAACGACAGAAAAGAGAGATTCCATGCCACCAACCAAAAGAAGTGCTGGGAAATAAATTAAAAATAAAAATAAAAATAAATTGATAATCGCTCCTCTGTGTTCTAGTGTGAATTCACCCTCTGTGCAACAAAATAGTATAACAACTAAATAAAATACCTCCACTTATGTACTCCAGACTCATAGGTCTCTAGAAATGCGCGTTTACACCTCTCGTGCTTCAGCTATCCAAGAATTTCAATCCCCACTAAATCAGAATAAATCACGAGTAATCAGACTGTACCGTGGTAGTACTGAAATGACAAATATGGAGAGCAAATCAACCATAAACAAACACTAAGTTTACAAAATTAAACATGAGGTCACTGCGCCTCAATTATGTGCTTACCTGCCTTACAGTGTGCCAAACAGTGCGGGGGATCTATCTCCAAAGCATTAAATACTGCACAACAGTGTCCGTTTCCTGCAAAAACGCAGGAAGACTTGTAAACAACGATTCCCCCTCACCTTATGCACTCACTCTACAAAAAATATAATAAATAGTAAACTAACTTACTGTGCAAGGTTGTTCCACTGTGATTTCAACTATCACAATACTACCGCAAATGTTGAAAAGCGCGCGCTCGACCGATAACTCCAGGACGCTCTAAAGTATCGTCCCGATTAGTCCGTCCTCCTACAGCGTGACCCACGTTCTACGTACCAAAAAAAACGCTGGAGCGTAAACTGAATTGCCATCTTGGAAGGTATAAACTGATCAAATCATTCCCTTCCACAACACGTAACACACTTTCTCTGTGAAAATAAAAAACGGACTGAAATATAAACCGAGCTGCCGGCTTGAAAATTATGAAGCATGCTTAGAAGCACAAAAGCCCCACTAACACCGTGCGTGATAAGTAAAACGGACTCCTAATTCAAAATTGTGAAAGCGACAGATATGAAAAGAAAAGGAAGAAGACCAAACAAAATTAGCATGTATAAACAATATAAGAAATAAAGTTTTAAAAACATGTACATTTACAATGGTGCAGTACAATAGTGAACAGTATTTAATGCTTTGGAGATAGATCCCCGCACTGTTTGGCACACTGTAAGGCAGGTGAGCACATAATTGAGGTGCAGTGACCTCATGTTTAATTTTGTAAACTTAGTGTTTGTTTATGGTTGATTTGCTCTCCATATTTGTCATTTCAGTACTACCACGGTACAGTCTGATTACTCGTGATTTATTCTGATTTAGTGGGGATTGAAATTCTTGGATAGCTGAAGCACGAGAGGTGTAAACGCGCATTTCTAGAGACCTATGAGTCTGGAGTACATAAGTGGAGGTATTTTATTTAGTTGTTATACTATTTTGTTGCACAGAGGGTGAATTCACAAGAACACAGAGGAGCGATTATCAATTTATTTTTATTTTTATTTTTAATTTATTTCCCAGCACTTCTTTTGGTTGGTGGCATGGAATCTCTCTTTTCTGTCGTTGCACCTTGTTGGTATCACATGGTTGGCTGTTGTTTTAACTGCTTTTTTAATTATTCTATTATTCCTCCCGGATTAAAAAGGTCGCTTTTTTGTTTGAAACAAGTTTAAAAGCTGCATGTCAGGTATTGATTATGTATATGATTTGATTGTAGATTTCCCCTGACGAAGGGTGTGAGACACACCCGAAATGCATTGGGAATGAGCTCATCTTTGTTTATCTGCGATATGTGCATATTTGGAAACAGCACAGAATTTTGAACTTTTTGCTTCATGAATAAAAGAAGTATCATGGAAAAGATGGATGAATACAGCGTTTTGTTTGTTTTGTTGAAACTTTGAATGTAATTTCTGATAAATATTGAGATATGGTATAAAGTAGTTTTTGAAGAGTTTCATAATTGAATAGGAGTTTGATAACACACTCATCTTGAGTGCATAAAAGGTAGTGCACACACTGTCTGGGTCAGTCTTGGCCCAGTGTCTATTTTCTTTGTTGAATCGGTGGTAGGGTGGAACCACCTCAGAGGGTGCACACCAACACTGAATAATTTTGAATCAATGGTTACAGTGATTAATTGTTAAATTAGAGTGCATCACAGCTGTTATTGTTTTTTTTCATAATTTTCTAAAAGTGGCATTTTCAAAATTGTAATTTAAAATCAGACTTCACCATAAGTTAGGATTTTACATTACAATTCCAAAGACACCAAACATGAACTGGTCACCTGTTCTCATTTAAAAATTATAGCTTATTAAATGTAATAAAGTAGCTCCAATGTTAGTCTATGGAAGAGGGAAGCCTTGCAGTAGTGAAACACAAATTTAAGAGTTTTTCACTACCAGGACATATATAAATCTAACAATGTCATGCCTTACTTCTTAATTACATTGCACCCTACCCTGAGGGCTGTGTAGGACCTATCCTAGGGGTGACATATGTATTAAAAAGGAAGGTTTAGGCCTGACAAAGGGTTTATTTTGACAGATCAAAATGGCAGTTTAAAAACTGCAGGCAGAGGCTGCAATGGCAGACCTGAGACATGCTTAAGGGGCTACTTAAGTGGGTGGCAGAATCAGTGCTGCAGGACCACTAGTAGCATTTAATTTACAAGCCCTGGGCACATGTAGTGCCACCTTACTAGGGACTTACAAGTAAATTAAATATGCCAATTTGTGATAAACCAATGCTGCCATGTTTTTAGGAGTGGGCCTTTGCACTTTAGCACAGTGTGCAAAGTCGCCATCAAAAACAAGATCAGCAAAAATGGAGGAGGAAGGCAAAATGTTTGGGGGAAGACCAACCTAAGGCTGACAGGTCTAACATCACTTTTATGCTCAGTGCCAGCCTGTGAGTAGGGGGTTCAGACCTTGTCTACCTCCTAAACTGATTCTTATCAGACCCCCCCCTCTTCTCCTCTGGATTTGGCTTCAGCCTGGCTAGTGAAACAAAGGCAGGGGGGAACCTGGTACCAGGTTCTTCTGTGTGTGTCAGGACAGCCCCAATGAAGTGTAATCAGGGTTTCTACCCAGCCATCATGTCACAAAGACCCTTACCTCCCTAAACCCAGGCCCTTTGTTCACTGCCTGGCAGAGATACACATCAATCAGGATTCAATCAATCAATCAGGATATGTAAAGCATAGCTAATCACCCATGAGGGTATCAAGGCGCTCAGAACACTGCTGCAGTAGAGGATTCAGTTGAACAGACAGGTCTTGTGTCCTTTCCTTAATTCCAGCCGAGAGGAGGAGGTCTGAAGGTGGAGTGGAAGGTCATTCCAGGACTTTGCGGTGAGGTAGGAGAAGGAACTTCCTCCACTCTTGCTGTGGCAGATGCAAGGGGTGTGAGCGAGGAAGAGGAGGCGGAGCGCAGGTGTCCGGATAGTTGGTGGAAGTCCCGGCGGTGATTGATGTATGCTGGTCCTTCATTGTGTAGGGCTTTGAAGGTGTGGGTTAACATCTTGAACTGACATCTTTTCTGAATGGGGAGCCAGTGGAGCTTCCTGAGTTGGGGGGATGTGGAGCCACTTGGGAAGGTCTAGTATGAGTGTGGCTGTCGAATTCTGTATGGTCTGTAGTTTCTTGAGGAGGTGCGAGGTGATTCCTACGTAGAGTGCATGCAATAGTTCAATTGGCTGGTGACAGTTAATCTGGTGTTGATGGGAAGCCACTTGAAGATCTTACAGAACATGTGAAGGGTGAGGAAGTAGGTGGATGAGACTATGTTGATCTGTCTTTTCATGGTGAACTTACTGTCCAGGATGAAGCCCAGTTGCAGGAGTGGTCAGAGTGCGTGAAGGTCCTAGTTCGGGAGGCCACCAGGCATCGCTCCACGTGGAGGTGTTGTTCCCAAAAATCAGCACTTCTCTCTTGTCAGTGTTGAGTTTGAGGCAGTTGTCTTTCATCCAGTCAGCGACACTCGTCTTGCACTAGTGGACGTTGGTCAGCGTGTTGGAGGGGTCCTCTGAAAGCAAGAGGATGAGCTGGGTGTTATACAGGTGTTGAACAGAGAAGGACTGGGTGATGAACATCGAGAGACTCTGCAGATGGTGTTCTTGGGTTCCGAGGTGAAAGGAGGTAGATGGATTCTCTGGGTTGTTCCAGTGAGGAAGGAGGCGGTCCATTTGAGGTCATCTCCTTGGATGCCAATGTGGTGAAGCCTTTTGATGAGGGTGTGATATGATACGTATTGAATGCTGCTGAGAGGTCAAGGATGATTAGGGCTGCTTATTTTCCCTGGTCAAGGAGGGATCTGATGTCATCTGTGGCTGCAATTAGGGCAGTTTTGGTGCTGGGGTTGGTGCGGAATCCAGAATGAGAGGTGTCCAGAAAATTGTTGATCTCCAGGTGTTTTGTGAGTTGGAGGTTAATGGCCTTCTCAATGACTTTGGCAGGAAACCGCAGCAGAAAGATGGGGGTGGTAGTTCTTGAGTTTGTTGGGGTCGGCAGAAGGTTTATTGAGTAGGGGATTGACTTCTGCATGTTTCCATTCTTTGGGGAAGGTGGCTGCAGTCATGGATGCATTGAAGATGGCGTGAGCTTTTTGCTGATTGTCTTGCTCCTGAGGTTTAGGATGTGGTGGGGACAGGTATCTGAGGGTGCTCCTCAGTGGAAAAAGTTCATAATGGCTGTGATGTCTTGTGTGGTGAGCTGATCCCAGGTGGTGAGCAGGTGGTCTAATTTATCATTCGTTGGGCCGAGAAGGCTGAGGAAGTCGGTGTTGGTGGGTTGGGCTTTGAAGTTTCTGTAGATGGTGGAGATTTTGTCGTGGAAAAAGTCAACCAGGGTATCGCAGAATTCCTGGGACAGGGTGATGATATTTTTGGGGGCGGAGGGGTTGGAGAACTCTCTGACAATTTTGAAGAGTTCTTTGATGTGGTTGGAACTTGTTTCGATGTGGTCAGCAAGGGCGCTCCTTTTCGTCTGTTTCAGACATTGGTGGTATTGGTTGAGGGATGTCTTGAATGTGACACGGTCTAGTGGCTTCTTGCTTGTGCGCCAATTCCTTTCGAGTCATTTGCAGTTGTTTTTCATAGTTCTTAGTTCTGTTGTGTACCAACTGGCTTGTTTGGAGGACCTCTTCAGTTTGGTGGTTTTAACAGGAGCGACTCTGTCGGTGCAATCGGTGATCCAGGTGGAGAAGTTCTTGACAGCCTGTTCTAGGTTAGTTAAGGTGTGAGGGAGGGAGGTATTGAGGGTGACAGTCCATTGGCTCTCTGAGACTCTGTTCCAGCTGCGGTGTGAAGTGCTATGCGGCTTGGGGGCAGTCGTGGGGGTTCCAGAGATGGTGGAGTGGATGAAGGAGTAGTCTGTCCCGGTGAGCTTGGTGACATGGCTGTACTTGATTCTGTCGCTGGCCATGATGTGTGTACTGCGGTGCGTGTGGGGTTGGTTATGAGTTGGTTGAGGATGATGTTGTTCATGCTCTCAAGGAGGTTGGAGATATTGGTATCGTTAAGTTAATCAAGGTAAAAGTTGAGGTCAGATGTAGATGAATTTGGGAATGGCATTGCAGAAACTGGGGTGAGGTCCTGGGGGTCTGTAGGCGAGGTTTCCTCTGATGGTGGTTCGGACTTCTGTTCAGAGTTGGAAGTTGAGGTGATTAATGATCTGGGTAACTAGTTTGCGGTGGTGGTGCAGTGGCTGGTTTCCTTGTGGATGATGGCGATCCCACCTCCGTGTTTGTTGATGCAGTCTCGGTGTGCTATCTTGTAGCTGTGGGGTGCAGCTGAGGTGATTTTGGGCATGGAGGAGGGGTTGAGCCAGGTCTCAGTGAGGAAGATGTCAGGGTGAGGGATGTGATGGTGTCCCAGATCTCGGAGGAGTGTTTGCAGAAAGATGGTACGTTGAGCAAGAGGCAGTTGAGTTGTCAGAAGGTGGTCATGGTCGACGTGGTGGTGCGAGACATGCGCTTGGGTGCTTCAGTGTTGCAGGTGAAGAGGCAGTGCCGGCAGGTGAAGGTTCCTACCGTCGACCAGGGTGAGGTGCGACAGCAGTAATCGTTGTGGGGTCCAGGGCACGGAAGAGGAGTATCTTCGAGAAATGGAAGGGCCAGGGTTCTGGGGCTGGGCACGGTCCAGGCACGAACGGGCACAGAGTGGCTTGCCTTTCGGGCACCGGTGGCGTGACCGCACTGCGGGCTCCATTAGGTAGGTCCTGGGAGGAATGGGGGTGCTAAGTCGGAGGGTGGGCCAGGTGGGAAGTTGGAGAAAGAGAAAAAATGTAAGGAAAATACAGCGAGAGAACAGTGAGGCAGGTACAGCTCAACATGGCAAAAGACTGCGCAAAACAAGAGGAAATCAGCTGCAACAACACTCATGTAGAATACAAAAAGGCAAGTAAGAACAGGATAAAAACCAAGCAAACAGGCCAACAATCAGGCAGAACGGCAATGAAGAAAAGTCTATCAGGCAATACCGCAACAAAGAGAAAAACAATCAGGCAGAACAGTGGTGCAGAGAAAACAGTCTGCAAGGCAGTTACTGGCAGGCTGAGGGCGATTCAACGAGCAGCAGCAGAGGGGGCTGGTGTAAGGGCCTCACTCCAGGGAGCTGTCAGGGGACCGGTAACACATGGACACTGGCAGTAAGGCAGCTTTAAGTTTAGAAAGGGAAATGACAACTTTGTTAAAGTGTCATTTGCAAAATAGTAAAATAAAATCAGACTTTGTCATTAAGCTAGATTTTAAATTACTACCAAAATGAGTCTTTGAAATATTTTTCTAGCTGCTCCAAAACTGAATTTAAAAACCAAAATACACACAGATGATGGACGGAATGCAGATCAAATCAAACATTCACCCCCAGTCAAAAGATCTGGGTTAAATCTAATGTTCTTTTGCTCACCATGCCATCCCAGTTTGGACCGCCATTTGGAAATCAGTCTTGACCCTGTGCCTCATGGGAACAGTCCAGCCCGAACTGCCAAGCCAGGTCCTCCCTGGACCGGAAACAAGCATCCTGGGACCGGTGAATTTAGCAGTTATGAAATGTAATAAGATAAACCAGTGTTAGTCTAGGAAAAGGCAGCCTTATCACAGTAAAAAAAACAACTTTGGAGGTTTTTCCCTGCTATAAAATATACATATCCTATTTTTTAAATATCATTCACCCTGCCCTGTGGGCATTTAGGCTAACCTTAGGGGTGGAGTAAAGGATTAAAAAGGAAAGGATTAGGCCTTGCAAAATTTTTATTTTACCAGGTTGAAATGCCAGTTTAAAACTGCACACACCGACTGCGAAGGCAGACTTGAGACCTGGTGTACAGAGTTACTTTATTTGGTGTTAGCATGAGTGATGCAGACCATTATGGCATTAAATTTACAGGCCTTGGGTACAAGTAGTACCATATAGTAGTGACTTATGAGTAAATCAAATGTACTAATGAGGTGCATACCAATTGTATTGTGTTTGGAAAGGAGAGCAAAAGGACTTTTCCCAGTGTTTAATTTAAGCCAGTGATTGCTAGTGGGGGCCACCAGCACTCATTTTTTTTCGTGACAGACACTTATTTATCCTCTTCAGGCATTTCTTGTGGGCAAGCGAGCGAAAAACACAGTGGAAAGAAGGAGGAAGAGAAAGATGGAAAAACCATCACAAAGAGAGAAAGAAGAATTCTGCAAGAGTGAGATAAAGGGGCAGGTAGTGTCGGGCACTGGAATAAAGAGTCTAGGGTGGATTAAAGACTACACAGCCTCGGTATTCAGAGCACTGACATTTAATAGCACCAGCCACGGGCTTATGAGCAGGACTTTGGGCACCAGCACCTATTCTTTACAAAATAAGAATTTACTTTACTAGTGGTTAGCAGGGGTAAAGTGCACAGAGATCTGTGGCCAAACAACACCGGGCTCAGCAAGAGAAGGCAAAAAACTGGGGTGACCCTGCAGAAAGGGTGAATTTCCAACACTACAGCACTACTGACAGATAATGGATGTCTTCATAGAGATGACTTGCAATCAAAAGACTGTATTTCACAGAGATTATGTGGTGAAGAAAAACAAATGCAGTTACATTCAGAAGTGATGTATATACTCACAGAAATTACCTACAAATATAAATCTGTAGTATGTCCTTAAAGAGATTATATACAGAAGACAGACTTATGTAGTTTGCAGTACAAGTAATAGATATGCTTACAGACAGTCAATCTAGTAGTAAAGCTTCACTATAGCCATCAGCTGCAAGATGTCCCCAGACATATCATGGAGGAAAACAATTCTGTGCTGATATCTGTCTATGCTATATTGGAATATATCACTGACAACAGACAAATATGTATATTTAACAAATATGTGCTACTTGAGTGATGTCACCAGTAATGTGAGGCATGATGGCATCTGTTGTGTCATCGGACCTACTTTTTTTTTTTTTTAAATGATTTTTATTGATTTTACGCAACATAATATTGTTAGCATCTGCATTACAGCATTTTTCAATATTGACATTACAATAACAGTAGTTTGAATGGCTAGGGTGAGATGCCTGGTAAGTTCCAGACACCAATAAAGAAGGTCCATCTTGTACTCTGTGACGCCACACATGTCAATAGTAGAGTACCTTTTCATACATCATATATACAAATTGTAAGTACAGCAGGAAGGCCTTCTCAAGACACAAATCAATTCCGTCTCGGATTCACATGCGGTCATCTATATAACATAACATATAAAGAAAAAGAACCACAAATCGATCTCTGCATGTGGGTGGAGGACAGAGTGTACCTGTCAGTGTAGCATTTCAGTGGGTCTCACATATGTGAATAGTCGCGCGCTGTGGACCGCCCAGCGCGGGTGCTCCAATGGAGAGGGCGACAGGGGGCAGGAAGAGGGGGGGAGCAGCAGGAGGAAAAGGGGGGGGGAGGGAGGGGAAAAGGGGAGGAGGGGATGCCGCCTACGGAGGGGGTCCCGTCTCGGCCAGCTTGGTTTCAACCAGTGACAGGTAATCCCTCCATTGAGTAAGAGGCTGTCGCGGGGGCGCCAGCGTCCGCAAAGTCTGGTCCAACTGGTTTGTATGTTCCGATACCAGTGCCCTCTGGATATCTAGCAGCCACGAGTGCACGCTGGGGCCCGTCTGGGCTTTCCATGTCATGGCTATTTTGCGTTTGGCTAGGCCTAGGGCCAGGTCTAGAAGTTTGTTCAGGGCTTTACGCGATACAGTGGGCTTTGTGGCACCCAGCAGGAAATGAGTGGGCTGCACTGTTACCTGGGTTTCAGCTGCTTCTGTGAGTACGATGGCTATAGTACTCCAATATCTTTGAATTCTTGTGCATGTCCATACCATATGCGTGAATGTGGCCCCCGAGTCATGGAATCTAGGGCATCTGTCAGCAGATGTTGTGTACATGCACACTAGCCTGTGGGGCGTGAGGCACGTGTGGTGTAGATAATTGAATTGGGTGTATTTCAACCTAGCGTTAGTTGAAACCGTTTTTGGTTGGCCGAGACATTGTGCCCAGTGTTTGTCTGATATAGTGATTGTTAACTAAGTTTCCCAGTATGCACGTAGGGCTGCCAGCGCGGGTGCATCATCCAGCCTGAAGGAAGTGTATATGGCTGTTACTGCATGTCTGCCCCTTCCATTTGTCAGTAATGTCTGCAAGAGATGCGATGTGGGGGGTTCTGCTCGATCATTGCCCCACGTTCGTAGGAAGTGGCGCGTAAGTAGAGCATGTAGGACAAAGGAACCCTGTGGTACCTCATACGCGTCCACTAATTCTTCAAACGTTTGTAATTGTGAGTCTGCATACATGTCTCCCCATGTATCTAACCCCCTCTCTCTCCAGGAGCCGAGCTCCAAGCGTCCATGACGAGTAAATGTGCAGGGGAGTACTTCCAGTGGTAAGCCTGGGGCGTAAGGGGCAATCCGGCCCTTGGGAAGCACATATCTAGACCAACTACGTCTAGCGGCTAACATTAGTGTATTGCCACGTTGTTTCTGAGTCAGTGTAGAGGTTCCTGACAACCACTCCAGTATTGTCGAATGATCCCAGGATATGGCGTCCGTTGCCAATTCAGTAAGATTACTCTTACCTAGCCATCTCATTGGCCATAGCAGCTGTGCTGCAGCATAGTAACGCTCGTAACTCAGGGGGCCCAGACCGCCCTCTGATAATGGTAGATACAGTTTATATAAAGCCACCCTGGCCCTGGAGTGTCCCCAAATGAGGGAGACCAAAAGAGATTCCAGATCTTTAAAGAATTTCTGCGGCAGGCGATAGGGGAGAGTATAAAAGAAGTATAGGAGACACGGAAGGACCAGCATCTTGGAGATCGCCACCCGTCCCATGGGAGATAAGGGAAGGCTTAACCAGAATGGAAGGGTTGATCGGGCTTTAGTGATAGCATGCCCCAGGTTACCGTCTATGGTATCCACCCCCGAGTGGTAGACCTGTATCCCCAAATATTTAAAGGTATCAAATGTCCATTTCAGTGACGTTTGCGGTGCGGCCTGCCTCTGGGTCAGTGACATAGGTGCCATCGGGAACACCACTGATTTAGACCAATTGACTCGCAGTCCCGAGACCAGCGCGTGGTCATTCAACAAGTCCATTATCTGTTGAAGTACCTCGGTACGGCCACGTAGGTAAATTAAGGCGTCATCCGCATATAGCAACACTACGTCCCATCTACGATCTGCATGTAAGCCCCACTCCATTACCCGCTGTCGTAATCTACATGCCAGTGGCTCCATAGCCAGGGCAAAAAGTATCGGTGACAGAGGGCAACCTTGACGTGTGCCCTGCGCTATCGTAAATAGTGGGGGGAAAACTCGACCCGTCTTTACCCTGGCCTGCGGACTGCGGTACAACAACCGTATCCATTTTAAGAAATTAGGGCCAATACCAAACCCCCGATAACACCGTCAACAAGTAGTCCCAACTCAACGTATCGAACGCCTTTTCGATATCTAGGGATACTATCTAGGGCATTTCCGCCTCTCCCCTCACCCACTCCAGCAATGTAAATAAACGTCGCAGATTCAGCCCAGTGTTTCTCCCTGGTATAAAACCGTTCTGGTCTTCATGGACCAGCAAAGGGACCACCTCAATTAACCTATTCGCTAGTAGCTTCCAGAGAATCTTATAATCTACTTTCAGCATTGATAGAGGGCGATATGAGGCCATTAAAAGAGGGTCTTGGCCTGGTTTCGGTAGAACCACCAGTGTCGCCTCTCTCAGAGTGGGCGGGAGTTCACCTTTCTCAAAGGCTTCGGCGTACATGCTGGCCAGCCGTGGCGTTAGTTGCTTAGAGTATGTTGTATAAAACTCCGACCGCCAACCATCCTTCCCGGCGTCTTTCCGGTTGCTAATTGCCCGATTGCCTCCGCTATCTCACCTACCGTGATGGAGTCCTCAAGGGTGTCATAATGCGCTGGTACAATTTGTGGGAGTTGAATCCCAGCGAGGAAGCCTTGTGTGGAGGCAGGGTCTTGGAGGACGGGAGTCGCGTACAGTGTTGTGTAGTATTCTAGGAAGGACTGATTAATTGCCTCTTGTGTATTCACAAGGGACCCGGTGGACGTGCGTATGGCAGTAATGGGGGGTTGAGAGGTGTCCAATTTCAGTAGCCACAATAGCAGCTTGACCGCTTTGTCTCCCTCCTTATGTCTACGTGCTAGGTATGTTTTGTAGTCCAGTGCGCAGAGGTCATCCATTGCACCCTTGTATGCCAAATGGGCCTGGGCCAGAGAAGGAACAACCTGAGGGTCGTTGGGAATGAGTTTCTCACACCTCCGTATTTCCGTTTCATGAGCCTGAAGTGCATCCGTCAGTGATTTACTAACACCATACGTGGTTTTAATTAGGCCTGGGCGGTAAATTCCGTTCCGCTCGCGGAATTTGCGGAATTTGGGTAATTTTGCGTTCCGCGGAGAACGCGAAATTGCCAAAAATTCCGCGATCCGCGACTTCGCGGAGTTTTTTGCTTGTTCGCGCTTTCAAAATGCGTGTTCGCGAGATATTTCTCCCCGAGCACGCAAACAGCGTTCGCGAACAGGAAAAAAGCATCGCGAATGGGCAGAACGAGCAATTCCGCGTGTTCGCGGAACTTTTGCGTGCTCGCGGAGATTTTTTACCGTTTCGCGGAGCTTTGCGTAGCGCGATTACGCAAATTCCGCCCACCCCTAGTTTTAATTGCATGTCCTCGAAGGAACGCCTTAAAAACGTCCCATTCTATTCCCACAGACGAGGCAGTGCCGGCATTCGTCGAAAAATATGAATCAATGGAGTTCGAAAGAGTATTCCGGTATGGTGAGTCTGCTAGTGCGGCGCATGGCAATCGCCAGGTCGATATGTCAGGTCTTTTTGCACCTCAGGACAGGCTTATTGTTAATGGGTTATGGTCAGATAGTGTTCGCGGCAGATAGTCCGCCTGCAGTACATTGCGTAGCGAGTTATCTGAACAATATATTATGTCTATCCTAGTGTACAAAGCATGTAGCACCGAGTAGTGCGAGTATGTACGTGTCAGAGGGTGTTTGCTATGCCATGCATCATGGGCCTGCATGTTGGAGACCCACTCTTTCATGTGTTGCGCCAGCTTGATGGATTGTGCCCCCAAGAGAGGGGGACGGGAACGATCCAGGTCAAGATCATACACCCCATTATAATCTCCACCCCAATACACCGGGACCGTGGGATCTACGAGCAGGGACGGCGTAAGTGCTTGCAAGAATAAGGATTGCCCCGAGTTCGGGCGTATAGAGATACCAGTGCCAGTGGAGATCTGTTCAATTGGCCCTCCATGACAACATAGCGGCCCTGTGTGTCCACTCAGGAGCATGTGACCTGGAGCGGGGTCCCTGGAGCCACCCATATTAGCGCACCCCTAGCATACCCCGAGTACGTGGTACCCAAGACCGTGCCCCTCCAGCGCTTACAAAGTGACGTAAGTGTTTGAGTGGTGATGTGCATCTCCTGTAACAGTTCAAACGTGATCTTATGACTTCGCAGGTTCTGGTACACTTTGTGTCGCTTAGCACAGCCCGCCAGGCCCCTCACGTTCCAGGTCAACAATTTATAGTCCTCCATCATCATTAATCAACGGTGAGGAAAATGTCTGGCGCACAATGATTCCCCACTGTCCAGCTCCCCCACCCCCGCACCGCACACGACACTGAAATGCATTAGCACCCCACGTTTCCTGCAATATATAGATAATGGGAGAGATCGACATATGGAACATATATTAAAAAAAAAGTATTCCCCAACATCCCACCCTAGGCCGGCTTGCCAACGGGCAATTGGCCATTTGCACTAAAATGCAATTCAAACGTGCAGAAAGATAACACATAACAAATAGAAACAAAATTGGTGCTATATCAGCTACTTATCACTCGCTGAGGGGGGCGCAGCATAAGATGCTGCCTCTCGTGACTCTGCCTGGTTGCTTGCGTAGATGCATATGGCGTGTAGTCCAAGCAGAGAGAGCCTCAGTAAGGCCCAGAATGTTCATCCCAGGGCGTCCGCAGACTGTGGGGTGAGGGCCGGTCCGCCCCCGACAATATCTCCAGTTGTGAGGACGTGAGAGACAGCGTTTGATCCATTGTCGCGTCTGAGTCCGAATCCAGTCTCTGGGAGGATGTGGAGCTACCTATGTGTTCCGCAGCCTTGATGGCTTGAGCACTCTCCTGCGCCAGCTGGACTTTTGTTGGTGAGTGAAACCGTCTTGTACCATGGCCTCTATGGGGTTCAACCAATGTCCTGGACTGAGTGGAATCTGCTGGTGGTGAGGATGGTCCGTGCGCTAGGCCCTGCTGTTCTATCCATGCCTACACCTCCTCAGGGGTGTTGCAAAATACTGTGCTCTCTTTATGACGGATGCGAAGGCGCGCCGGGTATTGGAGTGAGTACTGGATGTCGTTGTCTCTCAGGCACTTCTTAACCTCCAAGTATGAGGAGTGACGGCGTTGCACCAACAGTGTATAGTTCGGATAGAAATGGACCGTAGAGTTGTCAACTTGCCATGGGCCTCGAGCCCGAGTGACCTGCAATATGTGGTCCCTATCTCGATAGTTGAACAGTCTCACCACAATCGGTCTGGGGAAAGCGCCAGGACGCGGGGGGCCCCCCGGTACCCTGTGTGCGCGTTCTATGGAGAAGAAATTTGAGATCTTGTCTTGCAGGATATCGCATGAGAGCCATTCTTCCATGTAGAGTTCCATGTTGGGGCCCTCTGCTCGTTCGGGAAGACCCACAATGCGTATATTATTCTGGAGTGAGCGCCCTTCTTGGTCTTCCACGCATTCTCTCAGGTAATCCACCTCCCGTTGGAGGGACTGCAGCTGGGTGGTCGTCACTGTGGGGCGCAGTGTCGCCAGCACAGATTAGGACTCCTCTACCCTCCCCTTCAATTTCTTATGGTCTTCCCGAAGATAACCCATGTCGATACTTAATGAATCGAACTTCATACCGAGGGTGGTTTTTATGTCAAGGATCGCCGCCAGTAGCTTGTCGAATCTATGCGAGTGATCGCGACGGTCTGCTGAGGTGGAGGACCCCAATTGCTCTGCAGTCTTCTCACACGGAGGTACCGGTTCCATCCCCGGAGGCTGTGCCTGGGACTTCTCCATTCTAGGTTTACCCATCGTGTCGCTGGCAGAGGCAGGAGCCCAGGTACAAAGGGCCAACAATGTCAGGGGGAGCAGTGCAAGTGTCCGGACCACAGGGTCGCAGGTCTCCAACAGTACGTCTGATGATGCCGGGGTCTTATGATGATGCCGGGGTCTTATGCAAGCCCACGCTGAAAGGGCGCGCCCCTGTCTTCTTCTTTGAGGGTGGAAAGAGTGTGGGGGCAAAAAAAAAATGCTGCTCGAGGTCAGGTTATAGGCACTCCTCTGATATGGCGGGCCTGGCAGGAGAACACACTCCCAGGAAGCGTTGGCGACGGGCCCAGAACTATGCGGCCCCATGGGGCGGTGGACGAACAGCTCGGTGCCCCGCCTCCATCACCGGGGGTGCGACCGGGGACCAAATGAGGGTCTCATGAGCGCTGTTGACAGTTCCGTGGAGGTGTGGGCTAAGGAGTCGGTTCTGGCAGTATGTGTGGGCCAAATGCAGCGTACGTGCACATCCTCTGTGTGCTGGAGACTGGGCCAGGCCGTACTACGCAGTTAGATGATAGATAGGGCCGAGGGGGCATGGACGAGTTCTCCACATTGCCTCCACCACTAACTCAGGGGGTCCCAGCGCCCCTCCACCCGCGCAGTGTCCCCGTTCCTTAATTGTCTCTGGGCTGCCAATCCTTTTGAGTTTCGGGCCCAAGGCCCAGTGTACCTGCGGCAATATGGTGCGATGGAGCAGGAGCTGCGGGGGGACAACTCTCCCCTGGCAGCAAGATCACAGGCGGCAATGTCCAGGCCCTCAGTGGGCGTAGGGCAGGGCCAGGTCCCGTAGCCGTCGCGAGGCTCTTACTCGGGATGCGGCAACAATGCAGGTCCTCCAGATGATGGCCGACGCCGGGTCCCCGCGTCTCTGGCTGGGGCCTCGGGCTATGCAGGCCGCACGCTGGCTCTCCCGGTGCATAGGCATCCCTCTGCCCCACAAAGCGCTCGTCGGCACCGGGAAGTGAGAGAAACTGTTCAGGGGCTCATCCGCCGCTGAGACAACGAGAGTTATTCTGCCAGGACAGGGGATAACAGGATTCTTTCGGCGGGCTCGATGCGGAGCTTAATACAGCATGTCTGCTCTAGCCGCCATCTTGGCCATGCCCCAGTGTCATCAGACCTACTAAACAATTCCACTAGTTTACAAGTTTGCAACTGTAACTTGTATTTATCTCTAAGCCTAGGTTTTTGGAATTTTCTGAGGCTACCACCAACTTGACTGAGGTAGGGAAAGCATGATATTAATTTACAAATTGCTTTAAATGTATATTGTTATCTTAACATATTTTCTGTTTCACTGAAATCATGTTTCCCAGCTTATATCAGCTAATATTTAGCAGTTTCCTCTAACCTCTGCCTGCTCATAGCATTGCACTTTCCACCCCTTTGAACCCTTTCTTCAACCATCTAGCAGACTGCTTTACCACACAATCATCCTCTTCTTCTCACACAAGACGAACGAAAACAATCTTTCAACACTCTTCTCCACCAATAAGGCAAACTCTTCCCCCAGTCAGCCTACAACCATCTTTCGAATCCCTGTTTATCCACTTTTACACTACACAGAGACTCTACTCTCACACCCAATACAAGCCCCTTCTCCTTCAACTTACACAACTCAGCAGTCCTTCACACTCAAATCCTACGCCTTAAGTCACTATCAACATACCCGGTAATACTAGCCCACACACACAAAACCAAACACACATACAGAATGTATATGAACAAAATCTCACACATTCAAAAACACCCAACCATCCCAACAAACCTACACATGTTCACTCTTCTCTGAATAACAACATAAGTAATACACATTTAAACCCATCTCTATCTCACACTCTCCATGTAACAAATATACCAATCACTCAATTCATAAATTATACTCGCTCACATGTCTATCATCCATTTCTTGATTTGATAGCCATAAGCAAATGACCCCAACGTCCCACCCCACCCCATATGCCTTTCACTTTCAACATATGCAAATGAAAGCAGCTCCACAACACTCTTCATACCCTTGCATCCACAGTTCTATCACACAACAAGCCACCCTTTCAGACACAACTTCACAGTATAACTCCTCAATTTCAGGCTCACCACCACCCACACATGCAGACCAAAAAGAGGTCTTCTAAGCATTTTGGAAGAAGATGGAAGATAATGATTAAAAAAAAACATTTTCTCTAATCTGCAACAATTAATTCCACCAACAATGGCACACCGCCACATCTTCAAATGAAAACACTCCACCTCCACTTCTCACCACCTCCAAAAAACAATTATTTAGACTGCCTAGAGATAAATGCTCCCCAACCATTTCATGTTACTTTCTCCTTCTCTACAGACCACCAACTGGCAATGCAACATTCCCAAACACATTTCTTGACACAATCTCTAACCTTCTTACAATATACTCAAACCTATGCATCATTGGTGACCTCAACATATGGTTTGGCAAGCCTAATATGCCACACCCCAGAACCATTCTCATGGGCCTAGACACATACAACAGCTCATTTCCAATCCCACACACATCATACAGCACACATTAGATATAATATTTGCCAGCCTAGACTTAGTCACATTCCAAAGGATTACTCTGGTCATGTGGTCAGATCACTAACCGATTGCCTTTCAACACGAGACACCACAACTCACCCCTATAAAAATCATCTTACCAGCAACAACATTTCAGTCTTGGAACAAGCTGAATTTCAAGGAATGGCTTACTTCTAACACAGATCTGGTCACAATACATTCCATACAAACATGCTATTGAAGGCAGCAGGAAGCTTTTGATCTCTTAATTCCTCTGAAAACATCTACACATGACAAAAGAAAACACACCTTACGATGAATGCAGAATACAAAAGATCTTAAAACACATTGTTAAGCTTCAACGCAACTGGCTCAAAACAAACAACCCTCAAGACAAGACATGCCTACACAGACATAACAGAATATACAAGCAACAATTAAAAAAGCAAAAAAAAAACTATACTATTGCAGCCGAATCCACAGTACAAAGTGTCCCAATTAAGAACTTTAGAAAATACTCACAGAAGTCCGTAAGCCAAAATGCACAGAAGCTACCAATTAAACCAAAAGGGGGGACTAAGGGCCTTGTCGAGGTCCAGCATACATGCCCATTCGAAGTCAAAACAGAAGAGGGTATGCAGTTCCTAATAGGGCAGGGGGAGCTGGGTCAGCCAAGAAGGGAATATTATCCCTTAATGGTGGAGGGAAAGGGGGATCCCTCCTTACGGAATTAGGGCCCTCACACACCCAGCCAGCTGGGTGTCATGCTTCATCATAGGGCTTGCTCCTCGTCAGGTGGGCGCTGCAATACCTGATGGGCTCCCTAGGAGGGGCTCCTTGGCGGAGATCTTTTATTCCTTGCCGTTTGGTGCCGTGGGTGTGAGGGACCTAAAGGTGTAGATGTGCTAAGTGAGAGTCAATGGACCGTGCAAAGGTTAAAATAGAAAATGGAAGTCCAAACAGAATAATTTTATTGAATATGGCTTCCAACCTGGCTAAAAAGTAAAAGTGGCGCACTCCTGAAATAATGCGTCAGGATCTCGAGCTCAACTTCATGTGGTCGACATGTTTCTTGCCTATGTGTCAGGGTGATCCAGCATCAATTCATCAGAACCTAAAAGAACAGTTCTATCTACACTACTGGTGGTGTTCTGGTTAATTGACGTGATAGACCACAGAAAGCACCTCAAATGTGGTACCTGTAAATGCGGTGGCCAACCTAATGGGATAAAATCAAGATGATTAAACAATAGTAGCGGATAATCACAGTTCATCCTTCAACATATGCATCCCCTATAAAATTCACCATGCATGTTGAACACGGTGAGGGTACCATGCCGGTAGTAGAATCATGGTACCCCAAAACATGTGTCACACAATTCTGATGCGCTCGTGAGACAGAAGAATCAAACGATGTATAAAAACACACAGGTGTAATATCCCGTACTTTCATGGTAGCTGAGAACGGTGGACTCACCCACAATCGATTGGTGACTCGCACCATCAACTACCGGCAGGTAAAGACACCTGGAATTTCAGTGTCCTAAAAAGGAGGGGTTAAATGGTGCAAATATTGTAAAATAAAAAGTACACCTGATAGTGAGGTGTTTAGATCAGCAAAGCTCAGCAAGGATTCATAGACAGACACTCGTAAGAAGGTAATGAGCAGCTTAAAAACGGGCCCAGTCCGGAGGACACCATGTTCCCCCAGGGGCTCCATCTCACCGGCCCGTGCCGAGACTGGTTGCTCACTCCCAGGTTTACAAGTTACCGTGCTCAGAAATCAGCACCTGGTATCTGTGACAAGCGGGACAGAGGAAACTGTGTCCGTAGAGTGCCCAGGGTCCTGGTGGTAACTGAGCCCCTGGCGAGTTCAAGGCGGGGCCTGCTGCCTCGTTAGATAACAGGTGCAAACTCACCTTGTTTAAGACGGTAGGACAATCAACCCTTGAAAGCTCCAAGTAACACAAGGAGCTAGTACTCACGTGGCGTCAACCCCGAGGTCGTCAGTGGACCTACCCATACACTGCTGGGGCCAGGAGGTACTGGCCATCATCATCGTGGCCAAGATGTAGCCCTGGTCGCTGGCAGCTAGTGGGAGGGGTAACCAATTAGCAAGCGTTGGTTCCCTGGAGCTCTAACCCCCCAGTGGAGGATGCTAGCATGGCGGCCATGTTGGACGAATGCGTGCTTGGTCAAATTAAGGGAGTAATGTGGCAGCTATCTTGGAATGTGTGATGTATAATCTACACAGATCATGGGGGTAACGGAACCTCTGAGTACAATGGATAAGTGTACAGAGGTGCCATGGTAGGGTTAAATATCCCCACGGACCGGGGGGCTCTGGTAAGGAAGTAAAACTGTGGTCCCCATGTATGAATGGTTGTGTTAGAGGCGAATTAGCAGGACTAGTGATAGGGTTCTCGTAGTAGACCCAAGGTTAGCTGGCGCAATGGTATAGGTATACTGCCGGGGGTATAATGTTGCTCGTGTACCATAAGTTAGGGTCAACTGTGCTTATGGGCAAAGCCCAGCAGCGGGTAGGAAGTCCCTGTTGAAAAGCCTGTGTGGTGTTTGTATCCTGGTCATGGCACCCGCCCATTGGAAAACAATTACTATAGTGACCCAAAAATTTCAAAGTGTTGGTCACTGAACAGAGAGAGGAAGTCCCTTGTCAATGTAATGTTGTCCCCATCGGCCTATGTAGGCCTGTGGCTGATGGGGTCCCAGCTGGTGAGGGCGTGTAGCACCTACCGAGTGGGGTATGAAATTGTTGCTAGCGACCGAAACCTAACTCTGCGAGTATACATCACTCCACAAACAGGGGGCTGTGGACCCAATTGTATGTAATCAATCTAGTGTAGTCCCAAGAGGGCTGTTATCTGCTCAATGCACTCCAAGGAACGCAGTAGTTGAGTCCCTGTTTGTCTGTAGCTAGACGGTGCACCCACCTCTGTTCAATCCTGAACAGTGCTCCTGCAGTCATTTTAGGATGTGCCTCGAGAATGACCCAGCCCAAAGTGTCTGGTGAGTGCTTTACTAGTTTGAAGTGTGTGCACATCTTATTGTTGACACAGTGGTACCTGATGTTGCTCCTATGTTCTGTGATGCGTGTTTTGATCATCCTAGTAGTCATGCCAATGTAACGGATGTTACAAGGGCAGGTGATCATGTATATGCAATTAACAGTATTGCAATTTGTGTGTCTTCCTAGTTTCCATGTAAATGTGTTGGAAAAAAGTATTTCTTTAGTCGTCTCAGTCAGGGTGCAAACAGCACAGGAGCCACACGGGTAATGTCCCATCACTGGTAGTAAGTCCCAGAGGAGTCTCTGTTGGTTGACATTGTGGGTTCTGGGTCTAGTATGTATAAGCATGTCTTTGAGGTTGCTAGTGCGTTTGAATGCAAACCTAGGTGTAGACAAATTGAGTGTGCCTGTTGTAAGGATATCCCAATGTTTTTTGATTATGTTTCTGATCCTGTTGGAATCAGGGGTATATGTGGTGACACAGGTCAGGGCCTCAGTGGGGTCTTTGTGTTTGGTCTCTAATAGGGACTCACGGTTATTGTTCCTGGCCCTTTTCATGGAAAGTGCAATGTTGTGCGGTGGGTATTCTCTTTTACTGAGATTGCTTGCTAGACTGGCAGCCTCGGTCTTATAGTTCTCCAGAGTACTGTAGTTCCTCCTGATGCGGAGAAACTGACCAAAAGGTTGATTTTCTTTGAATGCTCTGGGGTGATGGCTACTAAACAGGAGGAGACTATTACTATCAATGGGTTTTCTGTACAGGGTGGTGTTCAGTCGGCCTGCAGAAAGCCTGATGTTGAGGTCAAGAAATAGGATGTTTGTCTCTGAGATAGTGCTAGTAAAGTTCAAATATGGATTCAGGGTATTTATCCATTTGCAGAATTCTTCACAGGTCGACTACTCCCCCTTCCAAAAGATTAAGATGTCATCGATAAATCTTTTCCATAGCCAAAGGTTAGAGGTGTAAGGGTTCGAGGCGTCGAAGATAACTCTTTCTTCAAACGCTGTTATGTACAGACATGCCACACTCAGCGCAAAAGTACTGCCCATGGATGTGCCCTGGGACTTATGGTATAGTTGATTTTTATACTAAAAAAAATAAAATTGTTAGGGCCAAGGTGGCGCACTCTATAACAAATGGTACTGGTGTAGGGGAGTCCCAGTCTGCATTGTTGATGGCATCCTCTATGACGCTCAAAGTGGCACGTTGAGGAATGTTGGTATACAGTGCCTCAACAACCAGAGTGACCAAGAGACTCATCTCCTCTGGACATTGGACCTCCTCAATCAGGCTTTAAGACATCAGTGGTGTCTAGTAGAAAGGATGGTGTCTTTCTAACCAGTGGTTGCAAAAAGTGATCGCAAAATCTTGACAAAGGTTCCAGCAGTGAGCCAATCCCTGAAACGATGGGTCTACCTGGGACAGGGGTGGTACCTTTGTGGATTTTGGGCAAGATGTAAAAGTAGGGTACCCTAGGGTCTTTGGTAATGAGGAAGTCAGCTTCCTTTTTGCTGATCCACCCTTCTGTTTCAGCAGAGAAGACCATTGTTGCGATGATTGTGGAAAAGCGTGTTGTAGGATTGTCAGCAATGGGAGTGTAGTATCTGTGGTTGCTCAGCTGACCGTTACATTCAGTGTCATAGTCTAAGGTGGACATGATCACTGTAGCCCCTCCTTTGTCTGCTTGTTTGATTGTGATGCTCGAGTCGTTAGCAAGAGATCTGACAGCTGTCCATTTTGCTGATGACAGGTTATGGAAGGGGGTTGGTGTGGTGCAGCTGGCTAGATCTTTGAGTACAGCTTGCGCAAAAGTAAGTACTTCATTTGGTACGATGCCACTGTTAGGCGTAAAGGTGGAGGGATTGTGTAGTCCAGAGTCCCCAGTGGGGAGTGTGGGTTTGTCCTGGAAAAACGCCTTGAGGCGTATTTTCCGGAAGAAGGTCTGGATCCCGCAGATGTCGCGAAACCTGTCAATTTTGAGGGTGGGAACATATCCTAGGCCCTTCTGTAGGACCTGTTTCTCTGGGTCAGTGAGTGTCCTAGGCGAGAGGTTGACTATCAATTTTTCTTCTTGGTCTGACTCCGTGTCTCCACTGAGTGTTTTGGTTGTTCCTGCCATTGCCCTCGCTTTTGGTTCCCTCTTTTTTGCCCTCTTCCTCTGCCCCAGCCTCTGTCTAAAAAATGGGGGTTGTTGCCTGGTGGGAAGAATTGTGGGTGTCCTTGCGGGTACATAAGGAATTGCCAAAAGGGTGGTCCCTGATAGGGTGGCATGTTGTAATTGGGATATACGGGACGTGTAATCCGTCTGGAGCTATTACTGCCCCAGCTGCCAGGACTCGAGTCACTGTTGGTTGAGGAGCCTCTCCTCGTGGTATTTGAGCCATCATCTGATGAGTAGCTAGCACTTGCTGAGGTGAAGTCTGCTTTCAGATACGGATATACGTTCTCCTTGTCAAATTTATGTATATCCTTTTGTAGCTTGGTGATCTTCTGTTTCATCAAATATTCCTTATTCTCTGCAATCTTGTTGTTTATTTCTGAGAGTTTGGTCTTAAATGCAGAGATTTGGATTGTTGCTTTCAGTGCGCCTTCTGTTATCTGGATCCTGACCAGTAGGGCGTCAGCTATCCTTTTGGCGGTGTTTATGATAAGGGTGAGCCAGTCCCTAGTGCATTTCCATGCTACTAGGGACCACTCTTTTTTGAAAGTATGGGATATTACACCCTTGTGTTTTTATCCATCGTTTGATTCTTCTGTCTCACGAGCAAGTCAGAATTGTGTCACGATGTTTTGGGGCACCATGATTCCACTACCGACATGGTACCTTCACCGTGTTCAACATACATGGTGAATGTTATAGGGGATGCATATGTTGAAGGATGAACTGTGATTATCCGCTACTATTGTTTAATCATCTTGATTTTATCCCATTAGGTTGGCCACCGCATTTACAGGAACCACATTTGAGATGCTTTCTGTGGTCTATCACGGTCAATTAACCAGAACACCACCAGTAGTGTAGATAGAACTGTTCTTTTAGGTTCTGATGAATTGCTGCTAGATCACCCTGACATATAGGCAAGAAACATGTCGACCACATGAAGTTGAGTGCGAGATCCTGACGCATTATTTCAGGAGTGCTCCACTTTTACTTTTTAGCCAGGTTGGAAGCCATATTCAATAAAATTATTCTGTTTGGACTTCCATTTCCTGTTTTAACCTTTGCACGGTCCATTAACCCTCACTTAGCACATCTACACCTTTAGGTCCCTCACATCCACGGCACCAAACGACAAGGAATAAAAGATCTCCGCCAAAGAGCCCCTCATAGGGAGCCCGTCAGATATTGCAGTGCCCACCTGACGAGGAGCAAGCCCTATGATGAAGCATGACACCCAGCTGGCTGGGTGTGTGAGGGCCCTAATTCCGTAAGGAGGGATCCCCCTTTCCCTCCACCATTAAGGGATAATAATCCCTTCTTGGCTGACCCCGCTCCCCCTGCCCTATTAGGAACTACATACCCTCTTCAGAAGCTACCAATCCCATTTTTCAACAGTTTTGTGAAAAACTGGCAAATCATTACACAACTAGAGCAAACACTTTGGATTCTTACTGAAGCAACAAAAAAAACAAAAGCCCCAACCAGTTTGCAGCAAAACCCTTCAGCATTTACACTCTTTCAAAGTAGTATCACCAACTAAATTTCTGGATGTTGTCAAAGCAACAAGTCAGCCGCTGCCCCCATGACACTTGTCCACCTCAAATATTTAAAATCATTCTTTTAACAATTTCAGCGGCCATCCTAATCAGAACACTCAAAAACAACTACTTAACAACAAGAGTTTTCCCACAAGATTATAGAAAAGGCATACATATGCCCATTATTTAAATAAACAAACCTGGACAATCAGGACCCCGACAACTACAGGCCCATTGCAAACTGACTATTTATAGGCAAACCTATAGATAGAGCAGTCTTTACCTACATGTCACAATTCATTGAAGACATTTCCTTACTTTCTGACTTCCAAAGTAGATACTGTCCAGGAAGAGGAACTAAATCAGCTGTAATCTCCATCTGGGATGACTTTAAAAGCACTGTAGACCAGAATGGGGTTGCTACATTTCTTCTCTTGGACCTTTCAGCTGCCTTTGACACTGTGGATTATGACACACTAAGCCTTGAGGAAGCCAGAATAGAAGGCACAGCTCTTGCTTGGGTCACACATGGTATCTACACAATAGAACAAATATTATCCATACTCCTTCATTCTCTCCTAAACCATATAGCATTAAAGCAGGAGTCCCTCAAGGATTAATCATCTCACCCATGCTTTTCAACATCTACATGAAATCATTACCAGATCTGATCAATGGTTTTGACTTCTCCTACTACAACTAGACAGATGGCACACAGATCACAGATACTTCTGAAATTGGAAAGCCGAAGGACATTGGAACTGTTGACTACTAATGGATGACATGGAGCCACCTTTAATTCAATACCTCCAAAATTGAAATACTCACATGTAGGGACTGGAAAACCTATAACCCTCTCTGCTCCTGGCCTGATGATCTAGGACCACCACCTAAAAAATCTAAGGAGGTAAGAAACTTCAGAACTACCATGGACGCCAAGTTATTGATGAATGGACAAGTGGATAAGGTAACCAAATCAAGCTTTCTCACAATGAAGGCACTGCAATGCATCTTCCCGCACCAAGGATTCCCCCACAATTTTCAATCTACCATCTATATTGTCCTATCAAAACTGGATTATGCTAATGGTTTATAGCACCTTTATCAACTTTGAGGAGATTGCAGGGAATTCAGAATGCTGCTGCTAGACTACTCCTACATGTAAAGCCACAACCACACATATCCCCTGCAGTGAGGACCCTATACTGGTTAACAGTTGTCAGAAGATCTACCTTCAAGCATTTTTGTATCACCCATAAAGCAATGCATGAGAGTGGGCCACACTCCATCATAAAAATGTCAAGAGATAGCTCTTCCCCACATGATGAGTATACTCACAACACAACAGTATACCACAAACATATATATAAGACATGAAACCCTCTGCTGTATGTATTGTCTGTGTGTGTGTATGTATAAAAATATGTATGTGTATATGTGTGTGTGTGTTCATGTTTGTATATGTGTGTGTGTGTGGGCAATATACATACATGTCTACACCCTTGCACACATATATAGATATTTATTTATAGAAACATTATTATGGGTATGTGCATATATACATATGTGGAGATATATGGATCTATACTTCTTGGAGGTTTGGCAATGTCACCTGTATGCATATGTGAGCACATGCATATGTATGTATTTATATGTATGGGAAGTATGTATGTATCTCTTCCTATGTCTATACATATTTTAAAAAAACTCAGCTACTCCATATATACCAACATTTATGTATATACATTGCATCCTTCCCTGTCTCATTGTTTATAGAAAATATATATGTAGATGAGTTTCTGCAGATAGGTTTCTGCTGATTTCTAGGCTAATGCATATGCATAAGAGTACAGTATGTCAATATGATTAGAAGGAAAGGTAATGTAGCTATAATAGAAATGTATGACAATATATTTTGACATAGAGGAACTTTAAAAAGAAATAGAAATAGTCTTTACCGTATACAGTGTGTAGGAGAGTAGGATCTGCTTCACATGGGTACCCCCACTTTTTGCTGATGCTTCACTGTTTTTCGACTTTAGTCTGGCTGGGGCCCTGCTAATCAGAACCCCAGCCTAGCTGCTTCCTCTCTAAAATGGTTTCCATGTGCCTTAGGCACATCTCTGATTGGAATCTGGAGTGCCCTTGTAAGTCCCTAGTATATGGTATACTATGTACCCAGGGCATAGGTACCTCAGAGGCCTGCCAGGGGCTGAAGCATGTATTGTGCCACCCCTGGAAGGCCAGCCAAAAGGACACCACAGGTCTGCTACTGCAGCCTGGGTAAGGTGGTGCATGCACCCCTTACTGTGATATAGGTTACCTATATCACTACATACATACACACATATAAACCTATAAGTCACACCTATGGCAGGCCTTGTCAATCCTGAAGGCAGAGTGCTTGGTTCCTATGTGAGAGGGTGCCCCTGCATGAGCAGAGCCCCTCTGCAGCGTTCGGAGACCCTTCTCTGATGCTGTTTTGTAGTGCAGCCTGACCATATACTCTTAAGCGCATTATAACCTCGCGTTAAATGCTAACTTTGGGATGGCTGCACGGAAACATGTCGTGTTTGGTGTCAAACATCTTGGAATACTACCCCCGCCGCCAGTTCTGGCGGCGGGGGTAGCATTCCACCCTTCTAGAGGGAGAGACATGTACAAACTGGCCTGCCAGGTAACTTCTTTCCAAGCCCTGGCATCACAAAATGGATGCCGCTGCCACAGACACGGGTCTGGCCTCCTGCTGCTGACTGAAACTCCGGCAGGGGAGGCCTGGACAATAGGTTTCCTGTCCAGACAGGATAATGTGTATTGGGGCTGGGCGGGAGCACTCTCTGGTGCTTTGAAGTCCTGCACTGGGGGCACACTTGGTGTCCCTGTGCATACCCCAGTTCAAACTGGTTCAGGGGCTTCCAGCCCCTGCTCTGGCGTGAAACTGGACAAAGGGAATGGGTGTAACCACCCCTCTTCCCTGACCCTCCCATAGGTGGGTCCCCAGAGTATGTCCAACCCCCTAACTTAGTATAAGTATGGGACCCCAGTCCTTAGGACTTTAGATTTACCTGGACGAAACTCTGACACAGATTCCTGGACCTTCGACGCTCTACTTTACGATTAGAGGACTGAAGAATCTCCCTTGGGGTCAAGGAGTGACTCCCCTGCTTGGCAGACACCAAAGAAGCAATTGTCCAGTCTGCATCGCTGAGGCTCCCACTGGACGCCGAAGTCTTTGCATCACCAGAGGTAGATTTCCAGACTTCTCCGAGGCTGCCCTGAGTCCCCAGCAAAGCTGAGGCCCGTAGCTGTCGTGGGTAATGTGGAACCGTGACCCCTGGACACCGAGCACATTTGAAAGTGCATCCTCTGCCTGGGCTCCCACAAAGTTGTACTTTGGGCTCCGAGTAGCCCCCGCCTCCAACACCGACGGCTCCGAAGATCACTGGCCCCCACTCCACGAGTGTCCCATGAGCCAGCTCCAAGTGCGTCCACTCAAGGCTCCTTCGCGGTCGCTAGTCCATTGGCTAGTGGGCCCTCCCGAAGGCAACTCTTATTCTAATTGGACTTCCCTGGTTGCTCCAGGCTTGCCCTGACTTATCCTCACTGGGTGAGTCCCCCAGACCTTGCTGGTCTGCATCAACGTCCTTCTTCTATTTCCAAGAGACTTGCCGTTGCCAAGGCTTGTTGGGTCCCATCCGGTCGCCAACACGTCTGCAATCGACAAACATTGTGGGACAGCTCGAATCCAGCTCCTGGTCATCATCGACACCTCCTGGACCTCGTGGCTGAAGAGTCAAGACGACCATCAACCTACCTGAAGCACCCGACATCGGTGGGCATCTGCTTATCGCCTTCCTGGTCACTGGCTAGTGACCCAGACTCTGTCCCCTCTGCTTTCAGGTTCTTCAGATCTCCGATCCACCTTTGGATCCACCCGAACACTTTCGACTTGGTCGCCAGCAGCACTTTGCAGCAGATTGCCATTGTAAACGACGACGAAACCCGACCCCGAAAGACACCTATGCACCCGGCTTCCCTGGGTGAGGTAACTCGAGTACTCCGGTGCTCCCGTGGGTATAGACTCTAGAACGACCTAGTTCTAAAGGGGTTTGCTCCAAGTCCCCCTCTAAGTGTCCCTTTTCTTTAAAATTCCAACTGCGACTTTCCCCATAGAATTCAACGGCGATTCGCGGCTGTGTTCTCACACTGCACGCGTCCCCCGTGGGTCCCCTGTGTCACTACCTTGGGTGGTTCCTTGTGGTCCAAGCACTTCTACAGGCTCTAGGCCTTGTGTCTAGCTCAGTCGTGGTTCTTATACCACTTTATTGGTATATGGTTTGGTACGCCCCTAGGGCTCAAACGTGTATTTGTGCTATTACTGTTGATAACTAACTTATAACTTATGTACTTCGAACTCTAGCCTCATAAAAGACTAAAGGGGTGTGTTTAGCAATAAATACATATATTTTGAATATATACCTGGTGTGGTCCTTTTTCATTTGGTCACTCAAGAGATTATAGACTGGTAAAACAAGCTGCTTTACATTCCTTCAAGACTTAGCCTGAAGGCTGCTCTCCATAGCTACCACTAGGATAGCTTTCAATAAAGGTTGTCTTTAACCTATCTCCAAGAAGGGGTTGTTTGGACTGGTGCAAGGTGCCCACTATAATTAGTGGACAGCATATACCAGGCCAACTTCTCACACAGTATATATATATATATATATATATTCACTGAAAAAACCATAGGTTTCAGACACGTTATAGTTAGAAATTAGCATTTAAAAAACCTTTGAAATTCACTGAAAAAACCATAGGTTTCAGGCACGTTATAGTTAGAAATTTGCATTTAAAAAACCTTAAAAAATCACTGAAAAAACCATAAGGTTTTAGAGACAGTTATAGTTAGTTGGACATTGCACTCGTACAAAACCCGTGAAATTCCCCCGTTATAGTTAGTTCAGGTAACTATAACTCGCGCCCCGCAATGCACTGCTGATGACGTCACATATTACATCACTCATGACATGGTCAGTGACATCACTGATGACATCTCAAATGACATCACTGATGACATCACTGATGACATCATCCAGTGACTGTGTGTTTGTGTAAAGTTTAAATATGTTTAATATATATAGGGAAAGGCGTATTGAAGAATGAGTGGGTGTATAAGTGTCTGAATGGATGATTTAGTAGGTGCGTGACTGAGTCTATAAGTGAGTGATTAAACGTATCTTACTGGATGCATGGGTGAGTGACTAAACTGTGTGAATGTCTGTATCCGTCTGTCTGTTGTTGTGTAAGCAGCTGCATGGGTTTCTGACTAGCTAAATGAGTGTCTATATGGGTTATGGATTGGTTCTCTGAGTATCTGTATGGGTGCCTCAGTGTTTGTGTGGGTGGGGTGAGTGTGACTCTGTGCATAGATGTGTGAGTGGGTGATTCACTGGGTGCATGGTTTCAAGAGTGCGTCTGTGATGGACTGTATGGGTGGGTGAGTGTGTGTATGGGTGTGTTAGTGATTGAATGTATATCTCAGTGGTACATGTGTGAGTAACTACATATGTGAAAGGCAGTATATATGTGTGTTGGAGTATATAAATGGCTATAAGTGAGAGTGTGTGATTGTGAGAGTGGCTATATGGATGAGTGTGTGCTTGCATCAGTGATTGCATCGGAGCGTAAGAATGTGCTAGTATTTTTATGAGTAAATGAGCTGGTGTGTATAACTGTATAGGTGAGTAAATTGGAGTGTGATTAATTATTTGCATGACTGACTAGGTGTGTGAGTACCTCTATGGATGAGTTGCGTTGTGTGAGTGTTTATATAGGTGTATGAGTGCATATGATAGTCCTGTACTGAGTGACTGTAAGTATGAGTGACTGTACGGGTGAGTGAGTAGATGTGTGTGTGTAGACCTAAGAATCAGTGAGTGGGTATGTACTTATTGGGATTGGAGTGTGTATGGTTTTGAGAATGGCAGTCTGTAATTTAGAGTGGGTGTTTCAAAACTTATATTAGGGTGTGAGAAGATGCATTAAATTCTCACATGGATGATGTCATCAGTGATGTCATCAGTGATGTCATTTGAGATGTCATCAGTGATGTCATCAGTGATGTCACTGACCATGTCATGAGTGATGTAATATGTGACGTCATCAGCAGTGCATTGCGGGGCGCGAGTTATAGTTACCTGAACTAACTATAACGGGGGAATTTCACGGGTTTTGTACGAATGCAATGTCCAACTAACTATAACTGTCTCTAAAACCTTATGGTTTTTTCAGTGATTTTTAAGGTTTTTTAAATGCAAATTTCTAACTATAACGTGCCTGAAACCTATGGTTTTTTCAGTGAATTTCAAAGGTTTTTTAAATGCTAATTTCTAACTATAACGTGTCTGAAACCTATGGTTTTTTCAGTGAATTTCAAAGGTTTTTTAAATGCTAATTCCTAACTATAACATGTCTGAAACCTACGGTTTTTCAGTGAATTTCAAAGGTTTTGTAAATGACAATTTTTAAATGTATTAATTGTTATATTTATTTTTATAATACTAATTTACTACATTTTTAGAAACAATTTTTTTACATATTTTATTTTTTAAATTACATTGTAATTACATTATACATTACAAAAAATACTTTCTCAGAATGAATTACTTTAGTTTAAATACTTTGCACATAGGCAATAGACTTTTAAGTACAGTAGTTACAGTTGTTGCAATGGGCAACACATTTTCAAACACAATGCAACATTCAGCTCAATGTGAATTTCTAGTTAAATGCAATTAGTTACTTTATGGATTACTTTTCTAACCACAGGACTGGATCCTAGATTCAGTCCTGGGACATCTCCTGTAAACAGTTGAGTAAAAGCGTTTTGGTTACATTAGTGATTTTTAAGGAATATTATTGTATTTTAAAAGTTGACACTTTGAATCTTTTTCTCAAAGAATCACCAATGTTATCCTATGGAAGGAAATTCACTTAGCAGGTAAAAACTGTTATCGATACTTTTTCTTACTCAGTGTTGGATCCTGGATCCAGCACTGGTGCATCTCCTGTAAACAGTTGAAAGAATGTGTTTAAGTCATACAGGCGATTTTTAAGGAATATTTGTAGTTTGTGAAAATCGACACTTTGAAACTTTTCTGCTGAAAACCAGACAATGGATTCCTATGGAAGAAAATATAAGTTACTGGTAAGTACGGTTAAAATTACTTTTCAGGGTCAGTGCTGGGCTAAAGATGCAGCACTGAGGTCTCTCCTGATAACAGGTGAGTAAATCGGAATTCGTATTTCGGCTGATTTTAGAGGAATATTTTAAAGTTCCAAAACTCCACACTTAGAAGAATTTCCAAGTGAAACCAGTCAATGTTAGCCTATGGAAGGAAATTCAAGTTACTGGTAAGTACGGTTAAAATTACTTTTCAGGACCAGTACTGGGCTGAAAGATACAGCACTGAGGTCTCTCCTGATAACAGGTGAGTAAATCGGAATTTGTATTTCGGCTGATTTTAGAGGAATATTTGTATGTTTCAAAAATCAACACTTAGAAACTTTTTCAGCAAAAAGCAGACAATGATATCCTAAGGGAGGAAATTCAAGTTACTGGTAAGTACGGTTAAAATTACTTTTGAGGATCAGTACTGGGCTGAAAGATGCAGCACTGAGGTCTCTCCTGATAACAGGTGAGTAAATCGGAATTCGTATTTCGGCTGATTTTAGAGGAATATTTTAAAGTTCCAAAACTCCACACTTAGAAGAATTTCCAAGTGAAACCAGTCAATGTTAGCCTATGGAAGGAAATTCAAGTTACTGGTAAGTACGGTTAAAATTACTTTTCAGGACTAGTACTGGGCTGAAAGATACAGCACTGAGGTCTCTCCTGATAACAGGTGAGTAAATCGGAATTCGTATTTCGGCTGATTTTAGAGGAATATTTGTATGTTTCAAAAATCAACACTTAGAAACTTTTTCAGCAAAAAGCAGGCAATGATATCCTATGGAAGGAAATTCAAGTTACTGGTAAGTACGGTTAAAATTACTTTTCAGGATTAGTACTGGGCTGAAAGATGCAGCACTGAGGTCTCTCCTGATAACAGGTGAGTAAATCCGAATTCGTAGTTCGGCAGATTTTAGAGGAATATTTGCACAATGGTGAAGGTAGGGGCGGGGCCTGAGGTGACATCTGTGCAAACGCGCCCGTGGCGCGTTTTAAGTTGGGGGATTAAGTCCCCTTGAATCATGAGGGTCCCTAGGGGCCAACTAGCCCACCAGGAACCTCCAGTATGCGCCAGGGGGCTGCGTTTCAGAGATGTGTAGAGAGGCCACACCCCTTTTTACACCTCTCTGCAACGCAGCTCTGTGGCGCTTTCTGGATGTACCTGTCGGGCTAGTTGGCCACCAGGGACCCTCAGGATTGAAGGGGATTTAATTCCCCATCTTAAAATGCGCCACGGGGCCTGTTTGCACACATGTCACCTGAAGCCCCGCCCCTCCCTTCACCACTGTGCAAACGCGCCCGTGGCGCGTTTTAAGTTGGGGGATTAAGTCCCCTTGAATCCTGAGGGTTCCTGGGGGCCAACTAGCCCACCATGTACCTCCAAAGCGCCACAGAGCTGCGTTGCAGAGAGGTGTATAAAGGGCGTGGCCTCTGTACACCTCTCTGCAACGCAGCCCCTGGCGCATACTGGAGGTTCCTGGTGGGCTAGTTGGCCCCAGGGACCCCCAGTATTCAAAGGGAATTACTTCCCCATCTGCAAACGCGCCAGGGGGTGCGTTTGCAGAGTGGTGAAGGAAGGGGACGGGGCCTGCGGGCCGTTCGTTTTTTTTTTTTTTTCCTGAAGGGGGCTGTGTGGCCCCCTTCCTTTTCTTATTTTTGGGCCCTGGGGACCCCATCCCCCAGGGCCTTACCCCTTTTTTTTTTTTTATTTAAAAAAAAAATTTATTTCTGGGGAGGGGGCCGCGTGGCCCCCTCCCGGGCCACTACTTGCCCCGGGGACCCCATCCCCCGGGGCCTGGCCTCTGGTTGGGGACTGTGGGGGTCCCCAAACCCCCACAGTCCCGCCGGCTCCCCGTGTCCTACGGGAGCCGGCATTGCTTTACACATGGGGAGCAGCTAACATGCTGCTCCCCGTGTGGAAAAGCAATTGTCTTTGGATATTGGAAGCGAGAGCAGGTTTCCTGCTCTCGCTCTAATATCCAAAGCAGTTTGCAATGACAGGACGGGAGCCGCGAGGCTCCCGTCCTGTCATTACAAACAGCAGTGTCCCGGGGGTAGGCACCCCGGGACACTGCAGGAGCCGGCCCTGGGGGTGGCGGTCCCCAGGGCCACCACAGGCTCCAGGAGGGGGCCGCGCGGCCCCCTCCCCACATCAGCACAGCCCCGGGGAGGTGGTGGTCCCGGGCTTCGGGGTCCAAAACGGACCCCCATTTTAATTTGTTAGTGCCCCGGGAGGTGGCGGTCCCCGGGGCGTGTGGGAGGCTCGAGCCCCCCCACACAGGAAAAAAAAAAAGAAGCCCCGGGAGGTGGTGGTCCCCGGGGCTTGGGGGCCCTTAGAGGCCCCCATACATAAAATAAACACCCCCAGCATGCCCCCGGGACTTGGCCCACCCGGGGGCAAATTAACATCGAAGCGCGGGAGACCACGCTTCGATTTTTTCTATCGGCAGGATCCGCGCACCCTGAGCGCATCCTGCCGATTTTTTTTTTTAAATCCTTTTTTTTCCCCAGGGGTCCTTGTGGGACCCCTGTGCAGACCTAGGGGTCAGGGTGTTTCTACCCTGCCCCCTTTGTGCGTTTTGCGCACTTTTTTACTGCTTTCTTGTTCCTCGGTTCTACCGAGGAACAAGATGGCTGCCAACACTTCCTGGTTTGGAGTGTTGACAGCCAATTAGCAGACAGCTCGTGATCGGGAGGGTGCGCGAATCCTACGCGGCCATAGATATATATGTACTTTTACTTTTGATTTTCTCAGCAACTACTGAACGGATTTACACCATTTAACAAAAAGGGTTCTTTCTGAACCAAGAACTACCTCTTTGCCAAATTTGGTGTAATTCCGTTCAGCAGTTCGGGCTGTAGCCGTGTCTAAAGTTTCCTATGGAAAAATGAATGGGGAAAACGCGTTTTGGGACCCCCTTTTTCTCGGCCCCCGCTGACGAATCCCCCGAGACTTTTAGGGTAGGAGCGGACCGGAGCGCCCCACAAAGTTTGAAAATTTTGCGAAGATACGTCAACCGGCAAGAGAGTTATTTCAAATAGAATGTCGCGGATTTCCTATGGAAAATAGGTTCTAACTATAACTATCTACTGGCGACCGCCAGTAGATAATATATATATATATATATATATATATATATATATATATATATATATATATATATATATATATATATTCACTGAAAAAACCATAGGTTTCAGGGACGTTATAGTTAGAAATTAGCATTTAAAAAACCTTAGAAATTCACTGAAAAAAACATAGGTTTCAGGGACGTTATAGTTAGTTGGACATTTCACTCATACAAAACCAGAGAAATTCCGCCGTTATAGTTAGTTCAGCTAACTATAACTCGCGCCCCCGCAATGCACTGCTGATGACGTCACATATTACATCATTCATGACATGGTCAGTGACATCACTGATGACATCACTGATGACATCTCAAATGACATCACTGATGACATCACTAATGACATCCTCCAGTGACTGTGTGTTTCTATAAAGTTTAAATATGTTTTAAAAATATATGCCAAGGTGTATTGAAGAATGAGTGGGTGTATAAGTGTCTGGATGGAGGATTTAGTAGGTGCGTGACTGACTGTATAAGTGAGTGATTAAATGTGTCTTACTGAATGCATGGGTTAGTGACTAAACTGTGTGAATGTCTGTATCAGTCTGTCTGTTGTTGTGTAAGCTGCTGCATGGGTTGGTGAGTAGCTACATGAGCGTCTATACGGGTTATTGATTGGTTGCCTGAGTATTTTTATGGGTGCCTGAGTGTGTGTGTGGGTGAGTGGGAGGTGTGTGACTCTTTGCATAGATGTGTGAGTGGTTGATTCACTGGGTGTATGGGTTCAAGAGTGCATGTGGAAACAGCTGTATGGGTGGGTGAGTGGGTGTATGGGTGTGTTGGTGAGTGAATGGATGTCTCTGTGGTACATGTGCAAGTAACTACATATGTAAAAGGCAGTATATGTTAGTGATGGTGTATATAAATAACTATATGTGAGAGTGAGTGATTGTGAGAGTGGCTGTATGGATGAGTGTGTACTTGTATCAGTGATTGTATAAGAGAGTAAGTATGCGTTAGTATCTGTATGAATAAGTGAGGTGGTGTGTGTATAACTGTATAGGTGAGTAAATGGAAGTGTGATTGATTCTTTGCATGACTGAGTAGGTGTGTGAGTAACTCTGGATGAGTGGCGGTGTGTGAGTGTCTGTATAGGTGTATGAGTGCATATGATAGTGTTGTAAGGATGAGTGACTACATGTATGAGTGACTGTATGGGTGAATGAGTGGATGTGTGTGTAGACCTAGGAATCAGTGAGTGTGTATGTAGCAACTGGTATTGGTGTGTCTATGGTTTCGAAAATGGTAGTCTGTATTTTAGAGTGGGTGTATCAAAGGTTATATTAGGGTGTGCGGAGGTGCATCAGATTTTCACGTGGATGATGTCATCAGTGATGTCATCAGTGATGTTATTTGAGATGTCATCAGTGATGTCACTGACCATGTCATGAATTATGTAATATGTGACGTCATCAGCAGTGCATTGCGGGGGCGCGAGTTATAGTTAGCTGAACTAACTATAACAGCGGAATTTCTCTGGTTTTGTATGAGTGAAATGTCCAACTAACTATAACGTCCCTGAAACCTATGGTTTTTTCAGTGAATTTCTAAGGTTTTTTAAATGCTAATTTCTAACTATAACGTCCCTGAAACCTTTGGTTTTTTCAGTGAATTTCAAAGGTTTTTTAAATGCTAATTTCTAACTATAACGTCCCTGAAACCTATGGTTTTTTCAGTGATTTCAAAGGTTTTTTAAATGCTAATTTCTAACTATAACATACCAGTCGCGTTTCCAGAGGGGTGGAGAAAGGTGAGCGTGGCCTCCGAAACACCTCTTAGCAATCCCACTGTGTGGGATTTACTGGAGGTAACAGGAGGAGTAGTTAGCCCTCAACATCAACCTTGGGGGCCAACTACCCCTTTTACTACCACCAGTAAGTCCCACACAGCAGGATTGCTAATTTCTTATATCAGGCCCCGCCCCCTCCCTGCACCACTGTGCAAACACGCCCCCTAGCACGTTGTAAGTTGGGGGATTAAGTCCCCTTGAATCCTGAGGGTCCCTGGGGGCCAACTAGCCCACTAGGTACCTCCAGTAAGTGCCACAGAGCTGCTTTGCAGAGATGTGGTCCAAGGCCACGCCCTTTTTTACACCTCTCTGCAACGCAGCTCTGTGGCACTTACTGGAGGTACTTGGTGGGCTAGTTGGCCCCCAGGGACCCTCAGGATTGAAGGGGAATTAATCCCCCAACTTAAAACGCACCACAGGGCGCGTTTGCACAGTCCCCTTGAATCCTTAGGGTCCCTGGGGGCCAATTAGCCCACCAGGTACCTCCAGTAAGCACCACAGGGCTGCATTGCAGAGAGGTGGTCCAAGGCCACGCCCCTTTTTACACCTCTCTGCAAGCAGACTACAAAGTCTAGCATGCTTTGTAAGAACGTGTACCTGAACGGCCCACTGGGGGCAATAACTAATAGAATTCAGCATGCAGCTTTAAATGCTTGGAGTTACCTGCGGAGACCAGCTATGCCACGCCTATGATTAAGGAGCAGGGGGCTCCGAAACCGGTCAGGCGCATTGAGTCAGGACTTAAAAGCTGGTTCCCCTCAAATAAAGATTCTTCTGAATAGCCGCTGTTGAGTGCGTTCTCAAGCTTTTGGGCAACTCTTGGAAATATATATATATATATATATATATATATATATATATATTATCTACTGGCGGTCGCCAGTAGATAGTTATAGTTAGGACCTATTTTCCATAGGAAATCCGCAACATTCTATTTGAAATAACGTTGGCGCCGGTTGACGAATCTTCGCGAAAGTTTCCAACTTGTTGGGGCGCTCCAGTCCGCTCCTATCCTGAAAGTCTCAAGGTGATTCGTTAAGCAGGGGCCGAGAAAAAAGGGGGTCCCAAAACGCGTTTTCCCCATTCATTTTTCCATAGGAACCTTTCATCGCAGCTACAGCCCGAACTGCTGAACGGAATTACACCAAATTTGGCAAAGAGGTAGCCCTTGGTTCAGTGTCGTGCCTTTTGCTTAAATGGTGTAAATCCGTTCAGTAGTTCCTGAGAAAATGAAAAGTAAAGTCACATATATATCTATGGCCGAGTAGGGTCCGCGTACCCTCCCGATCACGAGCTGCATGCTAATTGGCTGTCAGCACTCCAAATCAGGAAGTGTTGGCAGCCATTTTGTCCCTCGGTAGAACCGAGGGATAGAAACAAGTGCGCAAAGCGCAAAAAGGGGGCAGGGTAGAAACACCCTGACCCCCTAGGTCTGCTCAGGGGGTCCCACAAGGACCCCCTGGGCAGAAAAAAGCATTTAAAAAAAAAAAAATCGGCGGGATGCGCTTAGGGTGCGTGGATCCCGCCGTGATTAGAGGCACAGAAACAAGTGCGCAAAGCGCAACAAGGGGGCAGGGTAGAAACACCCTGACCCCCTAGATCTGCTCAGGGGGTCCCACAAGGACCCCCTGGGCAGAAAAAAGCATTTAAAAAAAAAAAAAAATCAGCAGGATTCGCTTAGGGTGCGCGGATCCCGCCAATAAAAAAAAAAAAACGAAGCGCGGTCTCCCGCGCTTTGATGCTATTTTGCCCCCGGGGGCATGCGGGGGTGTGTTTATAGTTTATGGGGGGCCTCTAAGGCCCCCCCAAGCCCCGGGGACCGCCACCCCCCGGGGTTTTAAAGAAAAAATGGTGCAGGAGGGGTCTCCGCCCTCCCGCAGCCCCGGGGACCGCCACCCCCGGGGCTTCTTTTTTAATTTTAATAACCTGTGTGGGGGCTCCAGCCCCACACGCCCCGTGGACCGCCACCTCCCGGGGCACTTAGAAAGAAATTTGGGGGTCCGTTTCGGACCCCGAAGCCCCGGGGACCACCACCTCCCGGGGCTGTGCAATTGAAGGGAGGGGGCCGTGCGGCCCCCTCCTGGAGCCTGTGGTGGCCCTGGGGACCGCCACCCCCAGGGCCGGCTCCTGCAGTGTCCCGGGGTGCCTACCCCCGGGACACTGCTGTTGCAATGGCAGGACGGGAGCCTCGCGGCTCCCGCCCTGCCATTGCAAACTTGCTTTGCTTCACCTGCTCTCGCTTCAATGAAGCAAAGCAGATTGCTTTTCCATAAGGGGAGCTGCATGTCAGCAGCTCCCCTTATGGAAAAGCAATGCCGGCTCCCGTAGGACGCTGGGAGCCGGCGGGACTGTGGGGGGATTGGGGACCCCCCCACAGTCCCCAACCAGAGGCCAGGCCCTGGGGGATGGGGTCCCCAGGGCCATTAGTGGCCCGGGAGGGGGGCCAAGCAGCCCCCCTACCCCCCCAAATTTTTTTTAAAAAAAGGGCAAGGCCGGCCCCGGGGGATGGGGTCCCCGGGGCCTTAAATGGCCTGAGGAGGGGGGCCACGCAGCCCCCCTCCAAAGATTTTAATTTTTAAAAAAAGAGGGCATGCCCCGTGGGATGGGGTCCCCGGGGTCAATAGAGGCCCAGGGAAGGGGGGCCACGCGGCCCCCTTCCCGTTTTTTTTTATTAAAAAAAAAAGAAAATCCTCAGGCCCCGGGGGATGGGGTCCCCGGGGCCAAAAGTGGCTGAGGGAAGGGGGCCACGCAGCCCCCTCCCATACAAAAAAAGAAGAAGAAAAAAAAGGCTGGCATCGTGCCGAGGCCCCGCCCCTTCCTTTACCACTCTGCAAACGCGCCCCCTGGCGCGTTTGCAGAGGGGAACGATTCCCCTTGAATACTGGGGGTCCCTGGGGCCAACTAGCCCACCAGGAACCTCCAGTATGCGCCAGGGAGCTGCGTTGCAGAGAGGTGTACAGAGGCCACGCCCCTTTTTACACCTCTCTGCAACGCAGCTCTGTGGCGCTTTTTGGAGGTACATGGTGGGCTAGTTGGACTCCAGGGACCCTCAGGATTCAAGGGGACTTAATCCCCCAACTTAAAACGCGCCACGGGGCGCGTTTGCACAGTGGTGAAGGGAGGGGGCGGGGCTTCAGGTGACGTGTGCAAACAGACCTCGTGGCGCGTTTTAAGATGGGGAATTAAATCCCCTTCAATCCTGAGGGTCCCTGGGGGCCAACTAGCTCACCAGGTACGTCCAGAAAGCGCCACAGAGCTGCGTTGCAGAGAGGTGCAAAAAGGGGCGTGGCCTCTGAACACCTCTCTGCAACGCAGCTCTCTGGTATCTGGTGGGCTAGTTGGCCCCTAGGGACCCTCGGGATTGAGGAGGAATTAATTCTCCAACTTAAAACGCGCCACAGGGCATGTTTGCAGACATGTCACCTCAGGCCCCACCCCCTTCCTTCACCATTGTGCAAATATTCCTCTAAAATCAGCCAAACTACGAATTCCGATTTACTCACCTGTTATCAGGAGAGACCTCAGTGCTGCATCTTTGAGCCCAGTACTGATCCTGAAAAGTAATTTTAACCGTACTTACCAGTAACTTGAATTTCCGTCCATAGGATATCATTGCCTGCTTTTTGCTGAAAAAGTTTCTAAGTGTCGATTTTTGAAACATACAAATATTCCTCTAAAATCAGCAGAACTACGAATTCCGATTTACTCACCTGTTATCAGGAGAGACCTCAGTGCTGCATCTTTGAGCCCAGTACTGATCCTCAAAAGTAATTTTAACCGTACTTACCAGTAACTTGAATTTCCTTCCATAGGCTAACATTGACTGGTTTCACTTGGAAATTCTTCTAAGTGTGGAGTTTTGGAACTTTATAATATTCCTCTAAAATCAGCCGAACTACGAATTCCGATTTACTCACCTGTTATCAGGAGAGAACCCAGTGCTGCACCTTTTAGCCCAGCACTGACCCTGAAAAGTAATTCTAACCGTACTTACCAGTAACTTGTATTTCCTTCCATTGGATATCATTGACTGGTTTCACTTGGAAATTCTTCTAAGTGTGGAGTTTTGGAACTTTATAATATTCCTGTAAAATCAGCCGAACTACGAATTCCGATTTACTCACCTGTTATCACGAGAGACCACAGTGCTGCATCTTTGAGCCCAGTACTGATCCTGAAAAGTAATTCTAACCGTACTTACCAGTAACTTGATTTTCCTTCCATAGGATATCATTGCCTGCTTTTTGCTGAAAAAGTTTCTAAGTGTCGATTTTTGAAACATACGAATATTCCTCTAAAATCAGCCGAACTACGAATTCCGATTTACTTACCTGTTATCAGGAGAGACCTCAGTGCTGCATCTTTGAGCCCAGTACTGATCCTGAAAAGTAATTCTAACCGTACTTACCAGTAACTTGAATTTCCTTCCATAGGCTAACATTGACTGGTTTCACTTGGAAATTCTTCTAAGTGTGGAGTTTTGGAACTTTATAATATTCCTCTAAAATCAGCCGAACTACGAATTCCGATTTACTCACCTGTTATCAGGAGAGAACCCAGTGCTGCATCTTTTAGCCCAGCACTGACCCTGAAAAGTAATTCTAACCGTACTTACCAGTAACTTGTATTTCCTTCCATAGGAATCCATTGTCTGGTTTTCAGCAGAAAAGTTTCAAAGTGTCGATTTTCACAAACTACAAATATTCCTGAAAAATCGCCTGTATGACTTAAACGCATTCTTTCAACTGTTTAAAGGAGATGCACCAGTGCTGGATCCAGGATCCACCACTGAGTAAGAAAAAGTAACGATAACACTACTTACCTGCTAAGTGAATTTCCTCCCATAGGATAACATAGGTGATTCTATGTGAAAAAGTTTCTAAGTGTCAACTTTTAAAATACAATAATATTCCTTAAAAATCACTACTGTAACCAAAACGCTTTTACTCAACTGTTTACAGGAGATGTCCCAGGACTGAATCTAGGATCCAGTCCTGTGGTTAGAAAAGTAATCCATAAAGTAACTAATTGCATTTAACTAGAAATTCACATTGAGCTCAATCTTGCATTGTGTTTGAAATTGTGTTGCCCATTGCAACAACTGTAACTACTGTACTTAAAAGTCTATTGCCTATTTGCAAAGTATTTAAACTAAAGTAATTCATTCTGAGAAAGTATATTTTGTAATGTAATGTATAATGTAATTACAATGTAATTTAAAAAATAAAATATCTAAAAATGAATAGTTAAAAAAATGTAGTAAATCAGTATCAACAAAAATAAATATAACAATTAATACATTTAAAAATTGTCATTTACAAAACCTTTGAAATTCACTGAAAAAAACCATAGGTTTCAGACATGTTATAGTTAGGAATTAGCATTTAAAAACCTTTGAAATTCACTGAAAAAACCATAGGTTTTAGGGACAGTTATAGTTAGAAATTAGCATTTAAAAAACCTTTGAAATTCACTGAAAAAACCATAGGTTTCAGACACGTTATAGTTAGAAATTAGCATTTAAAAAACCTTTGAAATTCACTGAAAAAACCATAGGTTTTAGGAAAGTTATAGTTAGTTGGACATTGCACTCGTACAAAACCCGTGAAATTCCCCCATTATAGTTAGTTCAGCTAACTATAAGTCGCGCCCCGCAATGCACTGCTGATGACGTCACATATTACATCACTCATGACATGGTCAGTGACATCACTGATGACATCACTGATGACATCTCAAATGACATCACTGATGACATCACTGATGACATCATCCACGTGATAATCTGATGCACCTCCTCACACCCTAATATAACCTTTGATACACCCACTCTAAATTACAGACTGCCATTTGCAAAACCATAGACACTCCAACACCAATAACTACATACCCACTCACTGATTCTTAGGTCTACACACAGATCCACTCACTCACCCATACAGTCACTCATACTTACGGTCACTCAGTACAGGACTATCATATGCACTCATACTCCTATATAGACACTCAAACACCACCACTCATCCATAGAGGTACTCACACACCTAGTCAGTCATGCAAATAATTAAACACACTGCCATTTACTGACCTATACAGTTATACACACACCAGCTCACTTACTCATACAAATACTAGCACATTCTTACGCTCTTATACAATCACTGATACAAGCACACACTCATCCATACAGTCACTCTCACAATCACACACTCTCGCTTATAGCTATTTATATACTCCAATACACATATATACTGCCTTTCACATATGTAGTTACTCACACATGTACCACTGGGACATACATTCACTCACTAACACACTCTTACACACACTTACCCACCCATACAGTCTATCACAGATGCACTCTTGAAACCATCCACCCAGTGAATCACCCACTCACACATCTATGCACAGAGTCACACACACCCCACCCACACAAACACTCAGGCACCCATACAGATACACAGACAACCAATCAATAACTCATATAGACACTCATGTAGCTATTCACAAACCCATGCAGCCACTTACACAGCAACAGACAGACGGATACAGACATTCACCCAGTTTAGTCACTAACCCATGCATTCAGTAAGATACGTTTATTCACTCACTTATAGAGTTAGTCACGCACCTACTAAATCATCCATACAGACACTTATACACCCACTCATTCTTCAATACGCCTTTCCCTATATATATTAAAAATATTTAAACTTTACAGAAACACACAGTCACTGGATGATGTCATCAGTGATGTCATTTGAGATGTCATCAGTGATGTCACTGACCATGTCATGAGTGATGTAATATGTGACGTCATCAGCAGTGCATTGCGGGCGCGAGTTATAGTTAGCTGAACTAACTATAACGGGGGAATTTCACGGGTTTTGTACGAGTGCAATGTCCAACTAACTATAACTTTCCCTAAAACCTATGGTTTTTTCAGTGAATATATATATATACATTAGAAGAAAAATGCGGAATGCTGGTGTGCCGCCCAATCGCTGGTGGTGCTCAGAAACATCTCTACAGCAAGCGCTAATGTATCAAGAAATGTTCCAAACTCCGATAGGAGAATGAAAGCCGGCATTTGAAGTCAGGGGAATCAAGCCAGTTTATTTGGTTAGGTTACCTCGGGCGCAGGAACAAAGAGACATGTTTCGGCAGTACAACTGCCTTTCTCTTTTCTTGATATATATATGATATATATATATATATATATATATACTACACTCTACAGAACTCCCTCTATGACGCTCCACTGTATGCCACTCAACTCTGCACCACTCCACTTTACACTATTTCACTCTACTCCACTGCAATCCATGCCATTCTACAGCACACCATGCTACAACATTACCCTCTTCGACCCTCCACTCTACACCACTTCCCTTCACTGAATGCCATAACACTGTACACTATTCCACTCTACGTTCCTCCACTCTACGCCACACCACTCTACGCAATTCCAATGTATGCCACTCCACTCAACGCTATTGTACTCTATGCTACTCCACTCTATGCCACTCCACTCAATGTCACTCCACATTACCAATCCACTGTGCGCTACTCCACTCTACGCCACTCCACTGTCTGCCGCTCTATTGTACAACACTCCACTGTATGCCGCTACACTCTGTGCCATCCATGCTGTGCCATTCCACTCTATATTATTTCCCCAAAAATACTCTATGCCATTTCACTGTACGCCACTGCATTCTACAACACTCCACTCACCGCTATTCCACTCTACAACACTTGATGTGAGTCCTGCCATGTCTGTAGACTGTTTGCTTGGTAATAACCTTGAGCACATTACTTGAAGGAATTGGAGCTCGAGGCTCCTATAGCGATGTTGGGGTTACCTCACTTGATTTGTGCAACGACAATATCCATGGCTGCCCAGAATGGGAGTCAAAAAGGGTTGGAGCCTGGAACAATGGCAAGAAGGAGAAAGGCAGAGGGCATGGAAAACCAGCCCCTCAATGTACTCCCATTAACATGGATGGGGTACCTGCAGTGACCACCCCAAAGTCCACTGAGGAGGGCATTGCTTCCATTGGTGACCTGACTACACTTGCTGGGTGGCATGTAGAAGGAGGACCCATCAAGGAGAAGTTTTGTAGGGCACAAAGGGAGTGTCCAACCCTTGTGGGTCTGAGGCATCAGGCTGAAGCCCAGGCAGCAGGTGATGCCTCAGGGAGTCATCACAGTTACTGGGAGGACAACCTCCTTTACAGTGAGCCTAAGGTTCCTGTGCATGGGACAGGAAGGGCCCTGGTGGTCACCCAATGCTACAGGTCCTTCCTACTGGATCAGGCTCATGGAGTTCCCCAGGCAGGACACCTGGGCCAAGACAAGACCTTTGCTAGGCTTGTCCCACACTTTTATAGCCTGAGGATCAAGAATTCCTCAGATGCATTCTGTAGGACTTGTGTAACCCGCCAGGCCAGTGGGAAGGCAGGGCAAAGGCTTAAAGCACCCCTTAATCCCTTGCCTATCTTTATTATTATTAATATTACAAAACACGAATAAAGTGCATGGCTACCCAAAAGCATCCCAGCACCAGCAGTGTCGCACAGAAAATAGACTTAGTAGCCTATGGTGCAGCGTTCTGGTACAGCCAGGTTTTAAGGAGCTTCCGAAAGGGAAGGTATTGAGTCACTGAGCAAAGATGAAGGGGGAGGGCATTCCAAAGTCTAGCGTCATTGCATGAAATGGAACGGCCTCCATACCTTTCCTTTTTTATTCTGAGAACTAATGCTAAGAATAAGTTGGCTGATCGTAAACTTTTTCCAGGACGATAGAAAGAGATGAGAGAATGATTGATCGGGGGACCTTTGCCCAGAGTGTCTTGTGAGCTATGCACTGGTATTTTAACTTTATTCCATCAGTTATTGGCAGCCAATGGCATACCCTTTGAGCGGGTGGGCATCGATGTTGTTGGGCCTATGGCCTATGGCTCATCAGGCTGCTTCAGGCAACAGGTTTATTCTGGTTCTGGTGGATCATTTCATTTGGTACTCAGAGGCAATGCAATCCCTCTGAGGACCATGGCTGCTCCTGCAGTGGCAAAAGCCCTGCTGGGGATTTTACCAGAGTGAGTTTCCCCAAGGAGATTGTGTCTGACAAGGTCACAAACATCATGTCTGTATACATGCAGTCAATGTGGAAGGAGTGTGTGGTAACCTACAAGTTCTCCACCCCTTACCATCCACAAAGGGGTTTGTTAAAAGATTCAACAAGATGCTAAAGGGTATGATTAGAGACCTACCTGAGGCCCTGAGGAATTTAGTGGGACCTCCTCTTGCCATGCATGTTCTTTGCCTACAGGGATGTACCACAGATGGGAGTGGCCTTTAGCCCTTTGAGCTTCTGTACAGGCATTCTGTTAGCGGACCTCTGAGTTTGGTGAAGGAGGGGTGGGAGCAAGCTCACAGGAATATTCCTCAGTATGTAGTAGCTACATGCGGGCTTTCAGAAGCCAAATGGCTTTGTTGTGGAAGAAAATTTCTGACAACTTGGAAGCCATCTAGGAGGTCATGAAGCAGTGGCATGACCAAAATTCTACCAATATAGAATTGACTTCCTGGACAGAAAGTGTTGGTGATAAAACCATTGGAGCCTAGGGCCCTTCAGTACCTCTAGACTAGGCCCTATGAGTTGATTGAGAAGAAGGGTAAGGCCACCTACCTGGTGGATCTCAAGCCCCCTAGGTAGCCCAACAGGGTGCTCCATATCAATCGCCTCAAACCCTACTATGAGAGGTCTGAGCTCACCATGCTGTTGGTGACGGTATTCAGATAAAATAACAAAAATGTAATATCGACCTACAGGAATATTGAGTTGGAAATATCGTCAGACAGAAATATCGTCAGCAAGAATATTGTTGACAATAATATAGATTTTGAGGTAAATAACATAGAAAGTGTTAATATCGATTACAAAATATCTATGTTGTTATTATCAATGTTAAAAATATTGTTGTTGATAATATCGATTTTTAATTATTTTTATGTATTTTACTATATATTTTAATTGTTTATGTTTTAAATTATTTATCGAAATATTAATGTTTTTAATATAGTTTGTGGATTTTTAGTACTCTTTAAATTTAATTTAACAGTTTTTTGTATTTTTTAGTACCGTAGCAGGTTGTGGGGTTTATAGGGGTATACCGTGGGAAGTAAAATATTTATAATTAATGAATCATTCCTTTTATTATAATTGATAATTATTAATGTTAGTTGCATAATTACATAATTTTTTTTATTTGCGTTTTAGGTGTAGGTTGTGGGTTTAGTAGGAGTATAAGGTGGGAAGTAAATTAATTATAATTAATTAATAATTATTTAATTGATAATAGTCAAGTAAATTGTGTACTAAATAAAAAAATATATTTTGTATAGTTTATTGTATTTGTATGGGCAAAGGGTGTGCAGGAAATTAATTATAGTATTAAATTAATGTTAATATATAGAAATTAATTGATAATTTTGTAAATTATGTAATTAAGATATTGTTTGTGTTATATATTAGGCAACTGTTGTCTTTGTATGAGTAAAGGGTGAGGAGATAATTAAATATAATTAATTTGTTATTAGTTAATTATTATTAATTGTTTAATTGATAATTATATAAATTATGAAATTAACATGTTCATAAATATGTATATTAGGTGTGGGTTGTTTGTTTTCTAAGAATAAAGGGTGGAAAGGTAATTACATTCAATTAATTTATTGTTAGGTAATTATTATTAATATTTTAAATGCTAATTAATTACGTAAAATGTGTACATTGTATAATTTAATAAATATATTTCAGGTGTGTGTTGTGTAGTATGTAGAAGTATAGGTTAGGAAGTTACTTAACTAATGAGAAATGCAAAAATATTTAAATATTTTGAAAATGTTAGTTTTTAATTATGTTATGTGTTCATTGAGTTGTGCTCTTTTATTTAAAAAATATTGTCTTTATTGTTATTATTTTGGGAATATAGTTTCGTATTTAAATTATAATTATATGTGTATTATGTATAATATTATTAAAGATTGTAATTAATATGTAATTTGTTTATTTTTAAATAAAATAGTATATATCATTTTTGCCATTTAAATATTAAAACTTTTGTTATTTAGTAATGTTTTTAAAATGTTTAAAGTGAACTACTGTGTGAATAATGTTGCATTCAGTGTAGTGGGAATAGTACATTTTACCTTCTGCAATCCAACACTTTCCCTACTGTTGCACTGACTGGAGTGGGAATAGTACATTTTACCCCTCTGCAATCCAACACTTTCCCTACTGTTGCACTGACTGGAGTGGGAATAGTACATTTTACCCCTCTGTAATCCAACACTTTCTCTATGGTTGCACTGACTGGTGTGAGAATAGTAAATTTTTCTACTCTGCAAGCCAACACTTTCCCTACTGTTGCACTGACTGGAGTGGGAATAGTAAATGTTACCCTTCCGCAATCCAACACTTTCCCTACTGTTGCACTGATTGGAGTGGGAATAGTAAATTTAACTCCTCCGGAATCCAACACTTTCCCTACTGTTGCGCTGGCTGGAGTGGGAATAGCAAATTTTAATCCTCCACAATCCAACACTTTCCCTACTGTTGCACTGACTGGAGTGGGAATAGTGCATTGTACGCCTCTGAAATCCAATACTTTCTCTACTGTTGCACTGACTGGAGTGGGAATAGTACATTTTACCCCTTTGCAATACAAAACACTTTCTCTACTATTGCACTGACTACAGTGGGAATAGTACATTTTACCCTTTCCCAATCCAACACTTTCCCTACTGTTGCATTGAGTGGAGTGGGAATAGTAAATTTTACCCCTGTGCAATTCAACGCTTTCCCTACTGTTGCATTTATTGAAGAGGGAAAAGTAATTTGTACTTAATTTTTTTGTACTGTTTTATAAATTGGGTGGCTATACAATGAGATACAAAAGGGGATGATGGACGGAACGTTTGAGCCAATCAAACACTCACCCCCAGTCAACTGATCTGGGTTTAATCCATCATCATTCTTTAGCTCACTCCACCACCCCAGTTCAGACATGGCCATATGCAAATCAGTCTGACCCTGTGCCTCATGGGAACAGTCCAGCCCGAACTGCCAAGCCATGTCTTCCCTGGACCGGAAACAAGCATCCTAGGACCGGTTTCTGGCATTCCAGCCGTCATCAGCCAGGCTTGCTTGAATCCAGTGGCAAAGTGAGCAAGGGACCCACGTCTGGGCATACCCCCGCCAACTTAGGGCGAACAAGCGATACAAAAGGGGATGATGGACGGAACGTTTGAGCCAATCAAACACTCACCCCCAGTCAACTGATCTGGGTTTAATCCATCATCATTCTTTAGCTCACTCCACCACCCCAGTTCAGACATGGCCATATGCAAATCAGTCTGACCCTGTGCCTCATGGGAACAGTCCAGCCCGAACTGCCAAGGCATGTCTTCCCTGGACCGGAAACAAGCATCCTAGGACCGGTTTCTGGCATTCCAGCCGTCATCAGCCAGGCTTGCTTGAATCCAGTGGCAAAGTGAGCAAGGGACCCACGTCTGGGCATACCCCCGCCAACTTAGGGGCGAACAAAGCGATACAAAGGGGATGATGGACGGAACGTTTGAGCCAATCAAACACTCACCCCCAGTCAACTGATCTGGGTTTAATCCATCATCATTCTTTAGCTCACTCCACCACCCCAGTTCAGACATGGCCATATGCAAATCAGTCTGACCCTGTGCCTCATGGGAACAGTCCAGCCCGAACTGCCAAGCCATGTCTTCCCTGGACCGGAAACAAGCATCCTAGGACCGGTTTCTGGCATTCCAGCCGTCATCAGCCAGGCTTGCTTGAATCCAGTGGCAAAGTGAGCAAGGGACCCACGTCTGGGCATACCCCCGCCAACTTAGGGCGAACAAGCGATACAAAAGGGGATGATGGACGGAACGTTTGAGCCAATCAAACACTCACCCCCAGTCAACTGATCTGGGTTTAATCCATCATCATTCTTTAGCTCACTCCACCACCCCAGTTCAGACATGGCCATATGCAAATCAGTCTGACCCTGTGCCTCATGGGAACAGTCCAGCCCGAACTGCCAAGCCATGTCTTCCCTGGACCGGAAACAAGCATCCTAGGACCGGTTTCTGGCATTCCAGCCGTCATCAGCCAGGCTTGCTTGAATCCAGTGGCAAAGGGAGCAAGGGACCCACGTCTGGGCATACCCCGCCAACTTAGGGCGAACAAAGCGATACAAAAGGGGATGATGGACGGAACGTTTGAGCCAATCAAACACTCACCCCAGTCAACTGATCTGGGTTTAATCCATCATCATTCTTTAGCTCACTCCACCACCCCAGTTCAGACATGGCCATATGCAAATCAGTCTGACCCTGTGCCTCATGGGAACAGTCCAGCCCGAACTGCCAAGCCATGTCTTCCCTGGACCGGAAACAAGCATCCTAGGACCGGTTTCTGGCATTCCAGCCGTCATCAGCCAGGCTTGCTTGAATCCAGTGGCAAAGTGAGCAAGGGACCCACGTCTGGGCATACCCCCGCCAACTTAGGGCGAACAAAGCGATACAAAAGGGGATGATGGACGGAACGTTTGAGCCAATCAAACACTCACCCCAGTCAACTGATCTGGGTTTAATCCATCATCATTCTTTAGCTCACTCCACCACCCCAGTTCAGACATGGCCATATGCAAATCAGTCTGACCCTGTGCCTCATGGGAACAGTCCAGCCCGAACTGCCAAGCCATGTCTTCCCTGGAACGGAAACAAGCATCCTAGGACCGGTTTCTGGCATTCCAGCCGTCATCAGCCAGGCTTGCTTGAATCCAGTGGCAAAGTGAGCAAGGGACCCACGTCTGGGCATACCCCCGCCAACTTAGGGCGAACAAAGCGATACAAAAGGGGATGATGGACGGAACGTTTGAGCCAATCAAACACTCAACCCCAGCCATGTCTGAACTGGGGTGGTGAAGTGAGCTAAAGAATGATGATGGATTAAACCCAGATCAGTTGACTGGGGGTGAGTGTTTGATTGGCTCAAACGTTCCGTCCTTCATCCCCTTTTGTATCGCTTTGGTCGCCCTAAGTTGGCGGGGGTATGCCCAGACGTGGGTCCCTTGCTCACTTTGCCACTGGATTCAAGCAAGCCTGGCTGATGATGGCTGAAATGCCAGAAACCGGTCCTAGGATGCTTGTTTCCGGTCCAGGAAGACATGGCTTGGCAGTTCGGGCTGGACTGTTCCCATGAGGCACAGGGTCAGACTGATTTGCATATGGCCATGTCTGAACTGGGGTGGTGAAGTGAGCTAAAGAATGATGATGGATTAAACCCAGATCAGTTGACTGGGGGTGAGTGTTTGATTGGCTCAAACGTTCCGTCCATCATCCCCTTTTGTATCGCTTTGGTCGCCCTAAGTTGGCGGGGTATGCCCAGACGTGGGTCCCTTGCTCACTTTGCCACTGGATTCAAGCAAGCCTGGCTGATGACTGGCTGAAATGCCAGAAACCGGTCCTAGGATGCTTGTTTCCGGTCCAGGGAAGACATGGCTTGGCAGTTCGGGCTGGACTGTTCCCATGAGGCACAGGGTCAGACTGATTTGCATATGGCCATGTCTGAACTGGGGTGGTGAAGTGAGCTAAAGAATGATGATGGATTAAACCCAGATCAGTTGACTGGGGGTGAGTGTTTGATTGGCTCAAACGTTCCGTCCATCATCCCCTTTTGTATCGCTTTGGTCGCCCTAAGTTGGCGGGCGTATGCCCAGACGTGGGTCCCTTGCTCACTTTGCCACTGGATTCAAGCAAGCCTGGCTGATGACGGCTGAAATGCCAGAAACCGGTCCTAGGATGCTTGTTTCGGTCCAGGGAAGACATGGCTTGGCAGTTCGGGCTGGACTGTTCCCATGAGGCACAGGGTCAGACTGATTTGCATATGGCCATGTCTGAACTGGGGTGGTGAAGTGAGCTAAATAATGATGATGGATTAAACCCAGATCAGTTGACTGGGGGTGAGTGTTTGATTGGCTCAAACGTTCCGTCCATCATCCCCTTTTGTATCGCTTTGGTCGCCCTAAGTTGGCGGGGTATGCCCAGACGTGGGTCCCTTGCTCACTTTGCCACTGGATTCAAGCAAGCCTGGCTGATGACGGCTGAAATGCCAGAAACCGGTCCTAGGATGCTTGTTTCCGGTCCAGGAAGACATGGCTTGGCAGTTCGGGCTGGACTGTTCCCATGAGGCACAGGGTCAGACTGATTTGCATATGGCCATGTCTGAACTGGGGTGGTGAAGTGAGCTAAAGAATGATGATGGATTAAACCCAGATCAGTTGACTGGGGGTGAGTGTTTGATTGGCTCAAACGTTCCGTCCATCATCCCCTTTGTATCGCTTTGGTCGCCCTAAGTTGGCGGGTATGCCCAGAGTGGGTCCCTTGCTCACTTTGCCACTGGATTCAAGCAAGCCTGGCTGATGACGGCTGAAATGCCAGAAACCGGTCCTAGGATGCTTGTTTCCGGTCCAGGGAAGACATGGCTTGGCAGTTCGGGCTGGACTGTTCCCATGAGGCACAGGGTCAGACTGATTTGCATATGGCCATGTCTGAACTGGGGTGGTGAAGTGAGCTAAAGAATGATGATGGATTAAACCCAGATCAGTTGACTGGGGGTGAGTGTTTGATTGGCTCAAGCGTTCCGTCCATCATCCCCTTTTGTATCGCTTTGGTCACCCTAAGTTGGCGGGGTATGCCCAGACGTTTGTCCCTTGCTCACTTTGCCACTGGATTCAAGCAAGCCTGGCTGATGACGGCTGAAATGCCAGAAACCGGTCCTAGGATGCTTGTTTCCGGTCCAGGGAAGACATGGCTTGGCAGTTCGGGCTGGACTGTTCCCATGAGGCACAGGGTCAGACTGATTTGCATATGGCCATGTCTGAACTGGGGTGGTGAAGTGAGCTAAAGAATGATGATGGATTAAACCCAGATCAGTTGACTGGGGGTGAGTGTTTGATTGGCTCAAACGTTCCGTCCATCATCCCCTTTTGTATCGCTTTGGTCGCCCTAAGTTGGCGGGGGTATGCCCAGATGTGGGTCCCTTGCTCACTTTGCCACTGGATTCAAGCAAGCCTGGCTGATGACGGCTGAAATGCCAGAAACCGGTCCTAGGATGCTTGTTTCCGGTCCAGGGAAGACATGGCTTGGCAGTTCGGGCTGGACTGTTCCCATGAGGCACAGGGTCAGACTGATTTGCATATGGCCATGTCTGAACTGGGGTGGTGAAGTGAGCTAAAGAATGATGATGGATTAAACCCAGATCAGTTGACTGGGGGTGAGTGCTTGATTGGCTCAAACGTTCCGTCCATCATCCCCTTTTGTATCGCTTTGGTCGCCCTAAGTTGGCGGGGTATGCCCAGACGTGGGTCCCTTGCTCACTTTGCCACTGGATTCAAGCAAGCCTGGCTGATGACGGCTGAAATGCCAGAAACCGGTCCTAGGATGCTTGTTTCCGGTCCAGGGAAGACATGGCTTGGCAGTTCGGGCTGGACTGTTCCCATGAGGCACAGGGTCAGACTGATTTGCATATGGCCATGTCTGAACTGGGGTGGTGAAGTGAGCTAAAGAATGATGATGGATTAAACCCAGATCAGTTGACTGGGGGTGAGTGTTTGATTGGCTCAAACGTTCCGTCCATCATCCCCTTTTGTATCGCTTTGGTCGCCCTAAGTTGGCGGGGTATGCCCAGACGTGGGTCCCTTGCTCACTTTGCCACTGGATTCAAGCAAGCCTGGCTGATGACGGCTGAAATGCCAGAAACCGGTCCTAGGATGCTTGTTTCCGGTCCAGGGAAGACATGGCTTGGCAGTTCGGGCTGGACTGTTCCCATGAGGCACAGGGTCAGACTGATTTGCATATGGCCATGTCTGAACTGGGGTGGTGAAGTGAGCTAAAGAATGATGATGGATTAAACCCAGATCAGTTGACTGGGGGTGAGTGTTTGATTGGCTCAAACGTTCCGTCCATCATCCCCTTTTGTATCGCTTTGGTCACCCTAAGTTGGCGGGGGTATGCCCAGACGTGGGTCCCTTGCTCACTTTGCCACTGGATTCAAGCAAGCCTGGCTGATGACGGCTGAAATGCCAGAAACCGGTCCTAGGATGCTTGTTTCCGGTCCAGGGAAGACATGGCTTGGCAGTTCGGGCTGGACTGTTCCCATGAGGCACAGGGTCAGACTGATTTGCATATGGCCATGTCTGAACTGGGGTGGTGAAGTGAGCTAAAGAATGATGATGGATTAAACCCAGATCAGTTGACTGGGGGTGAGTGTTTGATTGGCTCAAACGTTCCGTCCATCATCCCCTTTTGTATCGCTTTGGTCGCCCTAAGTTGGCGGGGTATGCCCAGACGTGGGTCCCTTGCTCACTTTGCCACTGGATTCAAGCAAGCCTGGCTGATGACGGCTGAAATGCCAGAAACCGGTCCTAGGATGCTTGTTTCCGGTCCAGGGAAGACATGGCTTGGCAGTTCGGGCTGGACTGTTCCCATGAGGCACAGGGTCAGACTGATTTGCATATGGCCATGTCTGAACTGGGGTGGTGAAGTGAGCTAAAGAATGATGATGGATTAAACCCAGATCAGTTGACTGGGGGTGAGTGTTTGATTGGCTCAAACGTTCCGTCCATCATCCCCTTTTGTATCGCTTTGGTCGCCCTAAGTTGGCGGGGGTATGCCCAGACGTGGGTCCCTTGCTCACTTTGCCACTGGATTCAAGCAAGCCTGGCTGATGACGGCTGAAATACCAGAAACCGGTCCTAGGATGCTTGTTTCCGGTCCAGGGAAGACATGGCTTGGCAGTTCGGGCTGGACTGTTCCCATGAGGCACAGGGTCAGACTGATTTGCATATGGCCATGTCTGAACTGGGGTGGTGAAGTGAGCTAAAGAATGATGATGGATTAAACCCAGATCAGTTGACTGGGGGTGAGTGTTTGATTGGCTCAAACGTTCCGTCCATCATCCCCTTTTGTATCGCTTTGGTCGCCCTAAGTTGGCGGGGGTATGCCCAGACGTGGGTCCCTTGCTCACTTTGCCACTGGATTCAAGCAAGCCTGGCTGATGGCGGCTGAAATGCCAGAAACCGGTCCTAGGATGCTTGTTTCCGGTCCAGGGAAGACATGGCTTGGCAGTTCGGGCTGGACTGTTCCCAAGAGGCACAGGGTCAGACTGATTTGCATATGGCCATGTCTGAACTGGGGTGGTGAAGTGAGCTAAAGAATGATGATGGATTAAACCCAGATCAGTTGACTGGGGGTGAGTGTTTGATTGGCTCAAACGTTCCGTCCATCATCCCCTTTTGTATATACAATGAGGCCGATTACGATGTCGGTCAGAAAGCCTCCGACCGCTGGTCGGAAGGTTTCCTACCGTGGTCGGAGGCTTTCCGACCGAAACGGTTGGTTTGCCGTCCAACTGCCTGAATATGATGTCGGCGGTCGGAACGTAAACCGGCCGGTCATTCCGGCGTGGTTCCGACTGGCTCTCGGAGTCTTCTGGCCGGTCGGAACCGCACCGTAATCCCCTATGGATGGGGTTTCAGCTGTCGGGATTATGATGTCGGTTTCCCACAGACTTTCCGTGCTGGCCTTTCCGACACGGAGAGGCTGTCGGAAAGTGACTTTGGGGGCCCCTAGCAGGGCCCCCTTGCCTCCGCAGTCTACAGTTGGTGGTCGAGAGGGTACCTAAGTTACCCTCCTGTAAAACCCTGCACTGTGTGGCAGGCACCATGGGGTACCTGCCACAGGGTGTAGGGTTTTTCACACACACCCATTTCTCTATAGAATCCTGTATTATGGCCGTAACACAAGCTCCCATGGAGAAAAGTGAGTATGCAACCGAACAGTGTTTGGTCGCATTGTAATCAGGCCCTCAGAACCACCGACTGGAGGTTGGTCAGTCCCGAGTCCGAGACGGTGTTGGTCGGAGGCAACTCTGACCGACATCGTAATAAGCCCCTTTATGTATTATTTGTAGAATTTTATAGTTTAGTTTTTATTAATTACATTTATATTATTATATTTTTGTTTGGTCAAAATTATAATATTTTTAGTTAGTAATACTTTTAATATGTAATATTTTTTTGTAATTTAAAAGTTGTATATTGTTTATTTTTTATTTGTAAATTAAATTGGTATGTTTTTAAATTTTTTATGTTATTGGGTATGTGTATATATAAATATATTGTTATATTATTCTATTAAAAACAATTCTTAAACTATCATATAAATTAAAATTATTAGTTTAATAATATTTTTAGATTAAATATATAGTTAAATGTATATATTAATATGTGTGTTTCATTTTTTCAAATAAGTATAATAGTTATTTATTTTGTTAAATTGATAAAATGTATGTAATTTTTATTATATTACCGTTACTTTTAAATATATTCAATAATTTTGTAGGACGATATTAGTGACCTTGATATTCTATCAGTGAACCGTTGGTGACAGATGGAGAAGACGAGGAAGAGAGTGAACCTCTTCCTGACTTCTTAGACTCCAAGCAGAAAGATGGCTCTGTGGAGGGAGTTATCCTTTCCCCCAGTCTAACTCCTGAACAGCAGAGAGGCTGCCACCAAGTGTAGGGACAGTACTTCTCTCTGTTCTACCTTATTCCTGGGACTACCCACCCATGTACCCATGATGTGGACACAGGGGACAACCTCCCTGTTAAGAATAAATCTCACAGCTGCTCGGATAAAGTGAGGGCCAGCATTAGAAGTGAAGTCTCTAAAATACTGGAATTGGAGTTGGTGGTGATAGAACCCTCAAGTAGCCCCTGGTCCAGTCCTGTGGTTCTGGTACCAAAAGCTGCCCCACCGGGCACCACACCTGAACTGTGGTTTTTTGTGGATTATAGAGGGCTAAACTCAGTGACAAAGACAGATGCTCATCCCATCCTCCCGCCTGATGCGCTAATTCACTGGTTAGGGGCTGCCCAGTACCTAAGTTCCTTTGATCTTACATCAGGGTACTGGCAGATCGCCATAAAAGAAGGTGCCAAGGAGAGGCACACCTTCTCCATTTCAGAGGGCCACTAGCAATTTTGTATGGTGCCCTTTGGACTCAGAAATGCCCCTGCCACCTTCAAAAGGTTGGTGAACCAGGTCCTTGCTGGTGTGGTGGCCTGCTCAGCTGCCTATCTGGATGAAGTAGTAGTCTACAGTAGCAACTGGAAGGACCACCTCTTCAACCTCCAGGAAGTGCTTCAGGCTCTGCAATGGCAGGCGTGACTATCAAGGCAAGTAAGTGACAGATAGGGCAGGGGTCTGTGGTATACTTGGGATAACTGGTGGACAGGGGTAATGTGCAACCCCTCCAGGCCAAAATAAAGACTGTCATGGCCTGGGAGCCCCTCAAAACCCAGACTGAGGTCAAAGCATTCTTTGGCCTTACTGGGCACTACAGGAGGTTTGTCCACAAGGATCCTCACTCAGCCCGACCCTCTTCAACGTCTACATGAGCCCCCTCGCAGCCATCGCACGCCGACACAACCTCAACATCATCTCCTACGCCGACGACACCCAGCTGATCCTCTCCCTCACCAACGACCCCACCACCGCCAGAGCCAACCTGCACGACGGGATGAGAGACGTCGCCGACTGGATGAGGAACAGCCGCCTTAAACTGAACTCAGACAAGACGGAAGTCCTCATCCTGGGCTCATCACCCTCCGCCTGGGACGACTCCTGGTGGCCCCCGGCCCTGGGCACCGCACCCAAGCCAACGGACCACGCACGCAACCTGGGCTTCATCCTGGACTCCTCCCTATCGATGACCAGACAAGTCAACGCCGTCTCATCTTCATGCTTCAACACCCTGCGCATGCTCCGCAAGATCTTCAGATGGATCCCCACTGAAACCAGGAAGACCGTCACCCAGGCACTCGTCACCAGCTGACTGGACTATGGGAACACCCTCTACGCCGGAACCACAGCCAAACTTCAAAAGAGACTCCAGCGCATCCAGAACGCCTCCGCACGACTCATCCTGGACATCCCCCGACACAGCCACATCACCGTACACCTGAAAGACCTGCACTGGCTCCCCGTCAGCAAGAGAATCACGTTCAGACTCCTCACCCACGCACACAAGGCCCTCCACGACCTGGGCCCAAAGTACCTCAACGACCGCATGTCCTTCTACACGCCCACACGCCAGCTACGATCAACCAGCCACGCCCTCGCCACCGTACCACGCATCCGCAGAACCACCGGCGGAGGAAGATCCTTCTCCTACCTGGCGGCCAAGACCTGGAACTCCCTCCCCACTCACCTTCGGCGAACCCAGGACCATCTCGCCTTCAGGAAGCAGCTCAAGACCTGGCTGTTCGAGCAGTAACTTACCCCCTCCCCCAGCGCCTTGAGACCCTCCCGGGTGAGTAGCGCGCTCTATAAATGCCGTGATTGATTGATTGATTGTCAAGGGATATGGCACCATTGTTGCCCCCTTGACGGAGCAGACTTCTAAGAAGCAGCCTAGAAATGTGTTTTTGACAGAAGCATGCCAAAAGGCATTTGACTCCCTGAAGCAGACCATGTGCACAGCCCCTGTACTCAAGGCCCCCGACTTCTCCAAGGAGCTTATCATTCAAACAGATGTCCCAGAATATGGCATAGGGGCAGTTTTATCACAGCCCAAGAGGGCCTGGACCAACCTGTAGCCTTCACCTCTAGGAGATTACTTCCCAGGGAACAGAGGTGGAGTGCTATAGCAAGGGAAGGTTTTGCTGTGGTCTGGGCACTGAAGAAGTTAAGACCATCCCTGTTTGGTACTCACTTCTTGTTTCAGACTGACCACAGGCCCCTCAGATGGCTCATGTAAATGAGGGGAACAAATCCAAAATTGTTGAGATGGTCCATTTCTCTACAGGGTATGAACTACAAGGTGGGACACAGACCAGGGGTAGACCATGCCAATGCTGATGATCTATCCAGGCTCTTCCACCTTATTGATGAAAATTTCCTAGATGTTGGGTAGATCTCCCCAGTTTCAGCTGGGGGGACACGAGTTAGACCTGTCATCCGTAGAGGTGTGCTCTTCCCCCACCGCCAAAATGTTTTGCCAACGTATCTCATCTTTTTGCTGTATTCTTTTGTCGGCCTTAGGACGCTGAACACTTTACCACTGCCCCAGTGCTAAAGTGCATGTGCTTCTACCCTAAACATGGTAACATTTGTATATACACAGTTGCCATATTTAGTTTACTTATAAGTTCCTTGTGAAGTGTGTGAGAAGTTGGCCTGGTATATGCTGTCCACTAGTTCTAGTGGGCACCTTGCACCAGTCCAAACAACCCCTTATGGAGATAGGTTAAAGACAACCTTTATTGAAAGCTATCCTAGTGGTAGCTATGGAGAGCAGCCTTCAGGCTAAGTCTTGAAGGAATGTAAAGCAGCTTGTTTTACCAGTCTATAATCTTTTGAGTGACCAAATGAAAGAGGACCACACCAGGTATATATATAAAGTATATGTATTTAGTCTTAAACACACCCCTCTAGTCTCTTTATGAGGCTAGAGTTCAAGTACATAGTTTACAAGTCCAATATCAACAGTAATAGCACAAATACACGTTTGGGCCCTAGGGGCGTACCAAACCATATACCAATAAAGTGGTATAAGAACCACGACTGAGCTAGACACGAGGCCTAGAGCCTGTAGAAGTGCTTGGACTACAAGGAACCACCCATGGTAGTGACACAGGGGACCCACGGGGGACGTGTGCAGTGTGGGAACAAAGCAGCGAATCACCATTAACTTCTATGGGGAAAGTCGCGGTTAGGTTTTTAAAAGGAAAGGACACTTAGAAGAGGACTTGGAGCAAACCCCTTTAGAACTAGGTCGTTCTAGAGTCAATACCCACGGGAGCACCGGAGTACTCGAGTTACCGCACCCAGGGAATCCGGGTGCATAGGTGTCTTTTGGTGTCGGGTTTCGTCGTCGTTTTCAATGGCGATCTGTGGCAGCAGGCTGCTGGCGACCAAATCGAAAGTGTCCGGGTGGATCCAAGAGTGGATCGAAGATCTGAAGGACCTGAAAGCAGAGGGGACAGAGTCTGGGTCACTAGCCAGTGACCAGGAAGGTGATGAGCAGATGCCCACCGATGTCGGGTGCTTCAGGTAGGTTGACGGTCATCTTGACTCTTCAGCCACGAGGTCCAGGAGGTGTCGACGACAACCAGGAGCTGGATTCGAGCTGTCCCACAACGTCTGTCGATTGCTGCGGTGTCGGCGACCGGATTGGACCCAACAAGCCTTGGCAACGGCAAGTCACGTGGAAACAAAGAAATGACGTTGATGCAGACCAGCAAGGTCTGGGGGACTCACCCAGCGAGGGAAAGTCAGGGCACGTCTGGAGCAACTAGGAAAGCCCAAGCAGAAGAAGAGTTGCCTTCGGGAGGGCCCACTAGCCAATGGACTAGCGACCGCGAAGGAGCCTCAAGTGGACGCACTTGGAGCTGGCTCACAGGACACTCGTGGAGTGGAGGCCAGTGATCTTCGGTGCAGTTGGTGCTGGAGGTAGGGGCTACTCGGAGCCCAAAGCACAACTTCATGGGGTACCAGGAAGAGGATGCACTTGCAAAAGTTCTTGGTGTCCAGGGGTCACGGTTCCACGTTACCCACGACAGCTATGTGCCTCAGCTTCACTGGGGTCTCAGGGCAGCCTCGGGGAAGTCTGGAAATCCACCTCTGGTGTTGCAAAGACTTCGGCGTCCGGCGGGAGCTTCAGCGATGCAGACTGGACAATTGCTTCTTAGGTGCCTGCCAAGCAGGGGAGTCACTCCTTGACCCCAAGGGAGATTCTTCAGTCCTCTAATCTCGAAGTAGAGCGTCGAAGGTCCAGGATTCGGCTTCAGAGTTTCATCCAGGGTAATCTAAAGTCCTAAGGACTGGGGTCCCATACTTTTACCAAGTTAGGGGGTTGGACATACTCTGGGGACCCACCTATGAGAGGGTCAGGGAAGAGGGTGGTTACACCCATTCCCTTTGTCCAGTTTCACGCCAGAGCAGGGGCAGGTAGCCCCTGCAACCGGTTTGAACTGGGCTATGCACAGGGACACCAAATGTGCCCCCAGTGCAGGACTTCAAAGCACCAGAGAGTGCTCCCGCCCAGCCCCAATACACACTATCCTGTCTGGGGAGGTGGTTACACCTCCCTTCGACAGGAAACCTATTGTCCAGGCCTCCCCTGCCGGAGTTTCGGTCAGCAGCAGGAGGCCAGACCCGTGTCTGTGGCAGAGGCATCCATTTTGTGATGCCAGGGCTCTGTAAAGTTAATACCGGGTATGCCGGTGTGTACATGTCTCTCCCTCTAGAAGGGTGGAATGCTACCCCCGCCGCCAGAACTGGCGGGGGGTAGTATTCCAAGATGTTTGACACCAAACACAACATGTTTCCGTGCAGCCATCCCAAAGTTAGCATTTAACGCGAGGTTATAATGCACTTAAGAGTATATGGTCAGGCTGCACCACAAACAGCACCAGAGGATTGGCTCCGAATGCTGCAGAGGGGCTCTGCTCATACAGGGGCACCCTCTCACATAAAAACCAAGCACTCTGCCTTCAGGATTGTTAAGGCCTACCATAGGAGTGACTTATAGGTTTATATGTGTGTGCAATGGTAGTGATATAGGTAGCCTATACCACAGTAAGGGGTGCATGCACCACCTTACCCAGGCTGCAGTAGCAGACCTGTGGTGTCATTTTGGAGGGCTTTCCAGGGGTGGCACAATACATGCTTCAGCCCCTGGTAGGCCTCTGGGGTGTCTATGCCCTTGGTACATAGTATACCATATACTAGGGACTTATAAGGGCACCCCAGAATCCAATCTGGGATGTACCTAAAGTACATGGAATCAATTTAGAGAGGAAGCAGCTAGGCTGGGGTCCTGAATAGCAGGGCCCCAGCCAGACTAAAGTCGAAAAACAGTGCTACACCAGCAAAAAGTGGGGGTAACCATAAGAGGCAGATCCTACTCTCCTACACAACCCCCCCCAAACGCAGGGACATTAAACTAACCTTGACCAGTTAAGTCTTCATGTTCTAAGTGGAAATATCTGGAGAGTCCATCTTCATTGGCATGGTTACTCCCAGGTCTATGTTCCACTGTATAGTCCATCCCCTGTAGGGAAATGGGCCACCTCAAAAGTTTGGGGTTTTCACCCTTCATCTGTTTTAGCCATAAGAGGGGCTTGTGGTATGTTTGAACAAGGAAGTGAGTGCCAAACAAGTATGGCCTCAGCTTCTTCAGAGCCCAAACCACAGCAAAGGCCTCCCTCTCTATGGCTGACCAACGTTTCTCTCTGGGGGTCAGCCTTCTGCTAATAAAAGCTACTGGCTGATCCTGACCTTCATCATTCAACTGTGACAGTACAGCCCTACCCCCAACTCAGATGCATCTGTTTGCACAATGAACTCTTTGGAGTAATCAGGACTTTGCAGAATGGGAGCAGTGCACATGGCCTGCTTCAGGTCATCAAATGCCTTTTGACAGCTAACTGTCCACTGAACCTTTTTGGGCATTTTCTTAGAGGTTAAGTCATTCAGGGGTGTCACTATTGATCCATACCCCTTGACAAATCTTCTGTAGTACACAGTCAGGCCTAAAAAGGCTCTCACCTGAGTCTGGGTAGTTGGAGCAGCCCAGTCCATGATGGTCTGGATCTTGCTCTGCAATGGTTGAACCTGGCCTCCACCCACAAGGTGGCCCAGGTACACAACCTGACTCTGCCCTATCTGGCACTTTGTGGCCTTGATAGTTAGGCCTGCCTTCTGCAGGGACTCCAAAACATTTCTGAGGTGGACCAGGTGATCCTCCCAGGTGGAGCTAAAGACAGCAATATCATCTACATATGCTGCACTATACGCTTCCAGACCTGTAAGGACTGTGTTCACCAACCTCTGAAAAGTGGCAGGTGCATTTTTCAAACCAAAGGGCATCACCACAAATTGGTAAAGCCCACAAGGGGTAGAAAATGCTGTTTTTGGCTTTGCATCATCAGCTAGTCTGATCTGCCAGTAGCCAGCTGTTAGGTCAAATGTGCTTAGATACTTGGCTGAGGCCAAAGTGTCTATTAGCTCATCTGCCCTGGGGATTGGATGGGCATCAGTCCTAGTGACTGCATTGAGGCCTCTGTAGTCCACACAAAACCTCATCTCTCTCTTTCCATCTTTTGTGTGAGGTTTTGGCACCAGGACCACTGGACTAGCCCAGGGGCTATCTGAAGGCTCGATGACACCCAGTTCCAACATTTTCTGGACTTCTGTCCTGATACAGTCCCTGGCCTGGTCAGGTTGCCTGTAAATCTTACTTTTAACAGGCAGACTGTCCCCAGTGTCCACTTCATGAGTACACCAGGTGGTCTGACTTGGAGTCAGAGAGAACGTGTCTGAACTGATTGAGCACCTGTCTACAATCAGTTTGCTGCTGGGCAGTGAGGCTGCCTGCCAAGGCTACACCATCCACTGACCCATCTTCAGGTTTCTGAGAGAGCAGGTCAGGGAGAGGGTCACTGTCCTCCTCCTGGCCCTCATCAATTGCCATGAGCAAGCCCATGTCAGCCCTGTCCACATATGGCTTCAGCCTGTTGACATGGAGCACCCTGTGGGGGCTCCTGGGAGTTCCCAGGTCTACCAGATAGGTAACCTCTGCCTTCTGTTCAACAATTGCATGGGGGCCACTCCACTTGTCTTGGAGGGCTGCTGGGGCCACTGGCTCCAGCACCCACACCTTCTGTCCTGGCTGGTAAACAGTCAGCACAGCCTTTTGGTCATGCCAGGCTTTCTGTAATTCCTGGCTAGCCTCAAGGTTTTTGGTTGCCTTTTTCATATACTCAGCCATCCAGGAGCGGAGACCAAGTACATAGTCCACTATGTCCTGTTTGGTGGGTTTGAGAGGTAACTCCCAACCTTCCTTCACCAGACACAATGGACCCCTAACAGGATGGCCAAACAAAAGTTCAAAAGGGCTGTAGCCAACCCCCTTCTGAGGCACCTCCCTGTATGCAAATAAAAGGCAGGGCAAGAGTATGTCCCATCTTCGCCTAAGCTTTTCTGGGAGCCCTTTAATCATGCCCTTCAAGGTTTTGTTGAATCTCTCAACTAAACCATTGCCTTGTGGGTGATAGGGTGTGGTGAACTTATAAGTCACTCCACACTCCTTCCACATTGCAGTCAAGTAACTGGACATAAAGTTTGCACCTCTGTCAGATACTACCTCCTTAGGAAAGCCCAGTCTTGAGAAAATTCCCAGGAGGGCCCTTGCCACCACAGGAGCTGTAGTGGTCCTAAGGGGAATGGCCTCTGGGTACCTGGTGGCATGGTCCACCACCACCAGGATAAACCTGTGCCCAGATGCTGTTTGGGGATCCATGGGACCAACTATGTCAATCCCCACCCTCTCAAAGGGAACTCCCACCACAGGTATTGGTATCAGGGGGCCTTTGTGGTGCCACCTGCCTTCCCACTGGCTTGGCAGGTTACACAGGAGCGACAAAACTCCTTGGTGTCTTCAGACTTGTGGGGCCAGTGAAAGTGAGGGACAATTCTGTCCCAAGTCTTGTTCTGGCCCAGGTGACCTGCTAAGGGAATGTCATGGGCTAGTGTCAATAGGAAGCCCCTGAACTTCAGAGGTATAACCAACCTCCTGGCTGCTCCAGGCTTGGGGTCTCTACTCTCTGAGTACAGGAGTCCATCATCCCAATATATCTTATGGGTGCCACTAGCACTCCCAGGAGCCTCAGCAGCAGCCTGCTGTCTGAGGGGTTCAAGAGAGGGGCGGTTCAGCTGCTCCTGGCTCAGATCTGCCCTGGAAGGGCCCCCTGTCCCCAAGAACTCAACCTGATCAGGTTCAAGCTCTTCTGGGACAGTTCCTTCTTCAGGCCTGAGATCAGCTTCCTCAAAAGACTGATCTTCCTCCTGAGCCAAGGGGGAAGGCACTGCCTTAACCTTACTGCTCCTTCTCTTGGGAGGCACCTGGTCCATTATTCCAGGATCCAGGGCCTGTTCAGCTTTTGACATTTTTGCCTGTGACCTAGTCACAGCAAAGACATGTGCAGGGATCCCTAGCATTTCTGCATGTTTCCTGAGCTCCACCTCTGCCCAAGCTGAGGTTTCAAGATCATTGCCAAGCAAGCATTCAACTGGTAGGTCTGCACTCACCACAACCTTCTTAAGGCCAGTTACCCCTCCCCAGGAGAAGTTAACAACTGCCAGAGAATGGTCTGTTCTGACATTGCTAGCATTGGTCACTTGGTACATTTCACCAAGTATTATCTGCCCAGGATCCACAAGATCTTGTGTCACCATGGTGACACTTGCTCCTGTGTCCCTGAATGCCAAAGCCTCCCTTCCATTAATTAAAGGCTGCTGTCTGTATTTGCCCAAATTAGTGGGACTCACAAAGGGGGACATATCCATGCCCCCATCACAGACTAGGACAGCCTGAGTTGGCACTCTGACTAGGCCAGAGTCCATCTCAGTACCCAGGGTCAACCCTACTAAACCCTTATTCTGAGTGTTTCCACCACCACTTGTAGCTGGACTAGGGGGAACAGTTGCCTTAGGGGCAATGGTGGCTGGAGTGGAGTCTTTGGACTTGGTGCAATCACTGGTCCAGTGAGTCTTTTGCTTACAGACTTTGCACCATGGTTTCTTTTGGCCTTTTCCTTTATTAGATTGGGAATCCCCACCTGAAGAAGATTTTTGGGGGCCTTGTGAAGACTTCTGGTCTTTACCCTTCTCCCCACCCTTATCAGAGTTTTTGGAATCTTGCTTCTTCTGGTCACCACCTTGGTTCTGTACTTTCTGCTTCACCCTGGTTCTGACCCATTTGTCTGCCTTCTTTCTCAATTCTTGGGGAGAGGTCAGATCCGAGTCAACCAGGTACTGATGTAGCAACTGATTCTGACAGTTATTAAGAATCTGCTCCCTCATGATTAAATTATAAAATCCTTTGAAGTCACACACCTTACTGCCCAGTAACCAGCCTTCCAGAGCCTTGGTAGCACAATCTACAAAGTCCACCCAGTCCTGTGTCTGTGCCTTTTGGGTATCTCTGAACTTTAACCTGTATTGCTCAGTGGTTAGGCCAAACCTATCTATTAGGGCACTCTTCAGGACTTGATAATCATCAGCATCCTCTTCTCTTACAGTGAGGAGCTTGTCTCTACCTTTGTCTGCAAAGGAGAGCCACAAGATTGCTGCCCACTGCTCCTGGGGGACCCTCTGTACTTTACAGGCCCTCTCCAGTGCAGTAATCCATTTGTGGATGTCATCCCCACTCTGGTAGGGAGGGACAATCTTGCTCAGGTTTCTATGGTCATAAGACCTTTCCCTACCACTAGGGAAGTTGCTGCCACCATGGGACTCTAGTCCCAACTTTCTTCTTTGTCTATGAACCTCTAGGGACTCCCTATCTATAGCCAACTGCTGTTTTCTGATTCTCAACTGAGCTTCCTCATACTTGAGCAGTCTGTCCTTCCTCTCATGAGAGGTTTCCCTCCTATGAGAGGAAACAGAGGTCCCTACTGAGGTGTCAGAATGGTTCGACTCCTGAGAAGGAGATCTAGGCCTTCTGGGCACACTCACAACTCTTCCTGGTGGGACAAAGGGGAGGTCATTCTGATCCTCCTCCTCATCTGCAGGAGGAGCTGCATCTTCCAGGGCAAGGTCATTGTCACCTTCCTGGCCAGTTTCAGAGGTCAGGTCCTGGGGATTTTCACCCCTGGGCCCTTCCTCATCTTCTGCCCCACCCTCTCTGCCTACCCTTGTAGACCCTATAGGTCTTCTGAGGTCGTCTAGCAGAAGCATCTCCATGAGACGTTGGGTGTTGGCACTTTTGCCTGTCTTCAGCTTCCTAATCTTGCACAACTCTCTCAATTCCAAGAATGGGAGGTTGTCGTATTTGGATGGCAGGAGCCCACTGGTTCCTGGCAGTGAAGACATTACTAGTGAGGTGTGGTGTATGCACTACCTACTCTAGTGTGGCCTACTAAACTCTCTTGAGTTGTAGAAAGGGTGTGCTAGGCCCTTGACACACAACTCTAAGTTCAGTAGAACTTATTGTATTCTAAGCTTGAATTTATATGTACCTTAGGTCCCCTTAGTAGTTTTCAGTTGATCAATTCAATTGAGATTATCTGGTAAAACAATAGCAAGCTGGAATCCCACCGCTGCCACCAATGTGAGAAGTTGGCCTGGTATATGCTGTCCACTAGTTCTAGTGGGCACCTTGCACCAGTCCAAACAACCCCTTATGGAGATAGGTTAAAGACAACCTTTATTGAAAGCTATCCTAGTGGTAGCTATGGAGAGCAGCCTTCAAGCTAAGTGTTGAAGGAATGTAAAGCAGCTTGTTTTACCAGTTTATAATCTCTTGAGTGACCAAATGAAAGAGGACCACACCAGGTATATATATAAAATATATGTATTTAGTCTTAAACACACCCCTCTAGTCTCTTTATGAGGCTAGAGTTCGAAGTACATAGTTTACAAGTCCAATATCAACAGTAATAGCACAAATACACGTTTAGGCCCTAGGGGCGTATCAAACCATATACCAATAAAGTGGTATAAGAACCACGACTGAGCTAAACAAGAGGCCTAGAGCCTGTAGAAGTGCTTGGACCACAAGGAACCACCCAAGGTAGTGACACAGGGGACCCACGGGGGACGCGTGCAGTGTGGGAACACAGCCGCGAATCACCGTTAACTTCTATGGGGAAAGTCGCAGTTAGGTTTTTAAAAGGAAAGGACACTTAGAAGAGGACTTGGAGCAAACCCCTTTAGAACTAGGTCGTTCTAGAGTCAATACCCACGGGAGCACCAGAGTACTCGAGTTACCTCACCCAGGGAAGCCGGGTGCATAGGTGTCTTTTGGTGTCGGGTTTCGTCGTCGTTTTCAATGGCGATCTGCTGCAGCAGGCTGCTGGCGACCAAGTCGAAAGTGTCCGGGTAGATCCAAGAGTGGATCGAAGATCTGAAGGACCTGAAAGCAGAGGGGACAGAGTCTGGGTCACTAGCCAGTGACCAGGAAGGCGATGAGCAGATGCCCACCGATGTCGGGTGCTTCAGGTAGTTTGACAGTCGTCTTGACTCTTCAGCCACGAGGTCCAGGAGGCGTCGACGACAACCAGGAGCTGGATTCGAGCTGTCTCACAACGTCTGTCGATTGCTGCGGTGTTGGCGACCGGATTGGACCCAACAAGCCTTGGCAACGGCAAGTCACATGGATACAAAGAAAGGATGTTGAGGCAGACCAGCAAGGTTTGGGGGACTCACCCAGCGAGGGTAAGTTAGGGCACGTCTGGAGCAACCAGGAAAGCCCAAGCAGAAGAAGAGTTGCCTTCGGGAGGGCCCACTAGCCAATGGACTAGCGACCGCGAAGGAGCCTTGAGTGGACGCACTTGAAGCTGGCTCACAGAACACTCGTGGAGTGGAGGCCAGTGATCTTCGGTGCAGTCGGTGCTGGAGGCGGGGGCTACTCGGAGCCCAAAGCACAACTTCGTGGGGGACCAGGAAGAGGATGCATTTGCAAAAGTTCTTGGTGTCCAGGGGTCACGGTTCCATGTTATCCACGACAGCTACGTGCCTCAGCTTCACTGGGGTCTCAGGGCAGCCTCGGGGAAGTCTGGAAATCTACCTCTGGTGTTGCAAAGACTTCAGCGTCCGGCGGGAGCTTCAGCGATGCAGACTGGACAATTGCTTCTTAGGTGCCTGCCAAGCAGGGGAGTCACTCCTTGACCCCAAGGGAGATTCTTCAGTCCTCTAATCTCGAAGTAGAGCGTCGAAGGTCCAGGAACCGGCTTCAGTGTTTCGTCCAGGGTAATCTAAAGTCCTAAGGACTGGGCTCCCATACTTATACCAAGTTAGGGGGTTGGACATACTCTGGGGACCCACCTATGTGAGGGTCAGGGAAGAGGGGTGGTTACACCCATTCCCTTTGTCCAGTTTCACGCCAGAGCAGGGGCAGGTAGCCCCTGCAACCAGTTTGAACTGGGCTATGCACAGGGACACCAAATGTGCCCCCAGTGCAGGACTTCAAAGCACCAGAGAGTGCTCCCGCCCACCCCCAATACACACTATCCTGTCTGGGGAAAGGATACCTATTGTCCAGGCCTCCAGTGCCGGAGTTTCGGTCAGCAGCAGGAGGCCAGACCCGTGTCTGTGGCAGCGGCATCCATTTTGTGATGCCAGGGCCCTGTAAAGTTAATACCGGGTATGCCGGTGTGTACATGTCTCTCCCTCTAGAAGGGTGGAATGCTACCCCCACCACCAGAACTGGCGGGGGGTAGTATTCCAAGATGTTTGACACCAAACACGACATGTTTCCGTGCAGCCATCCCAAAGTTAGCATTTAACGCGAGGTTATAATGCACTTAAGAGTATATGGTCATGCTGCACCACAAACAGCACCAGAGGATTGGCTCCGAATGCTGCAGAGGGGCTCTGCTCATGCAGGGGCACCCTCTCACATAAAAACCAAGCACTCTGCCTTCAGGATTGTTAAGGCCTGCCATAGGAGTAACTTATAGGTTTATATGTGTGTGCAATGGTAGTGATATAGGTAGCCTATCCCACAGTAAGGGGTGCATGCACCACCTTACCCAGGCTGCAGTAGCAGACCTGTGGTGTCATTTTGGAGGGCCTTCCAGGGGTGGCACAATACATGCTTCAGCCCCTGGTAGGCCTCTGGGGTGTCTATGCCCTTGGTACATAGTATACCATATTCTAGGGACTTATAAGGGCACCCCAGAATCCAATCTGGGATGTACCTAAAGTACATGGAATCAATTTAGAGAGGAAGCAGCTAGGCTGGGGTCCTGAAAAGCAGGGCCCCAGCCAGACTAAAGTCGAAAAACAGTGATACACCAGCAAAACGTGGGGGTAACCATAAGAGGCAGATCCTACTCTCCTACAAAGTGGTATGCCATATACCCAGAGCCTGTACTCTGAATGTAATCTAAATGCTACTAGTGAGCCTGCAGCACTAGTTGCGCTATCCACACAAGTCACCTTTCAAACCTGTCTTAGTCCCTGCTATTGAAATGCCTGTGTGCAGTTTACTGCCACTTCAACCTGGCATTTAAAACCATTTACCAAGCCTTAAACTTCCCTTCTATTACACATAAGTAACCCCTAAGGTAGGCCCTAGGTAGACCTAAGGGCAGAGTGCTGTGTAAGTAAAAGGCAAGACGTACTTTTAAGTTCCACGTGTCTTAGTAGTGACAAACAGCTAAATTCATTTTTCTTTACTGTGAGGCCTACTCATCTCATAGGTTAATATTGAGGATTCCTTAAAACACTCTTAAGTTGTAATTCTTGATCAGAAAAGAGTGGCTGCATCATGTTTTATATCTTTGGAATGGTAATGATAAATCCTCTTTAATGGTAAAGTTGGATTTAACATTACTAATTTAGAAATGCCACTTTCAGAAAGTGGGCATTTCTCTGCTCTTACTGCTCTGTGTGCCTTGTAGCCTGTCTTCAATACACGTCTAGGGTAGGCTACAACTAGACTTTGTGCATTCCCTCTAGACAGCCACAAACACAGGAAGGGTGGGTATTGAATGTTTGCTTGTCCATCCTAAGATAGTGAGGTTAGACAGATAAAAAAATCAGGGGTACTTTTGTGTCCTGATGAAAGCCCTGGACCCTTACAGGCCTTGTTTTAGGGGCTGAAACACGTTAACAAACTTAGCAGGACAATTGGATCTCTATATCCCATGGTTTACTGCTGCCTATTGGTTTTTAATCATACCTGAACAACTGATAATAAAAGAGATACCTTGGTTGTTCTAGGTACTTTTATTCTGAGAAGACCCCAGTTGCAATTTATATCAAAAGTCCTCCCTGGAATATGGTTGATCACATCCTGGTTTTTAGGTACCAGGATGAGAGCCAATGATGAAGCATGCCACAACCAGAGTGGGTGAGGGTCTAACAAAAACAACATTTGGTTTGTTCATTGCTTAGGGTGATACTCACTGATTTTAAAACTGACTATACTTGGAAGTACAAAGGGGGACTGAACATTGGCAGGATGAGCCATCTTCACCAGGTGGAAGGGGAGTGGCTGTCACCTTCCACATGTGCACTTCAAAGGAGATGTCTCAGCACACTCCTAAAGGACTTATACTAGTCTGTAGTGACCCCAGACATTCTGGGACCAGGACAGGTGAAGGAAGGACATTCCAGAACCAGAGGTGGGGGAAGTCTAGAAGTTTCTCCCACTTCAAAGATGGCACCAGGCATAAATGTACGACCTTCAGACCAACTCTTTAGTACACTCCTGGACCGGTGGATACTACTGCTGTCAGAGGATTGTTCTGCTGCTGGAGGCCTGCCCTGTTGTCTGAGAAGGAAGACTAGACCTCCTTTCATCCCAGACTCCCTGAAGTGACTTCCTGTTCAGAGCTACAGGGAGATAGCAATCTGCAGAGGCTTCCCTGCAACTGCCAAGCCGAACTGCTGGACTAGACCTGCCTGGACCAACATCTGGACCTGCCTACGCCGTGCTGGCCTCTGCAAGAGTGAGTACCTGATCCCCCAGAGGTGCCTTCCCAGGTCCTGGGCCTTTGGTTGGCCTCAGAGTGCACACCTCTGCCTCCAAAAGGGAAATCCTGAAGTTTTGGGCTCTTCATGACAGCAAATGAACCCACTCGCACCAAGATCGTGCCGCCTACACCAACCGCCAATGTGAAGCTCCAGGGAACCAGGCTCTTCGGGCGACAGCGAAAGCCAGCGACGAGTAGCAATGTTTAGATCTGCACTTCGCACCACTGCATTGACATTTCACGGTGACTGCCAATGTAAATGTCCAGCAACAACTGTCCATGATGCCCAACAGGTTCTTCGCACTACAGCGATGACCATCCACGGTGCCTGATCCGCTCTTTGCGCTACAGCGATGACCATCTGCGACACTCCTCATGGCCTCCTCCACCACAAACTAGACTCTTCGTGTCAGACTTTGAGAAGGGAACTTATTTAGTGGTATTAAACTGCCACCTGTATCCAGCCCATGCTCCATCATGGTCGGTGTGAACTTTTGACTTTCCTCTGGTCCAGCACGACCAGATAACCATGAGTGGCACTTTGTGCTTTTAGGAGCTATATCTACTTTAAATCTTTAAAATAGCACTTTTCCAGGTCTACTGATTGGATTTTTGTCATTTTCATGCCAAATAATTTGTTACATTTTACACTTTTTTTTCTAAATTGGTGTGGGTTTCTTGTGTTGTGTTTTAATTTTATAACTGTCTGAGAGCTACATAAGTACTTTACACATTGCCTCTAAGTTAAGCCGGATGGATTTTGTGCCAATTTACCAGAGTGTTAAGCACAAGGTAAATTAGTGACTTTTGTGGCTTCCTTGGACTAGGATTGTGGCTATTGTTTGAGAAGGGCTCACACCCCCACAACCAACAACCCAATTTCTCACAATCTCCTTTCATGTTGACAGCTGCTACCAGGGATAGGCTAATAAAGTTCAGAGAGACAGGCATTGCGGTCCCAAAAAAGCTCATCATTTTTTTTAAAACACATGTGCTTGAACATAGAACCCCCATCAACTTTAAAAAGCAAGCGACACAAGAATTAAAAATTTTATCAGTGAAATATGCTGCTAAAGATTAAAAAAACACAGCAAAACATTTCACACAAGTAGCATAAACTCTTGCTATCCCATGAAAAATAACACACAAGGCAGGAGGTTTAAATAACCTACTCATGGGTTGAGTTTCTGAAATGCTATCCCATTCTGCTCTTGAGATAACTGCTGCTATCAGGGACAGGTAGATATACCACAATCAGGTACGCATCAACACTCCAAAAAAGCACTTAACTGTTTTGGAAACTCAAGTGCCCCGAATGGAGAACCACCATCGTCTTTAAAAAGAGGCTGCGAATTGAGCTAAAACATGGGCGTCAATTCACCTAAATGCCGGAGGTAGTGGAAATAACATCATATACCTTTTGACATTAGTAACATCACATGCAGTGATATCATATGACCCTTGAACTTGATTTTTGCCAGGAAGGCAAGTCATATGACCCTAAAATCGCAACAATTGTTATCTCTGAAGTTCCATAATAACTGCATGAATAGAATAACATCATAGCACAGACAAATGTAAATGTCTATTTAGATTCGACCCATCCTATGTTGCTGACTTGAACTTTGAATGTTTTGGGGCATCATACTTGCCCTGAATTGTAGTGAGCGAGCAAAACGAGTAAGCCAGACGTATTCTAGAGGGGTTTCTCCCTCCACTGAGAAATATTCGACAAGAATGGGTGGGGGGAAATGTGCACTTTAAAGCACAATTTTCACAGAAAGTTTCTAAAATGACATAGGCATGGATAGAGCACTCGTTAAATATTTAAATACTTTCATGTTGTATCAAGGTGATGATCCCCAAGAGTTGACCCATTTTTTTGCAAAGTGTGGTATGGGTGCTCCCACATGTCAAACATTCCGGGGCATATTCTCAAGGAACTATCGCCGAGTTAATGGCACTTTATCTCAGCCAAAGTCGCGATAAAATCATCGCCCCATTCACAAGCAGGTGCAAACAGCCGATATCACCACTTTACCTGCGATAGCACCCGCAAACAACATCGCCACAGATGAGCCCGGCAACTAACGCTAATGATATGCAGAGTAGGCGTTCCAGTGCAAAAAGCTGCAACAACACCACTCCACAACATTCTCAATGACCAGCCCGATCGGCGATAAGATCAGAAAACATGCGCTATGGCGCGTTGGTAGCAGGAAATTTACACCTGCTCTTACCTGGTGTAAAGTCGGATGCCAACCTGCACCAGACAAGGGAGCACAGCCCATAGCCACACATGAAGAACAACAGATGCCATGGAGCAACTCACCATGCATCCCGGAGCCCCAAGAGGGCAACAACACCCACCGCCACCACACCCAGGCCCCCCCCCCGGGCCCCACTCTGGGCACCCCACACCCACACCCGGACAAAGATATTTCACATCAATGTCACGAAATCATAAACAAAACAATGTGCCTGATGTCGCACAATTACAATGCCTACCATACATGTGTCGTCAGAAAAATGAGAATCATACATTCATCTTAGACTTAGCAAATAATTTGTTTCATTCTGAATAAACACAAAATAACTATTTTGAAGGGTCATGGCGGGTCCTCTCAGGACAACCTGTAAGTCACAGCCTGCAAAACAAAATTCCAGATAAGAAGGTGTGTCATGCGCCCATAAAAGGACAGAGAGAGCGAGCGAAAGTGAGAGAGATAGAGATAGAGAGAGTGAGAGAAAGAGAGGGAGAGGGAGTGAGAGAGAGAAAGAGAGAGACCGTACAAGGAGCGCAAGGCCAATCGGGCTCTTGGCTCATACATGCCAACTGGTGTGTGTGTATCGCTATTGGTGCACACTAAGTCAAAGGCCTGGCATCAATAGCAACGCGAAGGCCACATCACATTTCAAAAATGCAAGCAGTAGTCCGACCAACATCAGGAAAGAAAGCTCCTTTGTCTCAATGCACAAGGCTGAAGGACATCTGAACCGCCAACCTTGGTCCTGAATGTGGATGGCACTCCCTGCGAGAGATACCATACCAGATCGTGACGACTCCCACACCACGAATTGCGCGAATGAAAGACCAATGTGTCCACACACCACACACACTTGTCCCTGCTTGAGGCACACCTGCTTGGGATGCCCCTGACACATAAGTAAAAAACAACCCATATGCCCAAACGTTGCACACAAATACGACTCATTGCTCTGAGCAGTGGCATATCATCCACATAACTGCCGCCTGTCAGAAGAGTGCCGGTGCTACGAGACCAACAAAGGCAATGGCTGGCAATACCGGGCACATGCACAACCCCTGTCACGTGGAACTGTACCGTGCACGAATGCTGCATCTGTTGGGATCACTGCCACTGTCAGTGTTGCACATCAGTTACCATCTGAGTTTCCGTCTTGCGTACGTCACCTGCGTCCAGCCCTGGTTCCACTGTCGATCATGCACATTCGAGTGGCCCATGGATGTCTGCCTATCCAACACAATGGTAGCTGAACTGGATTATGACACGTGTGTGCGCCCCTATTGGCCCACGAACAGGAGTGTAACCGTGATACCCGTGCATGGGATGCCTTGATATTTGGCGTATGTGCAGGCAGTAGGGCATGGGAGATTGCACAACTCCTCGTGTGCAGTGACCACATCGAGGCGCTCCCTATTGGGCTGTGTTGCGGATTGGTGAAACGGCATGGACGGAGTACAGCTGCCCGGAGCAGGTAATGGATTGGCTCACCCTCATGTACCTTGACCTCGACAACGATGTACTCTTGGAACAGGTTGCCCATGAAGCAGCGCTCGCATACATGGACGAGTAACTACGTTCCTTCAGCCACAACTGATTGTCACCCACAGCACAGGTCCTCACACCTTGTAGCATCTTTGAGGAATGGTCACATATCCCACCACAACAGTGGACATGTCTGCCTTCGCCTGGACTCAGAATGCATGTGCGTGGACCTACGCGTGTGTACACACACCTGTGCAAGGTGATGCAGTCCCATGGTCGGAGCTGCACAGCGTCGCCTGGCAACGTTCCAAAATCGGAGAAACTGCTGGGGTGAGAGTACACACATGGCAATGTAGTACGACATGTGACCTTGTAGGATCCTTTCACCTGCTCACTGTCAGCAGAGCACACAGTCAGCGCAGTCCGGTGCTACAGCACTATGCAGATCCCATGGGCTGTGAGTCGTGTCCCCTGACACGGGCCAATGAGCAGACGCAAAACATCACATGACTCGGCCAGCAAGGTTGAGACCGTCGACATCCGTGATGATTGGTGTACATTTCTGCCACCCCATTACTTGCACCTCGACATGTTCCTAAGCTGACTGTAAGTGTCTTAAACATTGGTCTGCATGTTGTGGCCTTTGCCTTGCACGTACTGACACGCACATGCTACTAAAGTCTACGCAACTTCACCTGTGTACAACTGTGATGAGTGTTGATTATAATTGCAGATCCTGTGCCTATATGTGCATTGTCCGTACACAGGGAGGGATTGACTGACACTTGTGAATTGGGGGTGAGTCCCTATTGACAGCTCCACCTCTGTGAGCCAGACATTGTGGCTCGGATAGTTGCTGGCAGACCTGTGCTCTTACGTGTCCCCAGCAATGTGCGTATGGTGTCCAACTTCTTGCCATGTATATCAAGGTCATCCATCAAAACAGACTGTGTCCACACAGATGTGTGTGAGTAGGCATGCGAAGAGACGTTCTGTTGTCACATGTGATGGGGGACACCACTTCAGGACTGCTACCGAATTAGACATTTACACACACAGCCCTATTTAATACATGGACGTGGGGCTACGTTGGGGGGCAACGAGATTGTTGTTACTGTGCAATGAGGCCACAGCTAGTTCACACCTTCACAGTCACCTAAGTGGCCATGTGGGTCAGGGTCAAACATGCGCATTGATGACATTTGTAGGAGAGTAGGATCTGCTTCACATGGGTACCCCCACTTTTTGCTGATGCTTCACTGTTTTTCGACTTTAGTCTGGCTGGGGCCCTGCTAATCAGAACCCCAGCCTAGCTGCTTCCTCTCTAAAATGGTTTCCATGTGCCTTAGGCACATCTCTGATTGGAATCTGGAGTGCCCTTGTAAGTCCCTAGTATATGGTATACTATGTACCCAGGGCATAGGTACCTCAGAGGCCTACCAGGGGCTGCAGCATGTATTGTGCCACCCCTGGAAGGCCAGCCAAAAGGACACCACAGGTCTGCTACTGCAGCCTGGGTAAGGTGGTGCATGCACCCCTTACTGTGATATAGGCTACCTATATCACTACAGACATACACACATATAAACCTATAAGTCACTCCTATGGCAGGCCTTATCAATCCTGAAGGCAGAGTGCGTGTTTCCTATGTGAGAGGGTGCCCCTGCATGAGCAGGGCCCCTCTGCAGCATTCGGAGACCCTTCTCTGATGCTGTTTGTAGTGCAGCCTGACCATATACTCTTAAGCGCATTATAACCTCGCGTTAAAATGCTAACTTTGGGATGGCTGCACGGAAATATGTTGTGTTTGGTGTCAAACATCTTGGAATACTACCCCCCGCCAGTTCTGGTGGCGGGGGTAGCATTCCACCCTTCTAGAGGGAGAGACATGTACACACCGGCCTGCCCGGTAACTTCTTTCCAAGCCCTGGCATCACAAAATGGATGCCGCTGCCACAGACACGAGTCTGGCCTCCTGCTGCTGACCGAAACTCCGGCAGGGGAGGCCTGGACAATAGGTTTCCTGTCCCAGGGAGGTGTAACCACCTCCCCAGACAGGATAGTGTGTATTGGGGCTGGGCGGGAGCACTCTCTGGTGCTTTGAAGTCCTGCACTGGGGGCACATTTGGTGTCCCTGTGCATACCCCAGTTCAAACCGGCTCAGGGGCTTCCAGCCCCTGCTCTGGCGCGAAACTGGACAAAGGGAAAGGGGTGTAGCCACCCCTCTGCCCTGACCCTCCCATAGGTGGGTCCCCAGAGTATGTCCAACCCCCTACCTTAGTATAAGTATGGGACCCCAGTCCTTAGGACTTTAGATTTACCTGGACGAAACTCTGACACAGAATCCTGGACCTTCGACGCTCTACTTTAAGATTAGAGGACTGAAAAATCTCCCTTGGGGTCAAGGAGTGACTCCCCTGCTTGGCAGGCACCAAAGAAGCAATTGTCCGGTCTGCATCACCAAAGCTCCCGCCGGACACCGAAGTCTTTGCATCACCAGAGGTGGATTTTCAGGCTTCCCCGAGGCTGCCCTGAGTCCCCAGCAAAGCTGAGGCCCGTAGCTGTCGTGGGTAACATGGAACCATGACCCCTGGACACCGAGCACATTTGCAAGTGCATCCTCTTCCTGGGCTCCCACGAAGTTGTGCTTTGGGCTCCGAGTAGCTCCCGCCTCCAGCACCGACTGCACCGAAGATCACTGGCTTCCACTCCACGAGTGTCCCGTGAGCCAGCTCCAAGTGCGTCCACTTGAGGCTCCTTTGCGGTCGCTAGTCCATTGGCTAGTAGGCCCTCCCGAAGGCCAATCTTATCCTGCTTAGGCTTCCCTGGTTGTTCCAGGCGTGCCCTGACTTACCCTCGCTGGGTGAGTCCCTCAGACCTTGCTGGTCTGCACCACCGTCCTTCTTCTATTTCCACGAGACTTGCCGTTGCCAAGGCTTGTTGGGTCCAATCCGGTCGCCGACACCCCTGTAATCGACAGACGTCATGGGACAGCTCGAATCCAGCTCCTGGTCGTCATCGACGTCTCGTGGACCTCGTGGCTGAAGAGTCAAGACGACCGTCAACCTACCTGAAGCACCAAACATCGGTGGGCAACCGCTCATCGCCTTCCTGGTCACTGGCTAGTGACCCAGACTCTGTCCCCTCTGCTTTCAGGTTCTTCAGATCTTCGATCCACCTTTGGATCCACCCGAACACTTTCGACTTGGTCGCCAGCAGCCTGCTGCAGCAGATCGCCATTGAAAACGACGACGAAACCCGACCCCGAAAGACACCTATGCACCCGGCTTCCCTGGGTGAGGTAACTCGAGTACTCCGGTGCTCCCGTGGGTATAGACTCTAGAACGACCTAGTTCTAAAAGGGTTTGCTCCAAGTCCTCCTCTAAGTGTCCCTTTTCTTTAAACTTCCAACCGCGACTTTCCCCATAGAAGTCAACGGCGATTCGCGGCTGTGTTACCACACTGCACGCGTCCCCCGTGGGTCCCCTGTGTCACTACCTTGGGTGGTTCCTTGTGGTCCAAGCACTTCTACAGGCTCTAGGCCTTGTGTCTAGTTCAGTCGTGGTTCTTATACCACTTTATTGGTATATGGTTTGGTACGCCCCTAGGGCTCAAACGTGCATTTGTGCTATTACTGTTGATAACTAACTTATAACTTATGTACTTCGACCTCTAGCCTCATAAAGAGACTAGAGGGGTGTGTTTAGCAATAAATACATATATTTTGAATATATACCTGGTGTGGTCCTCTTTCATTTGGTCACTCAAGAGATTATAGACTGGTAAAACAAGCTGCTTTACATTCCTTCAAGACTTAGCCTGAAGGCTGCTCTCCATAGCTACCACTAGGATAGCTTTCAGTAAAGGTTGTCTTTAACCTATCTCCAATAAGGGGTTGTTTGGACTGGTGCAAGGTGCCCACTATAATTAGTGGACAGCATATACCAGGCCAACTTTTCACAACATTTACCAGGGCGTACCTTTTAGTGCAATCAATGTCCCTACATTCATCCAAACATTTATACGTGAGTGAACATAGACATGACACATCTGTGTGATTTGGAATGTTTTATTCACATTCTGGGGTGTGTCGGAGCTGGAGCAGTACATGGCCACTTCAAGCCCACATGACATGGTTGCCCAGTGGTGGGCCAACTAGAGTCCTTGTGGCAAGGCAAAGTTAATCTGAAGAGGAAGAGTTCAGTCCGCCGCCGGATTGCTGTGTCATTGGTACCAGAGAAGATATGGCAGTCCATGTCGGGGTCCATGTGAAGGTCGCAGAGTGTTTTGGGGGACAGTGGGAGGTGTTGTTCCAGGGCATGACGCAGAGAGCACAACCAGGCAGGGACAGGCCATATGGCGGGGACGGATGCTACTACCTCTTTCATCACACAGTCATTACCCTCCACATCTTACTCCTCTGAGACGTCTTCTGTGTCCGGTGTGTCAGGTGTGTGTGGTGGTGTTATGGCTGCATCACTGTGTGCCACTGACACGTCAGGGGGCGGAGATGTGTGTGTCGAGGTTCCTGCAGCAGTCATCTGGAACAGGCTCAGTGGCAGCAATGGCAAGATGAGGATCTGCAAGGCATGGAAGATCGCAGCTACATCTCGCTGGTGTTCAGCAGTGGCAGCCATACTTCCAGCCTGCATCTGCTCCATGGTCTCCATTGTCCTCCGCATCTGTGCCAACTCTGTGCTGTCATCGCTGGAGCCTGTCTGCCTAGACAGTTCTTGTATCTGAGTAATGGACCCAGCGATGTCAGCCAAGGATTGTTGGTGAGCATGGTGCGGACAGTGGGTATCCTTTAGGGACTGTAGGTGCTCCCTGATGGGACTCAGGCACCCACGTATGGCATCGAGTTTGGCTGCCAAGAGGTCGAAACCCAGCCGCAGCTAATCTGCCATCTTCTCCTGGCACCCTAACACACGGCGTTTGAAATCCATGTGTTGGTCGTGGGGGTCCTGGGAGGCAGCCGTGGTGGTGTGTGCTTCCTGCTGTGTGGTCTGTGCAGGGTGTGGGCTCACCGCGTTGCAGCTGGGCTGCCCTGCTCCTGGAGTTGGGGTGAGGAGGCTGTCCACGAGCCGTTGGAGTGTGTCTGGGCAAATGGGCAGGGTGTCCTCTTCAGCATCACTGAAGAGATGTGTGGTCTGCTCTGCAGGAGGTGTTGATTGTCCCTCTGCAATGTAAAGGGGAGATGCAGGTTAACAGTGTGTTCCATGTATGTTGACGCATTCTAGATGTTTACATTCAGACTGCATGATGATGTACATTGTGACTGTTTTGGTGGAGCTGGCTATTTGATGGGAGTCAGTGGACATTTCGACTACATGACGGATGTGTGGTTGTGCTCGTACATTATCATCTCACAGTGTCATGCATTGCCAGATGTGATTGGCCAGTTTCTACACACGAGCGGCACCAGTTGTGTCCTCTGTCCTGTGGTGTAGGGGTTGCACTCTGTCCCACATTGTCGTCAATGTTGGTGTACTGTGATTGCTATGTGTGTGTGCTGCATTGTTGGCGATTCGCCCCTGCAGCTCTGCATTGGCTGACCCTTATCCCTTTTAGTCGGTGTGCATTTGACTTGTGTGCTTTTCGGGTGCTGGGATGTTTGCGACTTGGGTCATTTGTGCTACTGGAGATATTTGGTACTCTTGTGCATTGTTTGTCTGCAGATGTGTTTTTGATGTCATGGGTCGTAGGTGCACGTGGATGTGTCAGAGTGTGACCTGCTCCTTTACAGATGTGGTCCACACTCAGCCACCTCAGTGTCGTCTCGTGCACCATGTCATGTATTGTGACTTCAGCCATGCTATCTGTCATGCAGTGTCACTTGCATTGTCAGTGTGGCTCACAGACCCGCTGCTTTTCTGGATTCGGCACATGTGCATGGGTAGGTTGTGGCATTGGTGATATGGAGGGGGGCCCATTTGTGCACATTGTGGACGAGGGCCTACTTGGTGTTTCTATCTGTGCTGCAGTGTGCCAAGGGTATCAGGGACATGTTCCACACTCATTGTGGGTGTGCAGTGTGCTGCACATGATTGTGCATGTGTGCCATTGTGCCCATCTGCCCCCGTCCCCTCAGTCCCTGGTCGTTACTCACCCTGTTGCTGTTGGGTCAGGTCATATCGGGCTGTGTCCAGACCCCCAACTCCTTGCACCGTCTCCACACTGATGACTGTGGCCACCATTTCCTCCAGCTCATCCAGCTCCTCCTGTGGCGCAGGACTCCCACCTCCAGTCGCCTTTGCTGCCTTCATGTTGGCAGCGAGTTTCTGTTTGGTTTGGCTGTGCAGTTCATGCCAGCGCCTCTTGTCCTCCTCCATTGACCTCCCCGACACTCCGACTGCATTCACTTTGGTGGTGATGGACTGCCATATTTCCGTTTGTGTTGCCAATGACACAGTGGAGGTGATGTACAGTTGTTGGTAGTGTTCTATCACCTCCGTGACGGTGATCCGGTCTTCCTGCGGCCTGTACCCCGTCTTCCTCTTCCTCTTCTCCTTGCCCTTCCCCAAACACGGGGTTCCTGGCTGGTCCTCCGTGGGGCTTGTGGGGTTCGGGTTGTCCTCTGCACTCGGTCCGGGTGCATCCATGGTGCTACGCAGTTTGATTTGGTTTTGGTGTGTTTTTTTGGTTGCTTTTATAGTGCATTTTTCCGCATGACGGGTGGGAATTGCAGGCCTGTGGCTGGTTGATTTTTGTATCGCAATTTGGGGCATCGCAGGTTTGTTCGTGTTTCGCATTTTTTCTGCGTCGCGTTGGTTTTTGGGCGGTCATTTGGCGCGTTATCGTGCTACTATCGCATGGTGCCGCCGGGTTGGGAATGCCACGTTAACGCGGTGTTATTTTCCTGCGATAGACTGCGATGTGAAGGATTGCGTTAAGCAACTTTTGCGGTACTTATCACACGTTCTTGAGAATATGCCCCTACATGTCTTGTATCCTAGCCAGCATTTTGTCATGCATGCCCCATAGTCCATGGTTGCCCCCTTATATCAAAAATTGTATAAAATATGCAAGTGCCAGAATTTGGCAATTTATGCCGACAACATACACTAGGTGGCCTATATGTAAAAAATTACCTCAGTATGTCAGGGCCAGCCCTTGGCCATGGTTGCCACTCTCTCATATGCCAGGTTTTCCACATTTATGCCTCGAATTACCTCCATTGTGCTAGTACCAGCAATCTGCATTTGTGTCCACGTGTTAAGAATTTCCTCTAGTATACCAGTATTTTTCCCATGGGTGCCCTATATGCCATGAATTACCTATATTATGCAAGTACCAGTATTTTACAATTGGTGTCCTTTCTGCCAAGATTTATCGTTAGTGTGCCAGTGCCAGTATTTTGTCAAAGGTTTCTGTTATGCTAGGAATTGCTGCAAGTATGCCAGCACCAGTATTTTGCCATGGGTATCTCTGTAAGACAATGATTACCTTCAATACGCCAGAGCCAGGGACAAACTTGCAAGTATCATGTCACATTTTTGTTCACACTAATATTCACTCCAACTCATTCTTACTCATTCTCACTCACTTGCATGTACTCTTAATCTCACGCATTCTCACTCACTCATGCTTACTGACACTCAGTCCTAGTTTTACTATAGCTTTGTACTGGATTTCTGTCACTTTTTTGTTGCAAACCCAGCACAAAGTGTTAAAGTGGGATTCACTGTCCAACGTAATTCAGGATTTGTGTCTGATAGTATCCCAAAGTAATGTAAAGTTTTTGTATGCACTGCTTTGGGTTATTTTGCTTCCAGGTGGTGTTCTAAGAGTGGTGTGTGTGCATTCTCATACAACCACCCATGGGGTTTCACTCATTCCCCATCTCCAAACATTGATAGGCAGGAATTTGCAGCAAAATCTTACGCCTCCTCTAGGCAGGCATAACATGGCGAACTGTTTTCGATTCTCCCTGTTTTTCCAACTTTGTATGTGTGCAACATTGTACAGCACACAAACAAAGTAGGAAAAGCCTTAAAACCTAGTTTTTGTAGTGGAAAGACTCCCTTCCAGTACAAGACCTATGCTTCAGAGACTCTACACACCCTTGCACTAAAGCACAAGAATGTATGCGTTGGCTCGTGGCTGCCAAAAATGCTACCATAAAAATTCCCATTGCAGATAAGTGTACCCCATTTTTTATTACACTGATAGTGACTAATTGAATATTATTCACTATTAGCATAATGGAAAAACGTGCAGAAAATAAGGAATTCAGAGCCGCCACTGTGTTCTTAGCACTGATTTTGCCACGTCTGAGGCAAGGGGTCACAAAGGCAGTGACAGGAGTCACAAAAAGCATCCCAGGGGTCGTAGCAGTGACTCCTGGTGACACCTAAATGATGTCCATGGTATGAGATAAGGTTATAAAACACAGCACAGAAGGATAATCTTTAGACCACAAAACACATTAAGACAGATCAAACAAAGGGTTACCTTGGGTGTCAGACAACCTCAAGCCCAGTGTGTGGTAACAGCTACTTATAGCCCAAGAATCGTTTTAAATCATATAAAAACTCTTGATCCTGTTTTTATGTCCCACGTAATAGGTCTACAAGCTCATGCGGGGTACCGTTTTTATTAGAAAAAGTGTTGGAACACAGAATAGTAAGACATTTGTTATCCTCTAATGAATTTCTCTTCATTTTCATCTTCCAAATGTAAATACGCGTGCAAATTCAGGGTCCATATGAATAAACCCTGGCCCAGGTTTACTAACAATCTGTGTAGGGTTTTAGTTTGATTTGTAATACAAACCCAATGTAATCTGCTATGGTGGTTTTTACTTTCCAATGCAAATCTGGATTTGCTTTGGATAGCATCCCAAAGTATCACAATGATGTGCAAGTGCTGCTTTGCATTACTTTGCATCAAGGGGGTACTCCATAGGTGGTGCATGGACATTTCTATGCAACCACTCATGGGTTGTGACAAAAATCCTATCTACAAAGAATCTTACTCCAGGATTTGCATCAAATTCCTATGCCTCCTAAACGCCAGCGCAACGATGAGATATCGTTTCATTTCCCCTCCTTTTCCCTACTGTGTATGTGTGCTGAACTGCACAGCACGCATACAAAGTGGGAAAAGTCACAAATCATAGTCTTTGCACTGGAAGCAACTCCTTCCAGTACACAATCTATGCTTTAAAAAACACAGACTCTCTTGCACTGTGACATAAGTGTGTCTGGATAGGCGCATGGCTACAAAAAGTGGGAGAGAGGAGAACAGTGCCACATCCGTAGATATGACGATGTTCTGCTCTCTCCCTCTCATACAACGGCGCTGCTTAACTTCTTAGTAAATCTGACCCTCTATTTATGAACTTAGGTGCTTGGGCACATTTAAAAAATGCATAGCTTTCCTTAATACCCATTTTTTATGAGCAGATTCTACCTTACAAAATTGATGCATGGTCGAAACAGTGAAAAAACATATGCTACATTTCTGTTAATGGCTCTCAGTATTGAATGTTTTTTGACAATTATAAAACACAATGGCCAGATTTACTAAACTTTCACACTACTCAGACCAGCAGTCCCATTTGCTGGGCTGCATTGCCAAAGGAGGAAAACACAGTGCAGAACCACATACACTAAAATTGTCTCCTAATTGTGTCATCCCTTCCACTGGCTCATAAATAGGATGCCTTGTGTGAAGCAAAGCCTTGCACAACTGTGCAGAGGGGAGTTTGTGCTGTCTATCAAAGAAAATGGATTGGAAGCATTTGCTTCCAGTACAAATTCCTATGTGTAGACAAACTCAGAAGTGTCCCATGCATTAAGGCCCTTATTTATGGAGGGCTTGCACAGCAGTTGCGTCACTATTTTGTCACTTTTTTGTGACGCTGCGGCGTAATCAATGCACCACTCTGTGCCCTTTTTACAAAGTGACGCATCTAGGCAGATGCGTCACATTGTAAAGGCCTGCACTACATTATATCTACATCAGGTATAGTGTATGCAGGGTGGGCGTTCCCCTGTAAAAAAGCCTTGTAGAAGTGGCGCAATGAAATTTATGAGACTTCACAGCACCACTTCTACGACTTGACTGCGTCACAATGCTTGCGCCTGCTTCATGCACACATAAGGATTGATGCAGGTCTTTTTATATGGGACTCGCCCATGAGTTACGACACTTTGCTAGAATTGCGTCAGTTTTCCGACACACTCCAGCATTTTCGCACCACCAGATACGTCAGAATTCCTGAGGTATCTGTAAATCCTTGTGCCATGGAGTGCTGTATTATAAATATGGTGCATCCATGGTGTTGTAAGGATGGCGCTATGAAAGTGATGCATCGCTGTTTTTGCTCAGCGATGCGTCACTTTTCATAAAGGATGCCTTAAATGTGTGCTGTGGACTGAAGCAAATTTCCAGTGGGTGTCTTTCTTTGTAGAAATTACACACTCCCCTATATTAATACCTGTTTCGAGAAGGAAGTAGTTTTTGACGCGATGCCCAGCCTGGCTATCTCTGTACATTAGGCTTCATGTTAATGCCTATTGGTATTTGGGCTTACCCACCCTAGTAATACCCCCCTTGACGAAAAGTGAGTCAAGGCAGCACAAATGTGTTTTTGTGCTGAGAAAAGGACAACTATCCAGTGCAAAACACCTTTTGCACTGGATAGTACAGACCTTCACAAGAGTTTGCGTCACTTTGCACTGGTGCAAAGTCATAATAAATTTAGAACTATATATCTCTGTGGCAGAAGAGTCAGACGGGCGTAACAGTATATTACTTTTGTAATCAATCAATCAATCAGGGGTTTGTTAAAGCGCGACTACTCACCCGTAAGGGTCCCAAGGTGCTAGGGGTGGGGGGGTGCAGGTTCCATTCCATCAAGGAGGGGGTCTGTCGAAGAGCCAGGTTTTGAGGTTTCTTGCGAAGATGGGGAGCGATGTCTGTCTGAGGTGGAGCGGAAGGGCAATCCATGCTTTGGCCGCGAGGAAGGAGAAGGAGCGGCCTCCCGATCTGGTCTTTCTGGTGTGGGGGACCACGGCGTAGGAGAGCTGGGCTGATCATAGGGTCCTTTGGGGTGCGTGGAATTTGAGTCAGCTGTTCAGGTATGCTGGTCCGGTGCCGTGGAGGGCCTTGTGTGCATGGGTGAGCATCCTGAAGGTGATTCTCGCCTCGACGGGGAGCCAGTGGAGTGTGCGCAGGTGCTGGGAGATGTGGCAGTGTTTTGGCAGGTTGAGGACCAGTCTTGCGGCGGCGTTCTGGATGTTCTGTAGCTTGCGGGTGAGGTTTTTGTTTATTCCGGAGTAGAGTGCATTGCTGTAGTCGAGTCTGCTGGTGACCAGGGCGTGAGTGATGGTCTTTCAGTGTTCGAGGGGGATCCATTTGAAGGTCTTACGAAGGAGGCGGAGGGTGTGGAAGCAGGAAGACGAGACGGAGTTGATCTGGCGGTCCATTTTGAGCTCGGAGTCCAGGATGATTCCCAGGTTGCGTGCGTGGTCCGTGGGGGTTGGCGGGTTTCCGAAGGCGGGGGCCACCAGGTGTCGCTCCAGGCGTCTGGGTTTGGGCCCATGATGAGTACTTCTGTTTTGTTGGTGTTTAGTTGTAGGCAGCTGTTTTTCATCCATTTGGCGACGGCTTCCATGCCTTCTCGAAAGTTGCGTCTGGCGGTGTTGGGCTCGTTGGATAGGGAGAGGATGAGTTGGGTGTCGTCTGCGTATGACACGATGTTGAGTCCGTAGGTTCTGACGATGGGGGCGAGTGAAACCATGTAGACGTTGAAGAGCGTCGGGCTGAGGGAGGAGCCCTGGGGGACTCCGCAGGTGGTAGGTGTGGGGTCCGAGAGGAAAGGGGGGAGTCTGACCCGCTGCGTCCTGCTGGAGAGGAAGGAGCTGATCCAGTCGAGGGCCTTGTCCTGGATTCCTGCGTCGTAGAGTCTGCGTTTTAGGGTGCGGTGGGAGACTGTGTCGAACGCCGCTGATAGGTCGAGGAGGATGAGGGCTACTGTTTCTCCTTTGTATAAATAGCACAATGGTCCAGCACACTAATTTCAATTCAAATTTACAGAAAGGGATTGATCTAATATGACCATTTATAATTCACATTTCAAACACAAGAATAGCAATTCAGCAGAGTTGTTCCTTCAAATTCTTTATTGATGACTTCTTTTTCGACAAGATAAAAAGACCGTAGCCAACGCGTTTCGTCCTCTCGGACTTCTTCAGGGCTACAAATAACATATATATATACAAAATTAATTTACAAAATGTACACATCTTTATAGTACAATAAGTAAAAAAATCCATCTCAATCATTTTAAAACATTGACTTACAGAGGTTCATAGTATTTTTTCAATCATTAATGTACATTGTTGAATTACAAAAAGTCAATTTGCCTAGATATAAATGACTATTTTGCACCCTACTCAGTTAAGGTTCTGCTGATTATACCATAGTACCACTTTTAGATCGTATTTTTATATCATAAAACCTGATCAAATCATATTCATATCTTTTGCTGCTGAATAGTGTCAATTGGTAGTCCCGGTGGGTGGGTACATTAGTGTCTAAATAGAAGGCATTTTATTCTTCTCTGTCATGCAAGAAAAGTTAACAAATCTTACCAGAAAACACATTGTCAGGAAATCTTAATTGTATCCTTTCGCTTATATGGTTTTCTCCTTCTAAAATCTGGTATAATATATTCGTATCTATTGGCTGAAATTTAAAAAAAAAAAAAGGTCTTATTTACACTATGAACAGAATAAATAATTTGTAGAAATATAGAGCATCTGGGCGTCCATACCTTATCTTTCATGTAAATTGTAAGGTGTTAGTCTATCCTCCTTTACCGATTTAACACGGTTGGTAGTCAACCAATACCAAGTCAAAAACGTCCTCTATATTATTTCATGAGCAGCTAGTTGCAAAAAAGAGAGAAAAAGAGAAAAAAGGGAAAGAAAAAGGGGTGGGGAGAGAAAACCCTTAGATGTTTTAATGATACTTACTAAAATCTCTTATTACTTTTAGTCATTTTAAAAAGATGTGCCAGTTATGTATGCAAGTGACTACTGACAACTTTTCTCTGTGCTACTATTTTATTATTGTTTGTTTATCAAATGGGGTCATCCCAGTATCAGTCTTATTTGGGCTATTGCACAGGTAATACCCCCAAAATGACATTTCAGAAATCTCCATATACCACTGTTATGATTGTATTTGGCAGTTTGTGTCCTTTACCGAAAAAAGCAGTAAATGTGCTGATTAATACTAGAGTATTGATATAAAGCCCCTTCTTGTTTAACAATATAGGCAATACAGGTAGCCTAACACGGAGAAAGTTTCAAAAAATGGTTTTACAGTTAAAGACTATCAGTAGGATATTCCCCACGAGGTATGCAATCCCCTTTAAGTATGCAGTCTCCTTTAGGTTAGGGTAAAATACAAATCGCTGAGGCGAAAGGAGCCCAACAGAAATGAGTAAAGCGCGATCAAAAAAAAAAAAAAAAAAACTTACTTCAGACAATCAGTCAGCCGGCATGGTAGCGTGGCGTCCGTGTTCATGTGAGTGCCATATACCTGCAGTTTAAATAGCCCGCTAAACGCTGTCATATTGCTTTCACCTGTGCATTAGTCACGTGAAAGCTCGAAGATTGAGCGTTTTGCCGACGCCATATGTAAAGGGTGCGTAGGTAGTGAAAACAGCTAGAATTTATTGAATTGCTCACACATTTTTCAAATCTTTGTTCCCATTAGCATTTAAATCATAACTTCTTATTTTAGTTTGCTCTAATTTTAAATTAAAAATATCTTTATGCGACAAGGAAACATTTATCGTTTTTCTGACATCAGATGAATAGCATCTAGTTTTACAGCAAGTAATCGTGATTCACTATTTATATGCTCATATTTCATTTTAAAATATGTCCTGAAGAGACATTCTTCGTCTTTTTGACATCGATTTTAAAATAACTTAAAATATTAAGCATTGCACCAGTGCCATTTTGAAGTGGAGCATAGATGGTACTAGAAGCTGCATTACGTTCCGTTATTTACAAGTTTTTAATATATGCCCTCATTTTTGGAACTCCAGAAAAAGATCTCAATTCACTTTATTTCGTCCTATATTATATGTAGGTTTGTTAGCGTCAAGAGGAAGCATTTCTCATTTTTCAATCCATCCGACGTAAACCATGTTATTATCGGCAAATTTACCAAAACCACTTTATGGAGACAGTTAGATTCGATTCTCCATGAAATCTAAACAGCTAGCGAAAGCGACTGGTCCTTCCTCATCTCCTCTAGTATAGGAGAGGAAAGGAAATATATAATCATGGCGGCCATCTTAAGATGATACAGAAGGTATTAGAAATTGTGTGAATATGTTGTTAATCACACCAAACCGCCATATTATTCTGATTCAAATATGAGGAAATCAATCACTAATCATGAGAGAACATTAAATATTACCCCAAAAGATTTTTATATAAATAATACAAATCGTTCCTACAGAAAAAAAAAAAAGATTTTTTAGTATAGAGAGGCTAAGAATAACATCTGCCTGGTGATAATGGGTAATCTACAGATCTACCAATTTCACTGGCAAAGGGGATTAGTTGAAACCAGGACTAAAGTCGATATTATTGCATAGGTTTTTTTTAATACAATTACTAAGAATACCAATGAATTAGTATCCTATAGAAAGTGGTACAATTCACTATTTGTATTTAAACCAAATACTGATGTCCGCAGGCGACATATCCAACCTGCCTCCGCTTTCCTTAGTGCTAGTTCCCTATTGCCACCTCTTTCCGGTGTTTTTATGTGTTCCAATGCATGGAACCATATATCCATTTTGGTGGGGTGGTGCTCATGTATGTGCATGGCCACGGGGTATTTATCATCCTTGTTTTTAATAGCCCTTACATGCTCCTGGATCCTAACCTTAAGGCTTCGAATGCTGCTGCCTATATAAATTTTATTACAAGCGCAGCCAAGTGCATAAGTTGTGTAGGTTGTATTACAATTAATAAATGTATTAATTGTATATTCTTTAATAGTGTTATATTTGAATTTCTGTTTCCTGTTACATCCAAATTTACAAATTATGCATGTTCCACAAACATGAAAGCCAGGTGGTTTATCAGGCAACCATGTAGTGGTTCTGCTCTCTGTGTTCTTCACGTAGCTGGGGCACAATATCTTTTTCAGAGTGTTGCCTCTCCTATATACCACTTTGTTTTTTTTTAGATCGTGCCAGTGGGCATCTGACCTGAAGCGATTAGGTGCCAATTTTTATGTAAGATGTTATAGACGTGATTGCTATATGCATTATACTTTGTTATAAACATAACTTCTTCAGATGTTCCCTTTTGTTTTGTCTTTCCTGACTAGTCATCAGTACGGATTTGCGGTCTATCTGCAGGACCCTGGCTTCAGCTTGGTTTATACACTTCTGAGTGTACCCCCTTTCCCGAAAATTATGTCTAATATTTTTGACACTTGCTGGGAAATTTTTATCTTCGCTGCAATTACGCCGAGCTCTAATCATTTCCCCATATGGTATGGCATTAATTGTTGTTTTGGGGTGGGCACTTTCAGCGTGTAGGACACTATTACAGGCTGTAGGTTGATGTTGTTATTCCATTTTTGTGAATCAGGTCCCCAGGTGTGCTCCGTCTTATACATGTGCATCAAAACTGATTGTGGATTGGATGCTCTTAAACATTTTCTGTATAAACGAAACGCTTGTCATTTGGAACACACTCTCATGTTACTTGAGATGGCTCGTATGATTTTAACGATGAATGCATTTTTGCATGACGGCAACTGGTTTCTGCAAAGACAGGGGACAGCCATGGGATCCAGGTTTGCTCCGTCTTATGCAAATCTCTTTATGGGATTGTATGAGACGGAGCACACCTGGGGACCTGGTTCACAAAAATGGAATAACAACATCATATTCTATGGCAGATACATAGATGATGTTCTATTAATTTGGAATGGAGGGGTTGATGAATTACTTGAATATCATGAGTACCTTAACAAAAATAGATTTAATGTGAAAATGACCATCAACTATTCTAGAGAATCTATAGACTATCTTGATCTAAAACTGTACATATCGAACAACAGAATACACAGTGACATTCATAAAAAACCTACAGCCTGTAATAGTGTCCTACACGCTGAAAGTGCCCACCCCAAAACAACAATTAATGCCATACCATATGGGGAAATGATTAGAGCTCGGCGTAATTGCAGCGAAGATAAAAATTTCCAAGCAAGTGTCAAAAATATTAGACATAATTTTCGGGAAAGGGGGTACACTCAGAAGTGTATAAACCAAGCTGAAGCCAGGGTCCTGCAGATAGACCGCAAATCCGTACTGATGACTAGTCAGGAAAGACAAAACAAAAAGGGAACATCTGAAGAAGTTATGTTTATAACAAAGTATAATGCATATAGCAATCACGTCTATAACATCTTACATAAAAATTGGCACCTAATCGCTTCAGGTCAGATGCCCACTGGCACGATCTAAAAAAAAAACAAAGTGGTATATAGGAGAGGCAACACTCTGAAAAAGATATTGTGCCCCAGCTACGTGAAGAACACAGAGAGCAGAACCACTACATGGTTGCCTGATAAACCACCTGGCTTTCATGTTTGTGGAACATGCATAATTTGTAAATTTGGATGTAACAGGAAACATAAATTCAAATATAACACTATTAAAGAATATACAATTAATACATTTATTAATTGTAATACAACCTACACAACTTATGCACTTGGCTGCGCTTGTAATAAAATGTATATAGGCAGCAGCATTCGAAGCCTTAAGGTTAGGATCCAGGAGCATGTAAGGGCTATTAAAAACAAGGATAATAAATACCCCGTGGCCATGCACATACATGAGCACCACCCCACCAAAATGGATATATGGTTCCATGCATTGGAACACATAAAAACACCGGAAAGAGGTGGCAATAGGGAACTAGCACTAAGGAAAGCGGAGGCAGGTTGGATATGTCGCCTGTGGACATCAGTATTTGGTTTAAATACAAATAGTGAATTGTACCACTTTCTATAGGATACTAATTCATTGGTATTCTTAGTAATTGTATTAAAAAAACCTATGCAATAATATCGACTTTAGTCCTGGTTTCAACTAATCCCCTTTGCCAGTGAAATTGGTAGATCTGTAGATTACCCATTATCACCAGGCAGATGTTATTCTTAGCCTCTCTATACTAAAAAATCTTTTTATTTTTTTTTCTGTAGGAACGATTTGTATTATTTATATAAAAATCTTTTGGGGTAATATTTAATGTTCTCTCATGATTAGTGATTGATTTCCTCATATTTGAATCAGAATAATATGGCGGTTTGGTGTGATTAACAACATATTCACACAATTTCTAATACCTTCTGTATCATCTTAAGATGGCCGCCATGATTATATATTTCCTTTCCTCTCCTATACTAGAGGAGATGAGGAAGGACCAGTCGCTTCACTAGCTGTTTAGATTTCATGGAGAATCGAATCTAACTGTCTCCATAAAGTGGTTTTGGTAAATTTGCCGATAATAACATGGTTTACGTCGGATGGATTGAAAAATGAGAAATGCTTCCTCTTGACGCTAACAAACCTACATATAATATAGGACTGAAATAAAGTGAATTGAGATCTTTTTCTGGAGTTCCAAAAATGAGGGCATATATTAAAAACTTGCAAATAACGGAACGTAATGCAGCTTCTAGTACCATCTATGCTCCACTTCAAAATGGCACTGGTGCAATGCTTAATATTTCAAGTTATTTTAAAATCGATGTCAGAAAGACGAAGAATGTCTCTTCAGGACATATTTTAAAATGAAATATGAGCATATAAATAGTGAATCACGATTACTTGCTGTAAAACTAGATGCTATTCATCTGATGTCAGAAAAACGATAAATGTTTCCTTGTTTCGTAAAGATATTTTTAATTTAAAATTAGAGCAAACTAAAATAAGAAATTATGATTTAAATGCTAATGGGAACAAAGATTTGAAAAATTTGTGAGCAATTCAATAAATTCTAGCTATTTTCACTACCTACGCACCCTTTACATATGGCGTCGGCAAAACGCTCAATCTTCGAGCTTTCACGTGACTAATGCACAGGTGAAAGCAATATGACAGCGTTTAGCGGGCTATTTAAACTGAGTGCAGGTATACGGCACTCACATGAACACGGACGCCACGCTACCATGCCGGCTGACTGATTGTCTGAAGTAAGTTTTTTTTGTTGTTTTTTTTTTTTTCTTTTTTCAGATCGCGCTTTACTCATTTCTGTTGGGCTCCTTTCGCCTCAGCGATTTGTATTTTACCCTAACCTAAAGGAGACTGCATACTTAAAGGGGATTGCATACCTCGTGGGGAATATCCTACTGATAGTCTTTAACTGTAAAACCATTTTTTGAAACTTTCTCCGTGTTAGGCTACCTGTATTGCCTATATTGTTAAACAAGCAGGGGGCTTTATATCAATACTCTAGTATTAATCAGCACATTTACTGCTTTTTCGGTAAAGGACACAAACTGCCAAATACAATCATAACAGTGGTATATGGAGATTTCTGAAATGTCATTTTGGGGGTATTACCTGTGCAATAGCCCAAATAAGACTGATACTGGGATGACCCCATTTGATAAACAAACAATAATAAAATAGTAGCACAGAGAAAAGTTGTCAGTAGTCACTTGCATACATAACTGGCACATCTTTTAAAATGACTAAAAGTAATAAGAGATTTTAGAAATTATCATTAAAACATCTAAGGGTTTTCTCTCCCACCCCTTTTTCTTTCCCTTTTTTCTCTTTTTTCTCTCTTTTTGCAACTAGCTGCTCATGAAATAATATAGAGGACGTTTTTGACTTGGTATTGGTTGACTACCAACCGTGTTAAATCGGTAAAGGAGGATAGACTAACACCTTACAATTTACATGCAAGATAAGGTATGGACGCCCAGATGCTCTATATTACTAAAAATTATTTATTCTGTACATAGTGTAAATAAGACCCTTTTTTATTTTTTTATTTCAGCCAATAGATACGAATATATTATACCAGATTTTAGAAGGAGAAAACCATATAAGCGAAAGGATACAGTTAAGATTTCCTGACAATGTGTTTTCTGGTAAGATTTGTTAACTTTTCTTGCATGACAGAGAAGAATAAAATGCCTTCTATTTAGACACTAATGTACCCGCCCACCGGGACTACCAATTGACACTATTCAGCAGCAAAAGATATGAATATGATTAGATCAGGTTTTATGATACAAAAATACTATCTAAAAGTGGTACTATGGTATAATCAGCAGAACCTTAACTGAGTAGGGTGCAAAATAGTCATTTATATCTAGGCAAATTGACTTTTTGTAATTCAACAATGTACATTAATGATTGAAAAATACTATGAACCTCTGTAAGTCAATGTTTTAAAATGATTGAGATGGATTTTTTTACTTATTGTACTATAAAGATGTGTACATTTTGTAAATTAATTTTGTATATATATATGTTATTTGTAGCCCTGAAGAAGTCCGAGAGGACGAAGCGCGTTGGCTACGGTCTTTTTATCTTGTCGAAAAAAGAAGTCATCAATAAAGAATTTGAAGGAACAACTCTGCTGAATTGCTATTCTTGTGTTTGAAATGTGAATTATAAATGGTCATATTAGATCAATCACTTTCTGTAAATTTTAATTGAAATTAGTGTGCTGGACCATTGTGCTATTTATGGAAATTTGAGACACTTTGGGGTCGATTCCGATCTCGGCCGGTAGGGCTCCGAATCGGATTCGTCTTTACCGGATCCGATTCGGAGCCTTGTTTCCCGACCGATTCGTACGCGGCTCCGGCCGAGCGAGTACGATGCGGACGCTCGCGAAATCGCCGACCGACTCGTTTGCGGGACTCAACCGCTCCGACCGACTCGCTCGGACACGACTCACACCGAGCAATGGAGACGTTCCCCGGCCGGGTAAGTACGATGCGCGCCGCGAGCAGTCCGACCGACTCGCGCCGTCCGGCTCGAAAGAGCAGTCGGAGCCACTCTTTGGGGGTCCGTGTCGGACCCCCCTGTACGCGAAGCCGCGCGAGTCGCACACAGGGGGGACCCATGGGTCCCCCCTACCTGTGCATGTACGGCGCGATCCGCGTTGACACGTACCCGCTGTAGGGGGCGCCCTCGTTCGCCTCGCACCCATTGAGTCAATGGGAGCCCGCATACGCATTGTACGACCGGCTCCCATTGACTTCAATGGGAGTCCGACCGACTCGAGTCCGATAACATGCGAACGCATCGTACTCGTTCGGTCGGACTGCTAGGGTCCGATTCGGTCGGAAATCTCTCCGGGTCCGGCTCGGTCGGAGAGATTTCCGGCCCGAATCGGAATCGGCCCCTTTGTGTCTTAGGAGATCTAGGGGTATTGGATCTCAGGTCCTTAGCACCTTGCATGTCTAGATAGAAATTATTCCACTAAGGATAGGTGCAATTTTTTTAGCCTCAATCCCCGTTCTATTTGTATTTCTGTTTCTCCTTTGTCCAGTAGGGTGCGGATGTTGTCTGTTGCGGCGAGGAGGGCGGTTTCCGTACTGTGGTTTTTTCTGAAGCCGGATTGGGAGGAGTCGAGGATGTTGTATTCTTCAATGAATGTGGCGAGTTGGCTGTTGATGGCTTTCTCGATGACTTTCGCTGGGAATGGGAGCAGGGAGTTTGGTCTGTAGTTTTTGAGGTTGGTGGGGTCCGCTGAGGGTTTCTTTAGGAGGGGGTTGACCTCAGCGTGTTTCCAGTCGTCGAGGAACGAGGCGGTCGCCAGGGAGCGGTTGATGGTGTGGCGGAGCATGGGTGCGATGGTGTCGGCAGCTCTGTTAAAGATGTGGTGGGGGCAGGGGTCCGTGGGGGCCCCTGAGTGGATTGACTTCATTGTCGTCAGTGTGTCTTCGGTGGTGAGGGCTGTCCAGTCGTCAATCGCTGGTTTCCGGGTGTCGGGGTGGTTGGTGAGGGTTCAGTGTGTTGGTTGTCTTCGTCGAAGTTGTCGTAGATGCTCTTGATTTTGTGGTGGTAAAAGGTGCTGAGTTTGTCGCAGAGGTCTTGTGAGGGAGGGATGTCGGTAGACTCGCTGGTGGGTTGGGCGAACTCCTTGATGATGCTGAAGAGCTCCTTGCTGTTGTGCGCGTGGGTGGAGATTCTGTCTTCAATCGCTTTTTTCCTCGTTTCTCTGATGAGTTGATGGTGGGCGTTGGTGGCGGCTCTGAAGTTGTTGTGGGCTTCTGTGGATTTGGTGTTCCTCCAGGCCTTTTCAAGGCGGCGGCATGTGCGTCTGGACTCTCGAAGTTCGGTGGTAAACCATCTGGCTTTCTTGGCGCGGGTATTGTTGTTTTTCTTGAGGGGGGCTATGGTGTTGGTGCTGTCCGAGATCCATCTATGCAGGGTTTGGGCTGCGGTGTTGGGGTCGTTATTTTCCGTGATGGTTGGGGTGGAATTGTTGAGTGAGGAGGTGAGCTGGTCATCGGTGATTTTGGTCCAGTTTCTTCGTGGGAGCAGGTGCTGGTGTCTGTGGATGGTGGGTGTTCTGAAGGTGAAGTGGACGCAACGATGGTCGGTCCATGGGAGTTCGGTGGTGTGGCTGAAGGTGATGGAGTTTCCTGTAGTGAAGAGGGGGTCGAGGGTGTGTCCTGCTGAGTGCGGGGGCTCGCAACATTGTCACCTATCTCTATTTTGTAAATTAACAATTAGTTTCTTTGGGAAAACCATGAGCAATCTATATAAATGTCCCCTTACTGAATTGTATCTTCTTTTAAAAAATTTACAGCTTTCTGGGCTTATCCATGGATATCAAACCTCTTTCCCCCACCAACTGCAAGTATTTGGAATCTGCAAAATCTGGAAATATTGACCACCCCTTAAAAATAGTTTCTTTTTTTGTACAATTTAGTTTTTTTCCCAAAAGCTAGTAAGAGAGGAATCTTAGCACAGCACCCCTTTTGTTGGTTCTATTTTTTGAAAAAATGCTATGAAAATGGGCGTCCAGTCGACCATCAGTTAACTATTTTAATTCTTGGATGGAAACCAACACATGTGCACTTAATTTTTGTGTCAGATTAATTTCTTTCAGAGAACTTTTATATATTTATGACAGACCACAGCTAAACTTGACATATTAAAGCAGTTTGAACCAAATTTTGCTGTCCAAATTGTTTTCTAGACACATTTCACACATTTACTGCCTGCCACCTGGTGCTCTCATTACAAGAACAGAGCAGTTCAAACAAATGAGGAAAAGACAGGACTGGCAAAAAAAGAGTCCTACAGCTCAGCTGTAGTGGGTGCTGGCCTTACCAAGAACATTCATAAAGTCCTACTGAGGTTGTAGGACTGTCAGTTCATTTAAACACCAACTATTGTCTTTAAACCAGTGCTGTAGGATTTTCTTCTCCCTTTATTTGGAAGTACTTCTCAGCTTGAAAATTTCAACATGTGACGTTTCATTTCAACCACACTGGGGTGAATTGTAATTTAGTGGAGGTCTTGATCAGAACTAAGGGCCGGATGTACAAAGCGTTTTTGTGTTCGCTAACAGGCTGATAAGCAGAATTCACCCATTTGTGAATGCAAAAAGGCGTTTCTGAAATGTACAAATCCCTATTTGCGAATTAGTAACCAATTGCCGGACCACAAATTAGGTTTGCGATTTGGTATTAGGAATTGGCATGTTTAGGGCGTCCTTTCCTAATACCAAATCACAGTGGTATGTGTGAATGTTTTGCGACTGAAATGCGGTCACAAAACATTTGCATTTTACTGCCTACTTCAAGTAGGTGGTAAGCCATTCATAAATGGGAAGGGGTCCTTAGGGGACCCCTTCCTCTTTGTGAATGTTTGTTTAAACATTTTTATGAGCAGGCAGTTATCCCACGGACCACTTTCCTTTAAGGAAAACAGGCTGCATTTTAAAAAGAATGATTGCTTTATTTAATAGCAAACACAGACATGGTGGTTCAATTACCCCAGCAGGCCACCATCCATGTGATGTTTGCGATTCCCAATGGGTCACAAGCTGAGACCTACCTCATTATTATTCATGAAGCAGGTCTATTTGTGACCCACTGGGAATCGCAAAATGTGTAAAACCCACATTTGTACATGGTTGTTTGCAATTACCAAATAGTGAGTCACAAAAATGTGCTATGTGGTAATTGCAAAATGATTACCTACATATATCTGTCCCCAGAATTCTATGTTCCATATTCTGTAGACTAATACATGTAATAGGCCCTAGGTTCCTAAGATTTCTGTCAGCATATGCCTTACATTGCCAAAGATAAGGACGTGAATATGTTTGGGCTGGAGGCTGACTCCCTCACTCACCATAACTCCCCATCACTGTGTCCCTGGGAGTGAGAATGCTGCAGTGCATGCTACGAGACGATGAATGCAAAACCCTCCTGAGTGAGAGAAAGAGGATGATCAATGGACTGACACTCAGTCTATGTTCTACTGTTCATCCCTGTGTAAGACAGTGAATGGTCTCTGTGCACTGCAGTCAAGGCCACATACGTCAAAGACATGTGACAACTCACTAAGCAAGCAGTAAGCCACCAGAATCAGTGAGATCATTCACCCTTTAAACCAAAGATGATACCTCGCGGCTGAATCCTTGTCTGACCCTTAGCCCTTCAGCAGCCATCTATTGATGAGTCTATAGGGGATGTAGGGACAAGGAGTGGACACTACAGAACGTTAACAGATCGTATAGTAAGTATTGTATTGCAATTACATTTATATAGCTCTTACTATCCCTAAAAAGGTGTTGAAGCACTTTATGCCAAGAAACACTCGTCTCTGGGACCAAGGTAAGTGGTTATTGGCTGTTGTTGGTATAAGGTTAGTCTACTTCTCTCAAGGATATCATTCCATGTCTGCACATCCATTCCAGTGTCTTTGAGGTGGATTCAAATTAGTATAAGGTAGGTTTGATCATTAGAGGGAGAGGAGGGTATGTGAGTTCACACAGATGGTCAGTGGGATTAGTAGATAACTAGAGCAGATTTGTTATTGCTAGGTTGCACGGTCTGAATATTAAAGAAAGACGTTTTGCGGTCTTTGAGATGAGGTGTGGACAATCTTCGCAAATACAATAATAGAGGTTAAGGCAAACATTCACATAATTTAGAGTAGCTGTACTCAGAGGGGACGCATGCAGAAGATGAACAGCAAGGAGAGTCCCAATTCCCTCCATTGACAACTGTGCTCCAACCGGGGGGATAGGCTTGTGTGGTCAAGTATCAACATAAGATTCCATTAGCTGCAGTGTACACAGCTAAAAAATTGTTGGCTTTGGCCATTTCTTCTTAAATCATTGAGTCACAATCCCACAGCAGCCGCCCTAGAACCTAGATATGTCCTTACCAAGATACAGCAGGGAAAGGCTACAGGAGGTGTCCGAGGAAGAGGCGTCATCATCAGGGAGCCGCTGGACAAAGTTGCGATGAAGATTTCCTCATTCGGACTTAGTCCCTTTTTTAGAAGTTGACAATCTCCAGCGGGACCAATCTGAAAGCTGTGGCCAACGAGGACTCCACGAGGTCAGCCAACTAGCCCTCGGAGTCACTATGGTAGTCAATCAATCAATCAATCAATCAATCACAGAATTTGTAGAGCGCACTACTTACCCGCGAGGGTCTCAAGGCGCTGGGGAGAGGGAAGGGGGGGGGATGCTGCTACTGGTCGAACAGCCAGGTCTTGAGTAGCCTCCTGAAGGTCAGCAGGTCTTGGGTCTGTCGTAGGCTTAGTGGAAGGGTGTTCCAGGTCTTGGCGGCGAGGTGTGAGAAGGATCTGCCGCCAGTGGTTGTTCTTCGAATGCGAGGGACGGTGGCGAGGGAGAGGTCGGCGGAGCGGAGCTGGCGGTTGGGGACGTAGAAGAAGAGTCGTCTGTTGAGGTAGGCTGGGCCAGTTTTGTGGAGTGCCTTGTGTGCGTGGATGAGGAGTTTGAAGGTGATCCTCCTGTCGACGGGGAGCCAGTGCAGGTTCCTCAAGTGGGGGGTGATGTGGCTGTGGCGTGGTACGTCGAGGATCAGGCGTGCGGAGGCGTTTTGTATGCGTTGCAGTCACTTGATGAGCTTGGCCGGGCTCCCGCGTAGAGGGCGTTCCCATAGTCCAGTCTGCTACTGACGAGGGCCTGGGTGACTGTTCTTCTTGTGTCTGTCGGGATCCACCTGTAGATCTTGCGAAGCATGCGGAGGTTGTTGAAGCAGGAGGAGGAGACTGCGTTGACTTGCTTGGCCATGGAGAGCGTTGAGTCGAGGATGACTCCCAGGTTGCGTGCGTGGTCGGTGGGTGTCGGGGCTGCTCCCAGCGTCGTTGGCCACCAGGAGTCGTCCCAGGCTGAGGGGTTGGAGCCGAGGATGAGGACCTCCGTTTTGTCCGTGTTCAGCTTTAGTCGGCTGATCTTCATCCAATCGGCGACGGCCTTCATTCCTTCATGGAGATTGGCTTTGGCGGCGAGGGGGTCCTTGGTGAGGGAGAGGATCAGTTGAGTGTCGTCGGCGTAGGAGATAATGTTGAGGTCGTGCTGTCTGGCGATGCGTGCGAGCGGGGCCATGTAGATGTTGAACAGTGTTGGGCTGAGGGACGATCCCTGGGGTACGCCGCAGATGATCTCGGAGGCTTCGGATAGGAAAGGTGGGAGGCGGACTCTCTGGGTTCTGCCGTCGAGGAAGGAGGTGGTCCATTCCAGGGCCTTGTCTCGGATCCCTGCGTCGTGGAGGCGTGCGCGTAGAGTGCGGTGGCAGACAGTGTCGAAGGCGGCGGAGAGGTCCAGCAGGATGAGGGCTGCGGTCTCACCGTTGTCCAGCAGGATCCTGATGTCGTCGGTGGCGGCGATGAGGGCAGTCTCAGTGCTGTGGTTGCTGCGGAACCCTGATTGGGATGGGTCCAGGATGCTGTTTTCTTCGAGGTATCGGGTTAGCTGTTTGTTGACGATCTTCTCTGTGACCTTGGCTGGGAACGGAAGCAGAGAGATGAGCCGGAAGTTCTTGAGGTCTCTCGGGTCCGCCTTGGGTTTTTTGAGTAGGGCGTTGATCTCTGCGTGTTTCCAGCTCTCTGGGAAGGTCGCGGTCTCGAAGGAGAGATGGATGATGTTGCACAGGTGGGGTGCGATGGAGCTGCTGGCTTTGTTGAAGATGTGGTGCGGGAAAGGGTCTGACGGGGAGCCGGAGTGTATTGTGCTCATGGTCTTGATGGTGTCCTCGATGTTCACGCTGGCCCAGGCTGGCAGGGGGTCGTGGTCGATGGTGTGTGGCGGGTCTGGTGCATCGATCTTAGTTGGGGCTGTCTGGGTGTTGAAGCTGTCGTGGATGTCGGCGATCTTGCGATGAAAGAAGGTGGCGAGGGAATCGCACAGGGGTTGCGACGGCGGGATGTCGTTGGTGTTGGAGCTGGGATTGGAGAGTTCCTTCACGATGTTGAAAAGCTCCTTGCTGTTGTGTGCGTTGTTGTCGAGGGGGTCTTTGAAGGAGATTCTCTTGGCGGACCTGATGAGGTGGTGGTGGTTACGGATGGCGTCTTTGTGGGCTGTGTGGCTGTCCGGTGTCTTATCACTGTGCCATTTCTTCTCTAGTTTCCGGCAGGTACGCTTGGAAGCTAGGAGTTCCGCGTAGTCCTAGGTTCAAGTAGTGTAACAGGTATCAAGCAGCAGGACAGGCCTCTGAAGGTTCAAGGCAGGCTTCAGGCAGCAAAGCAGTCATTCCAGGTGCAGCAAGGCACAGCAGCAGGTAGTCCACTGAGGATCTGTTTGATTTGGGGGTCTCTAGTTGGCAGAGGTAGGTACCTTTGACCAAATAGGGACCCTTGTGTCTAGTCAGGGTAAGGGGGTACACTCCTAAAATAACCCCTGCTCACCCCCTTGGTAGCTTGGCACGAGCAGACAGGCTTATCTCAGAGGCAGTGTGTAAAGCATTTGTGAACACATACAGTAACCCAGTGACAACACTACAGATGGACACCACACAAGTTGTAGTATAAAAATAAGTATTTTTATATAGACTTAACACAAGACCACAAACAACAAAAATCCACAATACTGTACTTAAAAATGGTAGAATTAGCTTAGTTCTCTTTAGATGGTAAATGCGACACTTTGAGTTCAATGTACCTTTTGATGCGTAACGCTATACAACGAAAGTGTTTGCAGGGAAGGTGATGCGTCGGTTCCTTACACGCAAGAACGGTGATGCGTCGGGTCCCTACTGCTGCGTAGGGGATGCGTCGGTTCTTCTCCGCGTGGGGAGGTGATGCGTCGGTTTCTTACTGCGCTTCCGTGGCGATGCGACCAGCAGTGCCGTGATGCAATGAAGATCCGGTGCAATGAAACAAAAAGGGCGTCTTGTTCTTGATGCGACACGATGCGTGCACGCCCGACGGCAGTGCGGCGTCTCAACGATTCTTCTGAGCCGCGACAGGCCCTGCGACACGCTTCTCCGGTGATGCGACGGCGTCTGATGCGACGGCGACACTCTTCTCCGGTGATGCGAGGCACTTCGGCGATGCGATGCGACAGCGGCGACACCCTTCTTCAGTGATGCGATGACAGCGGCTGCGGCGGAGACACGCTTCTCCGATGATGCGATGGCGTCTGAGGCGACGGCGACACTCTTCTCCGGCGCTGCAAGGAGCTTCTGCGAGGCGAAGCGGCAACGGCGACACCCTTCTTCAGTGATGCGATGACAGTGGCTGCTGCGGCGTCACGCTTCTTCATCGTGAGTCGCGCTTCCAGCTCCTTGCGACACGCAGTCCCTCAGAAGGCCCAACACAACAGCAGGCACTTCAAAAGAACTCTTGGGGAGCTGGTGGGTGAAGTCTGTTGTCCCTGAGACTTCAGCAGGAGGCAAGCTCTATCTCAAGCCCTTGGAGATCCTTTACAAGTTGAATTGAAAGTAGCACAAAGTCCTTTCTCCTTTCTTTGGCAGTCAGGCAACCACTGCAGGCCAATCCCCCAAACAGCACTCAGTTTAGGGATAGTCTCCTCCTCAGTTTCTCTGGTTCCTTTCCTCAGCAAAGGTTCTTCTTGTTTTTCAAAAGTGATCTAAAGTTCTGGGGTTTGGGTCCCCTCTTTTATACTCATTTTCCCTTTGTTCTCTGAAGGCAGAGAGGCCTTTGCCTAGTCCAAACCAATTCTGGTCAGTCCTGGAGCACTTTGTTGACAAGACTCCTTCTTTCCTTTCACAGTGTAGGCCAGGGACATCAGACACACCACAGGAGGTGGAGCCAGCATTGTGGAGGGAAGGCACAGCCCTATTCTGGTCCCAGGTGCAACTCCTCCCACCCATCTACATGCAGATCTCTCTTTTCAGCCCTGTGCTGACTCACCCTGTCTCCTGGAATCCCCCAACCCCTGTCACTCAAACTCCAGACAAGGAATACACAACCTAGCAGAGGCAGGCTTGGATAGTTAAGCAAGAAAATACCTACTTTCTAAAAGTGGTATTTTCAAACACAGAATGTTAAAACCAACTTCACTAAAAGATGTATTTTATCATTCTGAGTTCAGGCATACTAAACTCGAATTTCTACCTAGTTCCCTGGGTCAGTTAGGATTATAAGATGTAATAATCAAACTGCCCATTCTGGCCTATGGGGAACAGGTAGCCTTGCAATAGTGAAAAACGAAAATGGCTGTAATTCACTATTAGGACATGCCACACACATCAGGGCATGTCCTACCTTTTACCTACAATGCACCCTGCCCTTGGGCCTACCATAGGGGTGACTAATATGCAGAAAAGGGAAGGTTTAGGGACTGGCAAGTGGGTGTACTTGCCCAGTCAACATGGCAGTACCAGACTGCACCCAGGCTCTGCGATGGCAGACCTGAGACACACTTTTACAGGCTGCTTCTGTGGGTGGCACAACCAGTGCTGCAAGCCCACCAGCAGCATTTGATTTACAAGCCCTGGGCACACACAGTGCACTGTACTAGGGTCTGACAAGTAAACCAAATAAGCCAATCATGGAGTCACTAATCCATACATCAATTTACCATAGGGAGAGCATATGCACTTTAGCACTGATCAGCAGTGGTAAAGTGCCCAGAGTCATAAAACAGCCAACAACAGGTCAGAAAAAATACAGGAGGAAGGCAAAAAGATCAGGGATGACCCTTTCAAAAAGGGCCAAGTCCAACAGGATCCTTCTGCAGGTCCAGAAAGCGAACTGAAGAGTGGGTCTTAGTTTTATACCTCGTGCCTTCTTTGACATAGGAGAAGCGTCTAGAGATTTCCCTTTTAAGTGTTTGGAGTTTCCTGCCTCCCCTGCCCTGGCTCCAGTATGACTACAGGAACAATGAGGTAGTGTGAGGTCCTTTGTGTGAAGGCAAGGCACAGCCTATAGTTTTGCAAGTGAGGCTGTACCCAGCTTCGCCCCCCCATCCTGCCAGTGATCGCCCATCCAGACACGCCTAATACCTGTATTGTGTGGCTCTCTGGGAGAAATAAACAAAGTCCAACTGCCAACTACACCCAGTTTTATGACCCAGGAACAGGCTGCAGGCACAAAATAGCTAGGGCAGGAAAATGCTAACTTTCTAAAAGTGACATTTTCAAAATTGTGACTTAAAATTCGACTTTACCATTCAAGATCATTTTAAATTACAATTTCTTAGACACCAGACATGAATTATCTATCTGCTCGTAATCAAAAGTTAGCACTTATTAAATATAATAGGACAACCCAATGTTATCCTATGAGAGAGATAGACCTCACAGTAGTAAGAAACAAATGTAGGAGTTAGTCAGTACCAGGACATGTAAAACTTAAAAGTACATGTTTAACCTTTTGATTACAATGCACCCTGCCCTATGGGCAGCCTAGGGCCTACCTTAGGGGTGCCGTATATGTAATAAAAGGACAATTAAAGGGTTGGCAAGGGGGTTATTTTGCCAAGTCAAATTGGCAGTTTAAAACTGCATTCAGGCTGAAATGGCAGACTTGGGAAAGGGTTTGAGGGGCTACTTAAGTGGGTGGCACAATAATTGCTGCAGGCCTACTAGTAACATTCAATTTAGAGGCCCTGGGTATATGATTGTATGTTTACCACTTTACGAGGGACTTATAAGTGCATTAAATATACCAATTAGTTGTAAGTCAAAATGACCATATTTTAGAGAGTGGGTACAAGCACGTTAGCACTGGTTAGCAGTGGTAAGGAGCACAGAGTCCTAAGGCCAGCAAAAATGAATTCTGAAAAATAGGGGGGAGAAGGCAGAACATTTTGGGGAAGATCACCCTAAGGCTGACAAATCTAACACAGGCAGTTCTACAGTTCACTAAAAGCACTCCCCTGAGGTGCTCAAGAAAAGCATATTTTGGGCATGAGCTGCAACCTTTTGCATAAACATGGGTACACATGAGTTTACCACTATGGCTTCACTAGGAGATTGAGAGGGGTAGTGATCTTAGTCCATAAATCGTTCCTGCTGTCTACCTCCACAGAGCATAATAACACCATGGGGCAATTTTTAGCGATTTAGGGGTAACTAGAGGGACCAGCCTGGACAACAGTTAGCGTATATGCTCTGCCCACACTGACCTACATTACTCTACAGCCCCTTTGGGCCTTATGGCGTCTTTGCCATCTTTAAGGCCATAGTGGGTGAGGATTTTTATGCTGTCAAAGACTCTACATCAATATAAGAGGACTGCAACAGCTCATAGGACCTCTTCTCGTTCCAAATGGGTGTTATCCTTAAGGATTAGTGTTGCATCACGTATGTGGCACATGGGGGGCAGTGCTTTCACACACTACTCAGCCTCCTATTGGTCATGAATCAATAATTTTATATGTTGGCAGTGGAATTTAGTGGGGTCCAGGGTACCTCTTCTGCAGAAATGCCTTTCAGATCACTCCCTCATAGAGTCTGGGCCTCCCACATGTACCTTCACAGGGAGTCTGGCACCTAAGTGCATAGTGGCTCATAGACGATGAGTTCTAAGATTTGCTCTGAAAGGAAATAGAAGCCTTTTTTGCCCTATATATGGGAAGGGCACCATCCAAAGCTACACTCTGGGAGGCCTTTAAGGCAGATGTCCGGGTGATGGGGTGTGAAGCCGTGTCATTCTTGTGCAGGAGGGCCAGAGATGTAGTCAGAAGCCTTATCACTTGAAGAAATAATTACTAAGCTAGAAGAAAAAGTCTGTCTGCAAACTTGAAACTGCCAAATTTACCCTCAAGCAATGTATGTTAGAAATTGCAAGGTTCGCCTGATAGGCTCTCAGTACAGAATTTAAAAGCTCTGGAAAAGGTGGGCAAATTGTAACGATGGCTGCAAGAGTTGTACCTGTCTTACAAGAACCTGAGAAGGTGCTAGTCACTGACTCCACTAGCAATTGCGGAAGCATTTGCCACCTCCTGCATACGATAAATTGAGGTTGTGAGCAGCAGCGGCTCATTCGCAATGGCGGAGGAGCGTCGCCCCACTGCCTGACTCAGAGCCAGCAAATGAAAAATAAAACAATGTCATTGTTTTATTTTTCATTTGCCGGCTCTGAGCCAGCTTGCGCTGGGAGGGGCGGGGCATGGGGAGGAGGAGTGCTATGTGCACTCCCTAAGTGCACATATGTGTTTGGCCGTCCGTCTCATGCCGACCAAAACACACATGCGCACTTAACCCGTTTACCGCGGCGGCAATTCCGGACGTGTGCAGCACTACGGAGGTAGTGCTCGCGGCGGCCGTTGGCCGACAGAAGCTGCGAAGGGGTTAAGTTTCTCCAACCCAGCTGCATTGAACAGCCGGGCTGGAGAAACCCCCACAGACTCCCTGGTCTGAGCGGAGCGTCTTTCCAGCCCGCTCAGACCAGTCCCCTGCTGCTCTCACATGAGAGCAACGAGGGGATTGCAGGGAGTCCGTGACGCGGCCCCAGTGCTTGCTGGGACCAGGAAGGATGAGGCTGAGTGCGACGCTGGAGGCAGCTCCAGGTAAGTGTGGCATATATTTTGATGCTGTAAACTGGCTTTTTCTCTTTCAAGTCTTCAGGAAAATTAATTTTGGTCCATTTTTCTCAGATGCAGTAAAGTCCTTTACACTGCACCCTGGGCTCTGGTTGGCATCAATAGTTTGCTCTCTCTCTCCCTTCCTTGTTGAGTGGGGCACTCGCAAAACAATGTCCCTGTTCGCCTCAGTAGTCAAGCCACTTGCTAAGCGGATCAGTCAAGATGCACAGGTGTTGGGGTTCAAGTGCAAGAATCGACATGACAATTGTGTCTTTCTCTGTGCCGGCAAAACGATGCTCCATGTCCAAAAATCAGACTGTACCAAGCCTAACGAATATCATATAGGTCTATGCAAGTGCTTCTGGACTCCGAGTATATTGGGAAAAGTCCACATACATCCAGATTTGGGGCGCCTGGACCTAGGATTCCAAGACACTAAATATCGGGAAACATCCTTTACATCGCGGTGATTACACCGCGATGCATTTAGAACGCTGCCATTACAACGCAAGCGTTACATCGACTTGCACTGGAGGGCGCTATAACCTAAGCAATAGTAAGATTTACTATTCCAACACCTTCCCTACTGTACGTAGACTGCTGTTGGAATAGTAAATCTTACTACTCCTAAGTCCAGCGCCCTACAGCGCAAGTCGTTGTAACGACTTGCGTTGTAAAAACTGCGATGTTACATACCGCGATAATTTTGATCGCGTTGTAACATCACATATTCCTAAATATCTAGATTCTGCACTGGGCGAAACTTTACTTTAAATACCTAGGATAATCATTTCTTTGTCTCTTAAAGGCAGAGCCACCGGAATTATGCAGCAGAGGAGGACCAAATTATGAGGCAAGGTTGCCTAACGTGCTGCATGAAAAGTCAAATTATGCGGCATAATGCAGCACATTTTGTGATAGTTTTCTTCATTGTTTTGTCATTTTTACACCAAGCATCAGTGTCTGAGAAATGAGTTCACCTTAAATAGTACAAAATAACACCCAAATACAGCAATTAGCAGCTGAAAGATGACCAGTCAACCTTTGTGAAAAGCCCTCCGGTGCGCAGAAACCCGAGTGACCATATTTTTTGTAACTTTGAATCCGTTTGAGCTAGAAACAATTTTTTTGTTAGAATCTACAGATTATGCAGCAGACGATGGATTATGTGCCAAATGAGGCAAATCCATAATTGTGCGAAAATCACTGTGGCAGCAGAATCGCATAATTCCAGTGGCCCTGCTTAAAGGTGATGTTCAATTGACAGTCTGCACCAGTCAGTCGTTAAAAATAGCCCGGCCTAATTGCAGCTTAAAATGTATGTTTTCACAGAAACTTGGGGCCCTATCTGGTAAAAAAAAAAAGAAGTAGGGGTAAAGATTAAATCATCCCCTGAACATACTTTTATGTTTTTTGCTATTCAAAAACATACCCAATAGTACTCTTGGAAGTTGCGTCAGACCCAGGTTACCAGGGGGCAGATTTACAAGCCCCTTGCGCCACTTTTGTGTCACTTTTCCCATGTTAAAAATGACGCAAAATAGGCGAAAGGGCCTTGTAAATCTGCCCCCAGGTGTATTAGTGGGAATTTCATGTCACCATTCCCAAGGGTTCCTAGCTCCTCTGTGTGCGGTTCTACATAGTGTAAAATTCTGCATAGGGTGGATAGAGCCTCTCCAAATGTACATTTTTTTCCTCTGAGGAAGCACGTATTTCTCTGCAGAGGAAACTCTTTCCCTTGCCCCTCAGCAAGCCTGGAAGTGCTCCATTCCCCTTCACATCCTGTAGGAGGAGTTGCTCCAGTGCCTGGCTTGAGTAAATCTCCGCCCATTTCCATGGTGGCAAGGGGTCGGAGAGGAGTTTGAGAATGCCTACAAATGTACATGTTTATGGGTGCTCCCAAACATCCAAGGTAACCAAGCCTTGGGATGCCCACATCCCACCCATTGAGCAGGACTTAGAAATTCCTAGTAGCAAATTAATTTATACCTGTCTGGCATCTCTTGGTGAATTCCTGGCAAGCGTACAAAGGATATTTCCTGATGCAACCATACGTGTCTGATCGAAAACATCTTTGTGAATAGAGCCCACCCATTTCACCGGTTATAGAACAAGCAATGGCATAATCAATTGGTCTCGCCTTTGGGGCCTTTTAAGTGTTTAGTCATGCAGCACATTATCTCGGTTACTACTGTTACTTCACGTGCCACTGGTGAACGGCCGCACACCGAAGGTCGGGCTTGCGTGCTATTTAATGAACACTGGAAATGCAATTCTGCAACCTAAAGGAATTTAAATGATGAATAAAAATAATGTTGTTCCAATAATGCCTTCAATATCTGGGTGGGTGTACTGTGTGGAGATCAGTCCATCAATGTGTGTAAGGCCCTGGTTATTTTAGCATGAATCTCAGCTGCTCTTCAAAACAGTTGGATGTATTATGGCACTCACATGATTATAAACAACGTGGAAGCTCTTGAATCCACTTTATATCCAGTCCTAAAATCACAAAACACTTTCTGTAGCCTCCTCTCTTTCCACTACACCTGTGTTTGGTTATATGTGACAGTGTACTGCCTGGCCCAAAACATGGTCTTCAAAAGTACCATCGCAGAGCAGCGCAGCCACCTTCGGGGCAGAAGCACAGATTTGTAATTATTTGCTATTTTATGTGGAGGCCCGATTTACATGGGTAAACTTAGACCAAAAGTCTAATTTGGACCAAAAGTCTAGCTTTACAAATTTTCTGTATTCACAAAGGTAAGTTACTACTAGTAATTTTACTTGTAGTCACTTGACTATTAGTAACTTTACTAGTAGTAAGTTTACTAGCAGTAAAGCTACTAGTAGTAACTTGCCTTTGTGAATACCAAAAGTAGTACATTTAGACTTGGCCTAAATTAGACTTTTGGTATAAGTTAGACTTTTGGTCTAATTTTACCTTTGTGTATCGAGCCCTGGGAGTTTAAGGTCTTTGAGGAATTTCCCATTTTCCTTTTCTAGGCAAAGGAATGGCAGCATGCCTGGGTCTTCCATGATGAGAGATAAGGCAGCAACCTAAAGGTGCCAGCAAAAGAGCCCAAAATATAATATTTTGGGCACTGCATGGAGCAGAACAGAAATTTGACTGAAGATCTACAAATTCCAGAAGCATTCCTGGGTGGGTGAGAGGAGTTTCACCCAGAACATGTTATTTAGTTGTGTGATTGGTGAGACTGTTTCCTTTAGCCGGACATATGTGTCTTGAGCAATTTTCTTCAGCTCCTGCCTTTGTTTTGCAGTTTATCTATTAGTGTGTAAGCCTTACGACACACGTGTCAGCATTCAGCTCTGTCTTACATGGTTACTTGGTAAAGAGATGCTTTTGTTTGGTGGATTTGTTTAGTTTTCCCACATTTTGGTGTTTCCGACCCTCTAAGGCGACTACCCCTGTTACTTTGGTCTTACTTTTATTTTTTTATTTATAGTCCTTTTGCACTTTTTTCTTGTTTGCCTCAGGTGTGTAGAAGCACAGAGTCTGCTTCATGGATGCCGCGCTTTGTTTCGGAAGTGTAATTATTTTGACTTACTCGATTTAGTCACACAGCATGGCCACGCCCCTTTCTTTCTTTATTCATGCTGCATTCACTTTCACTGTTGATCCTCTATCTGGTTTCTAACTACTGACTCACTCCTCTCTCGTTCTCTTCACCACGGACTGCTTCCTCATCTCCTCCACCCTGGCAGCCCGGCTGCCTCATATACTGTTGACAGCAAAAGACACACAGTTGATGGACGGAATGCAGAACAAATCAAAACATTCACCCCCAGTCAAGAGATATGGGTTAAATCCATCATTCTTTTGCTCACCATGCCACCCCAGTTTAGACCTGGCCGTATGCAAATCAGTCTTGGCCCTGTGCCTCATGGGAGCAGTCCAGCCCGAACTGCCAAGCAGGTCCTCCCTGGACTGGAAACAAGCATCCTAGGACCGGTTTCGGGGTTTCACCCCTCATCAGCCAGGATAGCTTGAATTCAGTGGAACAGTGAGCTCGGGACCCACGTCTGGGCATACCCGGCGCACTTAGGGCGAGAAAGCAAAAGACACACAGTTGATGGACGGAATGCAGAACAAATCCGTCCATCAACACCTTTAGGTTGCTGCCTTCTCTCTCATCATGGAAGACACTTTTCTCAAAGACGCACTCGCTGCACTCCAGATGAACAACTCCTACAGACTCAGACCAGGTGCTATACCCTATGCTCCATCCTGTGTACAATCGCCCCAAATTCCTCCTCTAATTTCACCCCTATCTCTTTTGAGGAAGTACATTGAATAGGATATCAGTCAGCATGTGCGCTATACCTAAATAAACATACCTGGCCGCAAGGCGGTCAGGGTAGTCATTGGTATTCTGTAATGTGGGGGTGTCCTAGAAATAGAGGATGTATTACAAGGTCACCCAGCCTCTGGCAATATTATTCATGATATAGCAACATCAAGAAAAAACATGAAGAATCAACGCATAGGGACATTTACTTCTAAAGAGGTTGGTGCTTACAGACATAGATATCAGGCTGGATTCCCACAAGCATAAAGGGGGCAATTCACAAAACCATTTCAGTAGGAGAAGCATTGCTACAGGAGCACTCTTTTGCGTACTTTTACATGCCTTTGAGAATCGTCCCTACAACGCCCAAATCCCTCTTAATAGAAGAGCAAAGAAGGCACAGTTCATTCGATTTGTATTAATTGTATATGAATTTTACCTCCATTTTTTATTCCCTTTTTGGAGTACAATTCTTATAAGCATTTAGGAGTACATAAAGGAGTGCTATATGACTACTACTTTAGTAATAATAATAATGATGCTGTGTGTACAAATAATACTTCAGCTGCTACTACTACGTTCAGTACTTTTCACCTTTTGCACCGGGGTTGGCCTGGAGAAATGTTTTTACCTTTTCTACTGTTCTTAGCACTTCTAGCTAATTTTACATTTTTTGTGCATGTCAAGAGCAAACAAAGCACAAAGTGGTTTTGCAGTTGCTACTGACGTTTGCACTTTCATGAAAGGAGACTCAACTCAAGCAGTTGCTAACTTAGCACTGCAGCTCCATTTTTTAGGTTTAACTCATTTGTGCATTGTGAATGAAGACTTTGGATTTTTAAAGTCAGTTGCAATGACTTTGTAAATGCAAAGTCCTTTGAGCAGCAGGTCAAATGTTTCATCATTACTGAATCGCAGGATCTCGCTTCTCTCAAACCAGCACATCTAGGCTGGGCTGGTCATGCATTCATTCCATTTGTAATACAATTAAAGTCATTTAGAGAGTTTTGTGAATTTAAAAACCTGACTATGGCCTTTCCTAATGATTTCCTTGCTTCCTTTCCTTTGGATTCAAACTGCATTTATTCAATTGATTCTACCTGGGTTCATTTAGATGCACCATACAAGATGAAGTTCCTGAAAACCTCAAAAGGAGCCCTAGAGTGTTGCTGTCCTGTCCTCTGTGCAGCTTGGCCTACTAAATTAGAAGCTTTGCTGGGTTGACCTAATAAAAGTATATCAACATTGAAAAGTGTGTATTTGAGAGGAAAATGTGTACATTTTCAGAACTCATAAACTGATGTTTGAAGAAAAATTGTTGAATTTCCGAAATATATCTAAACCAGATATGCAAGGGATAAATTATAAATTATGTGGTGTTAGGGAAAATTAGTACTGATACTATTACTTTGGTGTCAGGGACATAACACTTATGGCTGTTATGTGTTACCCATGTAAAAAGCATTCCATATATCTGCAGCTGTTTTATACTCCTGCTGGCAACCCTGCCTGATGCATTGAGGTGAATGCAGCTGGTAATCCTGCATGGTGTGGTCACTAAGGTGGTCTTGTCTGATGTGGTCACTATTGCAACACTCTATTAATAGCTCGGTATGATCTTCCTTGAACATAAGTAGCTCTTATTAAAGAAAGGGTTAGAGACCCCTGGTCTGAACCAAGTAGATTGAAGAGGCTCCTAATCATTTAAGAATGTAGTTCCAGGTAGAACAGCACTGTGCAGACCCTATTTGGGCAGCTCTTGCTGTCCACTCAGTTGAGATTTCCTCAGGTATCAATCATTTTTGTGTGTATACGGTCAACTTGATCGCAAAAGCATATTGTGAAAGATTGGTTTTTCTATTCCAGCTCTGAGATATCCTACCTGGAATACATTTAAGATGTTATCTTCAGCTGATTTGTAGACGTTGCTGATCTTCATGAAACCTACCTCCTATTCAGATGTCTTTGTCTCTCAAAGGTTATTCCAAAAACCACCAGTTTATGCCCAATAACCAATACTTTTAAGATGAAATAAATCTTTAGCCTAGGGAGTCTTTTATTCGCATCTTAAAAAGGTGACTTTTACAACCTTACTGAAGGAGTCTGTGCTTATTATTTTTACCTAGAACAATTTTTGGAGAAGATTACTGGGAAGGCAGTGGTGCTGGAGCTGCCATCTCACATTGATTCTCAAACTCTGATCCAGCCTGACTAATCAGGCTTTCACTCTAAACACAGCACAAAGGCAGAAGCTCTTTCTGTGCTGGACCATATAATCATGGCCTCTGATTCAGGAGTTTCCTGCCTGATAATGCTGCCTGATCAATCTGTACCTTTTGAATAGGATGGCCTTGTGGAAGAAGAATCTATAATGGCAGCTATGATGAGCGTTAGGGGGGTAGGCTTCATCTATAGGTCTTCGCTGCATTTAGTAAGACACACAAGGCAATCATAGAATACTGTATGACACTAAAAGACTATCCTTAGCAAAAGGACCAGCAAGAATAAGTATAACCAGGAACATTCAAAGGGGCATACTTACAAAGAGCTATGGCCACCGCAGCATCAATTTTTGATGGTGGAGCAGTTTTTCTTTTGGTGCCATATTTACAAAGTGACACTAGAGGCCTTTAGTGTCACTTTTTTTTTATCTCCAGCGCATATTTCTTAGCGACAAATTTGCTAGCTGCAGTTTTTGCTAATGATATGCAAGGTAGACATTCCCCCGGAAAAAGCATCACACAGCTGATGCCGCCATATTTACAACGATTTTGGGAAACTGAGCTGCTTTCGAAAAACAGGCGCAGAGTCCCAATAGCGGCTGTTTTTTTCCACTACGGAAAGCAGGCGTAAAAATGATGCATGGACACTTGCACAAAGGCAGAACATACCAAAATCACTCTGGCAAGCTCAACTACGCCATGGACCTACTACTATTGCAGCCTGGAGCACCAAAGAGACCACCACCACCACAGAGGAAGCGAAGGAGAAGGGAGCGGTCATACCGCCAGGAGATTTTCCTCATTGACCTCAGGGAGGAGGAGGTCATTGCCCATTACAGGCTCAGGAGGGAGTCCATTGTCCGCCTCCTGCACAAGATTGCACCAAGGCTTCAGCCAACATACCTCCGCAGGATAAGCTACTGGCTGTCCCACACATGCTGGCATCTGGAACTTTCCTACCCACCACAGTCAGAGTGGCAGGAGTATCCCAGGCATCCTTCGCAGGAGTATCCCAGGCATCCTTCCTAAGGTTCCTCCCCTATGCCCGGGATTCCATCATAAGCCTCAGACCCCAGTACCTCTTCTTCCCCAACACAGCGCAGCAACAACAGGAGTACAAGCAAGGCTTTTATGCCATTGCAGGATTTCCACTTGTGTTGGGGGCAATGGACTGCACCCATGTGCAACTTGTGCTTCCAGCGGCTACATCATACCTCTACCGCAACAGGAAGCAAACCTATTTGATTAATGTGCAGGCAATCATGGACCATCTGGGCCTCTTCATTAATGTCCCTGCGAAGTACCCTGGCAGTGCTCATGATGCCTTCATCTTCCAGCATTCTACCATCAATGAGCGCTTCCAGAATGGGACATATGGGAATGGCCGACTGGTTGGTAAGTACTTCTCAAGCATGTGACAGACCACATGACAGTCAATTATGTTGGAATGCATTGACATATTAGTCTTGGGTTGAATGAGACAGTGTATACGTAGTTGGTATAGGCCTACATACTTGTGCCATACTACATGGCATATGCACAACACAATCCTACAAGTCACACATGACGAGACCGCCTACACCACTGTGGGCCACATTTACAAATGAACTGCGCTGATGGAGTATCACTGGTCATGATGCACTGGTGGAGCAGCTCCCTAAATCATATCAATATGGCAATGCAAAGTATGTCTGCATGCCATTGCATGGCCTCATTGGTACGCAGTAAGGCAAGCCACAGCAAAGTGCAGCATTCATTCACCCTATGTTAAGGATGTGTACCATGGGCCCTGCAGTGGCCTTTACCATGCAACACCAATGAAGATCTCACATATTTCCACACATCCCATGTTCGGGGACTCTGGGAATGTGTGCAAATAGAGTGCCTCCCAAGGGGAGTTGAAATGAAGATACATGATTACATGTCTCTTTGTCATGTCCAATTACTGTGTGTTTTGCATTTTGAGGGACAAATAAAATGAGGCAATTGCATAGATTCTGTATTTTTGGTGTAGGGATGTGTCCCTTAAAGCATAACGCTTTGTGAGGACACTAAGCTGACATACGTGCACCAGGGTGTGGGGGGGTTAAGGCTCTAGTCACTACCATGTGATGGTGCATATGCGGACAAACCATGGATGTGCTGTATGTTAGGAATATGGCACATTCCACCCCTTCACTTGGATGCAGGTCAGCACAGCCGGATGACATCCAGAGCTGCTCAGTGGCAACAACTGCTAAATGAGGCCCTGTGTGTGCATGCAATAGTGTCAGAGAGCCTCATTCATGCACCTTCATGTAAAATGCTGCATCCAAACACCCTGTTGAAGCAAGCGATTCCCTGTCTCTAGTCTGTGTGTCCACATGTAAATCCCATGAGATGTATCCCAGACCTGTGAAACTTAGAAATATTGACTTATATGAACCTCGCCAGGTCATGTCTACCATGCTACATTACATCACTCATCATATACACACATTACATCCTATGTGCACACAGTTTTGTAACGCACAAACCACTCTATCAGTCCTCCAAAGCTCCAGACTGTTCAGCAAGTTGCAGCCTCATGCACAAACTGCATCTCCCATGACAGCCAACAACACAGTCATCTTGGGGATAATTTGCCTGTCTTGGTGGAATGCTGCACAGTTTCTGCCAGCGCAGGCACAAAAATCTGGACACTGAATTATGTAGAAAATATGGCTTACACTGTCCACAAGCAGTGTGGCACTATAGTGTAGTTAGTCTACCAATTGCACTGTACAGCTCAAGATTAACACATATCTCAAATCCCTTGTTTACTGTTACCATAGTGGACACTGTGCACTGCCATGTGTACACTATCATGTCCCTCATTGATATCCACTCATTATCTTTCCCATGGCAGTACACATTGAACAACATTGATTCAAAATCTCAATGCCAAACATATCTGACTGAAGTATGCCACATCACCTGCTCCAGTTACATGTTGTAAAATCCGACAGCTATCAGTTCATTTATGGCAATAGTAGGCAAAAATAGACACAATAGATGAATGTGGGAAGTGTGTCTACTCATTGGCAAATTGACTCTCCTTACCGGTGAAAAATCATCACCTGCATGGCATTGGCACTCACCAGTATGACAAATGGTAAGTGAATCACAGAATCACAGAGGACAGAGCTCCTGTATGTTTAGCAAAGTGTCAGTAATTTCCAATCCCTACTTGCGTGGATGCCACACAACGTCATAGCACATCTCTTACAGTACGAAAGGTGTATGAATCATACAGGACACATAACTGAATGAACATGAATGTAGGGCCATCTCTTGTCATGACTCTTAACTAAGTGTACACCTCCCGTCTTTGCAGCTGACCAAGGATACGCTGCTCTGCTGCAGTGGGACATGACTAACCCTGGGCGTAGTTCGCGAAGTAGCGCAACGCGAAGCTACGCAAAGTGCAGTTCGCACTACGCGAGCTACGCGTAGCACTACGCGAACAGCGTAGTGCGCTGTTCGCGATGATTGCACAGTGCCGGATGCTTGTCCGCACTGTGCAATCATTGAAAACGGCATCTTGCACAGTGCGAGCTGTCTTTTACTGCCGCTCGAGTAGATTTTTACTCGAGCGGCAGCTTTCTCAACGCGGACTGGTAGTTTCTCATCGTGAGCGGTCGCGAGCATACGCGACCACTCGCAATGAGAAACCTGACCTCCCCGCGTTGAGAATCTCGCCGGGAGGTTTATTTTCCATGCTCGCGATCGGCAACTTGATGTTGCTGATCGCGAACGAGGAAAAAGTCTCGCCGGGATGTCATTTTGCTTGCTCGCGGTCGCCAACTTGACGTTGAGGACCGCGAGCAAGCAAAAAATGACCGCTATACTACGCTACGCGTGTTTGCACTGTGCTACGTGCAATTCGCGTTGTGCGAAGTAGCGCAAACTTCGCAAACTACGCAAGCGTAGCGTAGTGCTTTGCCCAGGGTTAGTCATGACTCCTCTGAAAAACCCACAAACGGAAGCTATAATCATGCCCCAAGCAGCACCCGGTCCATCATTGAGCGGACATTTGGTGTTTTAAAATCCTGCTTTGGGAGCCTTCACATATCTGGGGACCGATTGCTGTACTCGCCACCTATGGTGTGCAAAATAATATTGGTGTGCTGCTTATTGCACAACATTTGTGTAAGGACAAATGTGCCATGGCCTGATAGCAATGATCAGCAGGAACTGCCCGACGATGAGGAATAGGAATATGAGAACTGTAGCATCAGTTATCACAACACAGCGGAGGGACACATCATCAACAATTTCTTCACAGAAACATGAGTGATGTACATTATGTCACAAAATAATGACAGATGTAACTTTGTAAATATATATGTAAATAAATGTGTGAGTACTACCACTGTGTATGCATTTTGATTCCATAGTCACAGTAAACATCAAAACATTCACATTTAACCTGTTACTAATTGTCACACAGAACATGTATGTAGCTATGTGTAACAAACAGCATTGAACATCATCTGGTACAAACAAAATAGTTTGCATGCCAATTACCTGTAGCAAATTGTCCTCCATTGCCCTCCACAATTAACATGGTGTGGTAACGTAAATAGCGTGCTATGTCTGTGTGTGTGTCTCATGCAGCTAGCCATTTGTACAGCCTAATACTTGTGGATGATAGTAGAGTCCGCTCATAGTATCATGACTGTGAAGTGTTCCGCATAGTATGTGCAATGAAACACAGTCTACATATGCTACATCAATAACTGCATCCACATATGAAATCCATAAGGAGATACCATATCACACATACAAATGCTACATACCATACATTGCTAGTGCAACAATGTTGCATGTGAACACCCACTGCTATGCACAAGCAACACCGCCTTGATACAGAGAGTAGTTATGGTGTGATTTACACAGCCATACTGTCAGCGATATGTAGGAGGTCACGCCAAGGCATTCATGGATCAGCTTTTAACTGGATCAAGTCATTTCTGGAGGGTCGTACCCAAGCAGTACGCCTTGCCCCCTTTATTGCCCCCGAGACCGCTATCACGTGCGGGGTACCACAGGGATCATCATTGTCCCCCCACCTGTTTAATCTTTACCTCCTGCCCTTGATTCGTTCTTTAAGGAAAAGGAGGTCAATTACTTTCAACTACGCTGATGACCTTCAGCTTGTTTTTACCATCGACAATTCCCCTGATTCAATTCAGGAATTTCAAGATACCATGCTTTATATCCAGAGTTGGATGGACAATAACCATCTCAAGCTTAATCCGGGCAAGACTGAACTAGTCCTCGTTGGAAAAGGTCAGACTTATTGGGGCCCACATTATTGGCCTACTGATTTGGGACCCTCTCCTACCCCGTCCATCTCTGTAAAAAGCCTTGGAGTCACCATAAACGCTGATCTCTCATCTAGAGGTCAAGTAGGGGCAGTGGTCTCCTCTTGCTTTTTCCAACTACGCAAAATTAGGAAGATTGCCCATTTACTTACTCATGCCGCTCTTATACAGGTCGTTACAGCCTTGGTTCTCTCCCGTCTTGATTTTTCCAATTCTACTTACCTTGGTCTTCCACTGTTCCTACTAAACGCCTCCAGCTGGTACAAAACCAAGCAGCGAGACTTATTTACAAACGTCCTAAATGGCAATCTGCAAGCCCCTTACTTGTAAAACTTCACTGGCTCCCTATCATCCAGCGGGCAGCCTTTAAGACAGGGTGTTTAATTTTCAAAGCCCTTCACTGTAGGAGCCCTAAATTCATCAATTGCATGATATCAAAACATGTTCCCAACCGTAATTTGCGATCGGCACATCTCCAGTTGCTAACTACCTCTACCTATAAGCTCAAACGTCAGGGAGGGTGCAGGTTTTCTTATCTGGCCCCTAGATTCTGGAATTCTCTTCCACTAGCAATTAGGTCTTGCAATAACTTATTGGGCTTCAGAAAAATGCTCAAGACATGGCTGTTCGAGCTGGCTCATGCTTAATCCGCTTCTGCCGTGACTCTGATCAGGTTCAGCGCCATGAAACCTCTGGGTGTACGTGCGCTTTAGAAATTTTTGATAACATAACATAACATGGTGATCTAGGCTAGCACCATCAGGATGAGTGAGAATCATGTTGGTCACAAATGATGACACTTTTACTTTTCTGTGTGGTATGACCCTTGAATATGAATGGCCTATCCTCAAACATTCAAATTGCGCCATCCATACATCCCCTTCCAGGTTGGTGCAGCCAATCGCTGCACTCGCCTGCAAGGAAAAGTGTAACCCACCCCAAGCTTTCCTACAGCCTGATGCCTCCACTGTGGGACATGGCGCAGTTTGGCAGTAGGCTGCGCTGTCGTAGATGTGGGTGCACTGACCCCATGGCAGTGTTAGTTTGTTGCATCCCCGGGGTAGCTAATGCAATGTCAGTGGGTGCTCAGACTAATTTAGCACATGGAGCACCTCTTATAAGGTGCGCCCTTGTGCTACCAGAATGTTCGGGCACTATGCATAGTATGATCCCTGAACAGCATTAACTCCCACATATGTACGCTGTCAATACACATAGGGGTATATTTACTAGAAAATAGCATGGCACTGCGAGCAATCTTGCAGCCCTGCTTCATTTAAAAAACCCAGGGATGCACCGTATTTTCAAGAATATGGCACACCCCTGTGTTTTCTCTTGCACTGGCACTAAAAAAGCTGCCTAGCACCAAAACAGACACCCTGGTGGCATGGTGCATTGCAGGGATGGTTGTTTATGTGCAGTAAGGTGTCCCTTCCTGCACATAAACAATCAATCATGTTGATTTGCTACTTCTATGTGTGCTGCAAAATGAAGCACACATAGAAAGAGAAAACAGCGAGGAGAAATACAAGTATTTCTCCTTGCTGTGCCAATCCAATGCCTGCTATTCAGTGGCCTTAGTTTTTGGAGCTTCCTCAAATTTACAGATTGTTTGTAAATCTGGGGCAGTGTCAAAAAGCAGTGAAATTCCCACAGCAACACCCATTGCACGCCACTTTCATGCAGAAACCTGCATGAAAGGATACAATATTTACAAAGCGATGTTAAGATATGCAAAATGGTTTAACGCCACTTTGTAAATATGGAGCAGGGCATTGCCCCACCGGAGCATCCTAAAAAGTGACATTGCGGTGGAGCAATGCCCTTGTAAATATGCCCCATAGTACACACATGTAAAGACAGTAAAGAGGTCAACTCCACTATTCACACACAGCACTGCACTCCCTGTACATTATTACATGCATTGCACAAATCCATACACCAAAAAACACACATTTGCCTTTATTGCGTCAAAAAAACAGACGCATGAGCCGAAAGCAGCCACCGCGTCAGCTGGAAATGACGCTTCTCAGCCAACTCGTCAAAACAACCATATGGTGCCTTGTGTGAAATCGGCACATTGACTGGTAGCATAAAAAAAAATTATGATTCATCGGCTGAAAATGTGACACATCCGCCCAGGAAGTGAAGTTATGGATAAAGGAAAGTGATGTAATGGATCCTGCATGCTACAAACCAGGAAGTGTGAAGTTACTTTCATTTTCACTGTAAGTCACAGTTTTATTGTATGAGCTTTGGAGTGGTTGTGTTTTAGCTGTGCAGGAGAGTGAGCTGGTGTGTTTGGAGCTGGTTTGTCATGTCTGTTGTCTCTGTCCTGTCCCTCAAGTTCTTTATGTGCTGTGTAGTTGTCTGTGGTTGTGTATTGTCCTGTGTGCTGTTGGGTATTTGTTTCATGGGGTAGAAGTGGGTTTTTGGGGTGTTAAGATTTATATGGAATTTCTTATTTGGATGGGATCATGCTGGGGAAGAGTAGGTCTCGCCCCATGAGTGAGCAGGAGTTTTGCAGCTTCCTTTGGCAGGTCACCCATTACCTGCCTGCAATGGTAGCCAGCGGGCAACGTGTGCTCCAGTGCTACCCCGGGTTCTGTAGGTTCCTGAACTGTTTCTCGGTGACGCCGGCTTAGAGTGCGCTACCATAGTCAAGTCTACTGATGATGAGGGCGTGGGTGACCATCTTTCTGGATTCTGTGGGGAGCCACCTGAAAGCCTTTTGAAGCAGGTGGAGCACGTGGAAACAGGATGGGGATACTGCATTGACTTGGCAGGTCATAGAGAGCGAGGAGTCCAGTATGATGCTGAGGTTGCATGCGTGGTCATTAGGGGTGGGAGGGGTTCCTAGTGCAGCGGGCCACCCGGAGTTGTCCCAGGCTGAGGAGGGGGGTCCCAGAATGAGTACTTTGGTCTTGAGACAGCTGTCTTGCATCCAGGTGGCAACTGCCTTCATTCCCTTGTGAAAGTTGGTTCTGGCAGCCGTGGGTTTGTTGGTGAGGTAAATGATCAGCTGGGTGTCGTAGGCGTAGGAGACAATGTTGAGTACGTGTCTACTGACGATGGCTGCGAGGAGGGTCATGCAGACGTTGAAGAGGGTGAGAGTTAGAAATGGGGGTCTCTAGTTGGCAAGGGTTTGCACCTTTGTCCAAGTAGGGACCCTTCCTTCTAGTCAGGATAAGGGAGTTACACTCCTAAAGTAACCCCTGCTCACCCCCTTGGTAGCTTGGCACGAGCAGTCAGGCTTATCTTAGAGGCAGTGTGTAAAGCATTTGCACCTAACCAACAGTAATACAGTGAAAGCACTACAAAAGGACAGCACACCAGTTTAGAAAAATATACAATATTTTTAAATACTCAAAACAAGACCAAAAATGATAAAGAAGCCACAATACAGTACTTGAAAAATAGATACTTTGCAAGATGTCTTCTATACTGCAGAAATACCTCAAAAACACAGTTCGTACGAGTCGGTAGCTCCGTCCGGGCTACCAGGATGCTGAAAACAACAGAGTCTAACAGTTCCAGCCGACCGCGTCGATACGGGCCAGTAAAAGCGTGAACAGACTCTGTAACAGTACCTTTCTCGTTGCGGCTTACACAGAGGTGCGAGCCGGTTGTGGCAACCGTCGCGGTTGCATTGCAAAATGGTAGCTGTGCAGGGCGCGGTGTCCTCTCGATGTAGTGCAGGCAGCGGCTCGGTGACAATCGTCCAGACGGCGTCCTTGAGACCAAGGCTCAAAGTGCAGACGGTGCTCGATGCAGTGCTGGCAGTTTGCGGTGCAGGCGACAGAGCCGGTTTGCGGAGCTGGCGTCGGTCCGTCCAGACGGCTGTGTGGGACGAGGCGGTGCATCGTGAAACTTTACGAGTGATGTCCCCAACTACAATGAGCATCACGGGTGTCGAGTCAGCAGCAGCGACAGCGTCGGTGAGACCAGGATGGCGAAGTGAAGCGAGGCGATGCGGACTGTATTTCCCCCAGGTCACGGTACAAGCAGCGGCTCCGTGGCGGCGGCAGCGGTCGTCGACAACGGTGAGACCAGGGCTGCAGTGCGCGATGCGGGCAGTACGGTCTGCGTTGCCATCAGGACACAGAGCCAGCGATGGAATCGGTGACAGAGGCGGTTGCAGTTCCCTTCTCTGTGGCAACTGAAACAGCGGTTCCAGAAGCGGTACCCAGAGGTTGGTGAAGTCTTTGCAGTCCCTGAGACTTCGGAACTGGAGGCCAGCTCAATTTCAGGCCCTTGGAGATACTCAGCACAAGTAAAGAAAGTTCAGTCCAGTCCTTTCACTGCCCAAGACAGAAGCAGCAACTGCAGGCCAACCCAACAAAGCAACAACATCAAAGGGGACAGTACTCCTCCTGGCAGCTCTTCCAGCTCTTTTTCTTGGCAGGTTCCTTGATTCCAGTGAGTTCTAAAGTTTAGGGGTTTGGGCCCCACTTTTCTTTTTATAGCCTAAACTCCTTTGCCCTCTCAGGCAGAAAGTGTCTGTGCCAAGCCAGAACCAGTTCTACCCTCTCTGGTGCAGCTTCCCGGCAAGAGGTGGAGACAGCTTTGTCAGAGGCAGACCAAGCCCATTCAGGTGAAAGGAAATCTCCTCCCCCTGCTCTAAATGCAGCCCAGGTCTATTCAGCCCTTCCCTGACCCATCTAGACTCTCAGCAGCCACTGCTCCTCTCCAGCCCCTGTCATCCAAAACCCAGACAGTCAATCCACTAACCCAGCAGAGGCATACTGGATGGCTGAGCAAGAAAATACCTACTTTCTAAAAGTGGTATTTTCAAACACAGAATGTAAAAATCACCTTCACTAAATGATGGATCTTTAGATTCTGAGTTCAGGCATACTAAACTTTATTTTTCTACCTTGTTCCCAGGGGTAGTTAGGTTTATAAGATGTTGTAAACAAACTCCCCATTCTGTCCTATGGGAACAGGTAGCCTTGCAATAGTGATAAAAATGAAATTGGTAGTCATTCACTACCAGGACATGCCACACACACCAGGGCATGTCATACCTTTCACATACACTGCACCCTGCCCACAGGGGTACCTTGGGCCTACCTTAGAGGTGACTGACGTAAGAAAAGGGAAAGTTATGGCCTGGCAAGTCGGCATGGCAGCCCAGACTGCACATAGGCTCTGCAATGGCAGGCCAGGGGTACATTTACAGGCTGATTGTGTGGGTGGCACAATCCAGTGCTGCAGCCCACTAGCAGCATTTGATTTACAGGCCCTGGCACACTCAGTGCACTTTACTAGGGACTGACAAGTAAATCAAATATGCCAATCATGGAAACACCAATCCATAACACAATTTACCACAGGAGCTCTTGCACTTTAACACTGAACAGCAGTGAGAAAGTGCGCAGAGACAATAAGCCAGCAAAAACAGAGTCAAAACCGGGAGGTCAGAAAGCAAAAAGTGAGGGTAAACAGGCCAAAAGATGCCAAGTCTAACACATGTCCCCTCCAGCTGAAAGTAGGGAGGACTACCCAACCTCCTGGGAGTTCTCTTCACTAGGGTGAAGAACCTGGACAGACCATCTGCATTGGTGTGTTCTGTGCCAGGGCGATGTTCCACCGTAAAGTCCATTCCCTGTAGGGAGATGGACCACCTCAACAGTTTAGGATTCTCACCCCTCATTTGCATCCACCATCTGAGGGGCCTGTGGTCTGTCTGAACCCAGAAGTGAGTCCCAAACAGGTAGGGACTCAGCTTCTTCAGTGCCCAGACCACAGCAAAGCTTCCCTTTCAATGGCACTCCACCTCTGTTCCCTGGGGAGTAGTCTCCTGCTAAGGAAGACTACAGGCTGCTCTAGGCCTTCTTCGTTTAGTTGTGAGAGCACCGCTCCCACACCATGCTCTGAAGTGTCTGTCTGCACGACAAATTCCTAGGAGAAGTTGGGTGCCTTGAGCACGGGCGCCGCGCACATGGCGGCCTTCAGGGCATCAAAAGCTTTCTGGCAGGACTCATTCCAGATCACCTTCTTGGGCTGCTTCCTGGAAGTCAGCTCTGTTAAGGGGGCAACAATGGTGCAGTAGCCCTTAACAAATCTCCTGTAGTAACCGGTGAGACCTAAAAAGGATCTCACCTCTGTCTGGGTCATGGGGGGCTCCCAAGCCAGAATGGTGTCAATCTTGGGCTGTAGGGGCTCAACCTGGCCGCTTCCTACCTGGTGTCCCAAGTACACCACAAAACCCTGCCCGATCTGGCACTTACTGGCCTTGATCGTGAGGCCTGCCCTCTGCAGAGCCCTCAACACTTCCCCGAGGTGCTGCAAGTGTTCTTCCCAGCTGGAACTGAACACTGCAATGTCATCCAGGTAGGCGGCACTGAAATCCTGCAGTCCAGCCAATACCAGGTTGACCAACCTCTGAAAGGTAGCAGGGGCAGTCTTCAACCCAAAGGGCATCACCCGGAACTGGGAATGTCCTTCTGGGGTTGAGAATGCTGACCTCTCCTTGGCCCCGTCGGTTAAGGCAATCTGCCAGTACCCAGACGTCACATCAAACGTGCTGAGGAACCTGGCAGCTCCCAACCGATCAATGAGCTCGTCAGCTCTGGGGATGGGATGCGCGTCAGTCCTGGTGACGGCATTGAGCCCACGGTAGTCCACACAAAACTGCAGTTCTGGAGTGGCACCTGGTGCAGCAGCCTTTGGTACCAAGACCACTGGGCTGGCCCAAGGACTGTTGGAGGGCTCGATCACCCCTAGCGCCCTCATCTTAGAGACCTCCTCTTTGATGCTGGCCCTGACCCCGTCAGGCAACCTATAAATCTTGTGTTTTACAGGAGGGATGTCACCAGTGTCCACGTCATGGATACACCAGTGAGTAACACCTGGGGTCAGAGAGAACAGTGGGGCAAACTGTCCCAACAACTGGTGACAGTGGCTCTGCTGCTCTGGGATCAGTGTAGGGGAGAGGATCACACCTTTCACTGACCCATCATGCTCCTTGTTGTACAGGAGGTCACTCTCCTCTTCCATCCCATCATCTGTCGCCAAGAGCATGCCCACTTCGGACCTCGAAGTGGGACTTGAGGCGGTTCACGTGGAGGACCCTCAAAGGGATCCTTGGAGTCTGCAAATTCATCAGGTAGGTGACATCATTTTTGCGCTCTACCACTTCAAAAGGCCCAGTCCACTTGTCCTGAAAGGCACAAGGTTCCACTGGGGCCATGACCCACACTTTTTGCCCAGGTTGAAATTTGGTCATACCACTTCTCCATTTCTTCCTGGCTTGCTTCCAGGTTTGCCTGAGCGAGTTTCCTGAAGCGGGCAGTTTGATTTCTGAAGGCCAGCATGTAACTAAACACATCCTGGGGAGTTTTCCCGGGAGCTGCCTCCCAGCCTTCCTTTACCAAACTCAGATGTCCTCTCACAGGGTGGCCATACAGAAGCTCAAAGGGACTGAACCCAAGAGACTTTTGAGGCAACTCCCTGTACGCAAAGAGAAGGCATGGCAAGAGGACGTTTCACTTACGCCTAATGGGTTCTGTTAGACCCTTAATCATGCCCGTCAAGGTCTGGTTGAATCTCTCCACCAGACCATTACCTTGTGGGTGGTAAGGAGTAGTGAACTTGTAGGTTACACCACACTCCTTCCACAGGGATGTCATATACTTGGATATGAAATTGGTCCCATGGTCAGAAACCACCTCTCTGGGGAAACCCACGCGGGAAAAGATCCCCATTAACGCCTGGCCCATCACTGGCGCCATTGTTGTCCTGAGAGGGATTGCCTCAGGGTACTGGGTGGCATGGTCCAGCAAGACCAGGATGAACAATCAATCAATCAATCAGGGAATTGTAAGCGCGCTACTCACCCGTGAGGGTCTCAAGGTGCTGAGGGGGGGTATGCCGCTCCGTTCAGCCGTGAACCACTCCGTTCAGCCGAAGAGCCAGGTCTTCAGGGTCTTCCTGAAGGTGTTCAGGGAGGGGGCGCGTCTGATGTCTGCCGGTAGCTCGTTCCAGGTCTTGGCTGCGATGTGGGAGAACGATCTTCCGCCTGATCTGGCCCTGAGGATGCGCGGGGTTTCAGCCAGTGCGAGGTTGGATGAACGCAGGTTTCTTTTGGGTACGTGAAAGTTTATTCTGTGGTAGAGGTATTTGGGTCCGTTGTTGTGCAGGCATTTGTAGGCGTGAGTGAGAATCTTGAAGGTGACTCTCTTCTCCACGGGAAGCCAGTGGAGTCGCCACAGGTGTTGGCTGATGTGTTCGTGCCGGGGGATGTCGAGGACGAGTCTGGCCGCGGTGTTCTGTATTGGAACAGGGGTGGGTGCACACCGCTTCACCTCCCAGGCAAGGTTCGCCCCAGGCATTATGGTAAATGCAGTCTCTTGTTTCTTTGCTTTGCTAAAATATTTTCGAGTGTTCCGCCAGAGTTGGCGCAGATAGTGCTGATCTCTAGACACGTGTTTCTGGTTCTTTAACCGTCATCAGTAGAGATTACAGTCTTCAAATTAGGGGATTGCTGGGTAGGCTGCCAAACATCACATCAGGTCAAGTACCTCTCACTGGCGCGCGGGTGCTTCTTCCACGAGCTCGTCAGCTCAAATGACTCACGGGAGTACCTTTAAACAGGAACAGGGGTGGGAGCACACCGCTTCACCTCCCAGGCAAGGTTCGCCGCAGGCATTATGGTAAATGCAGTCTCTTGTTTCTTTGCTTTGCTAAAATATTTTCGAGTGTTCCGCCAGAGTTGGCGCAGATAGTGCTGAGCTCTAGACACGTGTTTCTGGTTCTTTAACCGTCATCAGTAGAGATTACAGTCTTCAAATTAGGGGTTTGCTGGGTAGGCTGCCAAACATCACATCAGGTCAAGTACCTCTCACTGGCGCGCGGGTGCATCTTCCACGAGCTCGTCAGCTCAAATGACTCATTTGAGTACCTTTAAACAGGAACAGGGGTGGGAGCACACCGCTTCACCTCCCAGGCAAGGTTCGCCCCAGGCATTATGGTAAATGCAGTCTCTTGTTTCTTTGCTTTGCTAAAATATTTTCGAGTGTTCCGCCAGAGTTGGCGCAGATAGTGCTGATCTCTAGACACGTGTTTCTGGTTCTTTAACCGTCATCAGTAGAGATTACAGTCTTCAAATTAGGGGTTTGCTGGGTAGGCTGCCAAACATCACATCAGGTCAAGTACCTCTCACTGGCACGCGGGTGCTTCTTCCACGAGCTCGTCAGCTCAAATGACTCACGGGAGTACCTTTAACCAGGAACAGGGGTGGGAGCACACCGCTTCACATCCCAGGCAAGGTTCGCCCCAGGCATTATGGTAAATGCAGTCTCTTCTTTCTTTGCTTTGCTAAAATATTTTCAAGTGTTCCGCCAGAGTTGGCGCAGATAGTGCTGATCTCTAGACACATGTTTCTGGTTCTTTAACCATCATCAGTAGAGATTACAGTCTTCAAATTAGGGGTTTGCTGGGTAGGCTGCCAAACATCACATCAGGTCAAGTACCTCTCACTGGCGCGCGGGTGCTTCTTCCACGAGCTTGTCAGCTCAAATGACTCACGGGAGTACCTTAAACAGGAACAGGGGTGGGAACACACCGCTTCACCTCCCAGGCAAGGTTCGCCCCAGGCATTATGGTAAATGCAGTTTCTTGTTTCTTTGCTAAAATATTTTCGAGTGTTCCGCCAGAGTTGGCGCAGATAGTGCTGATCTCTAGACACGTGTTTCTGGTTCTTTAACCGTCATCAGTAGAGATTACAGTCTTCAAATTAGGGGTTTGCTGGGTAGGCTGCCAAACATCACATCAGGTCAAGTACCTCTCACTGGCACGCGGGTGCTTCTTCCACGAGCTCGTCAGCTCAAATGACTCACGGGAGTACCTTTAAACAGGAACAGGGGTGGGAGCACACCGCTTCACCTCCCAGGCAAGGTTCGCCCCAGGCATTATGGTAAATGCAGTCTCTTGTTTCTTTGCTTTGCTAAAATATTTTTGAGTGTTCCGCCAGAGTTGGTGCAGATAGTGCTGATCTCTAGACACGTGTTTCTGGTTCTTTAACCGTCATCAGTAGAGATTATAGTCTTCAAATTAGGGGTTTGCTGGGTAGGCTGCCAAACATCACATCAGGTCAAGTACCTCTCACTGGCGCGCGGGTGCTTCTTCCACGAGTTCGTCAGCTCAAATGACTCACGGGAGTACCTTTAAACAGGAACAGGGGTGGGAGCACACCGCTTCACCTCCCAGGCAAGGTTCGCCCCAGGCATTATGGTAAATGCAGTCTCTTGTTTCTTTGCTTTGCTAAAATATTTTCGAGTGTTCCGCCAGAGTTGGCGCAGATAGTGCTGATCTCTAGACACGTGTTTCTGGTTCTTTAACCTTCATCAGTAGAGATTACAGTCTTCAAATTAGGGGTTTGCTGGGTAGGCTGCCAAACATCACACCAGGTCAAGTACCTCTCACTGGCGCGTGGGTGCTTCTTCCACGAGCTCGTCAGCTCAAATGACTCATGGGAGTACCTTTAAACAGGAACAGGGGTGGGAGCACACCGCTTCACATCCCAGGCAAGGTTCGCCCCAGGCATTATGGTAAATGCAGTCTCTTGTTTCTTTGCTTTGCTAAAAATTTTCGAGTGTTCCGCCAGAGTTGGCGCAGATAGTGCTGATCTCTAGACACGTGTTTCTGGTTCTTTAAACATCATCAGTAGAGATTACAGTCTTCAAATTAGGGGTTTGCTGGGTAGGCTGCCAAACATCACATCAGGTCAACTACCTCTCACTGGCGCGCGGGTGCTTCTTCCACGAGCTCGTCAGCTCAAATGACTCACGGGAGTACCTTTAAACAGGAACAGGGGTGGGAGCACACCGCTTCACCTCCCAGGCAAGGTTCGCCCCAGGCATTATGGTAAATGCAGTCTCTTGTTTCTTTGCTTTGCTAAAATATTTTCGAGTGTTCCGCCAGAGTTGGCGCAGATAGTGCTGAACTCTAGACACGTGTTTCTGGTTCTTTAACCGTCATCAGTAGAGATTACAGTCTTCAAATTAGGGGTTTGCTGGGTAGGCTGCCAAACATCACATCAGGTCAAGTACCTCTCACTGGCGCGCGGGTGCTTCTTCCACGAGCTCGTCAGCTCAAATGACTCACGGGTGTTCTGTATTGTTTGCAGTTTGCGGAGTAGGGACTTGTTGATGCCGGCGTAGAGTGCGTTGCCATCGTCTAGCTTGCTGGTGATGAGTGCGTGGGTGACAGTTTTCCTCGATTCGGGGGGATCCATTTGAAGGTGTTTCGGAGGATGCGGAGGGTGTTGAAGCAGCTGGAGGTGACGGCGTTGACCTGTCGGTTCATGGTGAGTGATGAATCGAGTATGATGCTGAGGTTCTTGGCGTGGTCTGAGGGGGTAGGTGGGCTTCCAAAGGCGGTGGGCCACCAGGCGTTGTCCCATGCTGAAGGGGTGGTTCCAAGGACAAGGAATTCTGTCTTCTCGGCGTTGAGTTTCAGGCAGCTGTTGGTCATCCAGACTGCCACTTCTTGCATTCCTCTCTGGAAGATGAGTTTTGCGGTGGTGGGGTCTTTGGTGAGGGAGAGGATGAGCTGGGTGTCGACAGCGTAGGATACGATGTTGAGGCCGTGTCGTCGGACGATGTCTGCGAGGGGGGCCATGTAGATGTTGAAGAGGGTTGGGCTCAGAGATGACCCCTGTGGGACTCCGCAGGTGATGTCCATGGGGGCGGAGAGGAAGGGCGGTAGTCTGATCCTCTGGCTTCTTCCGGTGAGGAGCGAGTGGATCCAGCCTCGGCAGTTCCTTGTATGCCGGCGTCGTGTAGTCTGGTGATTAGTGTGCGGTGAGAGACGGTGTTGAAGGCTGCAGACAGGTCGAGGAGGATGAGGGCCGTGGAGTGGCCCTGGTCCAGGAGGATGCGGATGTCGTCTGTGGCGGCGAGTAGGGCGGTCTCGGTGCTGTGGTTGGCTCGGAATCCGGATTGGGAAGGGTCGAGGATAGCGTGCTCTTCGATGAATTGTGTCTGTTCCATGTTGACTGTCTTCTCTGCCACTTTGGCTGAGAAGGGGAGAAGCGAGATGGGCCGGTAGTTTTTGAGGTCGGTGGGGTCGGCCGTGGGCTTCTTGAGCAAGGGTCTGACTTCGGCGCGCTTCCAGTCATCTGGGAAGGTGCCTGTTTTGAAGGTGGTGTTGATGATGTGTTGCAGTTGGGGCGCGATGGTGTCTGCGGCTCTGTGGTAGATGTGCGGGGGCAGGGGTCGGTGGGGGCCCCCGAGTGGATGCCTTTCATGGCCGCGGCGGTGTCCATGGTCGTGATTGGTGTCCATTCGGAGATGGTGGGCTGGCTGGTGTCTCGGGGAGGCGGGGGGCTGGCTGAGGTGTCTTGTGGGTGGTCGGTGAAGTTGTCGTAGAGTGTTCTGATCTTGAGGTGGAAGTAGGTTCCGAGCATGTCGCAGAGGTCTTGGGACGGGGTGATGTCTGTGGCTTCGCTGCGTGGGTTGGTGAGTTCCTGGATGACGTTGAAGAGTTCCTTGGAGTTGGTGGAGTTGGTGAGGATTTTGTTGTGGATGAAGTTCCTTTTGGTCGTTCTGATTTGGTTGTGGTAGTCCTTCATGGCGTCCTTGTAGGTGGAGTAGCTGTCGGTTGCCTTGGTATTCCTCCAGTTCTTTTCCAGGTGTCTGCAGGTGAGCCTGGCCTCTTGGAGGTCGGTGGTGAACCAGGCTTTTCTGGGGCATTGTTTGCCAGGGTTGAGTAGTGGGGCGAGCTCGTCTGCGCAGTTGGAGATCCACATGTGGAGTTCCCTGGCCGCAGTGTTTGCGTCGGATGCCCAGGTGTGGTTGTCTCGGGAGAGGGTGGAGTTCAGTTGCTCGTCGGTGACCTTACTCCAGTTCCTTCGAGGCGGGCGTGGGGCTGGTTTAGTTGCTTTGGGTTTATCGACGGTGAAGTGGACGCAGTGGTGGTCGGTCCAAGGTGGTTGCGTTGTGTGGCTGAAGTGTACTCTATTCTCTGCAGTGAAGATGGGGTTGAGGGTGTGCCCTGCCCTGTGTGTCGGTGTGTTGACGAGTTGGTTTAGTCCGATGTTGGCGAGGTTGTCACAAAGGATGGTGGAGTTGGGGTCGCTGGGGTTGTCGAGGTGGAAGTTGAGGTCATCAATGAGTATGTAGCTCGTTGATGCGATGGCGTGGGGTGCGACGAAGTCGGTGATGGCGGTGGCAAAGGGTGTCTGGGGGCCAGGGGGTCTGTAGATGAGTGTCCCACGGAGTGTGGTCTTAGGGCTGCTCTTGATCTGGAAATGCAGTGTGTTCGGCGGAGGGGAAGGTTTCGCTGGAGGTGGAGAGGCGGAGGGTGCTTTTGTGGGCTATGGCGAGGCCTCCTCCCGGTGGTTGGGGCGATCCTTGCTCTGGATCTTGTAGCCGTCCGGGATGGCGGTGTTGATGTCGGGGGCGGAGGCGGCGTTGGTCCAGGTCTCTGTGAAGAAGGCGATGTCGGGCGAGAGAGAGTCGAGTAGGTTCCAGATTTCCACGGCGTGTTTGTGTACGGAGCGCACGTTGAGGAGGATGCAGCTGAGGGTGTCATAGGTGCTGGTGTTGGTGGTGTTGAAGGTCGGGGTGGTGGTGAAGGTCCGGTGGCAGCGGAGGCAGGAGAACAGGCCATGGGTCGTATTCGGTGAGGCCTGTTGGCAGTCTGTGTGTCTTCCGGGGTTGAGTGCAAGGAGGGTGTTGGTGTCGTAGAGATGGATGAACCTGTTGCCCATGGCTGTCTTGGGATCCAGTGGCCCCACAATCTCCATCCCTACTCTTTCAAAGGGTGTTCCAACAACTGGAAAAGGTAGGAGAGGAGCTGTGACCTTCCTCCCAGTCTTACCACTTGCCTGGCAAGTTTGGCAAGACCTACAATGTCCATCCGACTGCCTTCGCATTTGGGGCCAGAAGAAGTGGGTGACAAGCCTGTCAAAGGTCTTGTCCCGCCCCAAATGTCCTGCCAAAGGCACGTCATGAGCCAGACCCAGTAGGAAGGTCCTGAAGCACTGGGGTACCACCAGCACACAGGCTGACCCATGCTCAGCTACCTTAGGCTCACTATACAGGAGACCATTCTCCCAGTAGATCCAATGTGATCCAGACTGATCACCAGCTGCCTGGTCTGCAGCCTGCCACCGCAGACCCTCCAGAGAAGGGCACTCTTTCAGCTCCCTGCGGAAATCCTCTCTGGTGGGACCCCCTTCTTGCTGCCAATGGGTCAGCTCAGAGATGTACCCCAGTTCAGCTACCTGTTCCCCTATAGGCACCGGGGCATCCCCCTCAAGGTCAGCCTCCTTCCGGTCCAAAGCTTTCTGTGGAGAATTTAGATACCATAACCATTCTGTTTGGTTTAGTTTTCTCTTTGGAGATAGTCAATAGTTGCTTGCGGGAAACAGTTAGTGCACGATTGGTGGCTGATGCAAGTACGTCAGTAGGATACTCTCTGTCGCTGAATCTGTCTATCATGTTTGTTATGTTAGGGGACAATTGCTGTGGATCAGACACAATTCTTTTGACCCTCAGTAGTTGAGAGTAGGGTAAATGAACCATGAGGGCATTCTAATGAAAGCTGCTGAAATGCAAAAGATTGTTGCGGTCTGTTTCTTTTCGGTATAAGGTGGTCTCCAATTGTTGATTATGAATGTAAATGATTACATCCAAAAAGTTAATCTTCGCATTATTGATGTCATAAGTGAACTTAATGCGAACGCTCACTTAAATTCTCCACAGAAAGCTTTGGACTTAAGAAGATCATCCTCAAATACTGGCCAATGTTACAGTTGGAGCCACATTTCAAGGGCTCATTTACAGATCCACCACTATTCGCCTATGAAAGAAGCAAGAACCTCAACGAGCTCCTAAGAACTAAAAGGCCACGTACCAGTGTTGAAACATACAAAGGCACCATTCCATGCCTCAACTGCAGTAACTGTATCAACACCATCAAAGGCAACACTATCAACCATCCAACAAAAGGATACAAAATTAGACTTTTCACTACGGCCACATGCGACTCCAAGAATCTAGTATATCTGCTCAAATGCCCATGCGGGCTAGCCTACATAGGCAAAACCGAAAGGAAGATTAAAACAAGAATGAACGAACATAAAAGCAACATTGGAAATAGAAACATCAAATCAGTTGTGGCGGCACATTTCATGACTCACAACCATAACATCAGCCAACTGTGGGGCATATTATCAAGAACGGCGTTAAAATTATCGCCGCTTTAGCGGCAGAAAACTGCCGCTAAAGCGGCGATAATGGGCTTGATAATATGCCCTTGAGAATTCCAATAGAAGCCCATGTTCTGGTGTCAACATGGGCTTCTATTGGAATTCTCAAGGGCATATTATCAAGCCCATTATCGCCGCTTTAGCGGCAGTTTTGCCGCTAAAGCGGCGATAATTTTAACGCCGTTTCTTGATAATATGCCCCTGTGTTTCCTGGTTTTGGAGATGGTGGAATTAAAGGAAAGAAGAGACAATTGCAAATTCCTTCTACAACGTGAAACCTTTTGGATCAGGAAGATGAACACCCTGATGCCTCACGGTCTTAATGACCGTATTGAATACAGCTGCTTCATATAGACTGTGTGTCTTTTTTCAAACTTTACTTTCTACCTCAGTTTTATCTACCCAGTAACCCTTCCTTTCACCCTATCTCGCTCTCCTTTTTATCTAACTTCCAATTATTTAAATCTCGTTCTTTTTCAGCATAAAACATCCACTGTGAATGGACACTAGGGCCCGATTCCGATTCGGGCCGGAATTCTCTCTGACCGAGCCGGACCCGGAGAGAATTCTGACCGAATCGGACCCTAGCAGTCCGACCGAACGAGTACGATGCGCACGCATGCCATCGGACTCGAGTCGGTCGGACTCCCATTGAAGTCAATGGGAGCCTGTCGTACAACGCGTACGCAAGCTCCCATTGACTCAATGGGTGCGAGGCGGACAAGGGCGCCCCCTACAGCGTGTACGCATCCATGCGCATCGCGGCGTACATGCACAGGTAGGGGGGACCCATGGGTCCCCCCTGTGTGCGACTCGCGCGCCTACACGTACAGGGGGGTCCGACGCGGACCCCCAAAGTCCGGCTCCGACAGCTTTTTCGAGCCGGACGGCGCGAGTCGATCGGACTGCTCGCGGCGCGCATTGTACTTACCCGGCCGGGAAACGTCTCCATAGCGCGGTGCGAGTCGTGTCCATGCGAGTCGGTCGGAGCGTGTTGTAGCCGCGTTCGAGTCGGTCGGCGATTTCGCGGGTGCTTGCATCGTACTCGCTCGGCCGGACCCGCGTACGATTCGGTCGGGAAACAGGGCTCCGAATCGGATCCGGTGAATCCGAATACGATTCGGAGCACTACCGGCCGAGATCGGAATCGGCCCCTATGTGCCTTTATGATTTCCTTTTTATTCACCGCCTCACAAATGTTGTTTCATCAGTTCATTTTCTTATATTTTCCATACTTTTTTCCTTAGATTTTTCCATACTTATCTTTATTCTTCCTTTTTATTTTTCATTTTTACATTTGCATTAATCCTTTATTTTTTCTGAGGATACCTTGTCATATATTCATGCCCCAGCGGGTTTTAACTTTGTCAACCACACTCGCTTTAAGATGGCACCCATCCACGGCCGATGCACATAGCCTTTTTTCACCCACATGAACACCATTCAAAGATGGCGGCCATTACCGGCGGCCGATGCACCTAACCTTTTCTATTTTAACCACTCTATTGGAATACCCTCTGGTGTTTTCCGAATGGAGATACACGCTCGACCTGAGATTTGTACAAGATATTTAATTCACATCTTGCACCTGAGAGACTTTCTGCACATTTACGCGCTGAGCTTGCATGTTCAATTCACTTTTGATGACACCGGTTAACAATGTTTTTGACTACGAGATTCGTACGAGGCATTGAAATGACATTGTGTACCCCGGAGATTTCTTGCCTATTAATGCGCAGAGCTTGCATGTTCTATTCACTTTTAAGGATATCGGCTAACTTTACGTTACTCATGCAGACGTTTTTGATCATGAGTCGCTTTACATCCGTGGAAGTTTCACTAACTGCGCACAGCTTACATTCTTTAGTTCACTTTTGACGACAATGTGTTCCCACATAACCCATTTTCCAGAGGTAGCGTTACCCGGTCATGTGTTAAAGTTACCGTTTGTGTCACTTAGCGGGCATCATAGTTTCACTTTCTTAACAGCATATTCTTTTACCTACATGATGGCATGTTATTTCTCAGCACGCGTTCTTATGATTTATTACTTACATTAAAATCGCCACGCTCGCACGTGTTGTACTCAACCAGCACTACAGTCATCCAGAAGTTTGCTAAAGCACACGTGGATTACCACCATAATACATCAGTATGAGAACCGGGGGTAGTGAAAAGTTCAACCCCTGGACAGTCGTTTCATTTTTGCCTTCTTTAATTTTTTAAGGAACACACCCTCTGACGAAGGGCATTGACATGCCCGAAATGCATCGGGACGATTTGTATCCTTGCTTTGATGCTTCACCATTGATGAATGCAATATTTCTACATGAATGATGTGATTAATTCATAGAATCGAGAGACAATCACATTGAACAACGATGAATAAAAAGTTCAATTGAAATACTACGGTTTTAATTTTTGATTAAAGCGATCAAAGACATTCCATTTGGAAAGTGGCAGTGCACCTGAGGGACACTTCCCAGTGGGATAGCACATTTTAGGTATCTTCAGGGTCTGCCCTAGGTGTCCCATGGGTGGGGTGCATAAGGAGGGCCCTTATAAAAGATGTTTTATATGTCCTGAGGTTAGAGAAAGTGCACATTTTACTTTCCCCATTGTGGTAAAGTGCCTCCCAAAATCGACTTTGGTGCTAGGAGCACTGTGGAGTGAGGATCTACACTATTTGTGCATATTCAGGACCCCTAAAGTCTCCCTTTGGTGTTCCAGGGGTGTTGGGGGGGAGGGGTTCGAGAAGCAATTAGCAGGGTCATTATAAAAGATATTTTGTATGTCCCGGTTTTGCAGAAATTGCACATTTTATTTTCCACATTGTAGATCCCCAGCCACAGAGGATAACGTTGCAATAGTTTATGAAGCGATACAAAAGGGGATGATGGACGGAACGTTTGAGCCAATCAAACACTCACCCCCAGTCAACTGATCTGGGTTTAATCCATCATCATTCTTTAGCTCACTCCACCACCCCAGTTCAGACATGGCCATATGCAAATCAGTCTGACCCTGTGCCTCATGGGAACAGTCCAGCCCGAACTACCAAGCCATGTCGTCCCTGGACCGGAAACAAGCATCCTAGGACCGGTTTCTGGCATTCCAGCCGTCATCAGCCAGGCTTGCTTGAATCCAGTGGCAAAGTGACCAAGGGACCCACGTCTGGGCATACCCCCGCCAACTTAGGGCGAACAAAGCGATACAAAAGGGGATGATGGACGGAACGTTTGAGCCAATCAAACACTCACCCCCAGTCGACTGATCTGGGTTTAATCCATCATCATTCTTTAGCTCACTCCACCACCCCAGTTCAGACATGGCCATATGCAAATCAGTCTGACCCTGTGCCTCATGGGAACAGTCCAGCCCGAACTACCAAGCCATGTCTTCCCTGGACCGGAAACAAGCATCCTAGGACCGGTTTCTGGCATTCCAGCCGTCATCAGCCAGGCTTGCTTGAATCCAGTGGCAAAGTGAGCAAGGGACCCACGTCTGGGCATACCCCGCCAACTTAGGGCGAACAAAGCGATACAAAAGGGGATGATGGACGGAACGTTTGAGCCAATCAAACACTCACCCCCAGTCAACTGATCTGGGTTTAATCCATCATCATTCTTTAGCTCACTCCACCACCCCAGTTCAGACATGGCCATATGCAAATCAGTCTGACCCTGTGCCTCATGGGAACAGTCCAGCCCGAACTACCAAGCCATGTCTTCCCTGGACCGGAAACAAGCATCCTAGGACCGGTTTCTGGCATTCCAGCCGTCATCAGCCAGGCTTGCTTGAATCCAGTGGCAAAGTGAGCAAGGGACCCACGTCTGGGCATACCCCCGCCAACTTAGGGCAAACAAAGCGATACAAAAGGGGATGATGGACGGAACGTTTGAGCCAATCAAACACTCACCCCCAGTCAACTGATCTGGGTTTAATCCATCATCATTCTTTAGCTCACTCCACCACCCCAGTTCAGACATGGCCATATGCAAATCAGTCTGACCCTGTGCCTCATGGGAACAGTCCAGCCCGAACTACCAAGCCATGTCTTCCCTGGACCGGAAACAAGCATCCTAGGACCGGTTTCTGGCATTCCAGCCGTCATCAGCCAGGCTTGCTTGAATCCAGTGGCAAAGTGAGCAAGGGACCCACGTCTGGGCATACCCCCGCCAACTTAGGGCGAACAAAGCGATACAAAAGGGGATGATGGACGGAACGTTTGAGCCAATCAAACACTCACCCCCAGTCAACTGATCTGGGTTTAATCCATCATCATTCTTTAGCTCACTTCACCACCCCAGTTCAGACATGGCCATATGCAAATCAGTCTGACCCTGTGCCTCATGGGAACAGTCCAGCCCGAACTACCAAGCCATGTCTTCCCTGGACCGGAAACAAGCATCCTAGGACCGGTTTCTGGCATTCCAGCCGTCATCAGCCAGGCTTGCTTGAATCCAGTGGCAAAGTGAGCAAGGGACCCACGTCTGGGCATACCCCCGCCAACTTAGGGGCGAACAAAGCGATACAAAAGGGGATGATGGACGGAACGCTTGAGCCAATCAAACACTCACCCCCAGTCAACTGATCTGGGTTTAATCCATCATCATTCTTTAGCTCACTCCACCACCCCAGTTCAGACATGGCCATATGCAAATCAGTCTGACCCTGTGCCTCATGGGAACAGTCCAGCCCGAACTACCAAGCCATGTCTTCCCTGGACCGGAAACAAGCATCCTAGGACCGGTTTCTGGCATTCCAGCCGTCATCAGCCAGGCTTGCTTGAATCCAGTGGCAAAGTGAGCAAGGGACCCACGTCTGGGCATACCCCCGCCAACTTAGGGCGAACAAAGCGATACAAAAGGGGATGATGGACGGAACGTTTGAGCCAATCAAACACTCACCCCCAGTCAACTGATCTGGGTTTAATCCATCATCATTCTTTAGCTCACTCCACCACCCCAGTTCAGACATGGCCATATGCAAATCAGTCTGACCCTGTGCCTCATGGGAACAGTCCAGCCCGAACTACCAAGCCATGTCTTCCCTGGACCGGAAACAAGCATCCTAGGACCAGTTTCTGGCATTCCAGCCGTCATCAGCCAGGCTTGCTTGAATCCAGTGGCAAAGTGAGCAAGGGACCCACGTCTGGGCATACCCCCGCCAACTTAGGGCGAACAAAGCGATACAAAAGGGGATGATGGACGGAACGTTTGAGCCAATCAAACACTCACCCCCAGTCAACTGATCTGGGTTTAATCCATCATCATTCTTTAGCTCACTCCACCACCCCAGTTCAGACATGGCCATATGCAAATCAGTCTGACCCTGTGCCTCATGGGAACAGTCCAGCCCAAACTACCAAGCCATGTCTTCCCTGGACTGGAAACAAGCATCCTAGGACCGGTTTCTGGCATTCCAGCCATCATCAGCCAGGCTTGCTTGAATCCAGTGGCAAAGTGAGCAAGGGACCCACGTCTGGGCATACCCCCGCCAACTTAGGGCGAACAAAGCGATACAAAAGGGGATGATGGACGGAACGTTTGAGCCAATCAAACACTCACCCCCAGTCAACTGATCTGGGTTTAATCCATCATTATTCTTTAGCTCACTCCACCACCCCAGTTCAGACATGGCCATATGCAAATCAGTCTGACCCTGTGCCTCATGGGAACAGTCCAGCCCGAACTACCAAGCCATGTCTTCCCTGGTCCGGAAACAAGCATCCTAGGACCGGTTTCTGGCATTCCAGCCGTCATCAGCCAAGCTTGCTTGAATCCAGTGGCAAAGTGAGCAAGGGACCCACGTCTGGGCATACCCCCGCCAACTTAGGGGCGAACAAAGCGATACAAAAGGGGATGATGGACGGAACGTTTGAGCCAATCAAACACTCACCCCCAGTCAACTGATCTGGGTTTAATCCATCATCATTCTTTAGCTCACTCCACCACCCCAGTTCAGACATGGCCATATGCAAATCAGTCTGACCCTGTGCCTCATGGGAACAGTCCAGCCCGAACTACCAAGCCATGTCTTCCCTGGACCGGAAACAAGCATCCTAGGACCGGTTTCTGGCATTCCAGCCGTCATCAGCCAGGCTTGCTTGAATCCAGTGGCAAAGTGAGCAAGGGACCCACGTCTGGGCATACCCCGCCAACTTAGGGCGAACAAAGCGATACAAAGGGGATGATGGACGGAACGTTTGAGGCCAATCAAACACTCACCCCCAGTCAACTGATCTGGGTTTAATCCATCATCATTCTTTAGCTCACTCCACCACCCCAGTTCAGACATGGCCATATGCAAATCAGTCTGACCCTGTGCCTCATGGGAACAGTCCAGCCCGAACTACCAAGCCATGTCTTCCCTGGACCGGAAACAAGCATCCTAGGACCGGTTTCTGGCATTCCAGCCGTCATCAGCCAGGCTTGCTTGAATCCAGTGGCAAAGTGAGCAAGGGACCCACGTCTGGGCATACCCCTGCCAACTTAGGGCGAACAAAGCGATACAAAAGGGGATGATGGACAGAACGTTTGAGCCAATCAAACACTCACCCCCAGTCAACTGATCTGGGTTTAATCCATCATCATTCTTTAGCTCACTCCACCACCCCAGTTCAGACATGGCCATATGCAAATCAGTCTGACCCTGTGCCTCATGGGAACAGTCCAGCCCGAACTACCAAGCCATGTTTTCCCTGGACCGGAAACAAGCATCCTAGGACCGGTTTCTGGCATTCCAGCCGTCATCAGCCAGGCTTGCTTGAATCCAGTGGCAAAGTGAGCAAGGGACCCACGTCTGGGCATACCCCCGCCAACTTAGGGCGAACAAAGCGATACAAAAGGGGATGATGGACGGAGCGTTTGAGCCAATCAAACACTCACCCCCAGTCAACTGATCTGGGTTTAATCCATCATCATTCTTTAGCTCACTCCACCACCCCAGTTCAGACATGGCCATATGCAAATCAGTCTGACCCTGTGCCTCATGGGAACAGTCCAGCCCGAACTACCAAGCCATGTCTTCCCTGGACCGGAAACAAGCATCCTAGGACCGGTTTCTGGCATTCCAGCCGTCATCAGCCAGGCTTGCTTGAATCCAGTGGCAAAGTGAGCAAGGGACCCACGTCTGGGCATACCCCCGCCAACTTAGGGCGAACAAAGCGATACAAAAGGGGATGAGAGTGAGCTAAAGAATGATGATGGATTAAACCCAGATCAGTTGACTGGGGGTGAGTGTTTGATTGGCTCAAGCGTTCCGTCCATCATCCCCTTTGTATCGCTTTGTTCGCCTAAGTTGGCGGGGTATGCCCAGACGTGGGTCCCTTGCTCACTTTGCCACTGGATTCAAGCAAGCCTGGCTGATGACGGCTGGAATGCCAGAAACCGGTCCTAGGATGCTTGTTTCCGGTCCAGGAAGACATGGCTTGGCAGATCGGGCTGGACTGTTCCCATGAGGCACAGGGTCAGACTGATTGCATATGGCCTTATCTGAACTGGGGTGGTGGAGTGAGCTAAAGAATGATGATGGATTAAACCCAGATCAGTTGACTGGGGGTGAGTGTTTGATTGGCTCAAACGTTCCGTCCATCATCCCCTTTTGTATCCCCCCCCTTTTGTATCGCAATAGTTTATAAAGGCATAACTATTGCAAGGAATCAAAAAATATATCATTCAAGGACTTAGGAGAATGGCATTGATAAACCCAACAATATGCTATTGTTGGATTTATCCTACAGTATACAGAAAAGAAGTTATAAAAGACATGCTTGACTGTAAGCCAAAATTCAGCCTTCCTGTGGTCTTCCCTGATTGGTCACAGTTAACAGGGTTATCCAGGCTGCTTTGATGAAGTGATAAGTGTCTCACCCAGAGTAAGGCTATCTGTTGGAGAGAGCTCTGCTACACAGGAATGGCAGAGCAGGGGGAAGGGGTTGTAAAGCATGAAGCTTCAAAGAGAAATAGGGAGGCAGGAAATGCCAGGTCCATTCACCCACTAGCCCCTCTGACCCAGCCAGATAGCGGGCTTAAGGCAGGAATTTGCAGATGGGAGGAGAGCTATGGAAATGAGCCACACTGGAGGTTGGTTTAACTAGTTCTTGCTCCTCTGGTTAGATTTCAGTCATACTGAATTTTGGAGGAATAGTGCTTTCTGAGAGAAGATTATGCCACACTTTGGAGGAAGTGGTCATGCTCTGGGGTGTTGCCCTGCACCTCATTGGACAGGAGTGCTCTCCTACTTGACCCCAGAGAACACAGAATAAACATGTGAGAGAAACAGAGCCTCTCAGATCTGCTGCTTGAAACTAAGAGAGGAAGAAGGCTTGCCAAGCTGGAAACTTGATTTGCACCATCAGGCCCTGCATTCTGACTGACTGCGCCTGCTGCATTATCGGGAACTACAGCCCTTTGGATGTACCTTTCTTCAAGAGGAATAAAGAGTGGACTCCCTGCAAGCTACAGGTTAACAGAGCTCACCTGGACCATCACCACAAGAATCCCCTACCTGGAGTGCATCCAGTGGATTTGTAAGGGCTTTGTCCAGGTGCATTGTAGGAACTGTACTCCCAACCTTTCAAGGACTTTCTTGGAGATTGCAGACCCTTGGATTGGGTTTTAGACACTTTGGACCCTTAGGAGGAACTTCAGGAAGAAGTTCCAGACGTTTGGAGAAGTTTGGAGCAACTTTGTAAAAAAGCTCTATAAGGGGAGAGACCCAACCGCGAGAGTCAAACAAGCTAACTTCAACCGCAAGCCGGCCTTAACTGCTGGTTATTCCCTCTGAAAAGTTCTGGAGGTCTGACTTCCAGAGTTTGACCAGGAGCTACCTGGAAAGCAAGCCAGTGAACTCTCAACTATCCAGACTGGTAAAGAGCATCGAAGGACCCTGGCAGAAAAAGCTCTAAAAAGTTTCTAAGTCAGAAGGTAAAATCTCGACCAAGGCCTATTGCGGGGTGTATCCAAGCAGGGCTCTATGACGGTCGGCCTTAAACTTTGACTTTACCCCAGTCAAGCGTGACCAGATGTTCCAAAGTGGCGCTATAGGTTTCTAAGTGCTATATAGTGCTAAATCTTTGAAAATTCATATCTCCTGATCCCTACATTGGATTTTTGTAGTTGGGTGTCATTGTAAAGATTAAATATTTCCTATTTTTAGAAATTGGTGTAGGATTTTTATTGTGTTCTGTGTCTTAATTATTTTCAGAATAGGTGTTTTTAAATGCCTAACATATCTGTCTCCTAAGTTAAGCCTGGCTGCTCGCAGTCAAGCTACCAAAGGTTGAGCATGGGAATAATTTACTGAGACCTATTCTGAGCCCTAGATTGTGTTTCACTTAAGTGGTTGGCACAATTAGTGCTGCATGCCCACTAGTGTGGTTTAATTTACAGGCCCTGGGTACATGCAGTTTCCCATTTACAAGGGACTTACAAGTAAATTAAATGTGCCAATTGGTATAAGCCAATTTTACCATCCTTGGAAGAGAGAGCACTTTAGCAATGGTTAGCAGTGGTAAAGTGTGCAGAGTCCCAAGGCCAGCCGAAATGAAATCAGAAAAAACAGGAGGATGGAAGGCAAAAAGTTGATCCAACAATCACATAGAAAAAACAGGAGGATGGAAGGCAAAAAGTTGATCCAACAAGCACATAACAAAGACAATTCCTTTCCAATAACACACCCTACATGGTGTAGCTTTCCATACCTGTATGTAAGCACTTCAATGCCCCATATAAGGGTAGTAGAGCTAAATAAATGGTCCAAAATAATACAATACAATACCTGCAATAGAGAGTATTTCACTTCAATAGTCAAAACATTATCTACAGAGCCCAAGGCCAGAGTTGTTGTATGAGCAAGTCAGGCAAAGGCTCTACTCCTTAAGGATAGATTTGAGCTGGTGTATCCAGAGACTCCATCAACACACTCTGCAAAAATTCAGAGCGGTCTAATGAGGAGTTGTCTATACAGGATATGATACATTTTGGGTACTATTTTTTCACATCAAATGCCTTTTGCTAGGGATGAGAACAGAGTTAATGAAGTGGGAGTGTGGGGAGGGATGGGACAGAGAGACTGAAAGGAAAGTCAACATGCTGAGACATATATCATAGATGTTTTTGCAAGGCCCACAGTTCAAAGAAGTGCTAGGCTCTAGACTGTCAGGAGGATGCCTCTTTATGTAATGCACAAAGGGTAAGGGTCTCTGGTGTATTGGGCCTGCCTGGAGAGTGAGACAGAAGGCTATCATGACTAGGGGTGGGCAAAGAATTCCGCTCCACCGGCGGAGTTCACAGAGTTTTGCCCACTCCTCATTCTGCGTGTAGCGTGGTGTTCTGGCAAAACCCCACCAACCACTTCATGGCAGAAGTTTTTCTTGCGTGGGGCTCACCAATGTTAAGTGAGAATTGGAGTCCCCTAGTGAGATTTTTGGGTGCTAGAATGCCTCCCAGTGAGATTTCTCAACACGGGCAGTCGCAGCAGATCGCTCCCATTCGTGTGAGGAAAGTTGCCGCTCGAGTAGAAAATCTATTCGACAGCAGAAAGAAGCTGCACCCTCCGACGCACCACGTGGTGCCGTTTGCATTGATTTTACAGCGTGGAACAAGCTGCCGGTGCTAAAATTCAGCGCAACTGGCCGAATTACACCCGCTTGTGGAATCTCGCAGAGTTTTTATGTAATTCCATGGTGACACTGCACGTGTTCCGTCCACCTCTAAACATGACTCAGATCAATTTGCTCTTGAACTGTCAGGGCAGCATCCTAGCAAGTGTTTTGTTTCCCACCCTGGCATGTGCAGGTTGCCAGTCTGGTTTGGTTCTGAGCCACAACCCAACTAGGACTTACTAGACTGGTACTCGTGTGCCTTTGTCAGCCTTCAAGAGCTTGCAAGGGGCTTGGGGCATGGATCACTGCTAAAAATGTTGGCTTCCTTTGGCCTAGAAGGAGTATGTAGAATCAGGGCCTTCTAAAGATTGCGCAGTTTCTGCTGAGGTTGCCAGCCTTTATTGCTCTTCCACGTCCTTCCTCATTCATGTGGTGTATTTGATCAGCTGTAGGCAGTGCCCTTGCCTTTAAAAAGAAAAAAAGGTTGTGGCTACTGCTCTCGTCACCAATTTCCAGCGGTGGCCGGCAACATTACAATATGGTGGGGTGCAAAGCCCTAAACACTCACTATATGTGGCGGCCACAGGGTCTGAATGTGGTCTCTGTCCTGGCGCTCTCCTCTTCGGCGCTGCCTCGGGCGGAAAGGGAGGGACTTCCTCCCTTGTACAGCTCGAAACCAACAAATGCTGGAGCTGCACCGCTGCTTCAGGATTTGCTGGAGCAGGCTCACCCACTGCTCATTTTGAGGCTGGGTGCCTGCGGCTGCAATCCATCTGCTGTTTCTCAGCCTTGGGATTGCAGGTTCTGAAGTGCGCAGGTCATATTGGTCGGCTGCTGTAGGCAGCTGGCCAATCTGACATGCGCACATGCAGGGGGGCTGCATTAATAGTGCAATTGCACTAATGAGCCCGGCCCCCTGCCCTCGCGCTCTAACAGTGCGAGCCTGTGATGCAATAATAACATGGTATTTTTTTACCATTTTATTAATGTGTGTGCCTGTTGCACTCTCAACAGGTGGGGTGACGCTCTTCCGCCATAACGGAGGAGCGCTGCTGCCAATTTCCACTCTTACCCTTTTGACATTGTCGTATTCATCAAATGCCATCACTACCTGCTGCATGTTGCCTCATGGATTACAGAGCCTTCTTGGATTACACCCCCCTACACACACAGAGAGCACCCTGCTGCCTCTATGGCTATGATGGTGCAGGGTCTCTCTCACATAGTTTCATCCATCACAACTTGGTGCTGTGTCCCGTAATATGATAATTGCACCTTGGTGGTCATTATGCACAAAATGAAAAGAATTATGAAATTGGGTCAAAACATAAACACACCCTTCCCATCAAACATTCTGCATGGCGTCACTTACTTCCCGTGTGGGTAATCACTTCATCACCCCACAAGGGCTATACAAATGATGCAATACATGGGTATTTGACTATTTGGGCATATCTTATATCAGTAGGAATGTTGCAGCCCAAATTCAAAATATTTTGTAATTTTCAGCTAAAAAATGGGAGAAGTTCAAAATGGCTGATGTTTTAGCTGCCAATAATAACACGCTAAAAGGTGAGTCACTATATGTACTATGGCAGATTGTTGGGGTAAAGTACAGTCTGCATTGCTGAATGTTGCTGAGCTCTGGAAACATGTGGGGGCAAAAAGATTGGCTGGCACTCAAAGTAATTTTATGAGACAGGCTTCTGGCTGCCAAAATCCCCTACCCTGCTTTAATTAAAATGAAGCTGGGGTAGATTTGTGTCATGGAAAAAACATAGCTATTAATGGTGCAGCAGGTGCAATGGCACCGGGGCACAAGGGTGTAAGGGGCTCACTGCATCACTACGAGAAGGGATGGAAAGTATTTTCCTTGCTTGCTTTAGGGCTCATGTCGACTTTGCTACACCACTGTCCTTCACCCCTGAGAGAACGTCTTGTAATTCTACTGTGTTATGTACAAATAAAATGGAAGAAAATCAAATGCACTTTCTACTACTGGTTGAAACCAGTTTTGGGACCTATAGGACCAACCTATCTAGGTGGTTTTAATGCTGTGTAGCAGCACGCAGTTAATATTAGTATGCTTTTATGTATCCTAGTTTATCTGCAATTTTTCAAACTACATAAAGAGACCTATATTAATTTATGTCAAAGGACTCTTATTTGAAGGTGTCTGAAATTATGTATTAGTATAGACAATGAGTGTTTTGGGATTTAAATTAATTCTATATGATCTTGTAAAACCAATATTTATATTAATTGTATACAGTCAGTTCTTAATTTGTGAAAAAAAATAAGTTCCAGCGCCCTCGTTAGGAGGCCAATGCAGCTGCACCACCCATTGCCCCTGCCAATGACAGTACCAACACAACTACTATTTATCACACTCCTACAAGCGTGACAATTCAGACTACTCCAGGCCCCCAAAGCTATTAGAATGGCTTGGGCAGCAGGTATTAGTCATTTTTAATGTCGATTGAATTAATAAGCAACTGTTGTTTTGCTCAACACTAAATTAGACAAACATCGCCACCATGTGGCAGACTGTTATAAGTGCCAGTGCCAAGCACTGGAAACCACTGGTACAAATTAAGCACTAATGTTTGCAATATATGTATTATGAATTGAGCATGGATGTGTAAATTGGTTGTAAAATGCAATGGTATCAGTCCTCTGGGTGATCACCACCTTCTCAGTGCCTAGGAACCATCCATTTCCCCAGGTGAACCCACGTTTGGAAAATCTGCAATACTTGCAAATTTTTCCCAAAGTTAGTTTCATTTGCGGGAGTACATGTCTGCAGATAATGATTCAGAGAAAAAGAAATGTATCCAGGCAGATGAAATTTTTGTGTACCAAAGTGGAACTGAGGTGCACACAAAGTATTGTGAAACAGACTCTAATTTATTCCAATCCATTAAGTTTAAATGCGTGTTAGGCGTTTGATGTAGCATAGACCTAGCTACGTGTTCCCAATAGATACTGCAAACTGAAGATTGTCATCCCTATTACAGGAACTTGTCACCCCATATTACAGAAACTTCGCAGTAGTGGCAAAAATACAGCTATTCAATTTGAGCTATTTTTAGGTCTCACCTAGGCAGCGCTTGCGCTGTCTCTTTGAGACATGCTTTATTCAGGTATGAACTTTAAGCTCTGCCCATTTTCCGCCCATATTTTCAATTGGCTCCTGTTACTGTCCTTTGTAAATGGTGGCTTTTGATTCGTCAATAGGCTAAGTAGTCCCCCTTAATACCTCCTTTTCTCCTGTTGTAAATCATTCATTTGACCGTGAAATTACAGCTTTCGGTACAGGTTGAAATATTGTTTGCATATATGTAAACCTCTCATGTCATGCAGTAGCGCTTCATCCGACAACAGTGTAGTTTAACGTGTTCATGGTAATTGGGTTAGTGGTTATGTGGAAATGTGGGCCGTGTGGGAGTCAGGCTAGCAAGCACCTTTGGCATCTACCACTCATTTACAGAAAAGAGGTTCTGTCTGGTGCCCCCTCTTGTTTTTTTTGTTTGTGCTCCTACAACATGTCTGCAGCTGTCACACACAGCCTGCCTGCCAGCAGCGAAGAGCGTGGTGCAGGAACACATGGTGGGGTGCTGTGCATTGAAAGAACGAGATCGTGTTGCTTTTTTTTTTTGAGTTTTTCTTTTTAAGTACCAAGGCGCCCACTTTACGGGCTGCAATGCGCGTTACTTTTATGTGCACGGGCGCCCTGCTTTATGTTTCAGCACAGCGTCGGCTTTCATCTTTACAACACGGTCGTCGTGCTTTATACTTCAGAACGGGGCCTGGTTTTATGTTGACAAAGCCAATAGCTCTAAGTCTCGCGAATGCAAGACCTATTGCATTGCAAATGCTTGTTCTGCTTGTTAAAAGGAAGTGGAGCGAGTTGCACTTTTAAAAAGTGCAGATGACAACAAACGAAAGTAGTGTGAAAACAGTTTGCCCCGCGGTTTGCCCTGGAGCAAATGATTACTATAACAGACATTCTATTTCCTTGATTTGTTAGTATGCAGGTATCAAAAACAGGGCGAAACATTGTCCATGTGTTTTTGTACCAGCAAACGTGTCGGCAATATGACTTCAGTGTTAAACGTCACCGTGTGTGTACAGGAGAAAGGTTGAGCACTGGGTAAAACTATGAACAAAGTACAAATAAAACAAAGATGCAACTCCCTTATGAAGTTGTTATATTAGCTGACCCCTTTGGTAGCATGTGCAGGGCACAGGCCGCACAAGCGCAATGTTTTGTTTTAACGTTCATTATTGCAACCCTAAGGTGTTCAGGGGCAAACACTTTGATCCACTGAAATCTCGCGGGATGTGTCTACCAGCTTGTTTTCTAATCACCTTAGATTGTGCACAACTCACATAAACACAAGCAACCCGTCGGGGGAGCTTTATCTGGTATAATGATGGGACACATTAATTAGTGGCTGTGTGAGAGCAACAGGTAAATTAGGAAAACATGTTTGTAGGATGTAGCTGTTAATTACTAGAGAGCAAAGCAATCTAATTATGGCTGTTCTTTTGCTGCCACGTCCCTCTGACTTACATTTTAAATGATTCCTCACGTCCATAGGGCAAATCATTTACTAAACGTTCAGTGGGCGACTAAAGACTAAAGGCTAAAAAGAGCGTCATTGTAAGGGCGCGGGGGAAGCGCGTGCACTAAGCGGTCACTCTCAGGCAGCTCTTGTGTTTTTAAAGCTTTTGTGACAAGAGAAACACAGGATGTAGGTCGGGGTGTGCAAAGTAGCAAAGTCCACAGACTTGCAAGTTCGTGTTGAAATGTTTTGAAACATTGAGAGCGTCGTGAATTGCAAAGCTCACAAGTTTAATCAAGCTTTGGCAAAGCCACTATACTTTGCTAATATGCTGTGGCTGAGCTATTTGCATTTGTCAATGCTTGTGTGCTTTGCCATATTTTATGGCAAAGACCTTTAAAGATGGCCACCTGTACATCTGCATGCAGGAAAACACAAACATGGCCAACTTGGAATGGTCTTTTTTCATGAAATGTTTAAACCATTTGAAGATGACCTCCTGTGCGTCTACATGCGTGGGCGTATGCATGCATGGGTGGCCATTTTCCTATGGTTTTTGCCAAAACTCAATTCCAAGAGGGCAGATGATGCCTGACCATGCACGGTGGCCATTTTCAATTACATTTTTGCTACTTTAGCATTGATTTACTGTTCCAAGATGGCGGCAGACATTTTGGAACTGGGAATTAAAAATAAAGTGTGCATGGGAAGTCGCACACATAAGTGCAAGTTACTGGCCTAGTAAGTGTGCATAGAACTTAGTGGCAGCTACTCCGCTATAGCGGAGGAGCATCACCCGCCCCCACCAGCAGCTGCAAAAATCGAAAAATAAAATGACAATAAGCCAGGTTTATTATCATTTTATTTTTCTCTCCTCGGCAAATCTTGGGGGCGGGGCCATCACAGGAGCAGTCACGGAGGGGGAGTGATGGGCACGGTTGTCAGTGCGCATGTGGGTTTGGCTAGCCATCCCAGGAAGGCCAAACCAACATGCGCACTGAAGCTGTCTCCAACCGGTGCTGCGTTGCTGGGTTGGAGACAGCAGGCACAGGCTCCCAATCTCTCTGAGGGCGCAAATCGAGGGCGCTCAGGCCAATCCTGATGCTTCTCTCGTGCTGCTGAGAGCAGTATCAGGATTGGCCGCAGGGGATTCATGGAGCCTGTGCTGGTGAGGAGCAGAAGAGAGGTGATGCGGCAGGTAAGTTATTTTTTAAGTGTTTTTTGTTGTTTTATTGTCGTTGTTCGTCTCCTATCCCACACCCCGCCACTCAGTCCTGACACCAGCATCTACTGATAGAACTACTGTTGCAAAAATAAAAAAATGTACATGGTACAGAGTAAAATATTAGAAGGGGAGAATGGGAGATCACCAATTGAAAGGCCATCAGGAAGAGAGAGAACAAGGAAGTGGGAAAGGGGGGGAAGCAGGAGCACCAGCACCAGGTCACAGATCTGCTCCCACAAGTCTGCTCCCATCAAGTGACAGAAAACAGATAATCCCAGAAAAATCAGGGCAGTTTCTGAAAGATGTGAGGAGCTGCTTGCGTGCAACGACCACATCAAGATCAATCACGTCTGCTGCAAGGGATGAGAATTTCTCTCTGCATGGAAAAAGCCATCATCCAACGGACCAATGATATACAATTCACTGACCAGAGTATCTTTCTAAGGCCCTGATCATGAGTGATGAAGGAAGTGGCCCGATTCGGGTCACTCGGGTCACTCACGACCACCTCTCTGCCTTCTATCAAATGAAGAGTCGGTCAGAGAGTGGAGAATACAAACCAATAACAGTTTATTCAAAGTTCGCTCAGAGCGGAGCCCTGTCTGCCCAGTCGCTAAGAGTGCTGCAGAGAGAGTCTGAATTCAACTGGCATAACGATACATTATGTACATTTCAGAATCAATGAAAACACGCCCGCAATGGAATTTTCTAGAGAGATGCAGCTGGTCAGTAAATTACAAGGGAGTAAGTTTCAATTCTGAAGCCGGGCACACATTATCTATCAGCCAAGGTCATTCCTGCCTGTGCCCGCCACTAGACAAGTGGGAGAGGGTTTACATCTAGGAAAAGGTATGCGCTAATAAGAACAGTGCATTCATTAGTATAACAATACTCTGCTCCAAAGAAACATAACCTAGAGAAGGCCATTTCCGAGAATTGGCAGGGAATTAGTTTCGATCATAATACAAAATGGCGCCGGTACACAAAATGGAGCCGCGAATGCTAACTTACGTAAAAACGGTTCAGAAGCATACTTTTTATTCTAACAGAGGGTTGGAGTTTTCTGACTTCTGTTTGTCCAAGGGTCGGAATTCTAAGTTGCGTTGATTCAGTGTTACTGTGTGAGTGAAAGTCCTCGTCCTTTCTTGAATATCAGCAAATGGAACTTGTCGGAATTTCCAATGGTAAAAGTGCAGGGTATTTACAAGGACTTGCAGACTTTGGTGGTGCAAGCACCAAAATCTACATGTTATTCTCCCAAAATTCTGAATGGGAGCAATTTATATGATTTTATCGGGTGCAATAAATTACCCCTTCCCTCCAACCCATTCATAATCAGTGCCTAAGACTCTTGTATGCATTAGATCTACAAGAATGCTGCCGCTAGATCGAAGCATACCATAAAGGGTATCAAGAATGAATGCATTAAGTATGCACTGCTGCGATCTGTGCATCAGCCACAACTAACGGGTTCAATATAGCTGTTCATCCTTCTGAGGATGATAAAACATGTACAACTGACTTCTAATAATAGTAACCTCTGTTACTTCCTAATGCGAATTAAATAACAAATAATTAGTGCCTAAACAATTTAGAAAGTTATTTGCATATTTTTTAAACTAATGGCAGCTTTTAGCGCTATAAATCAGCACATACAATGTATCAATATAACTTAGTAGGTGTATCAGATAAATAACTGGACGTGCTTAAGTCAATTTAAGTTTATTGAAAGGTTATATTTGAAATCGTCAATCTAATGTATTGACGTTTATTATAAACGCAATCAATTATGTTAAATGCATATACACCAAAAATATTTTTCATAATACTGTACTAAAAGTAAACTAATATTGTTGACAAATAGCGATAGAACAGAACTAAAATAGAAAATTACCTAATACAGTGCAATATGTATTGTTTTGTATACTCATTCGGAATCCCTGTTTTATACTCACCGAAGTTAATTCATCAATGATTTTATGGAATTGTCAGGAGGTGGGAGTGGCTGCTTGGGGGCTGAACTCCTGATCCGTAACAAAAACTATGAAGACTTAAATGGTGACTTGGAATTGGAAAGGAAAAAACGTGTCTGCAAGCAAAGGGGAGGAACCTCTGACGTCCCCAAAAAAATAATCAGTTCTGTAAAAGGAAGGCCCTGATCTCTCACTGGTCTCTCTTAGCAAAGTTTTTAATAGATCTAAGACATTCAGAACCACCCGACAGAAGTGGGATTTCACTGAAGCACTTGAAAGTAAGTTAGAATTGATGCAATGTATCTGGAAAACTTGATTACACTCTTCACCTTGTGAGGGCGTCCTAAGTGACAGAGTTTACGATCACTTGAAGAATGAAAGTGAAAAATTAGCAGCAAATCCGCCCTTTCAGAAACAAAGCAATTTGATAATGAAGATGGAAGCAGAGATATTAGAAGCAGGCAGGCAAACCCCAAGTACTTTCTTGTCTGATCAGTGTTGGAACATTCAAAAGTCTAAATAATCGAACATCTTTATGCAAAATCATCATTATCAATGTAAACTATGATTCAGTCCATACGAGTTATACTCAGCATCTAGTGTCACAATGTGCAATTGTGAAGAAATCGTTTAGTTGGAGAGGTCACATGATGGAAAGGTTTTATTGCCAGAGACTTTGGATAAATGTAAATATAAAGCAAACACAAGGAGATGATGGACGGAGTGCTGAAACTTTGCAGACACTCACCCCCAGTCACAGATCTGAGTTGAATCCATCATCATTCTTTAGCTCACTTCGCCACCCCAGTTTAGTCCCAGCCATATGCAAATCAGTCGTGACCCTGTGCCTCATGGGAACAGTCCAGGCCAGGTCCTCCCTGGACCTTAAACAAGCATCTTGGGACCAGTTTCGGGGTAACACCCCTCATCAGCCAGGCCAGCTTGAATCCAGTGGCAAAGTGAGCAAGGGACCCACGTCTGGGTATACCCTGCCAACTTAGGGCAAACAAAGCAAACACAAGGAGATGATGGACGGAGTGCTGAAGCTTTGCAGACACTCACCCCCAGTCACAGATCTGGGTTGAATCCATCATCATTCTTTAGCTCACTTCGCCACCCAATTTAGACCCAGTCTGGTAACAGTCCAGCCCGAACTGCCAGGCCAGGTCCTCCCTGGACCGGAAACAAGCATCCTGGGTCCGGGATTCAACCCAGATCTGTGACTGTGGGTGAGTGTCTGAAAAGTTTCAGCGCTCTGTCCATTTGCTTTAAATGTAAATATATCAATCACAGTTGTGGCCGGCATGACTTGCGGGTGGGGCTGCGGGAGGTTGCACGGGGAGGGGTTGGTAAGGTGAGGGGGGGTTAATTTAATAAAATAAAAAACTTACCTTCGCCTCCGGTCCCGCGTCGCATCTCCTGCTCTCTCTCTTCTCACTGGAAGCAGAAGCGGGCAGCCTCCTTCTCCCCCCACAACACTACAATGGCAGCGTTGTGATTGGCTAGGACGCCGTCCGTACAGGCGTCTATGGGGAGGCCATTTTCTCCATGCAGGCTGCATGCAGCCTACATGGAGAAAACCGGAGAGTGCTCATGGCTGGTTTGATCGGCCCTAGGGCTGACCAAACAGTCAGCACCCATAACATTGGGCTAGCCACTCTTCCCCGACCCGCCCACCCGCCCGCCCCCAACCAAAGCCTTGCTTCTGCTTTCTCACAGTGCGGGAAGCAGGAATATAAAATGGTATTTACACCATTTTATGTTTCTGCTTCTCACACTGCGAGAAAGCAGTGGGGCGACGCTCCTCCGCCCACGTGGAGGAGCCGCCCCTGAACAATCATGTCACATGTACAGGAATTCCTATATTCGCCAGGCAGTGAGATGGTAAGGGAATATGCTACCTCCATGCAGAAAACAGACATGGGGGCATATTTACAAGCCCCCAGCGCCACCGGCGTGTCACTTTTTTTGACGCTCCAGTGGCGTTGTGTCCTGGCCCATATTTACAAGGCCACGCAAAGACACTTTACGTGGCTTGACATGGCCTTGTAAATATGTCCCTCTTCCATGCAGTACTCTGCATCACGGGGGTGTGTCATGGGTGTTGTTGTGGGTGTTCCCAAGCAACACCCATGGCTTTTTGACTTTGCCCCAGATTTACAAGGATTGTCAAACCTGAGGCAGCACCAAAAACTAACGCCTTTCAAGGGGAGGCGTTAAAGTGGTGCAATGAGGAGAAATACTTTTATTTCTCCTCGTTTTTTGCTTTTTCTATGAGTGCTGCATTCTGGAGCACACATACAAGGAGCAAAACGCCATTAATTATTGTTTTTGTGCAGGAAGGTGTTGCTTCCTGCACAAACCCAATGATCCCTGCAACACAGGCAGTTTTGAACCATGGTGCAAGGATGCCTGCATTGGTGCACGGCTGCTGTTTGTACGCCGGCGCAGGGGAGAGCACAGGTGTCGTATACTTGTAAATACGGCGCATTCCTTAGTTTTTGAAATGATGCAGCTTGATGCAGTGAAATTGCTTGGGGCACTGCACCATTTCATCGTAAATATGCCCCATTGTCTTACAACTGTTGGGAGCAGATGGAACACACTCTTACAGTAATAGACCCTGCTGCCGCAGAGGGGGATTCAATGGGCGACATGCTCTGCGAAACTGATCCATTGGAAGAAGAAGCGCAATGAACCTCACGGTGGGGTAGTGAGATGTGGGAAGTTAGCCTCAGCACACCTATACAACCTGGACAGTCGCATTTGAAATCAAACTAATAGCAGGCTCATTATGGTCTGCATTGTTGCATCTATTGCGTGTTGAGCCTGCTCTTGGGGGGGGGGTTCCCTGGTTTGTTAGTGGTACCAGGTTGTGGGTCCGGCAGCTCCAAATATGTCTATACTGTTATTTATTTTGGTGATTAAAAGTAACACTTTAAAGTCCAGAATCCTTTCAATGCAGAATAAGTATATATTTTAGTTGCATTTGTATTTCATTTTATGTTTTGCTTTAATTGGTTTTTGGTGGATATTGTATGACACCGTGGGCAATTTCATTTAATTGGAGTGTGTGTGTTCATAAAACATTGCCAAATTTTCAACTTTCAGTATGCATCAAAATCTATACACCATTTTGTTGCCTTATGCTTACTCTTGCTAATTTTGGGCCCGATTCTCAAAGGCAACTTGCACTTTTGAGTAATTTAGTCTCATTTGGCTATTCACGAAATCCGAGTGTAAGTTAATACAAACACACCTACACAAATGAGAGTAAGGCCTTTGCTATCAAAAACTACACTTCTAATTTTTGCTACAGCCCTCAAGGTGTGAAAACAGGTGTATCTGTACTCCAGCGCAGCTCTCGAGTAAGTCAAGCACCACACAAGGCCACTCACAGGTACTGCAGCACACTTCCTTGGAAAACAGTGGAGACAGACAAATAAAATAACATCACATATGAACTAATGTTAAAATAATTCCATTATTTGGACATTGAAGCAAAGATATATTTATTTATTGCAATGTCAAAAAATATCTAATTGTTAAATAGTAATTTAGTATTTTAATAGTTAATAATAAACCTAATTAAAAAGATTAATACTTTAAGCCTTTATTGAAAAATTATAAATAATTTAAAATAATTAGACACATATGCCTCACAAAACCTACTAAAGAGTAAATGAAAATAAAAATGTTAACAAGGGTGTGAATTTTTAATTTGCTGTTTAATCATTATTATTTTTAAATTACTTTAATATAATTATATTAATACATTATCACACACTTAATTTGATGAGCTAATCTGCTGTAACATTTTACTTTATTAGTTCCAAGTTAAAATTGAATATTTAAAATAAGTTACATTTATATTCTGCATTATATTCGCAATATTTTTTAAAGAATAATAAACTTTAATAATAAGTTCCCCCATGCTTTCCCAGAGTAAGATCTCAGCCACGATGGCGGGGATTTCCACCTGTGTGCCTATGGGTGCCAAGTTGCTAGTAGTACCTTTGCAATCCTGTTCAAGGAGTCTCCATCCCCTGAAAGAGAGGTTAGAAAAATGTAAGTCCATCACCCAGAAATGTATTTGGTGTATCTTATCTTTAATCGCTTAAGTATTCAGTATTATGATGGGGGGCATGGCCGGACGCCGATGGAGACGGGAGCCTGAAACCGAGCTTCCGCCAGTGATCCCCCATCCAGTGCCATCCTGCCCGCTACAGAGGGGCCCCAGACAGAGGCACCGTCCTCCCTAACGCGAGAAACACTGGGGGTAACGCGGAGCCGGGGCACAAGCCGGTGAGGACCGGGAAAAGACAAGAAAACATGCCTGGCTGTGTGGCAGCGAGGACGAACAAAATGGCAGCCGCGGTCTGACTGCTGGGGCCGCCGAGGCGAGAAAAGCGCAGCGGACACCCGCTGTGAGTGCACGGGGGCAACCGCTACCTCAACGACCACACGGCCCGGAACCTGGAGGGGAAGCAGTGCGGGCGACGCTAGGGCCGGGAAGGCCGCGGAGACGAGGTTGCGGCCTAGCGCCACGGACTGGTGAGTGCCTTGCAGCAAGAAGATTGCACCCTGGAGTGGGAGCAGAGAGCACAGAGGCCCGATCTTCGTTGAGCCCTGCTCCTGGGCTGGCGGCCAAACGAGTGCGGGGAACAGCCACGAAGAGAGAGATCGGATGGCTGAGTGGCAGCATCCGCGGCCGTGATACTAGTGTGCTGGAAGGATAAAACAGCGCAGAAGCGACGCAGAAGAAGGTCCGGGCGCTTGGGGCACACTGGCGGCTTCGGGGGCACAGCGGATCCTTCCCCCAGCTGAAGCGAGGGCTGTAGTCACTTGGTACGACCGCAGGCCATGGGCCGGGTCAGATGACAATCAGGCCCTGAGCTACAACAGGCCGAAGGGACCGGGAGGCCTCAATTGGGAACGTACAGCACCAAGGCTCCTGGGACGGGTCCGGACCACAGCTCGCTCACTGCCCAGTCCCCAGTACATAAGCGGTGTGGAGTAGCAGAGAGGGAGAGGAGGTTGCAGACTGGGTCGCACGCCTAGAAGAACCGCGCTACTCCTGAGGAGCTGCACACAACAACCTCGGAACGCTGGGGTGTACACCAGACAGGGGGCAGTCTTGATCTCCTCAGAAGGCCAAAGGTACGCTGCGCAATTTCAGAGGAGACCCACCGGAATCGAGCAGCACACATTGGGTGGGAGAGCAAATTAAACACGGTGGAGAGTGCTCGTGTTCACCGACAACCAGGGCTCCATTATTGGGAGCAAAGCCACTGCACACTGAGCAGGGTGCCCGTAGCGCCCATGAAGCGCTGACAGGGAGGCCCGCGAGGGAGGGCCACAGCGGGCATGGCCCGGAGAGGGCGGTAACGGACTCAGAGCCCTAATAAGCAGGTGCAGCGACAGGCCAGAGGGGATTGCAACTGAGGCCTCTCGAGCTGGTGAGGAGAGGGTCACAACAGGAGCCTTCAGTCCCATGGTATGGGAGAAGCACATAGGGAATCATCCACAGCGACTATAAGGAAGGCGCTGAAGGAGGACACACCATTGGGCAAGCCCCAGACAGCAACGGCTATAGGCACTATTCAACGCTGGAGAAAGAGCAGGGCCTCGCGGCTAAGATCTAACAGGCGACACTGGGGCGCAGAGAACCCCAAGCCAGGAGCGACTGCCACCGTGGGGAAAGTATCTAAACGGCGGGACGTGGGGCAACAACAGGAACCGGCAAGAGAGGACGCAGGGGACACTCGCCCCGGAACAGAGACACGCATGGATTAAAAGGAGACACCAGCGGACCCGTCCCTCTACGATATACTGCAGGCAATAGAGGCATCGAGAGCAGCGGTAGAAACCAAAATTGACACGCTAAGAGAAGACCTGGGCTTGCTCAGAGGGGATCATAGGAAGCTGGCGGAACGAGTTACGGCAACGGAGGGGGAGATCCGTGACCTGAAGTCCCAGGCGACCACGTCTGCTCAGAGGCTTACCGAGATGGAAAAAAGAGTGCAGGTCTTGGAACTCAGAGCGGAAGATGCAGAAAATAGAGCACGACGCACCAATCTGCGAATCATAGGCCTGCCAGAGAAAATAAAAGGGAATAATATGGTCGCCTACCTGGAAAACTGGATCCCCACTGAGGTGGCAGAAGAAGGCCTGTCCCCTACTTCGCTCTGGAGCGAGAGCAGAGAGTCCCTGCTAGAGCGTTTCCGCCTGGACGGCCCCCAAGACCGGTAGTGGCCCGGCTCTGATTCTATAAGGACAGAGATCATGTGTTGGGCAGAGCTCGGATTAAAGGCCCTCTCCAAATTGCAAACAGCATTGTGAGAATTTTCCCAGACTTCTCCAGAGACGTGCAGAAGCAAAGAGCATCTTACACTGCAGTCAAGCGGAAGCTCAGGCAGATGGGAATACAGTACTCCATGGTGTTCCTGGCCAAGCTTAGATTGGTCTCGGAGGGGGGAACCAAATTCTTCGCCACCCCACAGGACGTGTGGGACTGGGTCGACGAACAAACACCAGAGGAGAGGAGGGAGTCGAGGCAAGAGCAATCCGGACGCGCCTCTGCACGGCCTGCGGACAACGGAAGGACTTCCAGGAGCCTACCCACAGCAGAGGAGTCACGACAGACCAGAGAGAGAGCAGTGGCGGCAGTGGCCTCGCTCAGCACACAAACGATGCAGGACACTTCCTCTCTGTCCGGAGAGGACCCGAGGGAATCGGAGTCAGACACCAGCACTAGTACAGGGGGGGAGTCCATCCAGACTCTCCCTGAAATGACTCCCAGACTGGCGGACGATATCGTCTGAAGGCTACCAGGGCACGCAAGTATCAATAGAATACTGAAGAAGGGGGGCTCATTACACACTGAATATGCGTTAATATGAGGTGAAGGGGGCCCTAGTCACTGGAGGTTCTTGGGCAACGTAACACGCACTGGGTGGGGAGGAACCCGGGGGGGGGGGAGGAGGACACATCTCTTCTCCAGGTGGACACTGGCCTAGCCGCTACCCGAACTCTGAAAAATTGTTGCACTGGCACATGAGTGCTTTGTTTGGATGGGAGAGATTTTCTCACTTGTCCTGGGCAGGGGGTGTTGGGATGCTAAAATTGTTTTAAGTTGCAAACTGGGGGAGCTGCTGTCAACAAAAGAAGGGCAAGAGGCATGGCAGCAAATGCTGCAGAGTTTTGAGACGCTCATTGGGGGCCTGTTCGATAGAGGGCAGGGGTGGGGGAGACCGCTAACTACTAATGGCGAAAAGGACAACATATAGTGTATTATACTGGACCGTCAGGGGTATGCACTCCATGCACAAAAGATATAAAATATTCTCACACTTGAACTGGCGGGGGGTCCATATAGCCATGCTCCAGGAGACTCACACTCTGGCCTCCGAAGGTGCTGCACTACATCGAAGATGGAGAGGGCAAGCTTATTATACGCCGTACTCGGCGTTTGCAAGGGGGGTGCTAATCTGGGTACGAGCAGGGGTCCCCTTTCAGCACATAGAACACAAAGTAGACCCGGAGGGTCGATACGTGATCATCCTGGGGCGACTGGATGGGCAAGACATTACGTTAATTAACATATATGGCCCGAACGTCGACCAGACTAATTTTCTGAAGCGACTGTCTGGAGTCTTGGCACCCTACTTGACCGGCTCGATAATCATGGGGGGTGATTTCAATTGTATTGTGGATCCTGACCTAGATCGGTCGCACCCCCCGCTCTGAGACTCCCCAATTCATAATGTAGCCAGAACTTTTAGGGAGTGGCAGACCCGATGGGGAATAATAGACACATGGAGACGCACACATCCACTCGATAGAGAGTACTCTCACCTTTCGCATGTCCATGACTTACACGTCCGACTAGACACATTCCTATGTTTGCCCGACATACACACATTACTCCAGGGGGCGGAACTGTTGTGGACCATAACCCGCTATTGGTCAGATTACAGTGGGGCGCACAGCCACAGCCTATCCCTACCTGGCGCCTCAAGCCGGAGGCGTTAGAGGGCCAGGTTTTCTTACAGGAGATTAGGAGCCACATCGCAACATATTTCTCCGATAATGCCTTATCCACTGATTCTAGGGAAACGGAGTGGGAGGCCTTTAAGGCAGTCATCATAGGATGGTGTATGGCGGCATCCATTGGGGTACGACGGACATTGGTCACGGACGTGGAGAGGGCGGACCCAGCACTTAGTGAATTAGAGTTGAGAAGGCCTGAACACCCTGAGCTGCGACAAGAGCTCTTAGACGCTAAAGAAGAGGTAGCTGTGCAAGAGGAGTGGCAGCGGTGCTTTGACTTCAAAGCCTACACTGATAGGACCCATGCAGAGAGAGATAAAGCAGGGCAACTGCTGGCATGGTTAGCCAACCTGACCCGCCGGGGAAACAACATTCTAGAAATTGCGGACCAGGCGGGGAGACCATTACATAGGCAGGAAGAAATAAATAATAGATTCCGAGACTATTATGAGCGCCTTTACAGTAGCTCCGGACCCAGGGGATGGGAGAGATAGCTGAGTACCTGACGGGACTCCCATTGCACACGCTCTCCGAGGAAGACGCAGAACAGCTGGGGGCGGAAGTCTCCGAACATGAAGTCAGGGTGGCCATAAAGGAGTTAGCAAGAGGTAAGACCCCGGGCACAGATGGGCTTCCTCAGGAATTCTATGCTGCCTATGTAGAAGAGTTAGCCCCCCCGGTTGGTAGAATTTTACGCAGAGGCTGGGGAAGGTGGAGTACTACCACAGACTACTCGGGAAGCAGTGGTGATCTTGCTACTTAAGCCGGATAAGTCCCCTCTTGAGTGCATGGCATATAGACCCATGTCCATGCTAAATCTAGATTTTAAAATCCTAAGCAAATTGCTGGCAACCAGGCTCCTGCCACACATGACTTCACTGGTCCATCAGGATCAGGCAGGGTTCATACCAAGCAGGAACACGACTCAATATAAGACGCCTTCTTGCCATTCTCAAACTGAGCAAAGAGGAGGAACCCGATGGAGCTGTCTTCGCTATTGACATAGAGAAAGCGTTCGACAGCCTGGAGTGGGAGTTTCTGTATGCCGTGTTGGCAAGAATGGGGATTGGGCAGGGATTCATAAGATGGGTGAAGTTGCTTTACAAGGGCCCAGTGGCTAGGGTCCGCACGGGTCGTACGATATCGGCACTGTACCGGGTGGAGCGGGGTACGCGTCTGGGGTGCCCCCTATTCCCCCTTTTATTCGCCCTGGCTATAGAGCTGCTGGCGTGCAGAGCACGGTCCGGGAGCGCATACAGGGGGCTGCAGCTGGGCGGACACACACATCATATAGCGCTGTACGCGGATGACCTCCTACTCTTTATAAAGGATACAGACAGGGACCTGAGGGGGCTACGAATATGATGGGAGTGTTTGGCGCACTATCGGGACTCCAAATGAATTGGCAGAAATCCCGGCTGTTCCCGGTGACTGTGTACACTCCACCTCCTGAAGAATTGGGAGAGCTGCGGTGGGAGCCCCGGTGCTTCAGATACCTGGGAGTGAAGATTTTTCACTCCATATTGGATGTGCAGGAGGGGAATGTGGGGGTAGCCTTAAGATCACTAAGGGGCAATATGGTCTTTTGGGGGGGATTGCCCCTGTCTGTGGCAGGGAGGATTTCCCTGCTGAAGATGGTGGCTCTCCCCAGGCAGCTGTACTTCTTCACCACACTACCGGTGTGGATACCGGGGGCATGGTTCAGGGAGTTGGATTCAAGTATCTCAGCTTTTATATGGGGTGCGAGCAGAAGGAGAGCAGCCCTTTCCACGTTAAGACGGACGCAACCCGAGGGAGGCTTGGCGGTCCCAGAGATGGAGGCATACTACCTAGCGGGGCAACTGCAGCGGTTCACACAGTGGGTGGCAGGAAGTCTGGACCCGGAACGAAGGAGGCCTCCCTTTACCCCGGAGAGGGCAGAGGTGCTTGGCACCCTGATGGGCACAATTAAAACCGCAGCATGTTCGTACCAATGAACACAGGGTGATACGGCGTTGCTGGGGTAATATGTCTCCAAAAGACGAGGACAAAACGCCCATACTCGCCAGAGTTGTCGATTGCACTGCTCGAGGCACTGCCACACAGGGGACAGTGGAGGAGGATAGAGGAATGGAAACAAGCAGGGGTTACCAAAACAGGAGACCTATACAGAGACGGGGAATTACTCACCTTTGAGGCATTCCGCACAGAATGGGATATCCCGCAGGGGCACTTCTTGCTCTACGGGGCAATCACGGGGGCACTGCGCAGACATTGGGGGGTGGGGACGACGGAACCACCGACTCACTCTACTTGTGAATACATAGGCCTGGTAGGGGGTATAATAAAGGCAGTCACATGCCTATACAGGGCCATCAGATGTGACTCTACACAACCGCTGGAGGGGCTACGGACCAAATGGGAGACTGACCTGGACAGACCCTTAGAGGACAAAGATTGGGAAAACATACTACAAAGGGCCACTAAAGTCTCTCGCAATGCGAGATTTAGCCTCAATCAATCATGTCACTTATAAAGCGCACTACATACCCGCGAGGGTCTCAAGGCACTGGGGGAAGAGGGGGGTGGTGCTGCTACTGATCGAAGAGCCAGGTCTTGAGGAGTCTTCTGAAGGCCAGTAGGTCTTGGGTCTGTCGGAGGTTGGTGGGGAGGGTGTTCCAGGTCTTGGCGGCGAGGTGGGAGAAGGATCTGCCGCCGGCGGTCGTTTTCCGGATGCGGGGGACTGTGGCGAGGGCGAGGCTGGTCGAGCGGAGCTGGCGGGTGGGGGTGTAGAAGCTGAGTCGTCTGTTGAGGTAGGCTGGTCCGGAGTTGTGGAGTGCTTTGTGTGCGTGGGTGAGGAGCTTGAAGGTTATCCTCTTGTTGACAGGGAGCCAGTGCAGGTCTCTCAGGTGGGGTGTGATGTGGCTGCGTCGGGGGATGTCGAGGATAAGACGTGCAGAGGCGTTCTGGATGCGTTGCAGCCGTCTCAGGAGCTTAGCCGTCGTTCCTGCGTAGAGGGCGTTTCCGTAGTCCAGCCTGCTGGTGACGAGGGCCTGGGTGACTGTTTTTCTTGTTTCGGTGGGGATCCACTTGAAGATCCTGCGGAGCATTCGGAGGATGTTGAAGCAGGATGAGGAAACGGCGTTGACCTGCTTAGTCATGGAGAGGGTGGGGTCGAGGATGACCCCTAGGTTGCGTACGTGGTCGGTGGGTGGCGGGGCTGTTCCCAGTGATGTTGGCCACCAGGAGTCATCCCAGGCTGAAGGGTTGGAACCAAGGATGAGGACTTCCGTCTTGTCCGAGTTCAGCTTCAGGCGGCTGGTCCTCATCCATTCGGCGACGGCCTTCATTCCTTCGTGGAGGTGGGCTTTGGCGGTGTGAGGGTCTTTGGTGAGGGAGAGGATCAGCTGGGTGTCGTCGGCGTAGGAGATGATGTTGAGGTTGTGCTGTCGGGCGACGTGGGCGAGGGGTGCCATGTAGATGTTGAACAGCGTTGGGCTGAGGGAGGAGCCTTGGGGTACGCCGCAGATGATCTTGGTGGTCTTGGATCGGAAGGGGGCGAGGCGGACGCTTTGTGTTCTGCCGGAAAGGAAGGATGTGGTCCAGTCCAGGGCCTTCTCTTGGATCCCGGCGTCGTGAAGGCGTGTTCGTAGTGTGTGGTGGCAGACCGTGTCGAAGGCGGCTGATAGGTCCAGGAGGATGAGGGCTGCTGTTTCTCCGTTGTCTAGCAGGGTCCTGATGTCATCGGTGGCGGCGATGAGGGCGGTTTCGGTGCTGTGGTTGCTGCGGAAGCCGGACTGGGAAGGGTCCAGGATGTTGTTCTCCTCGAGGTAGCGGGTCAGTTGTTTGTTGACGATTTTCTCGGTGACCTTCGCGGGGAACGGGAGCAGAGAGATGGGTCGGAAGTTCTTGAGGTCCTTGGGGTCTGCCTTGGGTTTCTTGAGTAAGGCGGTGATCTCGGCGTGCTTCCAGCTTTCCGGGAAGGTTGCTGTCTCGAAGGAGATGCTGATTATTTTCCGGAGATGGGGCGCGATGGCTGTACTGGCTTTGTTGAAGATGTGGTGAGGGCACGGGTCTAGCGGTGAACCGGAGTGGATGGTGTTCATGATCTCGCTGGTGTCCTCGTCGTTGATGTTGGTCCAGGAGAGCAGGCGGTTGGTGGTTGTGGGGGCAGTGGTCTCGGTGGTTGCCGGGGCGGTCGTGGTGTTGAAGCTGTCGTGGATGTCGGCGATTTTGCGGTGGAAGGAGGTGGCCAGTGAGTCGCACAGGTCTTGCGACGGCTGGATGTCGTTGGTGTTGGAGCTGGGGTTGGAGAGTTCCTTCACGATGTTGAAGAGCTCTTTGCTGTTGTGTGCGTTGTTGTCTAGGCGGTCTTTGAGTGAGGCCCTTTTGGCGGATCTGATGAGGTGATGGTGATTGCGGGTGGCGCTCTTGTGGGCGGCGTAGCTGTCCGCTGTCCGTTCGTGGAGCCAGATCTTCTCCAGTTTTCGGCATGTTCGTTTGGAGGCCTGGAGGTCTTCGGTGAACCAGGTGGCTTTCTTGCTGGTGTGGCTGTTGGGCGGATTCTTGAGCGGGGCGAGGGTGTTGGCGCAGTCGTCGATCCACTGTCTGAGGTTGCGGGCGGCGGTGTCGGGGTCGGAGGGTTCGGCGGGTGGGCTCAGGGCGAGGGTTGTGGTTAGCTGGTCTTCCGTGACTCTGCTCCAGGAGCGGCGAGGCATTTGTTCGGTGCGGTGGTGCGTGGTGGGCTTCCTGTAGGTGAAGTGGATGCAGTGGTGGTCAGTCCAGTGGGGTTCGGAGGTGTGGTTGAAGGAGACGTGTGGGCTTGCGGAAAAGATGGAGTCTAGCGTGTGGCCGGCAGCGTGGGTGGGTGTAGTCACGAGCTGTCTGAGTCCGAGGGTGGCGAGGTTGTCGATCAGGGTGGTGGAGTTGGTGTCCTTGTTGTTCTCGAGGTGGAAGTTCAGGTCCCCGAGGAGGATGTAGTCCGTGGAGGCGATGGCGTGTGTGCTGACGAAGTCAGCGATGGAATCGCTGAACTGTGGTCGGGGTCCGGGGGTCTGTAGATGAGGGTTCCTCTGAGGGTGGTGTTGGGATCGGTGTGGATCTGGAAGTGCATGTGTTCGGCGGTGCTGAGGGTGTCGTCGGTGTTGGTTGAGACTCTGAGGGTGTTCCTGTGGACGATGGCGATGCCTCCTCCGACTCCGTTGGTGCGGTCCCTGCGGGTGATCTTGTATCCGTCCGGGATGGCAATGGCGATGTCGGGGGCTGAAGCGGGATTCAGCCAGGTCTCCGTCAGGAATGCGACGTCTGGGGAGGTTGAGTCGAGAAGGTCCCAGAGTTCGATGGCGTGTTTACGGGCGGAGCGGGTGTTGAGGAGGATGCATCTGAGGTAGTTGGGTTCTTTCCTGGGCGGTGGTTTGGCGGGGCGGGTGCTGGCGAAGCTGTAGTTCCGGCAGGTGAAGGGCCCTTGGGTGCGCTTCTGGGTGGCCTGGTAGCAGGCGTGATCTTTTCCGGGGTTGAGTGCGTGGTGGGTGCTGGCGTCGTATCGGCGTCTGTTGATGTGGCGGGCGCGGGGGATGCACGGACCAGTGGGTCTGGCGCTGGGCGCGGCCACGGCACGGACGGGCGCAGACGGGCTTGCGGCCGCTATAAATGGGGAGGTGGGAGGGAGGAGCAGGGAATGAGGCAGCGAATGGGCAGTGAGGGGGCGGGGCCGCAGGGGCGCAGCGGCGGGAAACAGGCACAGAAAGGAAAAAACGATCACAATCAGGGGCAGCAAGGGGGCACAGAAAGGAAAAAACGATCACAATCAGGGGCAGCAAGGGGGCACAGAAAGGAAAAAACGATCACAATCAGGGGCAGCAAGGGGGCACAGAAAGGAAAAAACTAGCACAATCAGGGGCAGCAAGGGGGCACAGAAAGGAAGAAACGATCACAATCAGGGGCAGCAAGGGGGCACAGAAAGGAAAAAACGAGCACAATCAGGGGCAGCAAGGGGGCACAGAAAGGAAAAAACGATCACAATCAGGGGCAGCAAGGGGGCACAGAAAGGATAAAACGATCACAATCAGGGGCAGCAAGGGGGCACAGAAAGGAAAAAACAATCACAATCAGGGGCAGCAAGGGGGCACAGAAAGGAAAAAAACGAGCACAATCAGGGGCAGCAGCAGGGCACACAGACGGAGCTGTGTGGTGGGGGAGCGACCTACCAGTCAAGGTCAGGGGTCGCTCTCTTCACCACGCAGCGGCCGCCATAATTGGGGTGGTGGGAGGGAGGAGCAGGGAATGGGGTAGCGAATGGGCAGTGAGGGGGCGGGGCCGCAGGGGCGCAGCGGCGGGAAACAGGCACAGAAAGGAAAAAACGATCACAATCAGGGGCAGCAAGGGGGCACAGAAAGGAAAACGATCACAATCAGGGGCAGCAAGGGGGCACAGAAAGGAAAAAACGATCACAATCAGGGGCAGCAAGGGGGCACAGAAAGGAAAAACGAGCACAATCAGGGGCAGCAAGGGGGCACAGAAAGGAAAAACGATCACAATCAGGGGCAGCAAGGGGGCACAGAAAGGAAGAAACGATCACAATCAGGGGCAGCAAGGGGGCACAGAAAGGAAAAACGAGCACAATCAGGGGCAGCAAGGGGGCACAGAAAGGAAAAAACGATCACAATCAGGGGCAGCAAGGGGGCACAGAAAGGAAAAAACGATCACAATCAGGGGCAGCAAGGGGGCACAGAAAGGAAAAAAACGAGCACAATCAGGGGCAGCAGCAGGGCACACAGACGGAGCTGTGTGGTGGGGGAGCGACCTACCAGTCAAGGTCAGGGGTCGCTCTCTTCACCACGCAGCGGCCGCCATAAATGGGGAGGTGGGAGGGAGGAGCAGGGAATGGGGCAGCGAATGGGCAGTGAGGGGGCGGGGCCGCAGGGGCGCAGCGGCGGGAAACAGGCACAGAAAGAAAAAAAAAAACGATCACAATCAGGGGCAGCAAGGGGGCACAGAAAGGAAAAAACGATCACAATCAGGGGCAGCAAGGGGGCACAGAAAGGAAAAAACGAGCACAATCAGGGGCAGCAAGGGGGCACAGAAAGGAAAAAAACGATCACAATCAGGGGCAGCAAGGGGGCACAGAAAGGAAAAAACGAGCACAATCAGGGGCAGCAAGGGGGCACAGAAAGGAAAAAACGATCACAATCACGGGCAGCAAGGGGGCACAGAAAGGAAAAACGATCACAATCAGGGGCAGCAAGGGGGCACAGAAAGGAAAAAACGAGCACAATCAGGGGCAGCAAGGGGGCACAGAAAGGAAAAAACGGTCACAATCAGGGGCAGCAAGGGGGCACAGAAAGGAAAAAACGGTCACAATCAGGGGCAGCAAGGGGGCACAGAAAGGAAAAAACGATCACAATCAGGGGCAGCAAGGGGGCACAGAAAGGAAAAAACGAGCACAATCAGGGGCAGCAAGGGGGCACAGAAAGGAAAAAACGATCACAATCAGGGGCAGCAAGGGGGCACAGAAAGGAAGAAACGATCACAATCAGGGGCAGCAAGGGGGCACAGAAACCTGGACTGAACCTGGACTGATCAGCTTCTATACATTACCTGGACTGATCAGCTTCTATACATTACATAGGGCATACATCACACCGGACAGAATCAATTGGTTCTTCCACAGGGAGGATGCGGAATGCCCGCGATGCAGAGAAAAGGGAGCTGATTTCATGCACATGATGTGGAGCTGTCTACCGTTAGCGAATTACTGGCAGGAAGTGGCTAGGGAAATGGCGAAAGTTATAGGGCAGATGGTGCCATGCACGCCAGCACACGTACTACTAAATATGTTTCCTCACTCAGCTAAGACTAAGGTTACTGCTAAATTTCAAGACCTAGCCTTTATACTGGCGAAGTGGGAAATAACCAGCAAGTGGAAAGCACCAAATGGCCCCAGTATCCATAGATGGAAACAAGAGCTGGAGAAATGGGCAAGCTGTGAGGGCAGAATACTGCTCAGGATTGCGCGAAGGGGGATAGGCAGAGTTGAGAGGGCGCAAGCTTGGGTGGCTTTGGTCGAGGACATGAAAAATGCTGGCCAAGGCTCAGGAACCAATACCCCCATGGGACCATCCAGGCACGGGAGCCCCGGGGATCGGGAACAAGAAGAGAGAAGGGAGCAAGCGTCGAGGGAGGGAAGCGTTTAGCGCCTAAGATGCACAGGGAGGGTTGGGCGGCCCCACGCACCAATGATACTCCAGATATCTGCTTATAGCAAAGCTCGGAGGAAGGTAGTGCAATACTCTAGTTGGCAGCAGCGCAGGGGGGGGTGGGGGGTAGTTAGGGAAAGTTAGGGGCGGGGTGGCATGACGACACACATATAGTTTGGGGAATGCTCGTAGAATAGTGCGTTAAATGATACTGAATCAATGGTACTGTCTTGCAGACACAAGGGATGTAACTATGGTAAAGGCACATGTATTAAGTAACATGTTGGTATGTTGGACATATGCACATAATGCTGTATACAAAGGACAATAAAATATGTTTTAAAAAAAAAGTATTCAGTATTATGATGATAGTTCTTACTCAAATGATTTGTAGTTGAATAGCAGGAAATACATTCTATATCATTATGTTTGCACTGATTTTGGCTTTTTCGGGTTTGGATTTCTCTGTATCACCTACAAAAATAAACAAATATCTAGCTGATCTGATTTCTTGCACCTCTACCATGCATGAGCATAACTCAGTGAGAGAGTTGAGAGCGCCTGCCCCCATTTCAAATTCTCACACATGATTTAACAACCTCTGGGGCCAAATTATTGGTATTCTTCCACCTCCCACATCTAGCCACACCTACTCATTCATCATTCATCCTCTCAAGCACATATCTGTGCACCCACACTTATGTATTTATCCATCATCCCCCCAACCTGAGATTTATTCATACATCCACCCACACTTTTAATTTCCCAGGTATGCACCCACGGTCATCCAACAATGTATTAATCCTTATACTCAACTATTCAGCCATCAATCCATCGAACAAAGATCTACGAGGGTGAGTCTGCACTATGTGTGGGTGTGTTTGTGTGCAAATATATGGGCCTTGCCTGTGTGAGTATGGAGAGATGCTATTGAGTTAGAAACTGTAAAGGCTGGTTTCTACAATTTTAGCAACAAAGAGACGTTCAAAGGTTAGGAGGAGGAACATCCTTTTATTTTCAAAGTAAATGCATATGCTTCAAAATGTAGTTCTCAATTTAGTCTTGAAATAATTAGCTTGGGACACAAACTTGGAATTATTGTAAATAGTTAAGCTTTAGTAAAGTTGACACAAGGGGCCTGCAGTGCTTGTCAGTCTAATTGAATACGTGGTAGAATGCTTTTAAATTTCATTTACTGTGACCTCAAGTAACTTCTTTGTCAATGAGTATAAAACTCATTTGCTGGTTGTATTCAAATATAATGTATTTAGGGCCAGCAATGCAAACCCTTTGAACTTCTGCAAACCCCTCAATGCAGTAAACTGCAGTGTTTGCGACTTTAAAAGAAATCCTTTACATATATACTAACTGCATTTCGCAATTCAGAAAAGTTTTTCAGAATCGCAAAATTGGTTAGGGATCATTAATGAATCCTAATTCGGAAGAAGCGTGTTTGGGGCGTTCCTTCCAAACTGCCATTCAGTAACCTCTGCACCAGTGGCTCGCAACTGTAGTCTCTCACGGAAATTTTCCAAAATGCTAAACTTTATTTTTAAAAGCAGCCTCAGTTCCTTTAAGGAACTCAGGCTATTATTAAAAAAATCTTTTCGGTTTTAGAATGCAATCATGTGATGGTGGTCTGCTGTTCATTAAGGCCACACTGTTTAATTGTAGATAATTACAGGGAGCTGCCTAATGAATACTAATTAGCCAAGCCATTCTGCAACCCTCTTCCTTTTGCTACTTTGTGAACTGCAAAAGTCAATGCACAATTTGCTAGCCCTTTTTTTGACAGTATGTTAGCATGTCTGGCTCTAAGTTTTTATTTTATAAATAGCTTAGACACCCTTAGGCCTCTAGGTGCTAAAGCAAATTTATGTAAAAGAAACCCAGCAGAAGAACGCTAGGAAAGTGCTATAGAAAATAGCAGGGGGCCAGTCTGACAAAAGACAGGTTTTCCATCATGTTTGAAAAGCTATATGATACACTTCTGAGCACAGCGAGGGAGCTAGAGATGTCCAAAGCTTGGCTGAGGCTAAGCACACAACTGTTGTGGCTAAGCCCCAGTAAAGCTTTGTGAAATAACCATAATACCATGCCACTGTGCTTAATCTGTTTTGCTGGTGGCAGGTGTTGGGGACTAGCACACATTTTTGGGGACCAGTACTTGTTTTTCATCATTAGACTGGCCCAGTGCAAAAGAGACAAAGCAGAAAACAGTGACAAAGATAGAAAGCAGTGATGAAACAGAACTTTCAAGGGTGAGAGGATGAGACAGGAAGTATGGAGGTGGGGGTGGAAAAAAGAAGTATGACGTATGATCAATCAATCAAACATTTATAGAGCACGGCAAATCAGCCGAGGGTCTCAAGGTGCTGACTTGACAGGCTAGTGCTGATTTGGGAGGCCGAGTTTACTAATCCCAGCATTCGGCAGCGAGCTCCTGAGAAATATTTTGGGCCTTTGCACTTACCTTCTGCAAATTAAGCACGACACTGCTGTACATGCATACAGTGCTGATCTGGAAACATCTGAGAGATGTGTTGTATGCCTTCAGTGATGGTGCAGACCAAGGTGCCACTCTCTGGAGGTTCTGCATGCGTGTCTACTTGACTATAGTCAGTTGCAGAAAAAGTCAAGTTGAGCCTTGACTGTCTTTAATTCCTCCCTCAGAATATAGGTTAAAAACAATGCTAAGAGCATTAAGGGGATGAATTAGAGTTTGGCGAAGAGTTTACTCTCACCGGTGACAGAGTACCCTCTCTGCCAAATTCACTGTCCGCCTGCCCAATTCAGAGGTGTGCAGTGGGACAGTAAGTCGACGATATACTCGACTGTCCAAGGGATTACCGGTCGTCATTTGATCATTCACCCAATTAGTGTAGGAGGCTGGATGACATTTTTCTTTTACTGTTTGACACAGCCAGGCAAGGAGAAAACTCTTATGGTGTGGGGGTCATTAGTTTTACTTTTTTTTTAATTGGGAGTTTGTTTTGAAAAAACTCAAACTTTGTAAAAGTTGACAGGTGACTGTCAAACTTTATAGCATTGACAGGAACCACCATGACAGCAGTTCCTGCCAATGTAAAAAGATGTCCATGGGGTTGGCGATAGCTCTAAATTTAGAGGATGGAATGTCCCCCAAGTTCCAAATCAGGTCCCAAGTTAGTTACTTCCTGAGTACAATGGTAGGGCTGAGCTTCATGGCATCTGCACCTTATTGTTGTGCCCTTTGAAGTATTCACGAAAATCAGTCGGAAATGTATTCCCTTGGGTTTTTCCACATGTTTGGATAGATTTCTTACTTCTTCAGAATTGATTTAGGTTTCCAGGAGTACATATGGGAAAGTGTAAGTGTTGCAATTTTACCTGTAGTACTCCTGGGTTTCTTTTAGGAATTCCATTTCAGGTGAGCAATCTACATGAGTACAGCTGCTCATGCTAACATCCCCGACCACTAAGGTCCCCCCCACCCCGAGCAGGAATGCCGTCTCGTCTAGCATCACCACATTTAGGGGTATTTCTTCTCTTTCCCATCCCTGGATGCCGGTTTATGTCTCCCCTTGACAGGTGAAGGCCTGTATCTACAGTTTAGCAGTCAGGCTGCAATGGCTGAGGCGGTAGAAGTATTGCCTGAGGGTAATACCACAACACATTGTTTATTATTATTATTATTATTATTATTATTATTATTATTATAATACATGTTCTGTTTCTGAGTAAAACCTCACATTTTACGAAGTGCAAACGTGAATTTGCACTCATGAACCATGCCATTTGTGCACCTAAATTGAACTCAGGTGTGCAAATAGCTTTGTGAATTGGTTCCGGAGTCTTGTAACGGTCCACTAGATCTGGAGGAGCCGCGGGAGTCGCGCACGCTGACAACACTGCTGGACCCAGGCTCTAGCAGGGGCCTTATTTGGTGCATATATAAAGCACTAAAGGAAGACCGTATGGCCGATTTATCAGCAGTCAGGGAGAAATGGGATGAGGACTTACCTATCCCATTGACGGATGGGGAGTGGAAAAGAGCTCGAGCACAGGTGGCTGAAGCAACAAGTAATGCTAGGTTTAAGCTCATCCAAATCCATTATTTGCAGCGCACATATTTGACCCCGCAGCGTCGGGTGCAGGTTACTCCAGGGCTTATCCCATCCTGTCCACCCTCAGCGCAGACCCTGCCAATTCCTACGTATGATCTGGAATTGCATACATCTGCAACTGTACTGGAATCAGGTTGTGCAGACTCTTCGCACCGCCACAGCAGTGAGAATAGAAGTCTCCATAAAACAGTGCCTATTGGGAAAAATTCCAATACCGAAGAAAGGGACACGGATACGGCATAAGTTTGCAATGTTGGGCCTGGTTGTGGCAAAAAGGTGGATTGCGATACATTGGATCCTCCCTACGCCCCCCCCCCACGCTGGATAAATGGAAAGATGATGTGCGTGAGTGGGGTGTGGCGGAAGAATGTCGCCTAAGGGCAGTGAGAGTAGATGAGAAAGCAGAGAGAGATTTCACAGAATGGGGACAAATGCTAACAGAAGTGTCTGTGATGACCGCCCAGAGTGACATTGCACCTGCACAATCACCCACTCACACTTCGCCGGTACTCAACGCAGAAAATGCGAATGGCCCTCTCACACAAATTAGTTATGCCATTCGGCCTGAACACCCATACAATGCGCGGTAATGCTGCCGGTTTCTGCCAGGAGTGGGTGTGGGGGGGTTACATTTTTTTTCCTGTTTATGTTCTACGATCATTATAAAAATTTAAAGTGCATTGCAGTATATGGTAATCCACTAGGCGGGCGGAGCTTGCAGTACATTGTCATGTGAAAAACGAATACGAAAGAATGATTGCCACTATGTAATATATCTATGACAAATGTTTATGATGTGATATGATGCAATGTTACCAAGAAAAACAAGTTAAAAAAAAGAAGGTCCACTAGATGGCGACAGTGTCCTGCTGTAAATCATCTGCATCAACTACTATTTGCGGTGATTGTCTCTGCTTTTCTCCTTGAGAAACTAAACTTGTAATGACAATTGCGTTTAGGTAACCTCTGTATCATTAGTTTGCGGCTGTAATTCAGTTAAAAAAGCATTAACCCGCTATTGACTCCCAGATCGTGGCTTTAACTGATTCTCAAAGTGTAATTCAAAAAACAAAAGCCCACCTTTAGACTAGGGAGTTTTTTCTCCCTTTGTGCATTGTGGAATCATGAATCCAACTCCCTCACCAAATGCACTGCTTGTGACCTCTCAATAAATACCAATACATAACAACACCTACAACCAAAATCTAGGTAAACAACCGCACATAATCAAAACAATAAACAATATTATATTAATAATTGTTGTAAAGGTAATGTGCTGTGTTATCTCACCTGTAAAATGATTCACGTTTGTAATTGCCTCTGTTTCATTAAGGGTGAGGCCATGAGCATTGTATTTGGTGTGCAAGTTATAGTTTGCAAGGCTGTTGTACAAGTTATGGAGTATGCTCCTAACCATATGCTGTGATTTACATGCTTTGGGGGGTTTTAACTCGTAATGATAACTTTACTTTAACTATGTTTTTTTAGGTGAATATTTGAGGTTTTTTAAACAAAAGTTGAGGTGTTATAACCAAAATAAACCATCATTTCACTTTAGTCTTTTTTTTTCCTGAAAGAATTATACTCTGCAGTTATGGTTAGGTCATAGTTTCCATTGAAAAGCACTTTTTGATTTGCTAATAACTTTGGTGTTGGTAGATGGATCTGATCAGATTTGGGTTCGGTATAGCACGTTTCTTTCAGATTCCTGAAGTGGGGGGCAAAAAGGTAGAGGGTCAAACAAATTAACTTTTCCCATTTTCATTCAATTTCCATAGGAGCCCTTTTACACAGCTACAGAAAAAAACAACAGAATGGAATTACAGCAAACACAGTATGATGGAAGAACTTTCATAAAGAACGCATCTCTACTTCATTTTGAGCAAATGTGTTTAGTAGGTTTTGAGAAATTAGTATTAAAAAGTGGTTTTCTAGGCCACAAGTTAAGCTGACCAGTAATTAAAATTGTGGAAAACAGATGTATCTGGACAGTTGAGAGGCTTCAGCATTGATATTAGGTGTCCCAGGAAGCAAAGCACATCAATTGCATTATCGTGCTTTGTTAACCTCAGGGAGCTCTGCTACACCCAACCTTCTTGACCTTGGAAGGCAGAAAAACACTGGGTTACAGCAATATTTATTTTAATGTGTTTTCAACAGAAAATCACTTCAACACCAACTAAAGTGTCCTGACAATGCCAAAAGAGATAGATTCAAACTGATGAGCCATGAATCAATGACCACATGACAACTGCATTAGGTTAAGCTCTATTTTTGGTATGTGAGTTTGATTTTGATCCTGGGTGAATGCCTGTTCTGTCACCTTACCCGGCCTCTTACAACTCTGTGTCATAACTTCTTGTTGTTCCCTGGCCTACCTTTGAAACCTCTGCATTCTCCACATTGCCTTTATGTGGTCTATTGTCCCTTCTTTAAAGGAAGTTGCTGATCTACCAACCAAAAAGAGGGCTCCACCCTGAAACCTAGTGCTTGTTGCATGTTCATCACTATCGCAAATGGAGGTTTCGGAGGCAGGGCTTCCTATGTGTTGATTCTCATGTTGTGGAACAGGCTTCCTCTAAGCTTCTGTATTAACCCCAGCTTTTTTTCTTTCTGAAGATATCTAAAAACATGGCTGTTTTGGCATCCTATTGTTAAACCATTTGATGTTGGAGTGGTTTACGAAATCTAATGATAACTTAACACAACATAAAATAAAGTAGGCTAGATTAGGGATTAATAACATCCTTAAATCACACAATAATTTAGTTTTATAGCTATAATCTCATGCCATTTTGTCAAACATGGACAGCACCTTCTTGGATGGTTTCCAATCACTCAGGAGCTTAGAGACTTCTCTTCTGAAGACCCCTGTAGTCCAGAAATATTGGACCTCATCCCAATAATTTTCTGGTTGTGCCTTTAGTATCTGGGACTCTGTCCCTTCTGCTATCTGTGCAAATTCTTGCTCTTCAGTTTTGAAAATAGCCTTGAATTGCCTCCTTTTGTTTAGAGCGTATATCCATGTGTTTTATGGCAGAGTGGCATGTAGGGCAGTTGAGTGGAAAGGCGTCACATAGCGTTGACTAAATGCCATAAATTGGAGTGGCGTCTTGTACATTACAGTGGAGTGGTGTGTCATAAAGTGTTGGAAACTATAGTAGAGTAGAGTAAAGTGTTGTAGAGGGGAGGGTTGGGGCAAGGAGTAGAGTACATGGTTGTACAGTCTAGTGTAAGGGCATAGAGTGGAGTACAGTGTGGTATAGTGGCACAGAGAGTAGTACAGTCTTATAGAGTGGAGTTGCAATTAGTGGAGTAGAGTGGAGCAGTGTAGAGTTGTACAGTAGCAAAGAGTGGTTTAAAGTGTTATTTAGTGGAGTAGAGTGGAGTGGAGCCCAGTACAGTGGTATAGTGTAGAGTGGAGCAGTGTTTTGTAGAGTGCAGTGGGGTAGAGTGGAGTGGCCTGCAATTGCATACAGTGGAGTAAAGTGTTGTAGAGTGGAGTGGTGTGTCATAGAGTGGAGTGGACTGGTGTGGTGTAGAGTGTTGGAAAGTCCTAAAGTGGACTAGAGCGGAGTGTCACAGAGAGGATTACAGTGTTGTACAGTGGAGTAGAGTAGAGTGCAGCACAGTATGGTAGAGTGGGGTGACATAGATTGTCACAGAGTTGAGTGACATAGAGTACCGAACCGTGGAGTGGTGTAGAGTGCAGTAGTGGAGTAGAGTAGAGTGGAGTAATGTCTCATAGAACGGAGTATACTAAAACAGGGCGGAGAGGCATAGAGGAAGTTGCTTAAAGTGTTGTAGAGTGGTGTAGAGTGTCATGCAGTGGCATAGTGTAAAGAAGAGTGTTGTAAACTTGCATTGGTAGGAGTACATTGTTGCATAGTGGAGTGACAGAGTGGAATATTGTGTGGTAGAATGGAGGGGTGTAGACTATCGTTGAGTGGAGTGCAGTGTTGATAAGTAGAGTACAGTGGAGTGGTGTGGCGTGGAATTTGGTAGAGTGGAGTGGCATGCACTGGAATAGCATAGAGTGGAGTGATGTAGACTGGAGTAGGGTAGAGTGGAGTGGCATAGAGTGGAATTGCATACAGTGAAATAGCGTACAGTACAGTGCCGTACAGTGGAGTGGCATTGAGTAGAATAGCATAGAGTGGAATTACTTACAGTGGAATAGCATAAAGTAGAGTGGAGTGGCGTGCAGTGGAGTGTCATAGAGAGAAACAGCGTACAGTGGAGAGGGATAGAGTGGAGTAGCATACAGTTGAATAGCGTACAGTGGAGTGGTGTGCAGTGAACTAGCGTAGCGTGGAGTATCATAGAATGGAGTGCTATACAGCAGAGTGGTGTATACTGGAGTGGTACAGAGTGGAGTGGCATAGAGTGGCATAGCGTACATTGGAGAGGCATAGAGTGGAGTGATGTAGAGTGGAGTGGTGTAGAGTGGAGTGGCACAGACTGGAGTGAGGTACAGTGCAGTGGCATACAGTGGAACAGCATACAGTGAAATGGTGTAGAGTGGAGTAGCTTGGAGTAGAGTAGCTTATAGTGGAGTGGCACAGAGTGGAGTTGCAAAGAGTGGCGAGAGGTACAGTGGAATGCATACAGTGGAATAGCGTACAGTGGAGTGGCATCGAGTAGAGTGGCGTAGAGTGGAATGGAGAGGTGCAGTCCGAAATAGCATAGCGCGGTGTGGTGTAGAGTGGAGTTGCATTCAGTGGAATATCGCAGCATGGAGTGGCGTACAGTGGAGTGGTGTAAATTGGAGTGGCGAAGATAGGAGTGACATAGAGTGGAGTGCAGTGCAATGGAATAGAGTACAGTGGAGGGTTGTAGAGTGGAGTACGGTAGAGTTAAGTGGCATACATAGAGTTGAGTGGCGTAGAGTGGAATGGTGCAGAATGGAATAGCATAGAGTGTAGTGGCGTAGAGTGTACTGAGGTAGAGTGTATTGGCATACAGTTGAATAGCATAGAGCAGAGTAGCATAGAGTGGCACAACATACAATGGAATAGCATTTAGTGGAGTGACATACTGTGGAGTGGCGAAGACTGGAGTGGCGTACAGTGGAATAGTGTACAGTGGAGTGGCGTACAGTGGAGTGACATAGAGTAGAATAGCGTACAGTGGAATAGCATACAGTGGAGTGATGAAGAGTGGAGTGGCATATGGTGGAGGGGCGTAGACTGGAGGAGCATACAGTGGAGAGGCGTACAGTGGAATTGCAGACAGTGGATTGGTGTATAGTGGAGAGACATAGAGTGGAGTGTGGTGGAGTGGAGTGGCATACAGTAGAATATCGTAGAGTGGAGTGCCACAGAGTGGAATAGCATACAGTAGAGTTGCATAGAGTGGAGTAGAGTGAAGTGAGGTCAGTGAAGTGGCACACAGTGGAGTGGCATAGACTGTAGTGGCGCAGAATGGAGTGGAATAGTGTACAGTGGAGTGGTGTAGGATGGAGTGTTGTGCAGTGGAGTGTGGTAGTATTGCGGGGATTCTGCACATATACAGAACTATGCACAGGAAAACAGGACCTCGGTGTATAGTGTTGTACCAACCAAACACCTTAGTACCCAAAATCCCAATCCGACTAGCTATAGTGTCTCATTCGTTCTCCGTACTACAGCGAAGCTACCAATGATTAGACATCCCAGAACACGGACTCTTTCAGGAATCGCGGGAGCAAGAACACTCTTTCATTACTCACTCATACTTGTCCACAACGTGCGTATTAAGAGACACAGTATAGTTTAAAATGTTTATTTCAACTAACCTGCTCTAAGACACAGTACACGTGCCAGTACTAGCAGCAGAATGCATAAAGACAAAATAGTAAGCATCGTTACAATTCCATAGAATACAAACCGGGACAGCATTTTATAAAGACAGTGGATGAAGGACTATAATGCCTTGCCACCCTCCCCGTGCTAGTAACTAGTTTATTATAAAAATAGAAGACCTCTGGGCTTTGTCAGGGGGACCCCCATACCTCAAGAACTAGATGCAAGGTTTACATCATCAGACAAGCACAGCTCTTCTCCCTGGAAAGGTTTTCCTCCAAGTGCCACCAACAGGGAGATCACAACATTAAAAGCACCCGAATTTCTCCAGTGCAGCGGTATTTCATGTTATGTCTAAGTGCGAGGGACTGACCAGAACAGCAACAACAAGGGACGTTGTTTTTCGACCTTGTACATTGTGTGCAGACAAAAACCACAGAGAACATGAGAAAAGGTGAAAGGCAGAAAGGCAGACAGTTCTAATGTGAACGGTCACAAGCAGAGTCTGGAAAAACAAAGTCACAGAGTAACGTGTGCAAAGGAGGCATCATGGCAGCTAGGCCCAAGCTAACTTAGCAATGTCGACCATGAGGCCACAATCCACGCTACACCTTCCCCTGGTCAGTCCATAGGTCAAGACATAGGATGAAATAGATGGAGCAGAATGTAAACGTCTATGGGTGTGAAATATCCTTTTGAAGAAAGGGAAGAGAAAAAAAAACGTTGAAAAAAAATTATAGATAGGGCCAGAAAATAGGTCACTCAAAGAGAATAAAAAAATCCAGCTATGCAGTTAATTGAGAGTCAATGCAACTAATCCATCAGAGTGTATGCGGAGAAAACTGCAACACCTTCCAAAAAGACATCATTGTCATCGTCTGAAAAAAGAGATGCCATCCAGTTCAACAAATCAAAACTGCATTCATGCTCCTCACAATAGGGAGCAGCGATCAGCATTGCGGGACAACTTGCGTGATACTCAATATAACTTCGTTGTAGGAGATTCTGAGCAGCCGCCCAGATATCCCATTGCGCCAAGACACCAAGTGCAGCTGCACGCGCCATTAATCCAGCACCGGAACATTCCCGTTCATGGGCCACTAAGGGGCCCATCAACTGGTCGAAATCCGGGTCCGAACAAGACGTATTGGAGAGCCAAATATCCAAGGACCAAGAGAACGGACATCGTAAGCAGGACATCACAGGTTGCACGCAAGTGAAATACGCAAAGCGATAAGAAAGTCCATAAGACACGCTGAGTGTCGCCAGTGGCAGGATGCCGAAGCTGTCAATCATGCATTCACGGAGCATCCGCAGTCACCCTGGGTTGTATAGGCCCACAAGAGGTGCAGCCATTGCGCAACAGACAAAGTAAAAGCAATATTCCAGCAGCTAAGGCTAGGATCAATGGGAAGCCACCAAAGACGCTGGAAAAAATAGAATTAATAAAAGCCGGAATTACACCAAATATAGTCTGAAAGGAGGTCAAAAGGCCAGAGCCCACAACTTTAAAAAAGTGTACAAGACCTTCGGTATTAGAAGCATTGAATATACGGTGAATCAGTTCACCGAAATGTTGGGGGAGGTTTGTGTTCAAAAGGGCCTGTATCTCACTGTGGGTGCTGGCCACCTGGAGGACGAAGGTCTCCCGTGCGGAAGTGAGCATAACCTCCTGGTTTAATAATAGCGCCTTTATTCTGCTCAATTTATTGAAATCCGCCTTCAAAGTCGGTATGTAAGGCCAAATGGAACTATCTAACTTTCCACGCGGGGGTGGAAAAAGCACATTTTTGCAGCACACTACGCGTTGTGACACTGTTACAATGTAGGGTATGCCTGCCTGCATCCCACAGCAGGCTTGATTATTTAAAAGCAGATAGCTACCATTAGCAAGCATAGTGAAAGTAGGTGATATAACAGTAACAGGAATGCCCTTTAAAACACAAGCAAGATTCGGGGCAGAAACATTACAAGGCCCGTGCAATTTAATGTTTTTACAAACCAGGGAATGACCCACTGTAGAATCGCAAGTCTCCCCTGTGAGAAATACCTCCTTGTCATCCCTGAGGCATCTGTATGTGAAAAGTAGGGACTATAGTTCGTGCAAAAAGGCACTACCCAAAGGCTCAAAACGGCCAACCGGATAATGTTTCATGCATGAACTGAATTCAAATAAAGAAAAAGGCAAGGTGGTAACCCCGTGTACCAGCCACACTGCAGAGTCAGTCTCCGCCACAGAGAATGGTAAAGGATCTATTTTTTCGATATGTAGAAGAGTGTATGTTGCATCTTTCATGGACATGAACTGCTGTTTCTCAGTTAAATTAAACGTCAAGAACAAGGCAGATGTGTTTAAAACATGCCATGGAACCTTCCCCATTTTCAGTGTTTGCAAAGTCCATGCAAACTGCATTACTGAACGCAATTGATTCTGACCATGATACAACACAGACACGTCATCTTGTACAATATCAACAACAGATGAAACAATATTCTCTAATGTGTAAATGTGGGAAGACAGGGTGTTAATACTATTGGCGACAACAGCAAGCACTTTTTCTAGATTTGCTTGATCTATTTCCCATAAACGGGAAGCAGCTTCTATTTGTGAAAGTTTCCAGATTTCATTGTAAGTCGCATAAACAAATCTTTTAGGTCTTGGACCTCGAGGTCCTAGAACAAAATCGGCCAGATCGATGTTGTCTGATAGGAGGGATAAATGTTGTTTTACGGAATCTAATGTAGAGTGCTGCAACCACTGTTTACATAATTTACCAACCGAATATGTCGTAACCGTACGTGAGTCAGAAAACCGTGGATCTGGTCTATCCTGTTTGTAACCAGGAGCAGGGTTATGAAAACGCAGTTGGCATGCATTAGATGCTATGGGCCACATCAACCAGGCCGACCGATCTAGTGCAGAGACATTAAACGAATTATTTTGAAACAACGCTTGCAAAGTTTCAAGGGAAATATTTAAATGCAAGCTTCTGTTCGGCCAGGAAGACAACGCAGGAGTGGAAGGTGCATTCAATTGTTTGGAAGTTGCCAAACCCAAACAAGTTGCTTGATATATAGTACTGTTTAAAAATAACATTTGTGTGGGGATAAGGCAAGCACGGTGCAAAGCTTCTGTACCGAGTACCTGCCAAGATTTAGTGCCCCAAATAGATTTCAAGTCGATGGTGTTTTTCCAGTGCTCATAGCCACCCACAGCTAATGCGTCCATAAAGGAACTGGAATATAGCAATTTGGTGTGGGTCAACATTACCTTTGGAGTTGAAGAAATGTTCAATTTAAAATAATAGGACCCTGGGTTAGATCTGTCAAAGTCTGTAAAGTAGGTACATTTATTTATCAGTGTTTGAGAGCTACCTTGCAGAGGGGTCGGGCAATGTTCCCATTGGGTGTAATTGAAACTACCTCGAATTGTACTGGGTTTATGCAGAAAATGGTTGCCGTAGTGCTGGTTTACAATATAAATCGGCATAATTAGCAGAATTTAAGTACAAATCCTCAGCGTTAAAAGCAGCATAATATTTCAAATCAGAAAAGAACGATTAAATGGCATGCACATCCCAATCATCCGAATGAATATTCCTTTTTACCACATCACCCATGGAAACACGAAGCACATTAGGAACATTAATAATTTCTGTCGGTCCACGAATTTGGAAATTCACTGCATCCCATACGATGCCATCTGCAACTGGAAAGGCGGAAATGTTCACAAATGTGTGGTCACGCTTCATGATGTGAGAAGAAGAATGCGGAGCCAAAATTCCAGCCACAGAGTTCACCGCAGAGCATTCTGGCAAGTAGTGACCATTGATGAGCAAGAAAAAAACTGTCACAAAGCCAATGGACATGAACAGGAAAATCAGGAATAGCACCAACCAGATGTATGTCCATGGAGGGACCAAAAAATTGTCTCTGAACCAGGATACAAAAATACTGAATTTGGTTGGGACAAATGATGAGGTGGAAGACGAATCAAAGGACAAACGAGTCGGGTTCAGAGGTGTTGTAGGTAAATGAGCCACTGACTCACTTGCGGGGTATGTATACTCGGTTTCCTCGTTGCAGGAGGAAGCCGGGAGGTTGAGCAGGCGATCTGGCAAAGCGACCATCCCAATGGCAACATCAGCGTCTGTGGAGACTGGAGGACCACGAACAGGATTTCTTGAAATTGCTGGACATGATACCGCAGGTGTTACACTATTCAGGATCGGCCAGATGTTGTAGCTTGACATTGTCCACTGAGATGTATCTGTTGTCTTTGCGACCAGGAAGCGGTGGTAAGATGACTGTACGAGTACCCTTCAAGCCAAGAACTGGAACCGGTGCACGATAAGAGGGGCCAAATTCTTTTTTGTTCTCCACCTTCTCTCGGACCAGATCTCCAATCTTCGGAAGCCAGCCGGCAACCGGAATCTACAACGCAGTGTCAGTGGCTGAAGGTAAGTGTTCGTTTGCAAGTCTGTCTCGGGTCTCTTGTAAGTCCTGCAACATAGTAGAATGATTATCTACGTCAAAGATTGCAGCAGTCGCTGCCAAGTCTAGACCATCAAGGTCTGGCACAAACATCTGTATGCCAAAGAGCATTTCGTATGGGGTCCGCCCACCCAGAGATCTTCTAGGGAGATTATTAAGTGCACGTTGCACACCATACAAGTGGGCCAGCCAGTTCCTGCCAGTACCTAAGACTCTAGCTGTCAAGGATTGCTTTAAGTTACGGTTCATTCGCTCCACAATTGAGTTGCCCTCAGGCCTGTATGGAGACGAAAATTGCACCAGCACCCCCATAGACCTCATCGCGTCCTTGTACGCCTTAGAGGCGAACGCTGGACCTTGGTCGGAATGGAAAGTGCCACAGGCAAAAATTCCCACAAAGACACGCAAATCCCTGATGACATTTCGAGCGTCAGCACTGCGTTGTGGCCAAACCCAGATGAAACGTGTGCACGAATCAACTGCAACTAAGATATATTTATATGCAGTATCAGAAGAAAATGGACCGCAGTGATCAAGGTATACACAACCAAAAGTTTATTAGAAATGCAGAGCTGTGTTTGTGGCGGATGTGTAACCGTAGAGGGCTTAATCTGTTGACAAATGTCACAAGAAAGGACATAATTACGGGTCTGTTTATATAAACCACGCCACCAGTAACACTGCTGCAAGAATGAAACAGTTGCAGACTCGCCAGAATGGGCCGAAGCCAAGCCTTCGTGTGTGGCTGTTATCAACGATTTTCTGCGGTCCGCGTTGGGAATCAGCCAATCACCAACGTCCGGAATTCTTACATAAGGAACATGGTCGGGACTTAAGTGATAAGAGTATTTGGAAGGGAAACCCTGTGGGTAATTAGAACCTTCCTTGGTCGCAGCAATAGCTGCCAAAATCTCATTATCTATTTTTGTCATGGATCTTGTAACGGCTGCTACTGAGCACGTGGCTACTGCTGATTTGGCAGCCTCATCTGCCAAACTGTTACCGACCGCGTGTGCGCCCACACGCTGGTGGCCAAGAGTGTGAATCACCTGTGTGAGAGGCAGACGTTGTTTAAGATCTGCTACTCGAACCCAAAGCATTTTATGCTTAATTGCGCTGCCTTTAGAATCTCTATAGTCGTTTTGAGACCAAAAGAATAAGTTGTCATTAAAAGACTGGACACAGTAGTAAGAATCGCATACAATAAGTGTAGTCGCATCCGGATCTGCAAACTCAAGTGCGAGCACCAAAGCACGCAGCTCGGCCAATTGTGCGGTACTGTCTCCCAGTGCCTGCGTGTGCACAACACTTAATTTGAACTCACCGTTCACCATGTGACCTGCCACAATAGCACATGCTGCTGAGTACGCATGCTTAGAACCCGTGGCCGGTTGCGCCGAACCATCGGTGTAAATGATACATTTGTACTCCTCAAGTGGCAGCAAAGACAGAGGAGGGGGATGAACAAATTCATACTGCAAGAACTCCTGTGTCTGAAGAGAGGAATCAAAGATAAAGGTGACATCCGGAGATGTCAAAGAAGTAGCCCATTATATCCAACGGTGGTGCAAAACCTTAGAGTTTGGTACACTTGCCTTGGTCACTGCCTCCAGGGCAGGATAGGGGGTGACAACCAAGATGCGTTTTCCCTGTGCCAGTGCACGTTCCTTAAGAATCGCCATTTGCACTGCAGTCAAAACTTTCTCCACAGTTGAAAAGCGCAACTCCGCTGAAGTGTAAAGATGCGCCTTGTAGGCAATAGGTACTGTGTCACCTTCGTTAAACGTCAAGTACGTGAAACCTACTGCCCCTGGCACAATTCTAATCACCAGGTTCGTATGGTTATCACGAGTCAACAAGAACTTAGATTCAAGTAGATCAGACTGCAAAGATTGCAGAATAAGCGAATGTTCTGGAAGCCAGCATGACTTCGAAAAGGTAGGTTGTATCAAGGCATAGAGAGGCTTGATACGCTGGGCATATTCGGGAATGTAAGAACGCCCGAAGTTTAAAAATCCCAGTAAAGACTGAAGTTTTTTCAGGGTCATTGGAGGGCGCAAAAGTGTGCACTTCTCCAGGAAGTGGGGAGCTAAGCCCCTACCTTCATTGTTGAGCTCATAGCCCAAAAACAACACAGTATATTCTGCGATGTGCGATTTGGCAAAATTAAATTTGTATCCTAAGACCGCGAACTCAAGAATAATGCGGTCTACTCGGGAAAGATGAGGACATAGTTCGTTGTCTGTCAGATATGGTAAATAGACATAATATCGAAAAAAATATATAGAATGGACAGAATATCGAATACAAAATATAGAATGGACATAATATCGAATGGACATAATATAGTGGTTAATAATATCGAAATGCAGGTAAGTAATATCGATTGCCAAAATATAGAAGTACATAATATAGGCATTAAAAAATATCAAATTTTTAATAATATCGAATTTTTTGTAAGTGTTTTGTATGTTAGTATATGAGTTAAAAATGTATAATATTTTTGTAATGTATGTTTAATTTTTTTTAAAGTTACGAAATTTATGTAAAATAATTTTTGCGCATATTACTTCCGTAGCGGGTTGTGGGTTTATAGGGGAATAAGGTGGGAAGTAATTTAATTATAATATATATTTTTATAAATTAATTAAAATTAATTAATTATATGTTAATTATTTTTTGTGTAATTTAAATCTGTAGCGGGTTGTGGGTTTATAGGGGAATAGGGTGGGAAGTAATTTAATTTAAATTAATTAATTAAATATTCTATTAATTAATAATTTAATATTTAATAATTTATATTGTTAATTACGTTAATTAATTTATTATTAATTAATTATAATTTGACTAATAACAATAACTAATTAATTGGTAATTATGTTAATTATGTTAAAGAATGAATATATTAGTAATTAAAAAGATATTAATTATTAAAAATTATTTTAATATGTTAATTGTGTACGTTTTTTAGGAGCGGGTTGAGGGTTGATAGGGGAGTAGGGTGGTAAGTAATTTAATTTTAAGGACATTTTATAATAATTTAAAAATAATATTTATTAAAAGTTATTTTATAATGTTAATTGTGTTAATTAATTTAGATTTGATAATTATTAATTTGATTGTTAATTGCTATTAGTTAATTAATTAATTGTTAATTAATTATGTTAAATAATTAATAATTTAGTAAATTGGAGGTGACGTTTATAGGGGAAAATGGTGGGAGGTAAATTAATTTACAAAAATTAATTAATTGTTAATTAATGTTGATTAAATTGCTGGAGTGGGAATATTAAATTATTCCTATCCGCTATCCAACGCTTTCCTTACTTTTCCACTCGCTGGAGTGGGAATAGTAAATTTTACCCTCCCGCTATCCAACGCTTTCCCTACTGTTCCACTCGCTGGAGTGGGAATAGTAAATTTTACCCTCCCGCTATCCAACGCTTTCCCTACTGTTCCACTCGCTGGACTGGGAATAGTACATTTTACTCTCCCGCTATCCAACGCTTTCCCTACTGTTCCACTCGCTGGAGTGGGAATAGTAAATTTTACCCTCCCGCTATCCAACGCTTTCCCTACTGTTCCACTCGCTGGAGTGGGAATAGTAGATTTTACCCTCCCGCTATCCAACGCTTTCCCTACTGTTCCACTCGCTGGAGAGGGAATAGTAAATTTTACCCTCCAGCTATCCAACGCTTTCCCTACTGTTCCACTCGCTGGAGTGGGAATAGTAAATTTTACTCTCCCGCTATCCAACGCTTTCCCTACTGTTCCACTCGCTGGAGTGGGAATAGTAAATTTTACCCTCCCGCTATCCAACGCTTTCCCTACTGTTCCACTCGCTGGAGTGGGAATAGTAAATTTTACCCTCCCGCTATCCAACGCTTTCCCTACTGTTCCACTCGCAGGAGTGGGAATAGTAAATTTTACCCTCCCGCTATACAACATTGATGTAAAAAAACATTAACAGATTATATATCTATTTTATATTAATTTTATCATTTGTAAATTAATTTTAAGTATGTTTTAATTAATTATATTGATTATTTAATTAAGTTAATATTACTTTTAACATATTTAAAAAATTCGATATTTTTTACAAACTATATTTAAAACAACGATATTTTGTCTTCGATATTTTTGTACTTACCTGTTTGTAGATAGGGAGACGATATTTTGTCCATCGATATTTTGGCGACGATATTCTGTCCAGACTATATTTTGGTCGTCGATATTATGTCAGTGATCCGTCAGATATATATCATCCACGTACGAATACGCATCTGGGTCTATGCTGTCCAACAAAGAGACAACACGGGCAGCGAAGACCCCTGGGCTGTTCTTGTAGCCCATTGGCAAACGCCGGAATTTTAAATGTTTACCTCCGGAAGTGAACCCGGTCCATTGACTGCAGTCCGGGGACAAATTGTGAGTGTAAAAACCATTGGAAAGGTCAAGTTTAGTTTTATATTTTTTACGAGCAAGACTGTCTACGAGAGCAGAACAATGGGTATTCTGTACTGCAAAGGTTCGACAATGAGAGTTCAAATGCCGGTAGTCTAATACCAAGTGGTAAGGCCCATCGGGTTTAGAAACCGCGAAAAGGGGATTATTCATTGGTGACACGCATGTTTCAATTACTCCTTGATATTCTAACTGTGTCAGAATGTCGGAAATGGGACCCTTAGCTTCCCGCCGGAGGGGATACTGGGGTTGAGGCTGTGGCAGAGACAGCAATGGTATATCATGGGGGGGAGAATCCTCATCCCAGCCCACGTGATTACGGTACAGTGCCGGGGCCTGGGCCACAGCCCATTCAGCTGCTAACGCCTCCGCTCTGTCCTTGGGCACATGATGCGAAAAGCTCGGAAGGATGACTTTCTCCCCTCTAGGAGCAGCAAGTACAAATGGGGGCGGCCAATCTGCCTCCGCCAACAAAATGTCATAAGAAGAGGTCAGATTTTCCCCAAAAATCCCTTTAATAACACGCTCAATGTCACCTTCAATTTGAAGGACAATATTAAATAGTCTGTCAGGGGGTGCCACTCGGGTGTCAGCTGTCTCGACAGTAATGAAAGTGTCAGTTGCTGTCACCTCCACATGAGGACGTAGTGCCTCCCGCACTATGGTAACTTCCGCAGCGCTGTCTAGCAGCGTCACTGCCCACGTCCAATTCAGGAGTCTCGTTCTCACCGTCTGTGGCATATCTCGCTGTTAAAGCTGCAACTTTTTTCTTCTGAAACTGTGGGCGAGAACGTGGAAATTCTTCTTGTTTCCCTCGGCCAGGTTGTCGAGGTTGGTCTCGTGCCTCTTTCCTGGCGATCTCCTCCACCAGCCTGTGAAGTCGATGGTGCCTGTGAAGAACGAGGAGAACGCTGGTCAGGGACCTGAAATCTATCAGGAGATTTAATTCTCGCTCGGTCGCGCAAATCATAAGTGCGTTCAGAAGATACGGAAACCGGTGACGCAGCACGCGACCCTGGTTTGGGTTGTTGCTTTCCCTGTTTCTTCAACTTCCAGTTCTTTTTAGAAAAGAACGGTTTCTCGTCTTTATCAGACTGAGATTTTTGTTGTGGTTGTGTTTGAGTTTGCGTTTTAGCAAAAGGCTTAACCCCCAAACTATTGCGGCCAATGGTTTTATAAGCCTGTGCAATAATTTTTGGTAACTCGCAAGGCTTGTCCAGCTCTGGGCTAAAGCCAAAGCATTAGCGACTTGAAAGTTGACTGCATCACCCTTGACATTCGCAAGGATTAGATCAGCCACTACATCGAACACTCCCACCAGTCTCATCCCCAGTTCCATAGCCGCTTCAGGGCCATGTTCATCTTGTACACGCTTAATCACGGTGGGGAGGACCGTCATGGATGGAGTGCTGAAACTCTTCGCATACACTGCTGCGAATACCTTGCCCCAGTTGTTGCATTCTGTCAACTCAGGAATTAAGTCTTTTGGCAAACTAATAGTCAAAATCCTGTGTTTTTCCACAGGAGAGGTATTTGGAAACACCGCCTCCAGCTGGTCAAATTGTTCTGCAAGCCAATAAGGCAAATCATCCTTATTTTGTGGGCGCTTGCCCATCACCGAATTAACCATGACGGGACTTATGGTCACACTGCCAAGTCCAGCTGGATGCGCCGCAACTCCAGGAGGGGCCATCTGGACATTGCCTGTAACATATTGTACTAAAGCTCTGTGCACAAGGATTAAAGACGTATGCAACACGCACAGTTCATCTACTGGAACCGCTAAATGACGTGGATGTGGGGTATACCCGGACAAAACAGGCCAAGCGGCCCCATCTATTGATAAGGGGCCTAAACGAATCGGGGTGACCGGATGTGGGAGGGCGCCATGCCGTGAGCGGTACTTCAAGAGCCTGATAAGGCCGATAAACATTAGGAAGGGCGGTGGGAGCGTAAACGTGGAACAAATTGTCAGCTCCTTCCACCGCCGGAAAAGTGACCCATGAGTAAAACACCTCAAAGTGGTAAGCCGGATCAGCTTGGACCACAAAGATGAGGGCGACACCCGCGTCAGGCACTCCATACGCTGTCAAATGAGCTCGGAGCGCAGAGCGGATATGTGCCGGGATATTTATATTCACAGCCATTAAGACCAAGAATGAAAAACAACCTAGTGCGTGGCAGCGCAATATAGGGTTAACATTAAAGAGAACACCTTTTAATAACTTCAAGCTTGAAATAACCTATAAAAACATCAATACAGGAGGTTACACCCTCACATATGTTTCCGGAAACATAAGTGAAGGGAATTGTGGACAAGCACAAGTACTACTCAAGCGTCTCGCAGATAAGAAGCCCACCACGTTGGTGGCGCCATGTTGCGGGGATTCTGCACATATACAGAACTATGCGCAGGAAAACAGGACCTCAGTGTATAGTGGTGTACCAACCATACACCTTAGTACCCAAAATCCCAATCCGACTAGCTATAGTGTCTCATTCGTTCTCCGTACTACAGCGAAGCTACCAATGATTAGACATCCCAGAACGCGGACTCTTTCAGGAATCGCGGGAGCAAGAACACTCTTTCATTACTCACTCATACTTGTCCACAATGTGCTTATTAAGAGACACAGTATAGTTTAAAATATTTATTTCAACTAACGTGCTCTAAGACGCAGTACACGTGCCAGTACTAGCAGCAGAATGCATAAAGACAAAATAGTAAGCATCGTTACAATTCCATAGAATACAAACCGGGACAGCATTTTATAAAGACAGTGGATGAAGGACTATAATGCCTTGCCACCCTCCCCGTGCTAGTAACTAGTTTATTATAAAAATAGAAGACCTCTGGGCTTTGTCAGGGGGACCCCCATACCTCAAGAACTAGATGCAAGGTTTACATCATCAGACAAGCACAGCTCTTCTCCCTGGAAAGGTTTTCCTCCAAGTGCCACCAACAGGGAGATCACATTAAAAGCACCCGAATTTCTCCAGTGCAGCTGTATTTCATGTTATGTCTAAGTGCGAGGGGCTGACCAGAACAGCAACAACAAGGGACGTTGTTTTTCGACCTTGTACATTGTGTGCAGACAAAAACCACAGAGAACATGAGAAAAGGTGAAAGGCAGAAAGGCAGACAGTTCTAATGTGAACGGTCACAAGCAGAGTCTGGAAAAACAAAGTCACAGAGTAACGTGTGCAAAGGAGGCATCATGGCAGCTAGGCCCAAGCTAACTTAGCAATGTCGACCATGAGGCCACAATCCACACTACAGTAGCATGGACTGGCATACACTGAAATAGCATACACTGGAGTGACATAGAGTGGAATGGTGTAGAGTGGAACAGCATACAGTAGAGTGTTGTAGAGTGGTGTAGCATAGAGTGGAGTGAGGTACAGTGTAGTGATGAAGAGTGGAATAGCTTAGAGTGGAGTGACGTAGAGTGAAGTGCCATAAAATGGAGAGCATGCAGTAGAATAGCATACATTGAGGTGGCATAGAGTGGAATAACGTTGAGTAGATTGGCATAGAGTGGAGTTGCACACAGTGGAATAGCATAGAGTGGTGTAGCGTAAAGTGGAGTGGAACTGCTAGAGTGTAATAGTGTAGAGATGGGAGGCAAATAGTAAAGTCACGTAGAGTGGAGTGGCATAGAGTGGAGTGGCGTAGAGTGGAGTGGCATACAGTGGAATAGTGTAGAGTGTAGTAGCTCAGAGAGGAGGTGAGTGCAGTTGAATGGCAGAGTATGGAGTGATGAAGAATAGAGTCAATCAATCAATCAGGGGTTTGTAAAGTGCGTTACTCACCCGTGAGGGTCTCAAGGCGCTAGGGGGGGTGCAGCTCCGGGTCAGTCGAAGAGCCAGGTCTTGAGTCTCTTCCTGAAGGTGTTCAGAGAGGGGGAGCATCTGATGTTGACTGGGAGCTCGTTCCAGGTCTTTGCTGCGATGTAGGAGAAGGCTCTACCGCCTGCTCTGGTTCTGCGGATGCGTGGGGTCTCTACCAGGGCGAGGTCAGTGGAGCGGAGGTTCCTCTTGAGTTCGGGAAGGAGACTCTTTCATTGAGGTATTTGGGTCTAATGTTGTGGAGGGATTTGTAGGTGTGGGTGAGTAGCTTGAAGGTTACCCTCTTCTCGATGGGGAGCCAGTGGAGGTCTCATAGGTGTGGGGTCATGTGCTCGTGTCGTGGGATTCCGAGGATGAGTCTGGCCGCGGTGTTCTGGATGGTTTGGAGCTTGTGTAGCCGGGTCTTGTTGATTCCGGCGTAGAGGGCGTTGCCGTAGTCCAGTCTGCTTGTTACTAGTGCGTGGGTGACGGTCTTTCTGCATTCATGGGGGATCCACTTGAAGGTCTTTCGGAGGATGCAGAGGGAGTTGAAGCAAGTCGAGGCAACAGCGTTGATCTGGCGGGTCATGGTGAGGGAGAAGTCTAGGATGATGCCGAGGTTCCGGGTGTGGTCCGTTGGCGTGGGTGGGTTTCCGAGAGCAGGGGGCCACCAGGTGCTGTCCCAAGCCGTGGGGGAGGGTCCAAGGACCAGGACTCCGGTCTTCTCCGAGTTCAGCTTTAGGCAGCTGTCGCTCATCCAGGCTGCGACATCTTTCATTCCTTCTTGGAAGCTGAGTCTGGTGTCTTCGGGTGTCTTTGTAAGAGGGAGGATGAGCTGGGTGTCGTCGGCGTAAGATACTATGTTGAGCCCATGCTGTCTGACGATGGTGGCGAGGGGGGCCATGTAGATGTTGAAAAGCATGGGGCTGAGCGAGGATCCTTGGGGTACTCCACAGTTGATCTCTGTAGGTTCGGAGAGAAAGGGAGGGAGTCTGATCCTTTGGGTTCTGCCAGAGAGAAAGGAGCGGATCGAGTCGAGGGCGGTTCCTCGTATTCCGGCGTCGTGGAGTCTGGCTGCGAGAGTGGGATTTGAGACGGTGTCGAAGGCTGCAGAGAGGTCTAGTAGGATAAGGGCTGCAGTGTGACCCTGGCCGAGTAGCATGCGGATGTCATCGATGGCGGCGAGGAGGGCGGTCTCTGTGTTGTGGTTACTGCAAAATCCGGACTGGGAGGAGTCGAGGATGGCGTTCTCTTCGGTGAAGGTGGTCAGCTGGGCGTTGATGAATCTCTCGGTGACTTTGGTTGCGAAGGGAAGGAGAGAGATGGGCCGGTAATTTTTCAGGTCCGTTGGGTCGGCCAAGGGTTTCTTGAGGAGGGGCTTGACTTCTGCCCGCTTCCAGTCATCAGGGAAGATGCCGGATTCGAGGGAAGTGTTGATGGTCCGGCTTATCTTGGGAGCTATGGCAGTGGCGGCTCTGTGGTAGATGTGAGGTTTGCAGGAGTCTGTGGGAGCTCCTGAGCAGGTGTTCTTCATGGTCTTCGTGGTGTCTTCAGGGGTAGCAGGTTTCCAGGTGGTGATGATCGGCCGGTTGTCAGTGGTGGTGAGGGTGGTGGTGTAGGGAGTCTGTTCGCTGAAGTGTGGCTTAGAGTGCAATGGCATAGAGTAGAGTGGTGTCGGATGGGGCAGCGTATAGTGGAGTGGGGTACAGTGAGGTGGGGTACAGTGGATTAGCATAGAGTGGGGTGGCGAGTATCGGAGTGGGTATACCAGAGTGACATAGAGTGGAGTGGTATAGAGTGGAATAGCATACAGTGGAGTGGCATAGATTGGACTGTCATAGAGTGGAGTGGCGTGGAGTATGGTAGTTTAAACAGACGTAGCGTGAAAGTGGGTGAAAGGATATAGCTGTAATGTGGCAGTAACATAGATTATTGGGTGTAAAAGGTAACTTTTGGTGGTAGGTGTAAATAGTTAAAGTAGTGTTAAAGTTATAACTGTCAAAATACTTAGTTATATATTGTGCTGCAGTAACTTTGCGGTATACCGCTGTACATGCCAATCACAAGGCTATATAATTGACTAATGGCTGTCTTTACAAAACATAAAAGGCAATCATGTAGTTTTCAGCCCACTTTGGCTGTGTTCTCGTTTAGGGCCTTAAATATTGGTAAGTAGCAGGTTTTATTGTTGTTTCCAAACAATAGTGGTAAGTGAAATTTATTTATATTTTTGTGTATATTATTCAAACAGTTTACGGAGAACCACTCTAGTACCTACAAAGTACCCCGGTAGTTAAAGGAAAAAGAAAATATATATAAAAAATGAAAAATACATTGTAGTGCAGTACATTAGTGAAATATAGTGTACTACAGTGTATTTCTAATTTTTTTACAAATGTTATTTGTTTAATTTTTTTTAAGTAGTGTGATAAATTGTAGATATTACTGCGGTATTTGTAAACTTTTTGTAGACAAAGAAATATGTAAAGAATCGAAAATACACTGTAGTACACTATATGTGAAATATAGTGTTGTACAGTGTATTTAAAATGTTTTCACATATTATTTTTTTTACATTTTTAAGTACAGCGTTACTTACTAGGTAGTAAACAGTTCTCTGTAAAAGAAATTTAAAATATAAAGAAATTTATAAATAATTTTCCATACTTATTACCACTTTCACAAAGTGGTAATAGGTAGGGAAAAAATATAAAACTTAATACTTACTTGCCTATATCTAATTCCCTAACCCAGAACACAGCCAAAGTGTCCTTAAAACAACATGGCTCCCTTTAATGTTTGTAAAGGCAGTTTTTAGCCGATCACATAATATTATGTCATCGGCATGTATCGCTGTAGTTTCGCGAAATGTTGTTAAACTATTGCGCAGCAGGTATCACTAAGTTAAAATGTTTTATAACTTTAAAAGCACTTGCCCTACTTACATGTACTACCAGTAAGGATCATCTCTATACCATCATCTGTATATCATATTAGTTAGATACTATTTATATGCTCATAAGAGAATAAATTATAGTTACCATTTAAGAAACTACTTATACCAGAGAATGCGCGATAGTGTATTTATAGCCATTTCAAGATGGCGCGGATGTAGTACGCCCTTACGGTACAAACGGAATATTCCCCATTGCACGACACATGCATATTGAGGAAATGATAACAAACAGTTAATTTTAGGGTCTCTGCTCATTAGTCTCTCTTCATATGTGTTTTTTGTATTAATAATCTTAACAAACACTCAAGCAAAATCCAGGCTCGATTGGAGGAAAGATAGATATATTAAGCATACTGTGTGGTATCTCGTTATAATATCAAATATAACTTAGAAGTTGGAGACATATATTTCTTGTTTTCTTTTCTAATAACACACTATGCCGATTATATTATTCTCTACCTAGAATCTAGAACCCATACTTCGGGAGATCACGCGGTACAGTGCCCTATCGGGCCTGCATATTAACTGGTCTAAATCGGAAGTCTTCCCACTGACCCCGGCCCATTGTGAATGTAGCACAGAATTTCTGTTAAAATGGTGCAAGGACTCTGTTAAGTACCTAGGTATCCACATTCACAAAGATCAGTCGCAAATTCTCCAACTGAATTATGGCCCAGCAATGGAGAAGCTGAGCGATAAGGTGGACCGATGGTTGAAACTGCCTCTTACTATGGCAGGCAGAATCGCTCTGATAAAGATGGTCGTCCTCCAACAGTTTCTCTATCTTTTTCACAATATACCAATACCCTTATACAAGAGTTTGTTTGCGACACTCCGTTCTCATCTTATAAGACTGGTATGGGGGGAGGTCAACCTAGGGTCTGTTGGACACATTGACACTGCCATATGAAAGGGGTGGATTCGGGATCCCAAATTTCTGAATTTATTACCTGGTGGCGCAGTGTAGTTTCTCAAGGCACTGGTTCCATTCTGATGCCAGGATACCTTATCTGAGGCCGGAAGCGGACCTTTCTCACCCAACACCCCTGTCAACTTTATTGCCGATAGGCACGGCCCGAGACCCACAGGATCTGCAAACAGTGTCGACAAACAGTTGGGCCTGCAGGCAGCTCGTCCGGGCAACCGGGGTGCAATATCTCTACTCTCCCGAACTCCCGCTGGCTGGGAATCTCTGGATCCCCATTATGCAGGAGAAAACAGTACAGCGCACTTTGGCAAAGTTTGGCCTGGACACTTTTGGGGACCTGTTTCCCGGAGGGCATATTTTTTCACAGATAGGGGAGGACAGGTTTAGTGAAGCCACATTCATGGATCAATTTATATTGTGTAGGCTGCAGAGGGCACTTTGATCACTGATTAGTACCTACCCAATAGAACCGCCAGACTTCCCACCATTGACACTACTTATTAAAGATAGTAGCGGGAACCACCTGATGTCCAGACTGTACAGAGCTGTTATCGCTATGCTCCCAACTAAAGATGAGGGAACACGGCGGGCCTGGGAACAAGATCTGGGGCATCCTCTCACAGACAACCAGTGGCGATACTGTTGTGAACAAACGCGTAAATTCTCCTTTAATCATAAACATAATATACTACACTATAAGTTCCTACGTCGGGCTTACTTCACCCCAGCTAAATTACACCAAATGGACTCAGCACGCCAGCACACTTGCCCAAGATGCAATAGCCCGATGGCAGACTTTGCACACATGACATGGACATGTAACAGGGTGTCCCAATTTTGGACAAGGGTGTTTCACGAACTATCTCGCATGACGGACACAAATATTACTCCCTCACCCTTGCAACCATTACTAGGATACGTGCAAGGCATTCCGAAGCCCTCCCAATGCTTTAGTGCATTGGCGTTATTGCTGGTGAACGGGAAGTGGCATTGAATTGGGGGAGTCAACGCCCACCAACGCTACAAGGCTGAATATATAGTATGTCCTTTTGTAATACCAACTGCGAACTTTATACACAGCTGCAACCCTCGGCATCCAGGCCACTTGATATATGCCAACCTTTCCGTTCCTACCTACTAGCACAAACATCAGTAGGCTCGCAGACAGAACACACCCCTCAGGCGGGTGCACCTTAGGAAGCTGAGCAGAGTTGCTAGCATTAGTGAATACTAATTGTGCATTCCAAATATTCATAATTCTTTGTATGTGTAATCATTATTGAAAAAGAACAAAAGATGATGTAAAATGTACTACCCACCTAGAAACAAATGGACCTTTTGTATGCTATTGTTTTGTTGAGAAATGATAAATAAAGCATAATTTTTTTTAAAAAGGATACATTCGGATACTTGGTCTTGGTCCCCTTTAAACATAATATATGGTGGCTACTAGATATGACCCGGTAAGAACACCAGTGAGGTGCTTCTCTGCACTGCAACATTTATGATATAATTGCAATTCAGCAAATTCTGATATTCAAAACTATGTTATTTACTCAGGAACTGTTGAAAAATTACTGTGCATTGGATGATTTTCCGGTGTTACTTGTGTTAGGGTAATTTTTTCTGTGATATGAATCTCATCATAGATGTTGATTTATTCCTTGTACGAGTGGGAGAATAACTAAATAACAATAGGTACTTCGATATATATATATATATATATATATATATATATATCACAACGAAGACCACTCAGTAAAAGTAATCAGAGGACACAGCGGGGAAATACACGGAATCCCTTTAATTGATCACTCTCGGCATAATGCATTTCGGCGTAACAAGCCTTCCTCAGATGCCATTAACTCCGGGGTTACACCCCCGCCTTGCTATGTAAGTCCTGTAGCACTCCCATTGGTGGGAGTTCAGCTGGCTCCACCTCGTTGTTCAAAGCCCCAGCTGTAGTCCAAGTCCATCGACTACAGCTCCCAGCATACAGTTCGGCCGGATAAGTGCTAGTGGCGGGGCCCAATATTCCCTAACTGGGCGCTGTTTATTCCGGGCAAAGCAGGGCTTCGTGTCGATAGTAAAGCCCGGTTGAAGGAGTGACCCGGAATTCCTTGGGTCCCCAACGTCCTGCCCCAAATATGAGTGTCACCCGGGCCATGAAACTCCGATGCAATGATCTCGTCTCCCCGTGCAGTCACAGGCTGCTCCTGGCAGTGGCCGCTTGTTTGGCCCAAACTCAAGGTGGTCCGTGGCTGTTCCAATACCTTGGAAAGAGAAAGAAAACCGCAGTTTTAGCCAGCAATGCCATGGACACTTGAAGGACGGGTCCTCTTAACGCACTCCTGGCATGCGCGTGAAATGTCACAACGAAGACCACTCAGTAAAAGTAATCAGAGGACACAGCGGGGAAATACACAGAATCTCTTTAATTGATCACTCTCGGCATAATGCATTTCGGCGTAACAAGCCTTCCTCAAATGCCATTAACTCCGGGGTTACGCCCCCGCCCTGCTATGTAAGTCCTGTAGCACTTCCATTGGTGGGAGTTCAGCTGGCTCCACCTGGTTGTTCAAAGCCCCAGCTGTAGTCCAAGTCCATCGACTACAGCTCCCAGCATACAGTTCGGCCGGGTAAGTGCTAGTGGCGGGGCCCAATATTCCCTAACTGGGTGCTGTTTATTCCGGGCAAAGCAGGGCTTCGTGTCGATGGTAAAGCCCGGTTGAAGGATTGACCCGGAATTCCTTGGGTCCCCAATGTCCTACCCCAAATAAGAGTGTCAGCCGGGCCATGAAACTCCGATGCACTGATCTTGTCTCCCCGTGCAGTCACGGGCTGCTCCTGGCAGTGGCCGCTTGTTTGGCCCAAACTCAAGGTGGTCCGTGGCTGTTCCAATACCTTGGAAAGAGAAAGAAAACCGCAGTTTTAGCCAGCAATGCCATGGACACTTGAAGGACGGGTCCTCTTAACGCACTCCTGGCATGCGCGTGAAATGTCACAACGAAGACCACTCAGTAAAAGTAATCAGAGGACACAGCAGGGAAATACACAGAATCTCTTTAATTGATCACTCTCGGCATAATGCATTTCGGCGTAACAAGCCTTCCTCAAATGCCATTAACTCCGGGGTTACGCCCCCGCCCTGCTATGTAAGTCCTGTAGCACTTCCATTGGTGGGAGTTCAGCTGGCTCCACCTCGTTGTTCAAAGCCCCAGCTGTAGTCCAAGTCCATCGACTACAGCTCCCAGCATACAGTTCGGCCGGGTAAGTGCTAGTGGCGGGGCCCAATATTCCCTAACTGGGCGCTGTTTATTCCGGGCAAAGCAGGGCTTTGTGTCGATGGTAAAGCCCGGTTGAAGGATTGACCCGGATTTCCTTGGGTCCCCAATGTCCTACCCCAAATAAGAGTGTCAGCCGGGCCATGAAACTCCGATGCAATGATCTCGTCTCCCCGTGCAGTCACGGGCTGCTCCTGGCAGTGACCGCTTGCTTGGCCCAAACTCAAGGTGGTCCATGGCTGCTCCAATACCTTGGAAAGAGAAAGAAAACCGCAGTTTTAGCCAGCAATGCCATGGACACTTAAAGGACGGGTCGTCTTAACGCGCTCCTGGCATGCGCGTGAAATGTCACAACGAAGACCACTCAGTAAAAGTAATTAGAGGACACAGCGGGGAAATACACAGAATCCCTTTAATTGATCACTCTCGGCATAATGCATTTCGGCGTAACAAGCCTTCCTCAGATGCCATTAACTCCGGGGTTACGCCCCCGCCCTGCTATGTAAGTCCTGTAGCACTCCCATTGGTGGGAGTTCAGCTGGCTCCACCTCGTTGTTCAAAGCCCCAGCTGTAGTCCAAGTCCATCGACTACAGCTCCCAGCATACAGTTCGGCCGGGTAAGTGCTAGTGGCGGGGCCCAATATTCCCTAACTGGGCGCTGTTTATTCCGGGCAAAGCAGGGCTTCGTGTTGATGGTAAATCCCGGTTGAAGGAGTGACCCGGAATTCCTTGGGTCCCCAACGTCCTACCCCAAATATGAGTGTCAGCCGGGCCATGAAACTCCGATGCAATGATCTCGTCCCCCCGTGCAGTCACGGGCTGCTCCTGGCAGTGGCCGCTTGCTTGGCCCAAACTCAAGGTGGTCCGTGGCTGTTCCAATACCTTGGAAAGAGAAAGAAAACTGCAGTTTTAGCCAGCAATGCCATGGACACTTGAAGGACGGGTCTTCTTAACGTGCTCCTGGCATGCGCGTGAAATGTCACAACGAAGACCACTCAGTAAAAGTAATCAGAGGACACAGCGGGGAAATACAAGGAATCCCTTTAATTGATCACTCTCGGCATATATAAAGAACAACAAGTCCTGGCACGTTTATTTCCACACCGGGACCTCCCAGGTACGGACCTCACCACGCAGAAAGACACAACTGACTCCAATAGCTTCTTTTTGCAGTGCTTTATTCCATTCGGTGAAATCTCTAGTGCTGCTCATGCATAATGCCTGCCATGACGCGTTTCGATCGCCAAAAGCGCGATCTTGATCACATGACCCGCCACATGACAGTCAACAAAATTAATAGAGTGTGTGCACTATTGGATGTGAAAACTACCAAACAAGTTGGTGAATAAGAAAAACAGACTGTAAACAACTTTTCATAATAACACTATATCTCCTACACTATACATGTATACATACATTAAATAGGATAGATAAAAACGGTATTAAAAAACAAAAAATCTGTTACTATTGTTATTGATGCTACCAATTGGGTAAATACGCATTTGGTTCATAAAAACAACACCACCATAATACGCTGCCAACAATCATAATAAATATCCTCCTTAAAATGTTTGATGATACATTTGAAATTAAAGTGCTAGTGCTGATAAAATTACCGAAAACATTAGAACTCAGAAGAACATTTAAAAAGACCATGAACCAATCTTGATCATCACAATATGGCCTGTTAAGCAGCAAATAGGATAGTGTACATGCCCTCAAATTGCGATTATGTCATACAGCAGATAATTCTATCTTATAAACAGATACAGTCCGTATTGTCAATAAAGTGCAGTGCTTATGTGCAAATAACAATAACCCTAGTGCAAAAAATATGATCAAATCTAAATAATTCTCAAGGCAGCCCAGAGGCATAAATTGAAGGCCAGGCGTTAACATTTTTAAAGTGCAAGTGCTGAGTCGATATAATAAGAAGCAAAGAGAGTAATAATGATGGTAATGGGATATACATTCCCCTATTTGGTACAAATCGAACTATGTTTCAATATTGTCAAAGGACTCTACCTAAAACAAAAAATTCAAAATTATATAAAACATCAAAGTATATCACAATTTCTATGACTTGCTCACTACTACAGAAACTGACACAGTCAGATGGCCTAGAGGAAGTTGTGCAAGTCCTCACTTGTATTCAAGCCATTCGGCATCTTAGTGTCAAGAGCTAGGATAAAATTTGTTTCCAGTTGGCGGAGGCCTTTTTCTCGATTGCCGCCCCGTCTGGGTGCGGGTACAGCCCCTAATACAGAATATTGCAAATCGTTGAGGTTATTCTGGTGCACCAACTTGAAATGTCTAGCAACAGGGTAACTGGGGTCCGAGTTAACAATCGCCCGTATGTGTTGCAAAATTCTTTTGTGTACAGGGAGCTTTGTGCTGCCTATATATTGGAGCCCACAAGTGCAGTGTAAGATATAATTTGCAAACTCAGTGCGACAGGTTAAATGGTCTTTGATGGTAATAGGTGTTGAGCTGAACGTAGTCAGGTATTCTGTCAGATTAGTGCCAAACTTGCAGGCATGACACGAATTACATTTGAAAAAACCTGATTTGGCTAACCAAGTAGATTTGGATGTGACTTCAGGACTAGTTCTTACTAAGGCATCCCTCATAGTGGGAGCCCTCCTGAAAGTTACAGAAGGTAACAATGGCAATATTGGTTTCAATGTAACATCCGTTAGCACAATGGGCCATTGGGAATAAATAATCTGACAGATTTTAAGTTCTTGTTTGCTAAATGTAGTGATTAATCTTACATTGCGTATATCACTATCATTGCTTTCAATCAAAGAAGCCTGAGCCCCCGCTCGATCTCTTTTAGGTATTAACACTGCCTCCCTAGAATGTACATTGGTTTTACAGAGAGCTTTGTTTAGCTCAGACCTTTTGTACCCTCGACTCAAAAAGCGGTCGAATGCATCTTGCTGGCACAATTTTAAGTCAGTGTCTAAACTGCAGATACGGCGAATTCGTAAGAACTCGCCATATGGAATGCTTTGAATCAAATGGCGGGGGTGCGAACTGTCTGCATGTAAAATAGAATTGCCCGCTGTCTTTTTGAAGTATAATTTAGTTTGAATCCGACCCTCACTGATGTAGATCAATACGTCAAGAAATTCGACACTTGTGTCACTTATTGTAGCTGTAAACCTTAAGTTCTGCACATTTTCATTGATGGCTGCTACAAACGTGATAGCTGCTTCTCTAGTCCCTTCCCAAATCATACAAACATCATCGATGTAACGCCAATAGTGCTTAACATGGTTGTCCCAGCTTTCCTTATGTTGTGTCATGAGGACATGCTCCTCCCACCAGCCAACATGAAGACATGCATAGCTGGGGGAGAAGCATGCCCCCATTGCCACCCCTCTTAGCTGCTGGTAGACCTCCCTGTTAAAAAGGAAGTAGTTGTTAAAAAGGCATAGTTCGATCATCTTAATAATCATACAATTATGTTCCTCTAGGTGAATCGATCTACTGTCGAGATAATACTTCACTGCAGCCAACCCATCAAGATGGTTAATATACTCGTATATAAGGATTCAATATCCATTTCAATAAGCAGGAAGTTTGATTTGCCATTCAACAACATTAATTTTCCTAAGGAAGTCTCCAGTATCTTTCACGAAGGAAGGCAAATTGGTGACATGAGGCTGTAAAAAAGAATCCACATATTTGGATATCATTTCCATTAAGCTTTTCCTGGCCGAGATGATAGGCCTGCCTGGAATGGGAACCACATCTTTATGAATTTTGGGAATAAAATAGAAAACAGGCGTGACAGGGTATTCTATCTTTAAAAAATTCAGTTCTTCTTTCGTTAACAGTCCTTGCCTTTTCCACTGGGACAAATGCTGGGACACTTTGTCCTGAATTGTACGTAGATCTTGTTTGGAGGCTTTTCTGTAGCATGTAAAATCTGACAAATGTCTATTAGCCTCCTCCAAGTACTGGTTCTTAGGCCACAAAACAATGTTCCCACCTTTGTTGGATTTATTGATTATAATGTCATGATGGTCCCTTAATTTCTTTATCAAGGCAAAGTACTGAACTTGTTTGAATTTTCCTGGCCGTTTTTTCTGGATGATAGTCCTGTTTAGACGTTTCAATTCCTCCACTATTCTGTCACTAAAAGTGTCGACAGCATCTTTAGGCATTAATGGCAGGAAAGTCGAGGGTGGACGAAAAGGGCTGTTAGCCCGTTTACTCATATTGATGCCTATTTCGGACAACACTTGTTGTGTTGACATGGTGGATGCACTGTCCTCATTGGACAAAGATTGTAACAGACGTAGAGTTGGAATATCCTTCGCCTGTAGATTACTGTCCAGCTCACTTGGTTTAGGGGTATCGCTGGAGGTAGTTGGGAATTTATTCAATTGAAAGAATTTAATTCGTTTTAATTTGCGAATAAACTTGAATACATCAATTCTAGATTGATTGTATGAAAAACTGCTCTCCAGGCAATACGTCAGACCCAAGGATAAAAGTTGTAATTCAGCTGACGTTAATACAGTCTCTGTAAGATTGATTACAGTATTACTGTCCGATTGAGCTACCGCCTCCATTTCTTGGTCGATGCCCCTCTGCTTATACTGCTGCCAGTGTTTGCGCCTCCTCTCCCTCCTACGTTGGCTGGTGCCTCAACTTGCTGTGTTGGAGGATTTCGGGGGCGCAAGGTCTGCCTCCGGTCCTGACGCAGAAAATTTAGTTCCTCAGCTGAAGTTAAATTCATGATGCCCATTGGCTGTGCTTCAGATGTACTTGGTCCACCATCCTCAGAATCGCTGTTGGTAGTCATTGAACTAGCATCAGATTCGATGGTAGGAATAGTATTATCAGAGGATGCAGATAATAGAGGTTCTGATACCTTGTTTGCCATCGCCTGTCTTTTATACTTTTTAGAGAACGTAAAGATTCTCCCAGTGGCATAATCATCTTTATCTCTTGCAAATTTGAAGATTTTACGTACTTTAATAGTGTCCTCATGCTTTTTATCCTCAAATCTATATCTGCACGTCCTTTTGCGACCACATCTTGTTGCCCTATGGCATCCAATAATCCATTTACTCGATCTATTTCTGCTAGTATGCCTTCCCGATCTATTTCCGCGTATTTTATGAGTATATTGACCATGTTCATGGACGCTTGCAGATTGTTCTCTGCCCACTCCTTTAACATGGCAGGGTTCGGATTCTCGAACGTTGGTGCGATCAGTACTCTGGGACCTCTCGGTACCCGGTTGACGTCTCGGTGCTTCTCGAGAGACTTCTTTTCCCACCACTTAGTGAGTTTCGTTTTGAGCAATTTCTCTAAGGTCCTCAATAACGATCTTACATCATTACTAACTGTATTGATAGATTGTCCTCTTTGTGCATTGCTAATATCTGGCAGATTTTGAAATAGTGCCTCAGCTGTTGCCTCTCGGTCACGTAGCACATCACTGGACGACATAATGGAGATACTTTCAACTACTGCAATGGAGCAGCCGGTGCTGTGCCACTTTGAATGGCACCGCCGATGAGTGCGTGGGATCCCTCTACCCGCTAATTTGAAAATATAAGCGCTGCAACGGCTCTTCTTACCCACATAGAACTCGCGGTCGCTCGAGTCCTCCAACCGCTCAGGCTCTGTAAGTCCGCTGCTGAGAATGAAAGAGTCTGAAGCAATGTCCCTGACAAGTTGCGGGGGGCACAACCAACACGTACTCTTTCCGGGTAATGTTGAACGCTTACGCGTGATTGGCCGAAAATGACTGTGCCGCTTGCAGAGAGAGGGTCTGTAAATCCGGAATCAGCCGTGCTCTGGATATATTGAAATAAAGAACAACAAGTCCTGGCCCGTTTATTTCCACAACGGGACCTCCCAGGTGCGGACCTCACCACGCAGAAAGACACAACTGACTCCAATAGCTTCTTTTTGCAGTGCTTTATTCCATTCGGTGAAATCTCTAGTGCTGCTCTGGCATAGTGCCTGCCATGACGCATTTCGATTGCCAAAAGCGCGATCTTGATCACCTGGCCCGCCAGATGACAGTCAACAAGATTAATAGAGTGCGTGCACTATCGGATGAGAAAACTACCAAACAAATTGGTGAATAAGAAAAACAGACTGTAAACAACTTTTCATAATAACGCTATATCTCCTATACACACACACACATATATATATATATATATATATATTCACTGAAAAAACCACAGGTTTCAGGGACGTTATAGTTAGTAGGAAATTTCACTCGTACAAAACCAGAGAAATTCGGCCATTATAGTTAGTAGAGCTAACTATAACTCGTGCCCCCGCAATGCACTGCTGATGACGTCACATATTACATCACTCATGACATGGTCAGTGACATCACTGATGACATCTCAAATGACATCACTGATGACATCTCAAATGACATCACTGATGACATTACTGATGACATCATCCAGTGACTGAGTGTTTCTGAAAAGTTTAAGAATGTTATCTATATATCCGCGAAGGTGTATTGAAGAATGAGTGGGTGTATGAGTGTCTGTATAGAAGACTTTGTGGGTGCGTGACTGACTGTATACGTTAGTGACTAAACGTGTCTTAGTGAATGCATGGGTGAGTGACTAATCTGTGTGAATGTCTGTATCAGTCTGTCAGTTGGTGTGTAAGTGGCTGCATAGGTTGGTGAGTAGCTACATGAGTGTCTATATGGGTTAATGATTGGTTTTCTGAGTACCTGTATGGGTGCCTGAGTGTCTGTGTGGGTGGGTGGGGGGTGTGTGACTCCCTGCATAGATGTGTGAGTGGGTGATTCACTCAGTGTATGGGTTCATGAGTGCGTCTGTGAGGGGCTGTATGGGTGGGTGAGTGTGTGTATGGCTGTGTTGGTGAGTGAATAGATGTCTCAAAGGTACATGAATGAGTAACTACAAATGTGAAAGGCAGTATATGTAAGTGTTGGAGTATATAAGTGACTATATGTGAGAGTGAGTGATTGTGAGAGTGGCGGTATGGATGGGTGTGTGCTTGTGTCAGTGCTTGTATAAGAGAGTAAGTATGTGTTAGTATCTGTATGAATAAGTGAGGTGGTGTGTGTATAACTGTATAATCAGTAAATGGCAGTGTGATTGATTCTTTTTCTGACTGACTAGGTGTGTAAGTATCTCTATGGGTGAGTGGCGATGTGTGAGTATCTGTATAGGTATATGAGTGCATATATCAGTGGCTGTATTGATCAGTGACTGCTTGTATGAGTGACTGTATGTGTGAATGGATGTGTGTGTAGACCTATGAATCAGTGAGGAGGTGCATCAGATAAAAAGTGGATGATATCATCAGTGATGTCATCAGTGATGTCATTTGAGATGTCATCAGTGATGTCATCAGTGATGTCACTGACTATGTCATGAGTGATGTAATATGTGATGTCATCAGCAGTGCATTGTGGTGGCGCGAGTTATAGTTAGCTCTACTAACTCTAACAGCCGAATTTCTCTGGTTTCTATGGGTTGGGGTACCCCTGTGAATGGCATGACCTCCCCTGTAAGGCCCTAGTACATAATAGGGCAGGGGCATTAAAACTACCTCTAAATCAGAGGTGCAGAAAGAGGCAAGAGAAGTGCAGAAAGAAGCAACAGAGGTGCCGAAACAGGCAAGAGAGGTGCAGAAAGAAGCTAGTGAAGTGCAGAAAGAGGCAAGAGAGGTGCGCAAAGAGGCAACCGAGGTACAGAAAAAGGCAGGAGGGGAGCAGAAAGAGGCAAAAGAGGTGCAGAAAGAGAAAAGAGGGATGCAGAAAGATGCAAGAGGGGCACAGAAAGAAGCAAGAGCAGTGCATAATGAACCAACAGAGGTGCAAAAAGAGGCAAGAGGAGTGCAGAAAGAGGTAGGAAAGGTTCACAAAGAGGCAAGAGAGGTACAGAAAGAGGCAGGAGGGGTACAGAAAGAAGGAAGAGAAGTGCAAAAAGAAGCAGAATAATTGCTGAAAGAAGCAACAGACGTGTAGAAAGAAGCAAGAGAAGTGCAGAAAGAGGCAAGTGAGGTGCAGAAAGAAGCAAGAGTAGTGCAGAAAGAACCAACAGAGGTGCAAAAAGAGGCGCGAAGGGTGCAGAAAGAGCAAGAGAAGTGCAGAAAGAACCAACAGAGTTACAGAAAGAGGCAAGAAAGGTGCAGAAACAGGCAGGAAAAATGCAGAAAGAGGGAACAGGGGTGCAGAAAGAGGGAAGAGAGGTGCGGAAAGAGAAAAGAGGGGTGCAGAAAGACGAAAGAGGGGTGCAGAAAGAAGCAAGTGAGGTGTAGAAAGAGACAACAAAGGTGCATAAAGATGCAAGAGAGGTGCAGAAACAAGCAAAAAAAGTGCAGAAAGAGGTAAGAGAATTGCTGAAAGAAGCAACAGAGGTGAAGAAAGAAGCAAGAGAAGTGCAGAAAGAGACAAGTGAGGTGCAGAAAGAGGCAAGAAAGGTGCAGAAAATGGTAGAAGAGGTGCACAAAGAGGCAAGAGAGGTACAGAAAGAGGCAGGAGGGGTGCAGAAAGAAGGAAGAGAAGTGCAGAAAGAAGCAATAGAGGTGCTGAAAGAGGCGCGAAGGGTGCAGAAAGAGCAAGAGAAGTACAGAAAGAACCAACAGAGGTACAGAAAGAGGCAAGAGAGGTGCAGAAAGAAGGAAGAGAAGTGCGTAAAGAGGCAAGAGAATTGCTGAAAGAAGCAACAGAGGTGTAGAAAGAAGCAAGAGAAGTGCAGAAAGAGGCAAGTGAGCTGCAGAAAGAAGCAAAAGCAGTGCAGAAAGAACCAAAAGAGGTACAAAAAGAGGCAAGAGGGGTGCAGAATAAGGTAGGGGAGGTGCACAAAGAGGCAAGAGAGGTACAGAAAGAGGCAGGAGGGGTGCAGCAAGAAGGAAGAGAAGTACAGAAAGAGGCAACAGAAGTCCAGAAAGATGAAGAAAAGTGCAGAAAGAAGCAAGAGATTTGCAGAAAGAACCAACAGAGCTGCAGAAAGAGGCCTTGTTGCAAAGTCATCCTGTGCCCCCAACTTTTTGCTGACTGGTACTGGTGGTAACTGACTCTGACTAACCAGGCCCAAAGCCAGTGCTATGCTGAAAGACACTTAGAATACAGTGAAAACACCTACATACACTAGGGTACACTATGGGTTGGGGTACCCCTGTGATTGGCATGACCTCCCCTGTAAGGCCCTAGTACATAATAGGGCAGGGGCATTAAAACTACCTCTAAGTCAGAGGTGCAGAAAGAGGCAAGAGAAATGCAGAAAGAAGCAACAGAGGTGCCGAAACAGGCAAGAGAGGTACAGAAAGAAGCTAGTGAAGTGCAGAAAGAGGCAAGAGAGGTGCACAAAGAGGCAACAGAGGTACAGAAAGAAGCAGGAGGGGAGCAGAAAGAGGCAAGAGAGGTGCAGAAAGAGAAAAGAGGGATGCAGAAAGATGCAAGAGGGGCGCAAAAAGAAGCAAGAGCAGTGCAGAATGAACCAACAGAGGTGCAAAAAGAGGCAAGAGGAGTGCAGAAAGAGGTAGGAGAGGTTCACAAAGAGGCAAGAGAGGTACAGAAAGAGGCAGGAGGGGTGCAGAAAGAAGGAAGAGAAGTGCAGAAAGAGGCAGGAGAATTGCTGGAAGAAGCAACAGACATGTAGAAAGAAGCCGGAGAAGTACAGAAAGAGGCAAGTGAGGTGCAGAGAGAAGCAAGAGTAGTGCAGAAACAACTAACAGAGGTGCAAAAAGAGGCAAGAGGGTGCAGAAAAAGGTAGGAGAGGTGCACAAAGAGGCAAGAGAGGTACAGAAAGGGGCAGGAGGGGTGCAGAAAAAAGGACGAGAAGTGCAGAAAGAAGCAACAGAGGTGCTGAAAGAGGCGCAAAGGGTGCAGAAAGAGCAAGAGAAGTGCAGAAAGAACCAACAGAGGTACAGAAAGAGGCAAGAAAAGTGCAGAAACAGGCAGGAAAGTTGCAGAAAGGGAACAGGGGTGCACAAAGAGGGAAGAGAGGTGCAGAAAGAGAAAAGAGGGGTACAGAAAGAGGAAAGAGGGGTGCAGAAAGTAGCAAGTGAGGTGTAGAAAGAGACAACAAAGGTGCATAAAGATGCAAGAGAGGTGCAGAAACAAGCAAAAGAAGTGCAGAAAGAGGTAAGAGAATTGCTGAAAGAAGCAACAGAGTTGAAGAAAGAAGCAAGAGAAGTGCAGAAAGAGGCAAGTGAGGTGCAGAAAGAGGCAAGAAAGGTACAGAAAATGGTAGAAGAGGTGCACAAAGAGGCAAGAGAGGTACAGAAAGAGGCAGGAGGGGTGCAGAAAGAAGGAAGAGAAGTGCAGAAAGAAGCAATAGAGGTGCTGAAAGAGGCGCGAAGGGTGCAGAAAGAGCAAGAGAAGTGCAGAGAGAACCAACAGAGGTACAGAAAGAGGCAAGAGAGGTGCAGAAACAGGCATGAAAGGTGCAGAAAGAGGGAACGGGGTGCAGAAAGAGGGAAGAGAGGTACAGAAAGAGAAAAGATAGGAGCAGAAAGAGGCAAGAGAGTTGTAGAAAGAAGCAAGTGAGGTGTAGAAAGAGGCAACAGAGGTGCATAAAGACGCAAGAGAAGTGCAGAAACAAGCTAGAGAAGTGCAGAAAGAGGCAAGAGAATTGCTGAAATAAGCAACAGAGGTGTGGAAAGAAGTAAGAGAAGTGCAGAAAGAAGCAAGTGAGGTGCAGAAAGAGGCAAGAGAGGTACAGAAAATGGCAAGAGAACAGCAGAAAGAGGCAAGTATGATGCAGGAAAGGGAAGAAAGGTGCAGAAAGAAGCAAGAGAGGTGCAGAAAGAGGCAAGAGAGGTGTAGAAAGAGGCAAGGGAGGCACAGAAAGAGGCAAGGGAATTACAGAAACAGGAAAGAGAAATGCACAAAGAGGCAAGATAGGAGCAGAAAGAGGCAAGAGAGTTGTAGAAAGAAGCAAGTGAGGTGCAGAAAGAGGCAACAGAGGTGCAGAAAGACGCAAGAGAAGTGCAGAAACAAGCTAGAGAAGTGCAGAAAGAGGCAAGAGAGGAGCAGAAAGAGGCAAGAGAGGTGTAGAAAGAAGCAAGAGAAATCCATAAAGATGCAAGTGAGGTGCCGAAAGAGGCAAGAGAGGGCCAGAAAGAGGCAAGGGATGTGCAGAAAGAGACAAGAGATCTGCAGAAAAAAGCAACAGAGGTGCTGAAAGAGGCAAGTGAGGTGCAGAAAGGGGCAAGAGAAGTACAGAAAGAGGCAAGTGAGGTGCAGAAAGAAGCAAGAGCAGTGCAGAAAGAACCAACAGAGTTGCAAAAGAGGCAAGAGGGGTGCAGAAAGAGGTAGGAGAGGTGCACAAAGAGGCAAGAGAGGTATAGAAAGAGGCAGGAGGGGTGACGAAAGAAGGAAGAGAAGTGCAGAAAGAGGCAAGAGAATTGCTGAAAGAAGCAACAGAGGTGTAAAAAGAAGCAATAGAAGTACAGAAAGAGGCAAGTGAGGTGCAGAAAGAAGCAAGAGCAGTGCAGAAAGAACCAACAGAGGTGCAAAAAGAGGCAAGAGGGGTGCAGAAAAAGGTAGGGGAGTTGCACAAAGAGGCAGGAGAGGTACAGACAGAGACAGGAGGGGTGCAGAAAGAAGGAAGAGAAGTACAGAAAAAAGCAGCAGAGGTACTGAAAGAGGCACGAAGGGTGCAGAAAGAGCAAGAGAAGTACAGAAAAAAGCAACAGAGGTACAGAAAGAGGCAAGAGAGGTGCAGAAACAGGCCCGAAAGGTGCAGAAAGAGGGAACAGGGGTGCAGAAAGAGGCAAGAGAGGTACAGAAAGAGGGGAGAGGGATGCAGAACGAGGCAAGAGGGGTACAAAAAGACGCAAGAGAGGTGCAGAAACAAGCAAGAGAGCTGCAGAAAGAGGCAAGAGAATTGCCGAAAGAAGCAACAGAGGTGTAGAAAGTAGCAAGAGAAGTGCAGAAAGAGGCAAGTGAGGTGCAGAAAGAACCAACAAAGGTGCAAAAAGAGGGAAGAGGGGTGCAGAAAGAGGCAAGAGAAGTGAAGAAAGAGGCATTTGAGGTGCGGAAAGAGGCAAGAGAGGTACAGAAAGAGGCTCAAGAAGTATAGAAAGAAGCAAGAGCAGTGCAGAAAGAACCAACATAGGTGCAAAAAGAGGCAAGAGGGGTGCAGAAAAAGGTAGGAGAGGTGCACCAAGAGGCAGGAGAGGTACAGAAAGAGACAGGAGGGTTGCAGAAAGAAGGAAGAGAAGTGCAGAAAAAAGCAACAGAGGTGCTGTAAGAGGCACAAAGGGTGCAGAAAGAGCAAGAGAAGTGCAGAAATAAGCAACAGAGGTGTGGAAAGAAGTAAGAGAAGTACAGAAAGAGGCAAGTGAGGTGCAGAAAGAGGCAGGAGAGGTACAGAAAATGGCAAGAGAACAGCAGAAAGAGGCAAGAATGATGCAGAAAAGGGAAGAAAGGTGCAGAAAGAAGCAAGAGAGGTGCAGAAAGAGGCAAGAGAGGTGTAGAAAGAGGCAAGGGAGGCACAGAAAGAGGCAAGGGAATTACAGAAACAGGAAAGAGAAATGCACAAAGAGGCAAGATAGGAGCAGAAAGAGGCAAGAGAGTTGTAGAAAGAAGCAAGTGAGGTGCAGAAAGAGGCAACAGAGGTGCAGAAAGACGCAAGAGAAGTGCAGAAACAAGCTAGAGAAGTGCAGAAAGAGGCAAGAGAGGAGCAGAAAGAGGCAAGAGAGGTGTATAAAGAAGCAAGAGAAATCCATAAAGATGCAAGTGAGGTGCCGAAAGAGGCAAGAGAGGGCCAGAAAGAGGCAAGGGATGTGCAGAAAGAGACAAGAGATCTGCAGAAAAAAGCAACAGAGGTGCTGAAAGAGGCAAGTGAGGTGCAGAAAGGGGCAAGAGAAGTACAGAAAGAGGCAAGTGAGGTGCAGAAAGAAGCAAGAGCAGTGCAGAAAGAACCAACAGAGTTGCAAAAAGAGGCAAGAGGGGTGCAGAAAGAGGTAGGAGAGGTGCACAAAGAGGCAAGAGAGGTATAGAAAGAGGCAGGAGGGGTGACGAAAGAAGGAAGAGAAGTGCAGAAAGAGGCAAGAGAATTGCTGAAAGAAGCAACAGAGGTGTAAAAAGAAGCAATAGAAGTACAGAAAGAGGCAAGTGAGGTGCAGAAAGAAGCAAGAGCAGTGCAGAAAGAACCAACAGAGGTGCAAAAAGAGGCAAGAGGGGTGCAGAAAAAGGTAGGGGAGTTGCACAAAGAGGCAGGAGAGGTACAGAAAGAGACAGGAGGGGTGCAGAAAGAAGGAAGAGAAGTACAGAAAAAAGCAGCAGAGGTGCTGAAAGAGGCACGAAGGGTGCAGAAAGAGCAAGAGAAGTACAGAAAAAAGCAACAGAGGTACAGAAAGAGGCAAGAGAGGTGCAGAAACAGGCCCGAAAGGTGCAGAAAGAGGGAACAGGGGTGCAGAAAGAGGCAAGAGAGGTGCAGAAAGAGGGGAGAGGGATGCAGAACGAGGCAAGAGGGGTACGAAAAGACGCAAGAGAGGTGCAGAAACAAGCAAGAGAGCTGCAGAAAGAGGCAAGAGAATTGCCGAAAGAAGCAACAGAGGTGTAGAAAGTAGCAAGAGAAGTGCAGAAAGAGGCAAGTGAGGTGCAGAAAGAACCAACAAAGGTGCAAAAAGAGGGAAGAGGGGTGCAGAAAGAGGCAAGAGAAGTGAAGAAAGAGGCATTTGAGGTGCGGAAAGAGGCAAGAGTGGTACAGAAAGAGGCTCAAGAAGTATAGAAAGAAGCAAGAGCAGTGCAGAAAGAACCAACATAGGTGCAAAAAGAGGCAAGAGGGGTGCAGAAAAAGGTAGGAGAGGTGCACCAAGAGGCAGGAGAGGTACAGAAAGAGACAGAAGAGTTGCAGAAAGAAGGAAGAGAAGTGCAGAAAAAAGCAACAGAGGTGCTGTAAGAGGCACAAAGGGTGCAGAAAGAGCAAGAGAAGTGCAGAAAAAAGCAACAGAGGTACAGAAAGAGGCAAGAGAGGTGCAGAAACAGGCACGAAAGGTGCAGAAAGAGGGAACAGGGGTTCAGAAAGAGGCAAGAGAGGTGCAGAAAGAGGGGAGAGGGGTGCAGAAAGAGGGGAGAGGGGTGCAGAAAGAGGCAAGAGGGGTGCAGAAAGAAGCAAGTGAGGTGCAGAAAGAGGCAGTAGAGGTGCAGAAAGATGCAAGAGAGGTGCAAAAAGAGGCAAGTGAGGTGCAGAAAGAACCAACAAAGGTGCAAAAAGAGGGAAGAGGGGTGCAGAAAGAGGCAAGAGAAGTGCCGAAAGAGGCATTTGAGGTGCAGAAAGAGGCAAGAGAGGTACAGAAAGAGGCTCGAGAAGTACAGAAAGAGGCAAGAGAAGTACAGAAAGAGACAAGAGAGGTGCAGAAAGAAGAGAGTGAGGTGCAGAAAGAAGTAAGGGATGTACAGAAAGAGGGAAGGGAACTGCAGAAACAGGCAAGAGAAATGCACAAAGAGGCAAAAGAGGAGCAGAAAGAGGCAAGAGAGGTGTAAAAACAAGCAAGAGAAGTGCAGAAAGAGGCAAGTGAGGTGCAGAAAGAGGCAAGAGAGGTGTAGAAAGAGGCAAGGGAGGTACAGAACGAGGCAAGAGATCTGCAGAAAAAAGCAACAGAGGTGCTGAAAGAGGCAAGTGAGGCGCAGAAAGGGGCAAGAGAAGTGCAGAAAGAGGCAAGTGAAGGGCAGAAAGAAGACAGTGAGGTGCAGAAAGAGGAAGAAAGGTGCAGAAAGAAGCAAGAGAAATGCAGAAAGAGGCAAGAGAGGCACAGAAAGAAGAGAGGTTTGTGCACCATTAGTACCAGTTTAACACCCACATTTTGCAATAAGTAACACATGACCATTCCAGCTTTGCAAAGGGCCTTCCACCACGCTGTAACACATGACGCTGCATTTTTGGGAATATTTGAGCCGTTTGAGCTAGAAACAAGGCTTTTTTTGTTCAAATCTGCAGATTAGGTAGCAGATCATGGAATATTTGTCAAATGCGGAAAATGTTTAATTATGTGAAAATTGGTGCAGCCGAACAGTCACATAATACCAGTGGCCCTGCTCATACCTCCGACTAGGTCCAGAAGTGCTCCTCAGTGGTTCCTTCTTTTATTGTGTCTCATTGAGTTTATAGTTTAGCTTCTATGGAAACGAGGAAGACTAAACCTGAGGTTACCTCTCCACAACACAGACTACAATACCACATAATTACTCTCCAAAACACATAATCCCACTCCACATAATTCCTATACACTAAATACCACATACTTTCTATTCACTTAATTTCACTGCACAACATACCACATAATTCCACTACACACAACGTACATCCACTCTACACCCAAAAACATTAGTAAAAAAGTTTACATTTACAACACCAATAGCTCTAACTCTCGCAAATGCGAAACCTATTACATTGCAAATGCTTCTTTAACTAGTAGTCGCGTTTGCCGAGTGGTGGAGAAAGGGTGCTGGGCCTCCAACCAGCGCTCAGGAATTCTGCTGCGTAGGACTTACAGGATGTACCAGGAGGGCTTCTTAGCCTCCAAAGTCCCTCAGGAGTAAAGTGGACTTCATCCACCATCCTGTAGTCTGCCAGGCGGCATGTTTGCAGAGTGGTGGAGAAAGGGGGCGTGGCCTCCGAAGACATCTTAGCAGTCCCACTGTGTGGGACTTACTGGAGGTAACAAGAGGGGTAGTTGGCCCCCAAGGACATCCTTGGGGGCCAATTACCCCTCCTATTACCTCCAGTAAGTCCCACACAGCAGGATTTCTAAGTTCTCATAGCAGGCCATGCCCCCTTTGCCCACCACTCTGCAAACGTGCTCCCTGGCGTGCTCTTGGATGGGGATTGAAGTCCACTTCGCTGCTGGGGGTCCTTTGGGGCCAACTAGCCTACCTCTACCGCATGGCCCCCCTCCTGAGGCCACTTATGGCTCCTTGGACCCCATCCCTGGGGCCTGGCCAGCTTTGTTTTTTTATTTTTTTTGGAGGGGGGCAGCGTGGCCCCCCTTTTGAGGCCATTTATGGCCCCGGGGACCCCACCCCCCAGGGCCGGCCCTCAAGTTGGGGACCGTGGGGGGAGCCCCAATGCCCCCACTGTCCCTGCCAGCTCCCTGCCTCCTGCGGGAGCCGGCATTGCTTTTGGACAAGGGGAGCTGCTGACATGCAGCTCCCTTTGCCCAAAAGCAATTCTGCTTTGCTTCGTGGAAGCGAGAGCAGGTTTCCTGCTCTCGCTTCCACAAAACAAAGCAGAAGTTTGCAATGGCAGGGCGGGAGCTGTGCTCCCGCCCTGCCATTGCAAACTGCAATGTCCCAGGGGTGGGCACCCAGGGACATTGTTGGAGCCGGCCCTGGGGGTGGCGGTCCCCAGGGCCATGGAGGGCTCCAGGAGGGTGCAGCCCCACTCCCTTAGTGTGCAAAGCCCAGGGGAGGTGGTGGCCCCTGGGGCCGGGGGTCTGCAAGGGACCCCCAAACTCAATGTATGTATGCCCCGGGGAGGTGGTGGTCCCTGGGCCAGTGTGGGGGGGCTCAAGCCCCCCCGCACATTTTTTTAAAATCAGAGCCCCGGGGAGGTGGCAGTCCCTGGGGCTGCATGGGGCCGCATGCCCCCGCATGTGTAATGATTAAAGCCCTGGGGAGGTGGCAGCCCCCGGAGCTGCGTGGGGGGAGGCATGAGCCCCCCCACATTTTATATTGGAAAAAAGCCCCGGGGAGGTGGCAGTCCCCGGGGCTGCAGGAGGGCTGTGTGCCCCCTGCATTTAATCAGCATGGCCCCGGGGAGGTGGCAGTCCCCGAGGCTGTGCAGGCCCCCGTGGGCCCCAGCACTATATTTTTTGATTGCCCCGGGACCTGGTCCACCCGGAGGCTGATTAAACCAAAGCGCAGGAGACCGTGCTTCATTCTTTTCAATTTTTTGGCAGGATTCGCACATCCGATTTAATTTTTTTTTAAATGCGGGGGGCCCCCTGACCAGGCCTGGGGGGGTCAGGGTGTTTCTACCTTGCCCCCTTTTCTTTTTTTTATTCATTTTATTCCCTTTTTTCTTGTGACGTGGTTTACCGAGTCACAAGATGGCTGCCAACACTTCTTGGTTTGGAGTGTTGGCAGCCAATCCCAATGCAGCTCCCCTTGCCCAAAAGCAATACTGCTTTGCTTCATGGAAGCAAGAGCAGGGTTCCTGCTCTCGCTTCCATGAAGCAAAGCAGAAGTTTGCTATGACAGGGAGGGAGCTGTGCTCCCGCCCTGCCATAGCAAACAGCAATGTCCCGGTGGTGGGCACCCCGGGACATTGCAGGAGCCGGCCCTGGGGGGGTGGTGTTCCCCAGGGCATCAAGGGCTCCAGGAGGCCCCCCTCCCAACATGCAAATAGCCACAGTGAGGTGGTGGTCCCCGGGGCCCCGGGTTCCACAACAGACCCCTGCATTTAAATAAACAGTGCTCTGGGGAGGTGGTGGTCCCCAGGGCAGTGTGGGGGGGGCTCGAGCCCCCCACATGAATTATTTGACAAAGCCCTGGGGAGGTGACGGTCCCCGGGGCTTGGAGGGCCCTCGAGGCCCCCCACCCTATTTTAATAAAGCCCCGGGGAGGTGGCGGTCCCCGGGGCTTGGGGGCCTGCGAGCCCCCACCCTTATTTCAATAAAGCCCCAGGGAGGTGGTGGTCCCCGGGGCTTGGGGGGCCCGCAAGGCCCCCGCCTATATTTAAATTATGCACCGGGGAGGTGGCGGTCCCCAGGGCTGCGGGGGGCTGCGTCCCCCCCCACACATTATGGTTAAAGCCCCGGGGAGGTGGCAGTCCCCGGGGCTGCGGGGGCCCCCACGGGCCCCTGCTATATAATTATACATTGACCCTGGGACCTGGCCCACCCGGGGGCTTAAGGATAAGGAAGCGCGGGAGGCCACGCTTCATTTTTTTGTTTTGTCGGCCGGATTCGCGCACCCAGCTTGATTTTAGCCAATTTTCTTTTTTTTTAAAAAAGGCTTTTTTGAGCCCTGGGGTCCTTGTGGGACCCCTGAGCAGGCCTAGGGGTCAGGGTGTTTCTACCCTGCCCCTTTTCTTGTTTTTTATCTTTGTTTTACTGTTTTGTTGTGACTCAGCTACCGAAGTCACAAGATGGCTGTCAACAAACTCTGGTTTAGAGTGTTGGCATCCAATAAGAATCAAGCTCGTGTTCGGGAGGATTTGCGGCTCCTCCTCGGTGCTCAGATATCGATATTTTTATTATTTGAATTTCTCAGGAACTACTGAACGGATTTACACCATTTTAAATACAGGTCGCTTTCTTAACCAAGAGCTACCTTTTTGCCAAATTTGGTGTAATTCCCTTCAGCAGTTCGGGCTGTAGCCTGTCCCAAACTTTCCTATGGAAATTAATATGGGGAAAATGCGTTTTGGGACCCCCCTTTTTTCTCAGCCCCCGCTTGACGAATCACCCCGAAACTTTCAAGACAGAAGATGACCGGAGCTGGTCATTAGTTTGGAAAATTTCACGAAGATTCGTCAAACGGCGCCAAAGATATTGGCAAAAGAAAAAAGTTTTTTGAGTAGAAACAAGGTCCTAACTATAACTACCTACTGGCAACCGCCAGTAGGTAATATATATATATATGTATGCATCATTTAGGTTGGTGACGGCTACTGTATGTCTTCTCTACATCTCTGCATTTTTTATTTTATTTTAATTTAATTTTATTTGTTACTCTAATATGACTAATCTTCACTCACATTTGTGCCATGATCTAAGTTGATACAAGAGTGAATACTCGTATAAATAAGTCTTTTTATCTATAGAAATATTGTTGTCACACTATGGAGTGTATATTTCTATTACTGCTTAGTTCACATTATCGGTCTGTAAGAAGATCTGGGTTTGAGTTTGCACCACCTCACGGATATCACTGCTTACTTGGTGGCGGATTAAGAGAATATAAGAAAGCATATAAAGATTAATTAGAATTATTATTGTTTGTATTGTAGCCCTGATGGAGTAATCTGTAACAATACCGTAAGACGAAACACATGTTGGCTAATAATCTTTTGCTACGAGTTTATGGTGTAATTTTCATTGGACATACAAGAAAACTGAAAATCAAGAGATAACAGCAACTGCACCGTTGCATGGACTACTAGGTCTTTGGATGTCTATTTGGTGCTCAGACCTCTTTTTGTGCAAATTATACTTTGGAGGAATTCTGAACTCATATTTGGAAGAGTAAAGTAGCCTCTTCCAGTTCTTGGAACACCACTGTGTATACGTTACTTTGGAATACTATAATACACGGACTTGCGAAGTCGTCACCCTGCCACTATCATTTGCTTGCATCTGTAACATTGGGTTTGCGGCATTCGTGTATATACCAATTGGTTTGAACATTTTAGAATAATGAGTTCAAGGGGGATCGGGATAAATTCGCGGAGGATCTGTTAATGCAGGTGTAACAATAAATAAAACTGTTACACATGGTAATTCCAAATCGAGGGACGGTTACAAGATTAAATTTATTAGAGGAGAGAGACTCAAGAAATTGGAGATTTCAAAATGATGGGATGGTGCAACCCTTGAACAATACCAGAAACTGAATAGGGTTCCATGGGGGTGACACTCACAGATTTTTCCAACATATGACAATTTAGACGAAGATTTACTGTTACTCTGAGAGGTAAGTTAAAAAAGTTATTACGAGAGGTAGATACCATTGAGAAAGAGATTTTAGAGCCTAACCTGCCAGATGTCACCAAGAAAAAGTATGAGATTCTGGGAGATATTCTCAATAGATATGAAGAAGTTATAAAACAAATAAAGGCGAGGAAGTTGAATAGAGATGATATAGATTATTCTAGTGGCAGAGTGTTCACATTTGCCAAACGATTTGATCATTTAGTCAAACGAGATACGGATGTAGGAAGGAACACATCACCCTCCATAAGTGGGAGGAGTGCGACCTCCTCAAGTAATATTTCAAGCAGTGGAGACGAAGACATAGGAGAGGGTACATCTAATGCAGCTATAGGCAATACATTTTTAAGGGAGGAAATGAGGATCAGAATGGTGTTCAGAACTCTTTTTGTACCATAATCTCTTATCCTGCCAAAATTTCATGTAAATCTGAGTGGGCATTTGACTGCTACACGTGAGTACAAAGTTGATGGAAAATGCATGGGTGGCCAAATGCATTTTGGGCCCTCCATTTTTCTTTGCACTTCATTTGCTGAATCGCATTTTTGAATCGCATGCCATTAGACACAGCTACAGCCCAAACTGCTGAACAGATTAACACCAAACTTGTCAGAAAGCTAGATTTCGGTCCAGAAAGAGTGCTTTTTGTGATTTGGTGTAAATCCGTTCAGGAGTTTTGAGCAATTAATGCTCAAACACTTTGTATATATCACACCACGGAGGATCCACAGAGCCAACATCATGCTGAGATCTGATTGGCGGCCACAACATCAACCAGTGGCGGCAGCCATCTTAGAACTCAGGACTGAGTCCAGAGTCCTAAAGAAAACTCCAAGGAAAGACAGGCGGCAGGGTAGGGATAACCTGACACCCTAGGCCTGGAACCAGAAACTTTTTTTATTTTTTAAATATTCGCAAAGGATCCATGAATCCATGGTAAAAAGAATCATGGGTAAAAAAAAGTCCCCTGGGGTGGGCCAGGGCCCGGGAGGACAGCAGATGGGGAGGGGGGCACATGGCCCTCCTCCCCAAGCCTCTAAGAGGCCCTGAGAACCCCAACCCCCAGGGATGAGATTTTTATATTTGCTGAGCCTAAAAAGGCACTAGGACCCCATCTCCCTGAGCCAATTTCCTTTAAAAAGTGGAGGGGGTGGTGTGGCCACCCATGCAGAGTCTTAAAAGGAGCTGGGGACCCCATCCCCTGGAGCTAAACTCAAGTTAAAAAGGACAGGGGCTGCACAGGCCCCTTGCCTCAGCACCTAAATGCCCCAGGGACCCCATCCCCTGGGGCCAGCTCTACTACTCTGTTCCGGGGAGCCCGACCCCAGGACAGAGTAGTTTACCTGCCCACACTAGCGCGGGCAGGGAATCATATGTTTGGTCCAGTCTGACAGGTGTGTTCTTTAATATGCCGACAGGCGGAAGCAAGCATGCCTTCCCTGCTGGCAGCAGAGCAGGAGATTTTTAAAGAAATATGACCACGACCACCGAAGGGTCGTGCCTTTAAGATGCTCCCTGGCTTTGGATCACTTCTAAGTGAATATCCCTGTTTTAGCCACCCTGTGGGAAACCTCAACTTCAACTCCACACACCTAGTTCACACTGCCATTGGAAATACACACCAACCTATTTGAAAACTGGAATCACCACGACGAACCAGGTTCCACCGCTCCCGTGCATGACCTATCTAGAGGTGAGCACCCAAAGGGGCTCCCAAACTGCTGGAGCATTTTTCCACCTGGTTAAACCTCCAAGTTCCACATACAAGTGGAGGTGTTGCAGTCTCTGCTGCCTCTTGCCTGCCCGAGGAGATGATCTGCAACAGTGAATTATTTAGCCCGCCATCTTGAAAGGAGAGGATGCAGGAGTCCTGCCTCCCATCGACCGACCCTGGTCCCAACATCACCCTGACCTTGCTTGAAATGAACCTCTGAACACCTGTGGCATTAACTGGACTGTGGGCGGGTTTCATGCCTGTTTTTGCCCCTGCTCCACATGTAAGTGGAGCTGCTGCAGTCTCTGCTGCTTCACACCGCTCCACTGTTTGCCTGCCCAATTTGTGGTGACGATAATCAACAGTGAATTTCTACCTCCATGCACCACATCTCAGAGGGTCCACCGCAGTCTCTGCTGCCTCTCAGCACTTCCCCTCTTGCAAGCCCAAGGCACAGCGGCGACCATCAACTGTGTTTTCAAGAGCTCGCTGGCCCATCTTTGCCTCTTTACTCTACATTTAAGTGGGGCCGTGGCAGCCTTTCATGTCACACACCACTCCCCTGTTTGCCTGCCCAAGGAATGGCAACAAGCAACAAAGATGCATTGAAAGAGCCCTCCATATAGGAAGGTGAGAAAGCCCCCAACCCTGGTCCTGATATCGCTCCGACCCCGACTTTACTAAAGGTGAGCCATTGAACATAAGAGGAAGCTCTGACTGCACGTGGGTTTTTTGCCCATTCTTTGCTTGCATGGGTGGTAATCCAGATGGGATTTTTCACCTGGTAATGCACCCTGTCTCCCATAACCCACCAGAGACCCTGTGCCGATTGCACTGCTATAACTACTTACCAAAAATTGTTTGCTTTACACCGCTGTCTTGGTTCATGATTATGATCCCTACTCAACCTCTGTTGCTGTGCCTCTCATTGTGCACCCCCTCCCGGTTGCCCACACATGATTAGGCGACAATTGGATGTGAAAAGAAGAGTCAGTCATCTTGGCTGGACAGGCTGTGGGGGTCCAAACGCCCATCTTCTGACCCTGGTCCTGTTGGTTGCTGTCAAACACCACAGAGCCCCTGAAATGCCACTCATTGCTTGCAATGCTGCCGTGTCTAAACCTGAATGTTTGCAATGCCCTGTCCTCTGTTGTGAGGTGCTGCACTCCTCCCCAATCTCCCTCCCTGCTTTACACCACATATGTACCAGGGTACATGGAGAATGCACAGTTGGCCCAAGGGTTGTTTAGCACTCGCAGGCCTTTTATCTGTGCAAATGATAAACTCAACATTTGATAAAGTGCTCTCCCTGGCGCCGAATGGAAGGTAAGCACAGAGTTCATAAAGGAGGAATCGGACTCTGAACTGGTCCTTGTTGCTAGGGCTCACTAATTCCAGCGCGCCCTGCTCTGCACCTTAGAAGTATCAAGGATTTGCATGAGGTGTCCAGGGCTTATATATGATTTTCTACGAGGACTGCATAGGCAGACATTAGCAAGTAGTAAATCAGGGCCTGATGAGAATAGGCATGTGAGCTATAATCACTATAGAAGTGCCTCTTCGCTTCAAATACTTCAACTCATTGTTCACTGTGAAGCAATGCTCCTGCACAGTGCTCTTGCCAGCCCTCAATTCTCGGCACATCCTTACCTCACCTGAACTTGGTGGATGGCGGCAATCAGACTTTGAATCATAAACTCGCTCAAAGCTACCAAATCATTGCTATGAACAGACCCAGGGAGCTCTACAACATAATTAAACAACAAACTACCCTTACTTCCCTAAACAAATAACAGCCACCAATGAACTCTGTGAAGAAATTGCTAACTTCTTCACTGATAAAGTTGTGAAATGTGGGCGATCCCTCATCCTAGTCACAAATCTGACATCCCTACCAACCTTCTCCACTGACTCAAAACCAACCACAGAAGCTCCCCATCAAGACTTAGCAAATGACTTAATTCCCCAAGAAAAAGTAAGGTGAACTATGATCCCCTTCAACTGAAAAACCATGCTAATTGGTCTGACTCCAGACCTATGTCAGAAAGTGAAGTCTTCAAAGTATTTGCTAACTTTAAGTCCACATCCCACACTACTGATCCCCTCACATCCACAATAGATTCAGAACTTCAACCATATCATCTCCCCATTCTGGACAGAAATAATCAACGCATCTGTCTCCTCAGGTAATGAACCTGACTCCCTCCAACTATGCCAAATCACACTCATGCAAATAAAAAAACAGGGGTGAACCCCAATGACCTCAATAACCTTACACCTATCACCAACCTCCTGTTCCTAGGCAAAACAATGGAGAAGTTCATCCTACTACAATTCAACCAACATATAGATGATGAATTCAACCTCCATGACACCTTCCAATCAGGATTCAGGAAAGGCTGTAGCACAGAAACTGCTATGCTCAAATCTCTGATGACATTTACAGAACATTAGATGACGGTGACCCCTGCCTCCTAATCCTACTCAGCGTTACTCGAGACACTCAAGAACCGCACTGGTATCAATGGCACATTCCTGAGATGGTTCTCATCCTACCTGCAACATCGCTCGCAACAAATAAAACTTACACTTGTTCTACATGGTGTACCCAAAGGCTCAATTCTCTCCCCATCCCTTTTAAATCTCTTCATGGAACCCTTCACTGAACCAAGCAGGGGTCAAATATCATCTATATGCCGATGACACCCAACTCTACTACAAAATTAAATCACCCAGTGACATACTACATCTGAATGCTGCACTACTCAAGATATAAACTTGGTTTAACCCCAACCACTTATATTTGAACCCCAACAAAACAGAACTATTACTTTTCTCCCCAAAACCAATCCTCTACCAGTCCAAGAATGACTCGAGAATTTGGATGCTCTAAATTGTTCTCTCACACTATCTAAGTCATTTGGCGTTAACCTGGACAAAAACATGTCAATGAAGGAGCACATCTCAAGAAAATCCAACCGTTCATTTACCCTGATGATTTAAAGATTGTAGAGCAATCTTTAGTACTCTCAAAACTTGACTATGGCAATGCCATCTTCACTGTGTGTCAGAAAAAGCACCTTGTTCCCCTAAGAACAGTTCTCAACACGACTGCCCAGCTCCTAACAGGTATTAAATGGTTTGAGCACATCTCACCGGTCCTCAAGAGCCTCAGTTGGCTTCCCATTGAAGGAAGATGCATCAACAAGACTGCTTGCACCACCCAAAAAGCCCTTCATACACATAACCCCAAATATCTAGAAACCAAACTTTTGAAAGCAGGGAGAGCCAGGACTCTGAGAAGCTCCAAGTCACTTCTTCCCATACCTCTAAACTGAAAAACAAATCTTCCTAGACACGCTCATTCTCAGGAAATGAACCTAGGATTTGGAACTCCCTAAAGATCTCCACTGCAACCCCTCCTTTTCCTTCTTCAAATGTGACAGTAAATACCTACTGTTCAGCAACAACTTCTAAAAGCACACAAACCGAGCTATGTTTACAAAGCTCACACCCAAACCGACTAGACCAGTTGCGGCGGTCAATTAATTGTTTCAGCTGTTACTCTGACATTTACTCCATTAACTTATGTTGTTCTGATGTTCACCAATAGTAACTACTTTGACTGCTGAATGCTTTACTTTGTCTGTATTTATATGTAAAGTGCTCTGATACCTTTGGGTCTAGATAGCGCTAAATAAAACCTAAAAATAAATAATAAATAAATAAATAATCATTATACCGCTGCAGAACAGGTAAACAGAATAGAAATTACTCCTGCCTGGAGGGGGCATGCTAAAACCAGCTGCTCCCTCTGGGTGAGAATAATGCCGGTACCAGCAGCATGCAGGGAGCTGGTTGGGGTGCTCTGAGGATCCCCCCATGGCCCCCTACTTGCTGCACTGTGGGTGTCCTGTCTGGGCACCATTGCCCCCACCTATAATTAAGGCAGGCCCTGGGAGATGGGGTCACTGGGGCCATAATTTGCTTGAGGAGAGGGGGCACACAGCCCGCTCTCATTTTAATGACATGTGGCCCCGGGGGATGGAGTCCCCAGGTCCTTATAAGTCTCAGGGAGGGGGGCACATGCCCCCTCCCCTTTTAATATGCATTTCCACCCAAGCAGATGGGGTGCCTGATGCCTAATAAAGCTCGAGAGGTGTGCTACACACCACACCTTTATAATGACATTCAGCCCCCAGGGTCCCAGGGCCTAAGAAGGCTCAGGTTGGGGGGCTGCACTGCCCCCTCCCCATTTTAACGGCATGTGGCCCCAGAGGAAGGGGTCCTAAGGTCCACTATTGGCTCTGAGAGGTTGGCCACTTGGCCAACCCCCTGCTTCACACAGCTGAAGGCCATGCACAAGGTGGGGTTGGCTGACTGCGGGAGGTTGGACCCAGGCATGGCCCTGCAGCCAACCCCATGTTGCACATCGCTGAAGGCTGTGTGCAGCATGGGTTGGTTGCCTGCAGGGGATTGGGTGCAGGGAGTACAGCACGGGGATGGCTGCCTGCAGGGGATTGGATGCAGGACCTGGCTGCAGGTCAAGCCCTGTGGCCAACCCTCCACTCTGCACAGTTAAAGACTGTGCGCAGTGTGGGGTTGGCTGTTTGTGGTGGGGTCACGAGTTATAGTTGCTTTAGGATGTGAGTTATAGTTACTAGAGCTCACTATGACTGGTGAATTTCAGTGGTTTTGTACATTTATAATCCTTTGTTGTCACTGAAATTCTCACTTAACCATATCATTACTTTAACCTTTGGCTTTTTCAGTGTATATATATATTTTTTTCCCAGTATATATATATAGATATATATTACCTACTGGCGGTAGCCAGTAGGTAGTTATAGTTAGCACCTAGTTTCCATAGGAAAATCGTTTTTTGATTTGCCAATATCTTTGGCTCCGTTTTCAAAACTAATGGCCCGCTCCGGTCAGCTCCTGTCTTGAAAGTTTCGGGGTGATTCGTCAAGAGGGGGCCAAGAAAAAAGGGGGGTCCTAAAACTCGTTTTCTCCATGTTAATTTCCATAGGAACTTTTGTCGCGGCTACAGCCCAAACTGCTGAACGGAATTACACCAAATTTGGCAGAGAGGTAGCTCTTGGTTCAGAGTGCACTCTTTTCTTTGAATGGTGTAAATCTGTTCAGTAGTTCCTGAGAAATTTAAAAATAAAAAATATCTATATCTGGTGACCCCGTGGATCCGCGAACCTTCCCGATCACGAGCTTCATTGTGATTGGCTGCCAACACTCCAAACCAAGAAGTGTTGGCAGCCATCTTGTGACTCGGTAAACCAAGTCACAAGAAAAAAGGGAATAAAATGAATTAAAAAAAGAAAAGGGGGCAAGGTAGAAACACCCTGACCCCCCAGGCTTGGTCAGGGGGCCCCCGCATTTAAAAAAAAAAAAAATTGGGTGCGCGAATCCTGCCAAAAATGTTTTAAAAATGAAGCGCGGTCTCCTGCGCTTTGGTTTAATCAGCCTCCGGCTGGACCAGGTCCCAGGGGCAAACAAAAAATATAGTGCTGGGGCCCACGGGGGCCCCCGCAGCCCCGGGGACCGCCACCTCCCGGGGCCATGCTGGTTACATGCAGGGGGCACACAGCCCACCCGCAGCCCCAGGGACTGCCACCTCCCGGGGCTTTTTTCCAATATAAAATGTGGGGGGGCTCATGCCTCCCCCATGCAGCTCCAGGGGCTGCCACCTCCCCAGGGCTTTAATAATTACACGTGGGGGGGCATGCGGCCCCCCGCAGCCCCAGGGACTGCCACCTCCCCGGGGCTCTGATTTAAAAAAAAATGTCATCAGTGATGTCATTTGAGATGTCATCAGTGATGTCACTGACCATGTCATGGGTGATATGCTATGTGACGTCATCAGCAGTGCATTGTGGGGGCGCGAGGTATAGTTAGCTCAACTAACTATAACGGCCGAATTTCTCTGGGTTTGTACGAGTGAAATGTCCAGCTAACTATAACGACCCTGAAACCTTGGTTTTTTTCAGTGAATATATATATGTATATATATGTGTATCACAGCTCTGTTGTCTCAAACAAAAGGGAAATCAGCACTCACGGGGATTAATTCATTCATTTAATGAAAGATGTGCAAACAAACGCGTTTCGGCTGTCACTTTCCTCAGTGTCAACAGGCGCGCTGGAAACAACGACATATTTAAACGTTTTCATTGACATCAAAGACGACATAGTTTACATATTGGATTTCCCTCACCGCCATCATGTAGTTTCTAAAATCACATTATATTCGGCACATTTCATTGCATATCAATACAAAGGCAGCATATAAAAAGCTTTTAAATTGTATTATGCCTTGGATGGGCCAATGTATCTTGACTACAGTAGGGAAAAATCACATTAAAAGGCAAACAAATATAAAAGCCCTATATTGTATTATAATAGCTGATGAATAAGCAATATCAATTCCATACATGGTCGGTTCAGAAATTAAAACCTTAAAACCAATGTTACATCCTGCATTAGATTTATGCTTGCATAACGGACATCTCAAGATTTGTTTCTCACCGGTAATATATATATAATGTTTCTGAAATTATCACCCTTCAACTCCAACTCCACATGAGGCGAGGAAACAGCAGCACAGCCAGGTAACCAGTTACTTGTATATTTTTTTTATTTAATTTAATTATCACCATCGGGTGTGGACATGAGACCAACACATTTCAGCAAGGACCTTCAACAGGGTCATCTATGTGTATATACATATAGATAAATATACATATATATATACTTATAGATATATGTGTCTATAAATTATATGTATGTATAAGTTATGTGTCTGTGGGCATATATAACCCACGTTGTGAGGACCTGATCGGTCCTCATAGCGTGGGTAAACGCTACAGAAGCAGACAAACACAATCTTTGTGAGAACCGGTGCATTATGAGGACCGGTCCCGGTAGTGTGCTTAGGTACCATCATGTGAGTGTATCAAAAAACAAAAAGTACAGTTGTGTTTGCCTCTGTTTGCTTTATAACCTATCCTACTATCAAACCACGTGTGGAGTTAGAATAATAAATACACACTTCATTACCGTAAAAGGCTGGTTCTCATAATAATAGGTATGTTTTGTGTGTGTGTGTGTGATTGTGTGTGTATGTGTGTGTATGCGTGAGTGTGTGTGTGTGTATTAGCAATAAGGAGGGTGTGGGAATGGAAAGAAGACTTCAAAGCAACTGCCCTAGATTCCTTGTGAGACCAGCCTATGGCGGATTGGATGTCTGGCTAGCTTGGCAGGTCAAGGGGGCGGGACTTTCATGTCATGAGTAGATGCAGAGCTTTATAAACAGCTTACTTCCCATGGAAAGGAGCATAGCAACTTTTCATCTTGTATTAGTTCCTTTGCTGTCACTATAGTACATTCACTGTATTACCCATCCTTCATGTTCGTTGTTTTTCTCCTTGATCCATCCCCCTAACTTCCTGACTTTTCTAAGAACTTTGACTTACTTATACATTACAATTTGGCTTACTTTGCTTTGTTTTGTTCCTTGCTTTCTTTTACTTTTTTTCCAGGATTGCTTTCAACCTGCAATTTACTATTTCTGATACAGCTTCCTCCACATGCGCTTAGGTTCATTGTGGCCTGCTTTTCTGAGGTCAATAAGCTTTAACAACAAAAGCCACCTTTGTTATTGCATTGCTTCTGACTGTAAACTATAGTAAATGTTAACATGTATAGAATGAGCGGAAAAGGCTATATTTGATCATGAGGGGGGCACTAACAAAAAGTGTCACCCTCTGATACTCTATCATTTAATTTAGAAGCACTGGTTGTTGAGGTAAAGAGGTTTCAATCAAAAATAATCAAAATGTATTAGTCCCACTCCGCACAGTGCAACAGTAGGGAAAGAGTTTGATTGCGGAGGTGTAAAATTTACTATTCCCACTCCAGTCAGTGCACAAGTAGGGAAAGTGTTGTATTGCAGAGGGATAAAATGTACTATTCCCACTCCAGCCAGTGCAACAGTAGGGAAAGTTTGGTATTGCAGAGGGGTATAATTTTCTATTCCCACTCCAGTCAGTGCAACAGTAGGGAAGGATTGCGGAGGGGTAAAATGTACTATTCCCATTCCAGTCAGTGCAACAGTACGATATTTGTTGGATGGTGAAGTGGTAACTTTTACTATTCCCACTCCAGCAAGTGCAAAATAAGGGAAAGTGTTGGTTTGCAGGGGGTGGGGGAGGAGGGTCAGTGCAACAGTAGGGAAAGTGTTGGATAGTGGACGGGAAAAATTTACTATTCCAACTTCAGTCAGTGCAACAGTAGGGAAGGTGTTGGACTGCGGAGGGGTACATTTACTATTCACACTCCACTGTGCAAAATTTGGGAAAGTATTGGTTTGCAAGGGAGGGGTCAGTGCAACAGTAGGTAAAGTGTTGGATAGCAGAGGGGTAAAAGTCACTATTCCCAATCCAGTCAGTGCAACAGTAGGGAATGTTTGGGATTGCAGAGGGATAAAATGTACTATTCCCACTCCAGTCAGTGCAACAATAGGGAAAGTTTGGGATTTGGGATTGCAGAGGGGTAAAATGTACTATTCCCACTCCAGTCAGTTTAGCAGTAAGGAAAGTGTTGGATAGCGGAGAGGTAAAATTTACTATTCCCACTCCAGTCAGTTCAACAGTAGGGAAGGATTGCGGAGGGGTAAAATGTACTATTCCCACTCCAGTCAGTGCAACAGTACGGAAATTGTTGGATGGTGGAGCAGTAACCTTTACTATTCCCACTCCATGCTAGTGCAAGATTAGGGAAAGTGATGGATTGCAGGGGGTGGGGGGATAAAATGTACTGTTCCCACTCCAGTCAGTGCAACAGTAGGGAAAGTGTTGAACAGCGGAGGGGTAACATTACTACTCCAGTCAGTAACAAACTAATTAACTTGAACAAAACAAAATAATTTCAAAAACATACTAAATGAAAAATATAAATATGTCAGTACTAAAAATCTAAATACATTTTTAATTAAATTAAATAAATTAAATATTTATTGGATTGCTTAATATATATAATAGATTACTAGGAATATTATTATTATGAAAATGCAAAACTTTATTCTCAAAATAATAATAACCAATACATAAAATGTTATTTATATTTAAAAAGCACAACACAATTAACACATACAAAAATAAATAAATCAATTATAAAACATTAATTAACTATTTTTAAATTTATTATTACTTAAAAACTTTCTACCCTATATTTCTACAAAGTACACAACACATATTTAAAATTAATTCTTTAAATGGTAATATTTAAATATGTTACATAACTAAATATTTATTAAAATAGGAATAATAATGAACTATTACTGAAATAATTATATTTAACTGCCTCCCCAACATTTATCCATACAAAAGAAACAACCCACACCTAATATATACATTTAAAAATATTATTTGCATCATTTTCATAATTAACTGTCAATTAAGAAATTATTTTTAATATTTAACTATAAGAAAAATATATTTAATTAACTTCCCACCGCTTACTCCTACAAATGGCACAAGTCACACTTAATATATAACAAAAAGAGTATCTTATTTACATATTTTACATATTTATTTATCATTTCAATAATTATATTAAATTAACATTAGTAATGAATTATTATAAGTAATTTCCTACACACCCTTTACCCATACAAAAACACCACACCAATAAAGACATATATTGTATTATACAATTTACATAATTAATTATCAATTAAATACTTAATAATTAATTAGCAATTAATTATTAATTAATTATAATTAATTTACTTCCCACCCTATACCCCTACAAAACACACAAAATGCACCTGATACATAATTAAAGATTATTTAATAATTAATTATAATTAATTTACCTCCCACCCTGTACCGCTACAAAACATACGACCCACACCTCAAACTTAATTTAAAGAAATTAATTATACAATTAACATAAATCATTATCAATTAAATAAAAATATTATTTAAATATTAATTATAATTAATTCACTTCACAGCTACTAACAATGAAAAAACTGTATTAAAACACATTACAATTAAACAGACATTCTATAACATTTATATTTAATATACTTACTAAAATACATAAAAAGAAATTAAAAAATGATATTCTTTAGAACTATATTTTAGTAAACTATATTAATGATTTTGATATTTTGTAAACTATTTTGATGATCTAGATATTGTTAAAATCGATATTCCTTACCTTAAAATCTATATTCTTGACAACAATATTCTTGCACACAATAATTCTGTGTGTCAATATTTCAGACTTGATATTTCTGTCTGACAATAATTGATTTTCGATATTTTGTCGGAACACCCTAGATATGTGATGGAGCATAATGAAGGGCAACAAAGAGAGGAAAATAAGTCAGGTAATGTGCATGTAGTGCATAAAACACAAAACAGGTCTAGTTCCAAAGTGTTTACCAAAACTCAATGTGCAAAGGGAAGACGTGTATGCTATTGGTGTGGGAGTACTAAACATATAACTGAGTCCAATGCTTGTCCCGCTACTAAGGCTAAGTGTTTCAAGTGCAAACAAATAGGTCATTTTTCCACAGTATGTAAATCTGAGTGGCGAAGTGTGAGCAGACAAGATGATAATCCTGTGAGAGATATGTCGAGTGAGTATAATGACAATGAGGTTCTATCTTACGATGAAAGAGTGGAAGTATTGGTTGTTGATGAAAATGTAATGGTTGAAGCAGGGTGCATTTTAGGTGTAATAAAAGAGGCATATTGTCCTCCAAAGTGTGTCATAAGGATTAATGATATTGAAGTTTTGTGCGGGCTGATTCTTGCTCTCCCTATACCATAATAGATACAACCATCTGGGAAAAACTGAAGGATTGTAGGTTGTTACTCACAGATGCTAAACCAGAAGATTATTGTAGGGTGAAGATACCCATGATGAGATATTTTAATGGTATGCTACAGTATAAGAACAGGTCGGCAAGTAACAAAGTTCATGTTGTGGAAAAAGGAGAAACATTATTGGGTAGAGAGAACAAAAGGTTATTGAAAGAGGGACATGGGTGATTATAGGATGCTTTGGTCTGAGTTAACTGTTGTGGAGGTGTTCGTAAGGAGGTGTGGAAGTTTGGTAGGTCCCAGTAAGATACGTTTGTGATGTTTGGAGTTGTTGCAAGAGGGACATGGAGGAATGTCGGCCATGAAAAAAAAGATCTTGTGTAGATTTTTTGTGGCCAGGTAGGGACAAACAGATTGAGCGGTATGTGTGCAATTGCACTACTTGCACGCACAGTGATACATTTCATACTGTTGTATGGGATGAAACACCCATTGAGCCAGCAGAATATTCCAAGAAAGCATGGCAAAAGGTGGAAATAGATATAAGTGGTTCATGCTTTTGAATCTCAATCCTGCGGATCAAGTTCTACTCATGGAAGGAGCTGATAAGTAAAAGTGGAGTAGCAAATATCCTAGACTATTTGGCGAACAGTTAGGGTGCTTGGAAAAATTTGAGCATCGAATCATACTAAAAGAAGATTGTCGCCCCAAGGTACACAAAATGAGAAATGTTCATCTAGCTTTGTGTGACCAATTGGGGGAACTTGACCAATTGTGTAGTTCTGGTATAATTGAGCCTATTGAATCATCAAAATGGCTTAGCCTGATTGTGTTGGCTCGGAAGCCTAAAGGAAGATTGCAAACGTGTGTATATTTGAGAGATCTCAATTAGAGTATCTAGCTTGACAGCCATCCACGTCCGTGCATTAATAAAATGCTTAGGAACATACGAGATGGCAGGTATTTTTCATCCCTGCATTTGTCAAGTGTATACCATCAAGTAAGGTTGCATCCTGAATCAAAACATGTTACACCTTTATAACGCTCAGGGAGCTTTCCAATTTGTGCGAATGTCATTTGGTTTAGCATCTGGGTCACCAGTTTCCTATAGGGTGATGCAAAATATCTTGAAGGGACTTACCGATGTATTGTTCATCCAGGATGATATATTGGTGTGGAGTTAAGATATGGAACAATGTGATTGTGTTCTGAATGTTGTGCTGTAAAACCTGGAACGTGCAGAGTTGACAGTCAGTATTGAGAAATGCAAGTTTGGTGTAACTGAGATGGATTATCTGGGACACTGTGTAAAGGGATGGGAGAAAACCAAAAATGAAAGAAGCTATAAAAAAAGGCATCTTCACTAGTCGATAAAGAACAACTCTGCTCTTTTCTTGGCCTAGCTGAGTACTGTTTCAAATTTCTGGAACATTTTTCAGACAAGGTGCATGTGTTGTGTCAATTGGGGAAAAACGGTGTGAAGAACTAGTGGTCAGGTGAATGCCAGTTAGCTTTTGAAACCATCATTGGTCCATTATCAATGCTGTGGTCATGAAAGCATTCGATCACCAAGGCAAGACGATAATTGTGGTGGATGCGAGCATATATGGCCTTGGGGGGTGTTGATGCAAAATAAATACCCAAGAGAGGGTGGTTGCGTTTGCGTTATGAACACTGAAGGTAGCTGAAAGTACATACTCCGCTGTTCAGAAAGAAGCATTGGCATGTTGGTGGGGCGTACAACATTTTAAGACTTATGTGTGGGGTACTGTTGTTATGCTGCGGGCCGTGGTTCAGCCTGCGATGCTACCCTCTTCACTGCTGCGGCCGCAGTTCAACTGGCATCGCCCGTTACTTTTTTTCGAGGGTGTGCCATTGTTCCTGTGTGGTGGCCCGCTGTGTCTTTTCTGGCATCCCCGGTGTGCCACACGGCTACTCCCTCCTCTTTTTGGGCATGTCACGGATTCATTTGGTGGCCTGTTTTTGTGGCCATATCATGGTTACTGCATTGCGGTTTCACTCGGGGAACTGCAGCTTCTTCCACCACACTCTGCCTGGGCCCTCCTTTGCTTACACCTGGGTGTCAAATACGGTGCTATCTCCTGCAGCCATTCGCTTGCCCGGTGTTAGAACTGGGGGTCTCTAGTTGGCAGAGGTAGGTACCTTTGTCCAAATAGGGACCCTTGCTTCTAATCAGGGTAAGGGGGATACACTACTAAAATAACCCCTGCTCACCCCCTTGGTAGCTTGGCATGAGCAGGCAGGCTTATCTCAGAGGCAGTGTGTAAAGCATTTGTGAACACATACAGTAATACAGTGACAACACTACAGATGGACACCACACAGGTTGTAGTATAAAAATAAGTATTTTTATATAGACTTAACACAAGACCCAAAACGACAAAAATCCACAATGCAATAGAAATATGACTGTCAAAATGGTAGAAAATAGTTCAGTTCAAATGCAGGTGATAAATGCGACACTCTATGTTCAATGTACCTTTGGGTGCGTAACGCGATACAAACAAAAGAGTTGCAGGGAAGGTGATGCGTCGGTTCCTTACACGCAAGAACGATGATGCGTCGGTTCCTTGCTCCGGGGGAGGTGATGCGTCGGTTCCCTACTGCTGCGTAGGGGACGGTGATGCGTCGGTTCCTTACCAGAGAGGAGGTGATGCATCAGTTCTTCACCGCATGGGGAGGTGATGCGTCGGTTTCTTACTGCGCTTCTGTGGCGATGCGACCAGCAGCGCCTCGATGCAATGACGACCCGGTGCAATGAAACAAAATGGCATCTTCCTCTCGATGCGACAACGAAGGGGCGATGCGTGCATGCCCGACGGCTGTGCGGCGACTCGGCGAATCTTCTGAGCCGCAACAGGCCCTGCGACACGCTTCTCCGGTGATGCGACAGCGTCTGCTGCGACGGCGGCACTCTTCTCCGGTGATGCGAGGCGCTTCGGTGATGCGAAGGCGGCAGCGGCGGCACGCTTTCTCGGCGATGCGACGACAACTGCTGCGGCGGCGACACGCTTCTTCTTCGTGAGTCGCGCTTACAGCTCCCAGCAACACGCAGTCTCTCAGAAGGCCCAACACAACAGCAGGCACTTCAAATTCCCAGCAAGGGAATTCAGGGGAGCTGGTTGGTGAAGTCTTGTGTCCCTGAGACTTCAGCAGGAGGCAAGCTCAATCTTCAAGCCCTTGGAGATTTTCTGCAAGATGATGAAAGTAAGCACAAAGTTCCTTTCTCCTTTCTTTGGCAATCAGGCAACAACTGCAGGCCAAACCCTCAAACAGCACACAGCATAGGGATAGTCTCCTCCTTCAGTTTCTCTGGTTCCTCTCCTCAGCAAAGGTTCTTCTTGTTTCCCAGAAGTGATCTAAAATCTTGGGGTCTGGGCCCCAGTATTTATACCCATAAATCCTTTGTCCTCTAAAGGCAGAGGGTCCTGTACCTAGTCCAAACCAGTTCTGGGTGCATTCTGCCAGTGCACAACTTCTTCCTTTGTCAGTGTGGGCCAGGGTCATCAGACACACCACAGGAGGTGGAGCCAGCATTGTGGAAGGTAGGCACAGCCCTATTCAGGCCCAGGTGCTACTCCTCCCACCACTCCTCATGCAGATAGGTCTATTCAGCCTAGTGCTGACTCACCCTGCCTCCTGGAGTCCCCCAGCCCCTGTCACTCACAAACCCAGACACACAATACACAAGCTAGCAGAGGCAGGCTGGATGGTTAGGCAAGAAAATACCTACTTTCTAAAAGTGGTATTTTCAAACACAATGTTAAAACCAACTTCACTAAAAGATGTATTTTATCATTCTGAGTTCAGGCATACTAAATTCGTTTTTCTACCATGTTCCCTGGGTCAGTTAGGATTATAGGATGTTATAATCAAACTGCCCATTCTGGCCTATGGGAACAGGTAGCCTTGCAATAGTGAAAAACGAAATTGCCTGTAATTCACTCTCAGGACATGCCACACACACAAGGGCATGTCCTACCTTACACATAAAATGCACCCTGCCCTAGGGCCTACCTTAGGGGTGACTAATATGCAGGAAAGGGAAGGTTTGGGGACTGGTAAGTTGGTGCACTTACCAAGTCGACATGGCAGTACCAGACTGCACACAGGCTCTGCAATGGCAGGCCTGAGACACACTTTACAAGCTGCCCTTGTGGGTGGCACAACCAGTGCTGCAAGCCCACCAGCAGCATTTGATTCATAGGCCCTGGGCACAGCCAGTGCACTGTACTAGGGTCTGAGAGTGAATCAAATAGGCCAAACATGGAGTCACTAATACATACATCCATTTATAACAGAGAGCATATGCACTTTAGCACTGATCAGCAGTGGTAAAGTGCCCAGAGTCATAAAACCAACAAAAACAGGTCAGAAAAAGTACAGGAGGAAGGCAAAAAGTTCAGGGATGACCCTGCAAAAAGGGCCAAGTCCAACACCCGGGGGCCATATTCCAAGGAATCTTCTTCCCATAAGTCTGGTTACCAGAATGCATTGGGAAAGGTTTTCTTGCACCATTCTAAGATGGCAGCTTTCCTTATCTTTTCACCTGTGCTTCCCAATTCAAGGTGGTAATTACTCACTTCCTGCCACGTCACTTCCTGTCTTTGGGTATATAAGGGGCTAAATCTCTAATTTTCCTCGCATTGCAACACTCTTTGCTCTTGTTGGTGTGTCTTCGCTCCTGTTGGTATATCTTCAGTCCTTGGTGTATCTATGTTCCTGTTAGACTCCTCTTTGTTTTCCTGGTCTCACATCTCCTTGCTGGGTATTCTCTTGGCCTTGTCCTGTCGCCTGGATTCTTGGAGTCCCCACTTCAACCAGAGGTTTTTTCCCTTCAGGGTTTTTTCCCCTCAGGGACTCCTTCTGGAAGGCAATGTCTGCCCTGGTGTTATATTATCAGCAGCACTGTGGCTACCCGAAAGGGTTGTCCCTACCTCGGACAAATCAGAACCCTCAAGACCCGGAACCAGGAAATATCTCTCAGCATCAAAATCAGAAGAAAGAGTTCCGAACCTGACAACTGTATTTGAGTTATGCACTGATCACAAACCCCTAATTGATTTGTTTTCTACCTAGGGGGCGGGAAGAGCGAATTCAAGGATTTTAAAATGCCTGTATTGGTTGCAGGAGTACAGTTTCAAAATTAATTATGACCCGGGATACAAGAATGTCAATGCGGACTGTCTGTCTTGATTACCTATAAAATATGATGGTTATATTGATATGGATGATGCCTGGGTGGTGGCAGATGTGGAAGTGTCTTGTAGAGGCGCCATTTCAGAGGAGGGGTGGAGACAGGCGTTGGCAGAGGATGAGACATTACAACAACTAATGTCTTCCTTTGTCTCAAGCTGTAAGTCAATTTGATATTGGAAAACCGGAGTTATGTGATTATAGGATGCTTCGGTCTGAGTTAACTGTTGTGGAGGTGATCGTAAGGAGGTGTGGAAGGTTGGTGGTGCCCAGTAAGTAATACGTTTGTGATGTTTGGAGTTGTTGCAAGAGGGACATGGAGGAATGTGGGCCATGAAAAAAAAGATCTTGTGTAGATGTTTTGTGGCCAGGTATGGACAAACAGATTGAGCGGTATGTATGCAATTTCACTACTTGCACGTGCAGTGATAAATCCCATACTGTTGTATAGGATGAAACACCCATTGAGCCAGCAGAATATTCCAAGAAAGCATGGCAAAAGGTGGAAACAGATATAAGTGGTTCATTCAATTGTAAAGGTTAAGATGGATAGTATGCTGTGGTGCTAGTATACTACTATTCCAAGTGGCCAGAGGCAGCTTTTATGAAGGAGTTTAGAGCGTCTAACATGGCAAGTTTTTGTGAAGAGATCTTCAGAAGCAAAGGGTGACCTAAATGGGTTGTATCCAACAATAGGCCACAGTTTGTGGTGGATGAGTTCCAGCAGTTTTCGTAAAGTGGGGGCATAAAACATTATAAAACTGCTGTTTATCATCCCCAGCAAAACAGTCTCATGGAATGTTTGAATTGGTTTTTGAAAGTGTGTGCATTTGGCGATAGAGAGTGATCTGGGTTGTAAAAGAGAAGTCAAGCACATGCTTTGGGGCTACAGGAAGACACTATATTCTACCATTGGTGAAATACAATTTATTTTTATTCAAGAGTAGGGTAGCTTGAACAAAAGTGACACTGGCGTGGATGAATAGAGCAAGTAATCCAGAAACAAACATGGAGAATCGATAGGAAAGATGCCTAGGTATCAAAAGAAGTATGTACAAAAGCATAATGCTAAATTAGGTAGAAAATGTGTGTTTAAAAGTGGTGATTTTGTCCGAGTGCATTTGGGTTCAAATGTAAGAAAGGGTTTTTCTCAGTGGTGGAGTCCTAAAAGAATAAGAGAAGTGAGAGGCAACACCGTATGGTTGGATGATGTAAGACAGTGGAACACAAGGAAGGTAACATTGTGCAATGATTTGGAGTGCCGTATTTGGTTGGATTAAAATGTGAACACAAGTGGGGCGGTACATGATGCTAAGGTATGACACACAGGTTCTTTAAATGGTATTGGGTCTCGTTTGAGGAGAAGACCATACTGGGCCAAAGATTATGTATGTGCATATGTTTTGTTCCAGTGCATGTCAAATCCAATCTAGGATGTGTTTCTTGTCAAATGTCAAATCCAAACAAGGGTGTGTTTCTTTCTAACATTTGCTCGGTCAGTTTACAGTTCAACTAATGTAGATCGTAATTTGCTTTTGTTATAAGGATAATAATACATGTGAGATGGAAATCAATAGAAATGTTATTGTTATACGATGTATTCATTTATTTAGTTATTTGTGGAAGAAATGAGATATGTTATGTTTTGACTAAGCAGGGTTCCATGGAATGGCTGGAGATTCCAGAGCCATTAGGAAGTGGATTCCTGCCAGGGGTTGCATGGCTGTAACTGAACTGCAGCAATGAACAACTTTATCTTCACTATTTGGAGGGTATCTTCTTTCCAAAACTATTGCTTCTGACTCAAGACTGATAGCTAGTAATGACGAGGTCCAGCAGTTAGGTGAAGGGAGGCATTGGCTTCGCCAATGCTTGTATGTCCTGTAACCAACTGCTGTTGATTTGATTGTGCACTTTTTCATGTTGTTTCCATAACTCACAGCTTTGTAGAATGCTCTAGTGCTTTTCAGGCCTTGTTAACGTTACATGAAGGGATGCAAACAAAACATGATTGTAATTTTATTGAAAACGAGATGTTGGGGAAATGTCTATGCTTAAACAATTAACATTGTTTCATTAGTGGAAGGGTCACCTCCCTCATGTCATGAAGGACAGTGTATCCTGTCCTGAACCTTTTTGTGATAGCCTAATGCATTCTGGGTGTTGTAGTCTTCTTTTGTTTCCATTAACCTAATTAGAAAAACACACCTTACTTACATAAATACTTGTAGGTGTAAAGTTGAGGACTGGGGACAGTATCAGAATGGTCTGGAGTGTGGGTGGCACCCTATTCCTTGGTAACAGCATTACACAAGAGGAGGGACTGTTGCCATAATATTGAGGCCATCTGTGAGGCAATGTCCTTGTATAGTATGCACTTTAAAATCACTTTTCTTTTCCTTGTGTGTCATCCTTTATTTCCTATTTAAAGCATGAATGCACTGAGTTATCTTTCTTTGCTGTAGTCTCTCTTCGCATTGTTTCTTGTTGCACGCACACACACAGAGAAGCGCGCGCACTTACACACATACCCCTCTCCCCCTGCTCCCGCCCCCCTCCTCGGCTGTAGGGCGCTGGCGCATAAAACCAGATGAGCTGCCGGGGGTTTCAGTCAGTCAGCGTTCAGCAGTCAGGCAGAGTGATCATGAATCGGCTGGGTCCGCTCATCCTCGTGCTGGCGGTGCTGGCAGGGTGCTTTGGTAAGTGCATTCTCTGCAGTCGATGGGCTGTGTGGGTGTTGTGGGAACTTGAATGTGGGTTGGAAAGGCAGACTGGGCACTACTGAAAAGCAAAATATGAGCACTGAGCAACCAAAGACAAACAGCATTGACGTACCCTATAACTTTGATTTTTGTATACTGCGCGCACCTAGATATACAACATCCATACATACATTGACTTAGGATACAATGGCAGAGCAACATAACTATAGACATCCATGCATAAACATACCAGCAAACCTACAGCCACCCATGCACACAAACAAGCATCAATGAAGAAAGACACTCACACACATAGGGCAGTTGACATGCAGTCTTCAGCAGACACAGACCAAAAATGTGTTATGTTATGTGGGTTCCTTGTAAAGTGCTTTGTTACTTCTCTAAAACCATCACAAGGTACTACATGTGACAAGAGAGTAGAAAGTGGGAACAAGAGAGGGAATTCTGAAAGCTGGCGTATGAAGTGAAGCTGTAGTCAGTAGGAACACAAACCTTCTGTACCTTCACCTTTTTATACCCAGTGATGACAGCCAAAGGTCCAGGGCCTCTTGGTGATCAGAACTCTCTAGCAGAGGCCAGAAGCAAGGCTCAGACCGATCCAGGCTGGTCCAGTAGCTGCAGGGAGGCCTCTAAAGGTGTGGTGTGTCCCTGTAACTCAAACAAGAAGTCACTCTGGAGAGCTTGGGTTCAAGGGAAGCAGGCCCAGTCTTCTTTATGCAGATAACAGGGCAGTATGACTTCTTCTGAATCCTCCACAGGTTCAGCAGGGTTCTGATGAGGGGTTCTAAAGGCTCTACTTTTATACCTCGTGCCAGCCTTTGTGTGAGGAACTTCCTTGATCTACCCTCAGAATTTGATCTTGTCAGTTCCTTCCATTTCCCCTGGTCCTGGCGCAAAATTATTTAGGGTGAAAAGACAAGGTCAGGCATCGTGTCACATTCCTTTGTGTGTACTGCAGGCATGGCCCTTTCAAGTGAAATCAGGGCAGGATACAGCTCCTCCCCAGCCATCCTGTCAGGAGGACCAATTCCCCTCACACCTGGACATTCTTTGTTCTCATGCCTGGAATGAATACACAGCTCACAACAGGAGAGCCATTCACAGTCATGTGACTTAGAACACTGTCAGAAACGCACAATTGGTTTGGTCAGAAAAATGTCAACTCCGTAAAAGTGCATTTTCAGAATTGTAACCTAAAATCCCACTTTACCATTACAGAGGATTTTAAATTACAATTCATTTGAGTGTAAGCAGTATATCTTTATCTGGTCCCAAACTAATTGAAGTTAGCACTTATTAAGTGTAGTAAGGTAACCCAGTGTTAGTCTATGGGAGAGATAGCCTTAGAGCAGTGGAAAATAATTTTAGGAGCTTTCACTGCCATGAAATGTAAAATCCAAACACACATGTCATAATTTCTAAGTAGCTTGTAACCTGCCCCATAAGTGCCTACCTTAGGGGAGAAGTATTAAAAAGGAAGGTACAGACCTGACAAAAGGTTTATTTTGCTAGGCAAGATGGCAGTTTTAAAACTGCACTACTGGTTGCAGTGGAAGGCCGGAGACGTGTTTTACAGTGCTACTTTAGTCGGTGGACCAATGGGTGTTGCTGTTCACTAATAGCATTTAATTTACAGGCCCTGGGCAAAGGTCACACCGTACAAGTGAATGAAATGTGCCAATTAGGTGCAGGATACTTTTACTATGTTTCAGGCACAAGGACTTTACCACTAGTTAGCAGAGTCCTTTTGCCAACAAAACGAGATCAACAAAAACAAGAGAGTGAAGGCAAAATATTTGGGGGAATACCACACCAAGGATGTCAGGTCTAAAACTTGTGATCATAGCAGTGTAAAGTAGTACCATAGAAAGCAGGTTGGGCATGTTTGCAATGCCAGATGAATCACACAGGCACTTTGGTGGGTGCTAAACGGTGCTGGCAGAACAAGATGCTGATTATGTATGTTGAAGCAGATAAAGGAAATTAGGCCAGTCTATTTTTTTCTGACAGTAGTTGCAGTTAAGTAATTGCATTTATTTTCACATTGAGGTGCCCTATGGTCTTTTAGACTGTGATAGAATCGACATGTATTCCGGAGAACAGGGCAGGTGGAATGGCTAGAGACGGAAGGTGCTTGAGTTTGCAGAGGGATTAAAGGGAGATACAAAAGCATTAGAAAATGCTGGGAACCAGAACATGTCTAAACGTGTGAGCAGTGGCAAAAGCAACACAATGCTTGTTTATTTTCTTTGCTATTTGCTCTGAAAGACGTTACTGCCTTGCCAGCTTGTGTGTTTAATTCTAGCTTTCACACAGCCTGTGAAGATCTCTTCCCTTGTTCAATAATTTGTGGATCAGCACTGCTTTTTCAAAGGGAATGTGATTGCAGAGGGACAACCTGGCATATCCCCCATTGATTCTATTTGCCCTCTCCTCTAACAAACCATTCCCATGGCGATGATAAAGACTTGTTCTCTTATTCACCTCACTTGTCTCTTTCAAGTACTGTACCATCCCTTCAGAAGTAAATTGTACCCGTTATCCGTAACTACATTTTAGGCAATCCTTCCTAAACAGACATTTCTGTGAAATTCAACAACGCCTCCTGTGTCAGGTTGCTTGACCAAACTGACCTCAATCCATTTAGACTAGTAATCAATTAAGACCAGAGTAAACCTGTTTCTAAGATCAGAAAAGGGGTCCAATAAATCAGGGGCAGCTCTCTCCCACACAAATTTATGTTACTTTACCGGAAGCATGAGGGAACAGCTAGTCACAAGACAACTATTTCTGTTTCTACATGTGATGCACCCTTTGACCATTAGTTCAAAATCATAGTCCATTTTGGCCACCCTGAGTCTTTTGTTTTTTTTTAGGTCATCCTGGAATTCCCAGGATGTGCAAGATTCGCTAACACTCTTCCGAAGTAATGCAATGGAACATGTTTGTCACCATCATAAATTATTCTATTCTCCAAAGACAACCTAGATAACACTTTGCAATTCACCTTAGGTATAGTTCTGTAGGCCATCCTCAGTAATAAGCTTCTCAACCTTATTGAAAAATCAAATTCTCATGTAAAGCTCATCTCCACAACTCCTCTAAGATACATGTCTGATCTTCAAAATCAATTGTGGTCATCGGGCATTGATAACCTTCTGAACTCTTGTCCACCCCCAAATCTTCATGCTACAGTAGCAATGCAAGAAATCCGCTCTTCAATTGCATTTTCCAGGAAAGTGCTCCACCGTAAAAATTAAACTCTGGCAGTTTCATACTAACCCTTGCAAACCTGGCTGTTAATTTCTCAGACTGTGCACAAGACGTATAGAAAAGGCTTGTAATTAATTCTCAAAGTAAACTAGATATCGAACAAATAACTGTGAAATTTCCTTCAGTACACGTTTATGGGAGCATCTCTTTCTCTATGACTGAGTATTCCTTTTCAGCTTCCCTCAGAACGTGAGATAAAATTGACTACATGTCCCCTTTTTGGCTTCTCTACGTGATCACAGGGGCCAAACCATGCTTATTCTTATCAACCACAATGAAAACAGGTAAACCCAAAACATATGGTTGCAAGAGTGGAGATTTCAGCAAGCATGCCTTGATGCATGCACACCCATCCTCCTATTTACTGCCTCAAATAAAGCAGGCTCTCTCCTGTAACAGCTTGTAAGTCGGCTCAGCAATGAAAGCAATATTAGGTAAGAACTTTGCTTAAAATTCAGTCAAAGAAGGGCAGACCCTGTTCTCTGTATTTATGAGCAGGGCATCCGCTATTGTTTTCACTTAACCTGGTCTTGAACGTACGCCATCAAAACTGATTAAGTTCCCTAGATATATTATTTGATCTCAACCAGAGCTACATTTGTAACTTCTGAGACGTAAACCGCTATCCTAGAAAATGTGCAACATTTCACAAATCCTCAAAGTATGCTGCTGACAACCAAGATAGAAAGATGGAAAGCCAATACGTCCTCTACACCCTTAAAAAGTTTATCCATTACCCACTGAAAATCCGATGAAGCAGACACCAACTTGAATGGTGAGATGGCATTACTAGGGTGTCAGGATAATTTGGTGATATGCTGAGCATACGTCTAATCTAGTAAAGACTAATGACTAATGTTATGTTATCCTATGTTATGTAATGTTAGGTTGATTTGTATGCGCAACTTATCACTCGTGAGGGCATCAAGGCACTGGAGCAGGAATGTAGGTTGGGGTGAGCTCCTAGCTGAACAGCCAGGTCGTCGGTTTCTTGCAGAATTTGAGTAGCAAAGGGAGGTCCTGATGCTTTGAGGGAGTGTATTTCCAGTCTTGGCAGCAATGTGGGAGAAGGAGAGTCCTCCTGACTTGCTTCTGAGAATGAGAGGGACACAAGCGAGGGTGAGTGAGGCTGAGCTTAGATGTCTGGTCGAAGTTGGTGATTGGGGTATGCAGGTCCAGTGTTGTGGAGGGTTTTATAGGCGTGAACGAGCAGCTTGAATTGGCATAGTTTCTGGATGGGTAGCCAGTGTAGTTCTGTGAGGTAGGCAGTGAAGTGAGCACTTCTGGGGACATCTAGGATGAGTCTGGGGGTTGGTGTTTTGGATTGCCTGGAGTCTTTGAGTGAGCTGGGTGGAGATGCCAGCGTAGAGTGTGTTACCTTAGTCCAGTCTGCTGGTTATAAGGATCTGGTTGACTGTGCTACTTGTGTACATGGGGAGCAATTTAAAAATCTGTGGGGCATTCTGAGTATGAGGAAGCAGGATGAGGTCACTGCATTCACCTGGTTAGTAATTGTGAGTTTATCATCTAGGATGATACTGAGGTTTCCGGCGTGGGTCCCAATTCGGCTGGGGACCAGGGGTGCCATGTACATGTTGAAAAGGGTTGGGCTGAAGAAGGATCCTTGGGGGACTCCGCAAATGAGCTACTTGGGTTCGGGTGTGTGGAGGGAGTCTGACTCATTGTGTTCTGTTGGACAGGAAGGAGGCGATCCACATCAAGACAGGTCCTTATATTCCTTAGTCATAAAGTTTAGGGATGAGGGTGCCATAGGATATGGTGTCAAAGGCTACTGAGAGGTCTAGGAGGATGAGAGCGGTGGTTTCTCCTCTGTCCATGATGGTCTGGATATAGTCTGTTGCTGCCAAGAGGGTGGTTTCCATGCTGCGGTTGCTGCGAATCTCTGACTGAATGATGTCGAGGAGGTGGTGCTATTCTAGGTGGATCTCTTACTCCATGACTTTGGAAGGAAATGACGCCATCAGGTTGGGCCAAAAGCTCATCAGTTTTCAGCAGAGGCTGGCTGTGATCCATTTATCCTGGTTTACCTGATAGAGGGCTCAAACATCGACACACACATGTAATTCATTGTTCATTGTTCTTTTTGGCAATCGCGATAGGAGAAAACCTTGATGAATTGTCACCTGGTTCTATTGCTCTCTCAGTTTGTAGTTAACTAAGCACTTAAGATAAATTTGATTTTACATTCCGAGTGATACTTTTCATCTTATGGTTCACAGGAGTGGCATCCTCCTTTAATTTTATTTTAAATTCATAATCCTTAAGTAACCCCATGCCATCACCAAACACACTTGCATGTTCTTCAATGATACCTGAAAGGTGGCTGTATCCTTTCTCACATACATCATTCCCCTCACCAGACTGACTGGTTTAGTAGGCACACTGACCACCACCACTAATTTTTCTGTGGATAGTTCCTAGAAAGAAATGACTAGGCACTTTGTCTCAGGAATCAGTACATTATTTGTTTGACCCTGGAACACCCACACCAAAATGTTCTTGCCCTTAAACTCAACTTACACTTTTCCAATAAAACCTTATTCCTGAAAAGCTTTTAGCAATTCGGATATCCCAAAAAATCAATTTAAGTCTCTTGAAACACTTCAGTCTTAATGTCTGGTTCAAATAGGGAAACATCCTTTACCCGGCATTTTTTACTCTGCATGTCATTACCCCGCATTTTCTACTCCGCAAAAACTTTTACAACGCAGGGCTTTACACCGCAAACTGTTACAAAGCATTCTCCAAAGTAATGTCCTCCTGGAGTTAGACTAGTAATTGCGTTGGAATGGGGAATGCGTTGTAACGGAGTGCGTTGTAACGGAGTGCGTTGTAAAGCCCTGCATTGTAAAAGTTTTTGCAGAGTAAAAATGCGGGGTAATGACATGCAGTTTAAAAAATGCAGGGTCCTATTCGTTCAAATAACATTTTATTTTTCCAGTGTTCTAAATAAGCAATGTGCTTCATAATAGTAACTGTATATGGTTACAGGTATTCCCAGACATGGGTCCCATGCACACAGTGTCACTGGAACCAAAGTATACCCAGCTGATGAGCCCAAACAAGCATGAAACCAGTCCTGGGTTGATTGTGTTTAAGTTCAGGGAGGACTTGGTCTGGCAATTCGAGCTGGACTGTTACCACAGCAGGGTCAGACTGATTTGCATTTGGCTGGATCCAAACGGAAGTGGTATGGTCTGCAAAATAATGATAGACTGTAATGCGGCCCCAAGTAATTACCAATGGAGATTTATTCAAGCATTTTATCCATCACTATTTTGTATACTTCAATAGTAACCCTGGAATCTGAATCTATGACCAGTTTAAGCATGATGTCAGCTATTTGTTTTAACAGTGGAGTTGGCAGTCCAGTCTGTCTCAACACTCAAAACTAGGTTTTTAACACTGGATTGCAAGTCTTTCACCCAAGACCTCACCCATGCTACCAACTGTGGTTCTTCTCTTCATGCATACTTTTCCAAAATGTCCAACTGTACCTCTAGAAATACAGGTCTTTCTAAGTGTCAGACATGTGCCAGTTAGATCAACAATGGAAACAGCCTTAACCTTTCAAAGCAAAGGCTGTCGGGTAATTATTCTTATTTTCTACAACACTTTTGAGAGAAACACTGTTCGACTTTACAGCACAGATAGATCAATGGTGTTTTTTCTAATGAACCTCATTTCCTCTTAAGAAGACTCCACCATACGACAATCTGGTCCCAAATAATTTGATCAGTAAAGTTTTCCAATGTAGATGAAGAAGCCAGCACCCCGAGAGATGCAACATAGATCTCCACTGATTCATCTGGTCACAGGCTCTAGAAAAAAATGTAAGCATTTCATAATGATAATCTTCTGCAAGTCAAAGGCACTGAATGGCTTTTTGATATTTGTCTTATTCATGCCCCTTAGTCAGGTTACAGACAGGTAAGTGTTAAAAAATGAGCTGGCCCTCCATGCCAAAAAATACTGTAAAATTCACTTTTTTCTTTCCGCTCTATATCAGTGAGCCTCAATAGCCCCAAGATAAATGTTGAAGGACCTGTACCCATCCTTTCAAATAACTAGTAACATATTCCGAATGTGCCCCGGGGGCGCAACGGGTGTTTGCACCCGCTTTGCGCACCCCATGGGCAGTTTGGTATTACAGAAGGGGACGCAGACACTTGTGCGGCCTCTTCTGTAATACAGATTGCTCTGGTGTTCATAAAACACTGGCGCTATCACCAGAGGTTGTTCCCTCTTTTGCATGAGGCTGTGGCCCCACCCAGACATCCCCTTGCAGGCAGGTGCAGTCACTCACTGCACCCGCCTGCAAAGGGATCTTTCTGTCCTCTTAAAAGTTCAGGCGGGTTGCCGCCTGCACAGTGAAACATGGAGCGGCTGCTTTAAAGCCACTCCGTGTTTCACTTGAATGCGCTGCCCCCAGGGCAGCACGAGTTTGCGGCTGCCCTGGGGACACTGCATTCAATGTAATTGGTGCACTTTTCCTGTTTGCACCCAGCGCACCTGTTTAAAGGTGCGCCATGGTGCAAACAGGGAAAGTGCGTCCTATTCATAACACAGCCCTAGGTTGTTCATCAAGTGAATCTAGAAACAGAAGACCATGATTGACTGTCTGCATACCAGCCATTGTGGCAGTTATGTAGCCAAAAAATCAGACAAAAAGAATAAGTGCATACAACTTATGTGTTAGACCTCACCAAAAATACACTACCCAGATCCTGTTTAGTACATTAGGTGGATTGAGTTTCAGACAGAATGAATATTCAATACTGATAACATCAGTTATGACATTAGTTTGTTCACTCAACATTCACAAACAAAAACATCAAACCTGAAAACAAAAGTAGCCACTACAGAATATGTATAGCATTGTTATGTGTAGACCACAGTGTAATACAACAGTCAATAGAAATTTGAAATGGGTTGTGGATCACCAGGAATTTTCCAAAAATATCAGTATTGTACAGCAGTAAAATGACCTGTTAAGTGTAGTCTAAAAAGAAATGAAACAATTAGCAGGATTGAAATGGTGTGGTCATCTCCAAGAACTACCCAACACAGTAGTTAATAGTGTGCAGCAATAAATAGTCCAAAATAACTCCTGGAGAACTTTATATACAACTCTCTGCTACAGTTTTCATAAAGTCAGGATGCAGAAGGAGAGATGTGTGCATTACTAGATATAAAACGCTATAGTCAAAATAAGACACACACAGAGAATGGCGTGCAAATCACTGCAGCAACAGATAGGCAGCCTTGCCAAGGATCACGCATCAGGGGTTAGACTAACTGGACTGAAATGGATCAGTCACACATTTATAGCACCCTGACCACTAGGTGTGAGGTGTGCTCAACGCAGCCAGTACAGTCCAGTCCCCAAAGTGTAGGTGTGACAGGTCAGTGTGTGGGCTGATATTTTATTTGCTATTTATGAACCTGTTGAATCTGGTGCACCTGGTTTAATGTTGATTTCCATGATATTGCCACAAACCTTTCCTGCAGCAAGCATAAATTCACAGTCTCCCATACCTGGCAAAAACATCTATGCAGCACGTCTTCATTAGCTCCAAACTGCCCCGATTTGCACATGTGCGCCACTTTTTTAATAATTAGATTTTACAATAGGACCACCTTTATTTTGGTGCCCAAGCTTATATTCTGTCCCAGACTAGCACTGGTGGCTGGCAGACAGAGATGAGCTCTCTGACAGCTGAGGACTGGACCTTCCACAGCTATCCGCACTCCCTAGGCACCTCTTGTGGCACAGGTTATTCCGGAGAGACATGCATACTCTCTGATACAGAGCATGCCATGAGGCGAGACAGCCTGTGACATTCTGATGAATAACTCACAGCAGATATAGAAGCACCAAATTGTTATATTTAGAGATGCTGCATTTTCAAACAGCAGTCAGGAAAAGGAAGCATAATTGCTGTCAACTTTGTTGTATCCATAACTGGTGCCTTTTCAAACAGCATTCGGACACTCCCTTCAGGACATAAATATAGACAAGGGCTGTACAGTGCTTTGATGCTTAATCCTTCAGCATGCCCACGTCTGCATGGGTGGCCACCAATGGAAATACCTCTTTAGATGTTTACAATGAACAAAACAGCAGTTTGACAGGAATCCAGCAAAGTAACAGGCGACAAAGTCTTCACCGTCTGTGAATGAAATCGAGGTAATTAAGCAGGACAGTGTGAGGTTTTGCAGTCTGTAGGCATCCATCACCAAGAATAAGTTGAGTAGAGGAAGCATGGGGAGGGTTTAAAGTACTTTGTGGCAGGTACTCACAGAGCTGGGCAGCGACTCCTGAGCAGACCACCAACTGGTTCCAACTGGCATCAAACTCAAACATCATAAGCATACTAATGTGCGTGGCACATAATGGAACAGGCTCAAGGTACCACAAAAGAAACAGACACAGGAGCCTGACAGTACACAGATAACAACACAACTACTGCCTTCTCTTAAATCTAATTCTAGGTCTAAGAAGCTCACACACTGACTGCCATATCTACTTCTGCCCTCCTACAGTCACAAGTCCTTCCTTTCATACACATATTTATCTTTCTCATCATTCCACCCACAGTGTCATCACTTGCACCTTCAACCTGGACCATCTACTCCTGCTCCTTCTACTAACAGACGTGTGTCGTACAAAACACCTTTTCACCAGTCACTGATTTCACCAGGCAGCAGAGTGTGATCTCAAAAATCTTTAAAGATATAATTTTCACAACCTTCACAGGGGATGTAGTGAGAGTCTCACTCAACAAGTCCTCAGAAGTAAGTTCTTTCCCTCCCAAGTGGAAAACCTCCTTCAGTATGTTATCCTTCAAAAAGAAAAACCTTAACTCATTTAACCCATAGTAATAGAGGCCAATGTTTAGTGGTCGTTTCCTATGTAAAACGTTTGAAAGAGCAGCCTTTATACAACTTTGCAAGTTTACTGATGAAACTCACATTGTGAGCTAAAGAACTGGCATTCAGACCAGGTAGAGGCACGGGTACAACCCTTGAAACCATTTGGGATGACCTAAAACTCACAGTAAACAAGAATAGAGGGGTACAATATTTATACTGGACCTATCAGCATACTTTGACACTGTGCACCACCACATGCTACTACAAAGACTCCATCATCTTGGAGTAAGTGAAAATGCTCTAAAATTGATTGCCTCTTACCTAGATGGCTGGAAGACTTCTACAAATCAAATCTTGACAACTGCCTTTGTACTAAAAATGCATTAATGATGAATAACCACTTAAAGCTTAACACCTCAAAGACAGAGATGCAGAGAATGGCTAAAACACTAAGCTACCTCCATATGGTCCAAGGAACTTCAAGCCCCTCCAGTGATATTAAGAGTTGTAAGAAACATAGGGGTTACCATGTATTCAGACTTGTCCTTGATACACCATGTCAACAAGATCACAAAGACCATCTACTACACAATTATATCTTCCCATACCTTGAATACCAACAAAAGCTTCAAACTATACTCACACTTATAATATCCAAACTTGACTATGCCTACATCCTTTACCCTGATGCCGCCAGTTTTATCATACCCACAATACAACTAATCCAAATGATGCTGTGAGTCTTCTTCTCCACTTCCACCCAAGAAAACGTATGACTCCTGTCCTGCAATGTTCAAGGCACTCAGCATCATCCACATAGCCTCCCAAAGTAAAGGACTAGTATGCCTATACATTAAATAAAATGTTTCAATATAGCTAGATCATGCTACACCTTGGGATAGAACACAAAACAATAATCACACCTTCAAGACCGAGAAGATCGTCAACATCCAGCTAACGAACTTGATAGAATCCAACGACATCCTCAACACATCTCAATCCGGTTTCCGCAGCAACCACAGCACCGAGACCGCCCTCCTAGCCGCAACGGACAACATCCGCACACTCCTCGATCAAGGCCACACTGCAGCCCTCATCCTACTAGTCCTCTCAGCAGCCTTCGACACCGTCTCCCACCGCACACTAGCCACCAGACTCCACGACGCCGGCATACAGGGAACTGCCCTAAACTGGATCCGCTCCCTCCTCGCCAACCGAACACAAAGAATAAGACTCCCTCTCTTCCTATCTGAACCCACAGAGATCAGATGCGGAGTACCCCAAGGATCCTCCCTCAGCCCCACGCTCTTCAACATCTACATGGCCCCCCTCGCAACCATCGTCAGAAAACACAGACTCAGCATAGTATCCTACGCCAACGACACCCAGCTCATCCTCTCCCTCACCAAGGAACCCAACATTACCAGGCACAATTTCCAGTAAGGAATGAAGGACGTCACATCCTGGATGAGCAACAGCTGCCTGAAGCTCAACTCGGAGAAAACAAAAGTCCTTATCTTCGGACCTACCTCCTCCGCGTGGAATGACACCTGGTGGCCCCCCCACCCTCGGAAACCCTCCCACACCCACGGACCACGCCCACAGCATCGGCATCATACTCGACTACTCCCTCACCAAGAATCGACAGATCTACGCCATATCCTCCACATGCTTCAACACCCTCCGCATACTCCACAAGAACTTCAAATGAATCCCCCCGAATCCAGGAAGACTGTCACCCACGCACTCATCACCAGCAGGCTGGACTACAGGAACGTTCTCTACACCGGAATCAACAAATCCCTACTTCACAAACTCCAGACCATCCAGAACGCGGCAGCCAGACTCGTCCTCAGCATCCCACGACAAGACCACATCACCCAGCACCTACGAGACCTCCACTGGCTCCCCGTCGAAAAAAGAGTAACCTTCAAGTTGCTCACACACGCCTACATAGCCCTCCACAACACCAGACCCCAATACCTTAACAAAAGAATCTCCTTCTGCGCCCCCAAGAGAATCCTCCACTCCGCTGACCAGGCCTTGGCCGAAATACCCTGCATCAACAGAGCCAGAACGGGAGGCAGATCCTTCTACTACATCGTGGGCAAGAACTGGAACAAACTCCCCCTCAACATCAGACAAAGCCCCACACTGCAAGCATTCAGGAAGAGCCTCAAGACCTGGCTCTTCGGATTACTGGAGCTGCCCGAAACCCCCCAGCACCTTGAGACCCTAACGGGTGAGTAGTGCACTCTACAAATCCCTGATTGATTTATTGATTGATTGATTGAGTAAAATCTACAATTGACAGTCCACAGCTATGGAACAGCCCACACAACATACACCTTTCTATGTCCAGGTAGGCTATGAAGGGCTGACCTGTGTCTAGTCTGGGTATCATACAGTAATGTCAATTCCTCCCTCATGGCCTTCACTAATACTAATAACATAACATGTTTAGCAGTCTTGTAGCTATCTGTAGTTTAAACAGGCTGCATAATACCTCCCTATACTGCTTGACCCTCTTAAACTCACATAAAACAGAACTTGTTTGAGTCATGCCCATCGCGCACACTGTACCAGCCCACAGCAATAAACCACTCAGGCATGGAATAACTAAAGTGATCTGCCAACTAACACTGGTGAGTGGAGGGCTCTAATTTTGTTTGCTACTGCAGGTCCCAACTAGCGACATACAATGACTGATTCTAGACATCTCGCAATAGAAATCCGATATGGCATGATAGTAACAAAGCACATTGCAGAAAATCTCCCCCACCCTCCCTCCAACCAATGCCTGCTCAGAACCATAAACTTCAAAACTAAAAATCTCAGAGTGGCCAACCTAGCGTGATAACCAGCTTAGTGGACCAGGAAAACAAGAAAGACTATAGAGGGACCTGCAGTACTGTTCAAAGATGCCAGTTTACTGAAAACCATCAACAATGTGTGAATTTCTCACACCTCTTCATCCACCGCAGTGCAAAGCGCTGTGCCCCACAAACACAATAACTGCACCTCAGTGGCCACACGTACAAGAGGGAAACACTTCCTACATAGGATCAAAACAAAGGCAGCATCCTTTCTACCACACAATCAGTGCCCTACATCGAGTGGTAAGAACTATATAAATTGTAAGCTACAATAGGATACAGGATACAATATAACAAATGTGCACACAGCCATTGAAAAAAAGAACTTTGTGTACTACAAAGCACTGCCTTTGCAGACTGACTGCTGAGACAATGTATTTGTTGGTAGAAAGTGCTGACATTTCAGGGATCAAATTCAACTTTCTTTCACTGCCAAAAAAGTAGGGCTGAAGGTCGAGAGGCTAACATATAGTTAACGTTTCTTCAGACATTTTCTTGGCTGCACAGCATTGAGCTTTCTGCTTTCAAATGTGAATTTTTCAGAATATAATCTTGATTAACAAGAGAAAGACATTTATTCTGCTGTCGAAAAACATGGCTGTCTGAAGACAACTGCACTGAAAATGTTTCCCTCTGAGTTTGGTTTCCCACCTATATCAGGTAAATAAAAATACATGTGGTCTGTATTTCATTGTTTTCCTTGGTAGTCGAGTAAGATAGGCATTGACTTTGAAGATAAAGGATACTGTAATTGCTGCTTTAATTGGAGAATGGAAGTAAGAGTCTTTTGCTGGGGACAGATCCTTTACATTGTTCTCCATAGTACATATTGGATTCCAGTGAAGCAAAGTGAATAGCTGAGTGTTGAATACATATTGGAGCAGGTGCTCCAGGAAAGTTCATATTTACAAATTAAAGCACTGATTAGGAATTGCATGTCACTGGCAGGGTAGAAACACTACACCCCTAAAAATTTGATACCCCTCCGCCCATGTTTGCTTTATTGGGGCCAATCTTCCTGGACTATTGTGGTGTAGCTCTGCTTATCTGAGGGATTGACCTGAGTTTCCTGTTCATGTTTTTGTCTGTGGGCTATGTGCCACCCCACCTGTGACCTGTCAATCACTAACCTCGGGCCTAGGTCTCAGAGCCTGCCGGGCCACGTAATTCTGAGTTTGGGTTCATGGAGAGTTCATGACGGGTGAATTTGATAATAGAGATACAATTTCATTCTTACATATAAATGTATAATTCGAAACATTGGCATCGATTCTTTCAATATTAACACTGTACAAGCAGGAAACACCATTCCATTCAGGGTAACTCAAATATACACCATAAAGTAAACTGTGCTCAGCCTCAGGTAGCTCGGCATAGAGCAGACCGGCTTAGCTTACAAGGCAATGTGCAAAATATTTGTGCAACACTTCAATCAGTAACACAGTGAAAATACCACAAAAAGACTCCACACCACTTCAGAAAAATAGCTTATATCTTTGTGAACAAAACAATACCAATACGATAAAAATCCAATTAATATAACCAGAGTTATGAATTTTTAAAGATTAAATTAAATTGTAGTGATTACAAATTTTAAGCACCAACCGGGGCTATCTGGTTGTGCTAGACCGGAGTAAATCCAAAAGTTCATGCTGACCGTGATGGAGCACGGGTCGGATACAGGGACCAGCCTTGGCCCGCTGCAAAGTAATTTAGATGCGTCGCTGATGGAGTTGAGATGTTGGGAAAACATAGCTGATACGTTGTTGTTGAACCGCTGGGTTGAAGGCAATGTGTTCATGGCATGCAAAGTCGAAGCTGCATCAGAAACTGGAGACTTTGCGCCTCACAATCGGCAATGCTCGACGTCTAGGGAGATGCGCCAGTTCCAATCTGTGCAATGCCGTCGATGCATGAGTTCTGGCACTTGTAGCACTTTATACCCACTTCCAAGGGCCCAGGACTCAATTGGCACCACTTGGCAGGGCAAGACTTGCAACAAGCAAAGTCCAGGTGCTGTTGCTGGTTGATGAGAAGTCTTTGATTTTTAGGAGACTTAGAACAGGGGAAAACCAGCATGCCCTTGAGGTCACTCTAGGTTCAACTGAGATGGGTCCAGTCCTCTACAGCAGTGCAGAGGATAGCAGGGCAGCAAAGCAGAAAAGCAGCAGTTCAGCAGAGTGGCAGTCATTGTAGTAGCACAGCAGTCCTTCCTCCTGTCAGAGTTCTTCACATGTCCAGTAGTCTACTGAGTTGGTAGGGCCAGAGGTCCAGTACATAAACCCAGTTGTGCCTTTGAAGTGGAGGTGACTTCAAAGAAGGGTCTTTTGAAGTGCACAGAGGTCTTTTCTTCCTGCCCTGGCTCCAGACTCACTACAGTGGGGTATGCAGCCCTTTGTGTGGGGACAGAACACAGCCAATTCAGGTGTAAGTGTCAGCTCCTCCCGCCCATCCTGCCCAGGACGACCCATCAGGATGTGGATGGACCATCAGTCATACCTAAGCTACTTTTGTGTGTGGCTGTAGAGGGAATGCACAAAGTACAGTTAACGCCCATGCCAGATGTGTATTGGAGACAGACTGAAGGCACACAGGGCTATGAGCAGAAAAATGCCATCTTTCTAAAAGTGGCATTATTAAAAGGCTAATGATAAATTCGACTTTACCAGTAAAGAGGATTTATCATTACCATTCCAATGATATGAAGCATGACAGATCTACTCCTTCTCAATCAGGAATCACAGCTTAAAAGTGTAATAAGGAATTCCTAATGTTAACCTATGAACTAAGTAGGCCTCGCTGTAGTGAAAAACGAATTTGGGTGTTCTTCAAAACTAGGACATGCAAAATGTAAAAGTACAGGTCCTGCCTTTTAATTGCACAGCACACTGCCCTATGGGCTACATAGGGCCTACCTTTGCGGTGAATTATATGTAAAAAAAGGGTAGTTTAAGGCTTTGCAAGGGATTTTAAATGTAAATTTGACATGACAGTGTAAACTGTACACAATAGGCTCTGCAGTGGCAGGCAAGACAGGTTTAAAGTGCTACTTGTAGGGGTGGCACAATCAGTGCTGCAGGCCCACTAGTAGCATTTAATTTACAGCCCTGGGCACATGGAATGCACTCTACTAGGGACTTATAGGCAAATCAAATATGCCAATTTTGGATAAGTCAATCAAGCCATGTTTAGGGGAGACAGCATATGCACTTTAGCACTCTTTGGCAGTGGCAATGTGCTCAGAGTCCTAAGGCCAACAAAAACTTTTCAGCAAAATTGGAGGCAATGTCACGACACGGAGACGGATTTGAAGGAACAAAACCATACCAAGAACGTCACCAACACAGACGGATGCCATAACTGTCATAGTTGCTCGCAGGTAAGGTGGGTAACCCCACCCTACAGGACACTAGGGGGCATCAGGGAAGTGGACAGTTCCACATAAGACTGAACCCTTATGTAGTTGTTCCTTATCTTTTAGGTTCGACAACTATCTTTTGGCTTTCCATGAGACATTCCATTACGGCCCTTTCCCTAGACTCTACACCATCTTAATCATGGACATTTAGAATCATTGGTAGTAAGTTAGGAGCTGGGTCTCTAACGTCTCTGTGAAGCGGGCAGTGCGGGCTGTCAGGTAAGCAACGCATTGTTGTATCTGACAGGCAAGCAGGCAAAACATTTGGGGGAAGTCCAACCTAAGGGTGACAGGTCTAACAGTGAAGATGTCATCTGGCAGGGGGCCTTGGCTGAGGGTTTGATGTGGCCAGCTGAATGGGTCCAGGCTACAATGCAGCACTTTCCCAAGCAATTTTTCTGGCCAGGTTATCTGGTTGGTAAAACCTGATCCGGTGTTCCGGCACCCAGAAAATTTGGTGAATGACTACCTGGCCAAACCTGATAAGGGGAACGGCATTCCACATGGGAATTCCACTCCACCAAACTTGAAATCACATCCTACATATTGTTGCAAAGAGGTACCATCAATGTGGTGTTATATGCTCCAAGTAGCAGATGCAGTGTTGGGAGTTGGGCTTTATGGGGGCCTGGAACCTGCACCTGTCCTCTTAAACTGGTTTCCAGGACTGATTGTGTCCTACTAAATATGTATGATTGTCGATTTGCCAAATTCATAAGGTAGCGCACTGCGCTACCTTATGATAAAAGTATTTTGCGCTCTGGACCGGAGAGCGTTACCCCAGGAGCACATCCAAACTGACCAGTGGTACGCAACTGTGATCAACCAGAGGTTGTGTGCGTACACCCTTAGACCTTTCGATTTGCCAAATTGCCAGGGGTGAAAGATGGGATATCGCGCACTCTTTGGACTTTGATGACATCACTGGTTTGACCCCTTCTCATATAATTAACTCTTCACCCGCTTCCTTTTTGCTCATGAATACCACGGGGAAGGGCAAGGAATGAATACTATTGAAAGTAGATAAGATTTTCAGAACCCTGGAACTTTCTGTTCCTGCCATTTACCAGCCTGCAGAGGGGCCACCGCATATGGCATCTTCTACAGCCACCAATGCAGCCAGCTTCAATCTTGTCTTCATGCACCAGCTGGACTGGCAGAGTGCAGAACCTCACTAAGGAATTACTCATAATCTAATTGCCATGTTAGGGTGGACTAAAATCTTCCCTACCTATAGTCTGTAGAAGTTCTCTGTAGTATCTACTCTAAATCACTCATGCTCTGCCTAGCTACCAATAATCTTCATTACATTTCAACGGCTAGTGTGTTGCCTAGTTCTGGCCTTGGATTCCCACTCACAAAGTAAGGACAGTGATAAGTAGGAGGAACACAGCTGTGATAAAGTGAATTCAAAGCACACTGCCCATAAACGGTTATCCCAACAAGGAGGTCTGCAGGCTAAATATTTGTCACTTTTAGATATTAATTTGAGCTAATATAAAACAAAATTGTACATTTAGCTCCAAGTAGAACACTCTGAACCAAGATCTAGATGAAATGCTGCAATGGACATTTTATCAAAAGGGCTAAAGCATTTTATCAAATATTACTCTTTATCATATGAGTAAGGGAATTAAGGTAGCGACCACAAACTAAGTGGCAAGTCAAAACTGTTGCCATTTAATAGCACCATTTTAGACTTAAATGCACGTATTATGAAATCTATGGAATTATTTTCAAATGTGGGATTAAAATATAAGCTATCTATGGGCATGAAAGGGAAATATGGTAAAGCGCATATTCACCACAAATGTATGCATGCAACAATTGCCTAACATTGAAGAAAACCAATAAACAGCAATGGGGCTGAAAAACAAGATTTTTTATCCACATAAATACAACTGTGGTGTACAGAAAAGGCTTCACTGTTCTAAATTCTGCTTCTTGGTTCATAGTATCAACCTAAGTATTTCCCATTATTTAAAGTTTAGGGTCAGGAGAGGAAAAAAAGAGGAGTGTTGGCAGGCATTAAATTTTAAATAATGTTTGGGTTGCCCACACTTTCCCAATGTACATAGAGTAGGCTTTGGGTCAACCTATCAGGTTCACAGTGTTCTTATTGGTTCACATATATCCTTCCAGTGCTCATGTTACTTGCATTCAGTGAGTATATGAATTTCAGGGCTTTCTCAGCCTTGTATTCGGTGAAACACAACAAGTCTAGAACTGTTCTTTATAATGATTTTCTATTTTTTTATGATGTACTGAATTTACTTGCCTTGTACCCATTCCATGCTGAACACGGCCTTCAGCATTGTGCTCCAGGAGTTAGCCTTTAACCAAGCCATGCACCAACCCCCAAGGAATGACAATAAACACTTTGTAAGTCTTTTGGCTGGGTGCAGCAGCAGTTCGCTGCATGGGATCACTGACACAATATCATGGTAAACAATATAGTTGAAAAAAATGTAGTTGAAAAAATATCTTTTACCACAATATCGTGCTCCTATACTTATAATTGTAATTACCAAAACCTCATAAAATTATCATTGACACTAATATCATCCAAAAATAGTCAAATATATTGATTTTTAATCTAAATAGAGTTTAAATGAGTAAATGTTAAATACAAATATAAAATTGTAATATAATGTAAATTAAATATATTCCACTTATATTTAATACTATATATAAATGTATATCTACATAAACCAACAAATGCATATATATATATGATTGTATTTATATAAAAAAATATAATGTAAAACAATAAATACAAATATTTATTTTACATTTTTTATATTATCTAATTATTACTATGAAAGTCTCTCTGTATTTCTCTCTCTTTTTCTGTCTCTATATGTGTGTGTATATATATATATATATATACATATATATGTATATATATATTCTGATTATTCAAAATAGTTAACATTATATAAAGTTGTTAATATTTTATCTTTCTTAATATAAACGTATATATATATATATATATATATATATATAACAAAATAATATATAATGTAAAATAAATGTTTGCATTAAATACGTTACTATGTCCTGCACAATATCGGAGGAAAGGAAAAAACCCAGCCACATATTGCAGTAATGACAACAATGAATGTAGCGAACAATAACTGGTGACCACTATATTAGACATATATGGCTTTATAAACATGTGCAAGTGTTTTACCCAGCAATTACAATGCATTAGGGATACTGTGGTCTGAAATTATTTTGGAAACATCAGTTGTTGCTTTCAAGTCAATCTAAACAACTATGAAGGATAACATCTGCCAATGTATGGTGATATTGCAGTAATGACAACAATGAATGTAGCGGACACTAACTGGTGACCACTATATTAGACATTAATTTGCAATTGAACAGCAATGATCTATGTGAGTGACCTAATTCTTTTGAAGTCTGTTTTTCATGTCTGTTAAGGACTTGCTTTATAAACATGTGCAAGTGTTTTACCTATCATTTCCATATGATTAAGACCTGAAGAGGTCAAAACACGTAATGGGGATTTGCTTTTTGGACTCTGAAATAAATGAAAAACTTTATTTACCTGAAACCGGCTGGTGGGCTCGTGTTACACTTTCAGAGAAAGGAAAGTGTGTTTACTTTGGAATATTTGAGCGTTGACGTCACTTACGAGCCCCGACACGAGACGCTGGGCATTCCTTTCCATCAGCTTGCATTTGGAAATATATAAATATAAATATATATATATATATATATAAATATATATATATATATATATATATATATATATAGTCACTGAATTGCTCTGGTTTTTGTACGAGTGAAATGTCCAACTAACTATAATGTCCCTGAAACCTTTGGTTTTTTCAGTGAATTTCTAAGGTTTTTTAAATGCTAATTTCTAACTATAACGTGCCTGAAACCTATGGTTTTTTCAGTGAATTTCAATGGGTTAGTGACTAAACTGTGTGAATGTCTGTATCAGTCTGTCTGTTGTTGTGTAAGCTGCTGCACGGGTTGGTCAGTAGCTACATGAGTGTCTATATGGGTTATTGATTGGTTGCCTGAGTATTTGTATGGGAGACTCAGTGTGTGTGTGGGTGGGTGGGAGGTGTGTGACTCTGTGCATAGATGTGTGAGTGGTTGATTCACTGGGTGTATGGGTTCAAGAGTGCATGTGGAAACAGCTGTATGGGTGGGTGAGTGTGTGTATGGGTGTGTTGGTGAGTGAATGGATGTCTCAGTGGTACATGTCCAAGTAACTACATATGTAAAAGGCAGTGTATGTGAGAGTTGGAGTATATAAATGTGTAGACCTAGGAATCAGTGAGTGCGTATGTAGTAACTGGCATTGGTGTGTCAATGGTTTCAAAAATGGTAGTCTGTATTTTACAGTGGGTGTATCAAAGGTTATATTAGAGTGTGAGGAGGTGCATCAGATTTTCACTTGGATGATGTCATCAGTGATGTCATCAGTGATGTCACTGACCATGTCATGAATGATGTAATATGTGGCGTCATCAGCAGTGCATTGCGGGGCGCGAGTTATAGTTAGCTGAACTAACTATAACGGCGGAATTTCTCTGGTTTTGTACGAGTGAAATGTCCAACTAACTATAACGTCCCTGAAACCTTTGGTTTTTTCAGTGAATTTCTAAGGTTTTTTAAATGCTAATTTCTAACTATAACGTGCCTGAAACCTATGGTTTTTTCAGTGAATTTCAATGGTTTTTTAAATGCTAATTTCTAACTATAACGTCCCTGAAACCTATGGTTTTTTAGTGAATTTCAAAGGTTTTTTGAACGCTAATTTCTAACTATAACATACCAGTCGCGTTTCCAGAGTGGTGGAGAAAGGTGAGCGTGGCCTCCGAAACACCTCTTAGCAATCCCACTGTGTGGGATTTACTGGAGGTAACAGGAGCAGTAGTTAGCCCCCAACATCAACCTTGGTGGCCAACTATCCCTTTTATTACCACCAGTAAGTCCCACACAGCAGGATTGCTAACTTCTTATATCAGGCCCCGCCCCCTCCCTGCACCACTGTGCAAACGTGCCCCCTAGCACGTTGTAAGTTGGGGGATTAAGTCCCCTTGAATCCTGAGGGTCCCTGGGGCCAACTAGCCCACCAGGTACCTCCAGAAAGCGGCACAGAGCTGCTTTGCAGAGAGGTGGTCCAAGGCCACGCCCCTTTTTACACCTCTCTGCAACGCAGCTCTGTGGCGCTTACTGGAGGTACCTGGTGGGCTAGTTGGACCCAAGGGACCCTCAGGATTCAAGGGGACTTAATCCCCCAACTTACAAAAATGAATGTGTCCATCTGTAACGAAACTGGTCCTCATGTAAAGCGCTCTGATACCTGATATCTTTGGGTCGAGTTCGAGCTATATGAAACTCTAAAAAAATAAATTAAAAAAAGTTGACATTGTTGACTCTCTGTGACATTTCACTTCCTATTGAACCACTTCCAAGTAGTCTCTCATCATATTAAATTAAAGGAAATGGAAATGTTACCTACAGTACGAGCAACAAGGCCATGTTGAATTGCATACCCAGATCATTTTAAATGCTTGTAAATGCTCTAGATTTTTATCTAACTTTATAGTGAAATTATGCTACCAAATGCCGAATTTGGCCACAAAACCCTAGTTGAGAAAGGTCTGCAAACCCAGTTTAGTGTTTGCAGTTTAATGTTTGCCAGTCTTTAGTAGTGAGCTTCATGTAGCATTGTTACATGCAGAGGTGTAGGGGAAATAGATTATAGCTAACCAATATAAAAAGGACTACTATGTGTGTTACAAGTATTTTAATATTCTCTTCTGTTTATTTTTCCAAGGTGGGCCGCAGGCAGAAGAATTCACGCTATGGACTTGCGCCAACCACCATGGCTACTGTCGTCGCCACTGCTTTTCTCGCGAGCAGGCCATAGGCCTGAGTGGATGTCCCCGTAAATACAGGTACTGCCACACTACAGTTTTATTAATGGTGCTTGCTTCAATGAGGAGTATGGTTAGGGGCTATGGTACTAAGACTAGGAGCAATTCTGTATCAGAGAACAATAGCCCAATACTGAGGTTAATTTTTTGCACAGCATAAACAACAAAAGACAACCTGCCTCCTAAAACAAAAGCTGAGTATTTAGCTATGATTTAGGGACAACTTCCAATCTCCAAAGAGCCATGCGATTCAAACCCATGCATTTAAAAGGGCCATTATTCATGAAACAATTATCTTATTTAGTTGCAAGTTCTTCAGTATTTAATACAAAACATGTCAAAATGAATACCATTAATAATGAAACAATTATCTTATTTAGTTGCAAGTTCTTCAGTATTTAATACAAAACATGTCAGAATGAATACTCACAAAACATGTACATAATTTCTACCCATACATTAGTGTGTTTTGCTCTGGGCATCTTCAAGACATTTTTCGATCCTCACTCAATCTCATGAACCACAGATACATACATATCATACACACCACACACATCCATGTTCCAGTAACATACTTCACATATCACTCAATATCAACAGAACAAAAATGAAAACAATCTAACAAGTACCAACGTGGAGCTGTCTCCACTAATGGCTCTAGATATAATAATTGAAATAGGTACATAATTGGTAGAGAGCCTTATTAAACCTATATAGATAAAGTATTTAACTCAATACATTTTGATATAAGTACATAGGTCCTTAGTCCTTCTATCTAAATATAGTGTTCGGTTCAATACATTTTAGTATCAGCACATCAATCACATATTATGGGCCTTGTATTTCTGTTCTTGGTATGTGCCGACGCACATTCCGGTGAAGACCGCAAAATGGGTCACACCATCCTCAGGGCACTCAAATATAAAAATCCACACTTTATAATGAGAAGGGGAAAGAGGGTGGGTCCCAGAGAAGGGCCTTCAACTCCTATCATATGAAATGAATAAGGGCAAAGACGGCTCGAACGTCAAACCATACACAAATCTGTAAGGACAGGGCCAGAATTCTTGATAGGATCTCCCATATTTTTAGTTCCACAGATGGAATCCAGTCCAAAGAGGAGAGCACAAGTATAAAGACATATCAACGTCTCGACAGATGAGAAATAAATCAATAAAGTCTGGAGTTCTCCGTAATTCAAAGTATGGTGTAGTAGTCAATTTTCATGATAAACGCGTGAGCGGCAAATGCTTCGCTCCTGGAATAGTCAGCAGTTGATGGTCGCTCAGTCTGCGATCAAAGTTGTCTTTTGTTGTTTATGGAATGCTTTATCCCTGTATTCTTGCCTATATTTGTTTCTACAGGGGCCTTCGTCATTTATTTATTAATTGTTTGCACATTATTTAAATGTTATGCTTTGTCCTTGCCTGCAGTCAAAATGTTTGGAACATTCCTAAAAAACTCACCCTGGAGGCACTGACTGTGTCTGTAACATTGAATTATGTACTTTAGCACACTGCTCACGGTGTTAACTGCAATTAATCCTCTCTGCACAGGACCTGCCCCACAGCTATAGGCCTGAGTAGAAAGTAAGTGTAAAGTAGGGCTCTCTGGGAACCTGACTCTGCCTCCTGCCGGCAGTGTCATCACAGACACAGCCGAAGGAGGGAGGTGGGAGACAGAAGAGATAAAAGAAGACAGGAACTGGAGACGGGGGATCTTCAGTCGAGGTGTAGGCCGTGGCTACCTCGCACTAAACAGCTGCAGTTAAATAAAGAAACCTTACAACATTCCTCGTGTCATGCCTCTCTACTTTCACCGACACGACAACTAGTGACCAGAAGGTAAACACAAGCTCACATGGCTATCCGAGCAAGTGCATACCTCGCGTCCTTCGGTCATGCTGTGCTCTGTCAGTCGGCCCCAGTGCACTACAAGAGGCAAGACGCATCTCCTCACTCGGCAATCTGATTTACCGCCTACATTGAGCGTACAACGTTCCAACCTCTACTGCCTGCACTACCTTCACCGAGTGCGAGTCGTGCTCCGACATCAGTCAGCCCCCCGGGGAACCTCGCACACGCTGCTGTACCTGCTTCACCTTCCAGCCCCATCCAGCTCTCAAATAAGCCCACCCAGAGTCAAAGCAATAGTGTACTGACCTCACAACTTCAACCGCCTTATTTGTGCAGCATGGAGTGCCTGCTGTGCATTCTACATAGTTGTCCCAGTGCCCTGGATATCTCAATCCTGGTCCAGCAGCCATCTTGGATTGAGACGCCTGCCCTGACACACTGCTCTTCCTGCCTGAGAGCAGCCATCTTGGATTGAGGTGGCCCATCATCTACAATCTAACCCTGCTTATTGCTGGTGGCCATCTTGGATTGGTAGACCCTCGCCTCCCAATTTGTATCTACTATGCACTGCATCTCAGGCCTCATTGACCGTGAGGGGCCATCTTGGTTTGGGATGGCCCATTACTTTCCAGTCTAACCCTATCTATTGCTGGCAGCCATCTGGGATTGGGAGGTCCCTCACCTCCCAAATTGTTTCTACTCTGCCTGGCTTTTCAACATCCACAGTTTCTGCCCCAGCAACACTCCTGGTTATTATTTCTCCTCTGCCAGGCTGCCGTTCCACATTTGTCATCCTTGCCATAGCAACGTTCCTGGCTGTTTTGACCTCGTGCTTCATCATCCACTGGTGCCTACTACTTCAGGTGTGGTGTGCATTTGCTTCGTCTTCGCTTCTGCACTGTGTGTACTCAGTCTGCCATGTGTCATTATGCCTGCTGACCTGCATGCGATGCTGCTGTGTTCTTGAAGCCATAGCCCCTGTTTGATACGTCATAGAAGCACAACATAGGGTTGCAATGGGCTGACTGTATCATGAAATTTGATGGCTTCATCGAGGTGCTGGATGAGTCTGATGACACCAAGATAATTCATTATCTCAAAAATCTTGTGGAGGATGGCATCAAAAAACCCTCAAGAAAATTCCCAAAGGAAAAGCCAACACCTATTGCAAGCTCATGGATGAACTTGCAAAAAAGTTTAATCCTGCCACCAATGTGGACTATGAAAGGTACATGTTTGGCAAAGCTCAACAATAGCCAGAGGAGTTGATGGATGGTTTCATCTAGCATCTTGAAACCCTCATCAAACACTGTCACTTCTCTGAATTCTCCAATGAACAGGCCATGATCACTGACAGCTGTCAATCAGAAGCATTCTGAAGGCGAATGCTTCAAGAAACTCACTCTCTAACCAAGATGCATGCCACGGCCCACACAGAGGAGCATGCTGAGAAGCAGGCAGCAGACATGGAAGCGGGTATGAGTACTCTGAAATCTGTACTGGCCATACGCAATAGACAAAGAGTTCGCAAAGCCAATCCCAAGACATGGCAGTCGGACGCCAGGAAATTCTGCTACAGGTGTGGACTGATGTTACCACATGACAGAAAGTGCCCAACATTCGGACAAGTGTGTAAAGGCTGTGGTAAAGAAAATAATTTCAAATCTGTCTGCTGCACTTGATCAAAACACCACTCCTCTGATGGGAGATTCCTGAACTTCATTGTCGACAGTGGCGCATCTATCAATGTCATCAGCAGGCAAGACCTTGACACTCTCTCATAAAAGTCTACACCTGGGCCACATCCAAACCACTACATAGCCGTGGTTCCTTCACCGCATCCTTTTCACATGGCACAAAATCTGTCACAGCTCCCATTTATGTGCTACAAGCCAAGACATCACATGCTTGCCTTCTCAGTTTTGCCACAGTGGCGGCAGTGGGGGTCATCTCCATCAACTTCCACCTTGAGACAGTCCCCGACAATACTCACCATTTCCTTACACTCTTTACTGGTCTTGGCAAATTAAAAGATACCTGTGTCTGCCTTCACATAGATGAGAGAGTCTGCCTGGTGGCAGAGGGACACAGGAGAGTTGCATTTCATCTCCAAGAAGCTGTATAAAGAGAAATTGCCACCCTCCTCAGCCTTAATATCATCAAGCCATCTGAGGGCCCCACACCGTGGGTGTCTCCCATTGTGGTCGTCCCGAAGAAGGATAATCCAGGGCTGTCCGCATATGCATAGATATGCGCCAGCCAAGCAAGGCAATACAACGAGATCGCCATCCCAGTCCGTACATCGCGGACATGATCACCCAACTCAATGTCTGCAAACTGGACCTCAACAAGGGCTACCATCAGATCGAACTGGAGGAGTGGTGCCGGTATATCACAACATTTACCACTCATTTGGGCCTGTTCCGCTACAAGAGACTGAATTATGACATCTTGTCTGCAGCAAAAAGAATTCAGGAAGTCGTCCAAAGATCATTCAGCAAGTGAAGAATGCGTTCAACTACAGCAGCAACATACGCATTTTTGGGGCCACCCGCCAGGCACATGATGGTGCATCTTCTCTGCAAAGCTGGTCTCACCCTCAAATCCAGCAAATGTGAATTCCATAAGACAAAGTTGAAATTCTTTGGACACCTTTTCTCAGAAGAGAGTATGAAACCTGACTCAGACAAGGTTGCTGCCCTTGCGTCTGCCAGCCCGCCAGGGGATGCCCTCATGCTCCACTCCTTCCTGGGTATGGGCAGCTAGTGCGCCAGATACATTTGACACTGCGCCACCATCAGCGCCCCTCCCCGACACCTCACGAGACAAGTGGTAGCTTTCCAGTGGTCTCTGAGCGGAGTTTCCAACAAATAAAGACTGCTCTGGCCAAGGCCACCATCATGGGATATTTCAACCCCAAGCTGCATATTGAAGTGATGGTTGATGCAAGCCCAGTAGGGCTTGTTGCTTTTCTGGCTCAATACTTTGGAACCCTGGAGGACCAACGTCACATAGTCGCATATGCCAGCAGAGCCTGTCAGATACTGAAAAGGCTTATTCCCTACCCTAGAAGGAAAGTCTTGTCGTGGTATGGTGTATCATCACGGATCATCAGGCCCTCCTGACCATCTTTGGGAATCCCAAAGCCAAGATGCCCCCTAGAATCGAACAGTGGGAAATACGCCTCCAAGAATATGGCTTTGGTGAAGCATAGCAAGGAGTGGAATGATGACTAGGAGGAAATCAGGGCATTCTACAACTTCAGGGATGAACTGGCAGTCATTAGTGAAGGACTGATCCTGAGAGGGTCACAGATAGTGATCTCTAAGACACTCCGCAAACAAGCCGTTATCATAGCCCATGAAGGACACCGAGGGATGGTTGCCACCAAGAGGGCACTCCGAGATAGACTGTGGTTCCCTGGTCTATACATCATGATGGAGCCAGAACTTAAAGAAAATGCCACCTACAGATCTGCCTGCTCTTTGCTGCTGGAGATGTTGGAGATACCAGAAGGTGTGTGGGAGAGGGTAGCAGTCGACTTCTTTTGCCCACTAGAATCTGGTAAATACCTCTTAGTAATGATCGATGAATACTCCACGTTCCCACTGGTTAAGGTGGTCTCCTATACCAGTGCAGCAAAGTTCCTCAAGGTTCTGAATGACTTCTTTGCAACGTGGGGATCTCCCATGATTTTAAAGTCTGACAATGGGCCACCATTCACAAGGGGAGACCTAAAATATTTCCTGAAATGCTTTAATATTAAACACTAATGCATAACCCCACTCTGGTCTCAAGCGAATGGAATTGTGGAACGGTTCATTGGAACACTCAAACAAACAGTTCAAAGAGCCAACGAAGAGGGACTTTTGGTGAAAGACGCTCTCTGTCAGGCTCTGAGGGCATACAGAACCACCCCGCACTCAACAATGGTAGAAAGTTCAGCCACACTCATGTTTGAGCGGTCCATACACACCAAGTTACCACAGTGGACGTCAGAGCAACCTGTGAGCTCTGATGTAGTCAGAGCCACGGACGAGAGAAGAAAAAGAAAATGAAAACTCATGCTGGTGTCAGACAGCAGGTGCAGGAGGCACTCTTCAAAGCAGGTAACTGGGTTGTAGCCAAGTAAAAGCAATAGAAGAAAGCAGACACCTCTTTCAACACTCAACCCTTACAAGTCACAGTGTTTAAAGAGAACATGGTCACAGCGTTCTGCCCTGGAAAATACATAACCAGAAATGCATCACATTTCGGGTATACTGAACACAGTCAGGACCTTGATGACCTTTCAACCTTGGCAAAAGAACTGATGTGCCAACTCTTATCCTGCATGACCAGAGGTGTACCGAGCTGTAGCCTCCACCACTGAAGATTTGGTCTAGCAGAGTGATGTCTACACCTCCCAGACCTATTGAAGATATCTGATTTATAATAATGTTTAAATGGGGGAGATGTAGAGTCAAAATCAAAATCTTGCAAGGCGTCAAGAAACTCACTCTCTAACCAAGATGCATGCCACGGTCCACACAGAGGAGCATGCTGAGAAGCAGGCAGCAGACATGGAAGCGGGTATGAGTACTCTGAAATCTGTACTGGCCATACGCAATAGACAAAGAGTTCGCAAAGCCAATCCCAAGACATGGCAGTCGGACGCCAGGAAATTCTGCTACAGGTGTGGACTGATGTTACCACATGACAGAAAGTGCCCAACATTCGGACAAGTGTGTAAAGGCTGTGGTAAAGAAAATAATTTCAAATCTGTCTGCTGCACTTGATCAAAACACCACTCCTCTGATGGGAGATTCCTGAACTTCATTGTCGACAGTGGCGCATCTATCAATGTCATCAGCAGGCAAGACCTTGCCACTCTTTCATAAAAGTCTACACCTGGGCCACATCCAAACCACTACATAGCCGTGGTTCCTTCACTGCATCCTTTTCACATGGCACAAAATCTGTCACAGCTCCCATTTATGTGCTACAAGCCAAGACATCACATGCTTGCCTTCTCAATTTTGCCACAGTGGCGGCAGTGGGGGTCATCTCCATCAACTTCCACCTTGAGACAGTCCCCGACAATACTCACCATTTCCTAACACTCTTTACTGGTCTTGGCAAATTAAAAGATACCTGTGTCTGCCTTCACATAGATGAGAGAGTCTGCCTGGTGGCAGAGGGACACAGGAGAGTTGCATTTCATATCCAAGAAGCTGTATAAAGAGAAATTGACACCCTCCTCAGCCTTAATATCATCAAGCCAACTGAGGGCCCCACACCGTGGGTGTCTCCCATTGTGGTCGTCCCGAAGAAGGATAATCCAGGGCTGTCCGCATATGCATAGATATGCGCCAGCCAAGCAAGGCAATACAACGAGATCGCCATCCCAGTCCGTACATCGCGGACATGATCACGCAACTCAATGTCTGCAAACTGGACCTCAACAAGGGCTACCATCAGATCGAACTGGAGGAGTGGTGCCGGTATATCACAACATTTACCACTCATTTGGGCCTGTTCCGCTACAAGAGACTGAATTATGACATCTTGTCTGCAGCAAAAAGAATTCAGGAAGTCGTCCAAAGATCATTCAGCAAGTGAAGAATGCGTTCAACTACAGCAGCAACATACGCATTTTTGGGGCCACCCGCCAGGCACATGATGGTGCATCTTCTCTGCAAAGCTGGTCTCACCCTCAAATCCAGCAAATGTGAATTCCATAAGACAAAGTTGAAATTCTTTGGACACCTTTTCTCAGAAGAGAGTATGAAACCTGACCCAGACAAGGTTGCTGCCCTTGCGTCTGCCAGCCCGCCAGGGGATGCCCTCATGCTCCACTCCTTCCTGGGTATGGGCAGCTAGTGCGCCAGATACATTTGACACTACGCCACCATCAGCGCCCCTCCCCGACACCTCACGAGACAAGTGGTAGCTTTCCAGTGGTCTCTGAGCGGAGTTTCCAACAAATAAAGACTGCTCTGGCCAAGGCCACCATCATGGGATATTTCAACCCCAAGCTGCATATTGAAGTGATGGTTGACGCAAGCCCAGTAGGGCTTGTTGCTTTTCTGGCTCAATACTCTGGAACCCTGGAGGACCAACGTCACATAGTCGCATATGCCAGCAGAGCCTGTCAGATACTGAAAAGGCTTATTCCCTACCCTAGAAGGAAAGTCTTGTCGTGGTATGGTGTATCATCACGGATCATCAGGCCCTCCTGACCATCTTTGGGAATCCCAAAGCCAAGATGCCCCCTAGAATCGAACAGTGGGAAATACGCCTCCAAGAATATGGGAGTGGAATGATGACTAGGAGGAAATCAGGGCATTCTACAACTTCAGGGATGAACTGGCAGTCATTAGTGAAGGACTGATCCTGAGAGGGTCACAGATAGTGATCTCTAAGACACTCCGCAAACAAGCCGTTATCATAGCCCATGAAGGACACCGAGGGATAGTTGCCACCAAGAGGGCACTCCGAGATAGACTGTGGTTCCCTGGTCTATACATCATGATGGAGCCAGAACTTAAAGAAAATGCCACCTACAGATCTGCCTGCTCTTTGATGCTGGAGATGTTGGAGATACCAGAAGGTGTGTGGGAGAGGGTAGCAGTCGACTTCTTTTGCCCACTAGAATCTGGTAAATACCTCTTAGTAATGATCAATGAATACTCCACGTTCCCACTGGTTAAGGTGGTCTCCTATACCAGTGCAGCCAAGTTCCTCAAGGTTCTGAATGACTTCTTTGCAAACTGGGGATCTCCCATGATTTTAAAGTCTGACAATGGGCCACCATTCACAAGGGGAGACCTAAAATATTTCCTGAAATGCTTTAATATTAAACACTAATGCATAACCCCACTCTGGTCTCAAGCGAATGGAATTGTGGAACGGTTCATGGGAACACTCAAACAAACAGTTCAAAGAGCCAACGAAGAGGGACTTTTGGTGAAAGATGCTCTCTGTCAGGCTCTGAGGGCATACAGAACCACCCCGCACTCAACAATGGTAGAAAGTTCAGCCACACTCATGTTTGAGCGGTCCATACACACCAAGTTACCACAGTGGACGTCAGAGCTAAAGAATGATGATGGATTAAACCCAGATCAGTTGACTGGGGGTGAGTGTTTGATTAGCTCAAACACTCCGTCCATCGTCCCCTTTGGTATCGCTTTGTTCGCCCTAAGTTGGCAGGGTATGTCCAGACGTGGGTCCCTTGCTCACTTTGCCACTGGATTCAAGCTAGCCTGGCTGATGACGGCTGAAATGCCAGAAACCGGTCCCAGGATGCTTGTTTCCGGTCCAGGGAAGACATGCCTTGGCAGTTCGGGCTGGACTGTTCCCATGAGGCACAGGGTCAGACTGATTTGCATATGGCCATGTCTGAACTGGGGTGGTGGAGTGAGCTAAAGAATGATGATGGATTAAACCCAGATCAGTTGACTGGGGGTGAGTGTTTGATTAGCTCAAACACTCCGTCCATCGTCCCCTTTGGTATCGCTTTGTTCGCCCTAAGTTGGCAGGGTATGCCCAGACGTGGGTCCCTTGCTCACTTTGCCACTGGATTCAAGCTAGCCTGGCTGATGACGGCTGAAATGCCAGAAACCGGTCCCAGGATGCTTGTTTCCGGTCCAGGGAAGACATGGCTTGGCAGTTCGGGCTGGACTGTTCCCATGAGGCACAGGGTCAGACTGATTTGCATATGGCCATGTCTGAACTGGGGTGGTGGAGTGAGCTAAAGAATGATGATGGATTAAACCCAGATCAGTTGACTGGGGGTGAGTGTTTGATTAGCTCAAACACTCCGTCCATCGTCCCCTTTGGTATCGCTTTGTTCGCCCTAAGTTGGCAGGGTATGCCCAGACGTGGGTCCCTTGCTCACTTTGCCACTGGATTCAAGCTAGCCTGGCTGATGACAGCTGAAATGCCAGAAACCGGTCCCAGGATGCTTGTTTCCGGTCCAGGGAAGACATGGCTTGGCAGTTCGGGCTGGACTGTTCCCATGAGGCACAGGGTCAGACTGATTTGCATATGGCCATGTCTGAACTGGGGTGGTGAAGTGAGCTAAAGAATGATGATGGATTAAACCCAGATCAGTTGACTGGGGGTGAGTGTTTGATTAGCTCAAACACTCTGTCCATCGTCCCCTTTGGTATCGCTTTGTTCGCCCTAAGTTGGCAGGGTATGCCCAGACGTGGGTCCCTTGCTCACTTTGCCACTGGATTCAAGCTAGCCTGGCTGATGACGGCTGAAATGCCAGAAACCGGTCCCAGGATGCTTGTTTCCGGTCCAGGGAAGACATGGCTTGGCAGTTCGGGCTGGACTGTTCCCATGAGGCACAGGGTCAGACTGATTTGCATATGGCCATGTCTGAACTGGGGTGGTGGAGTGAGCTAAAGAATGATGATGGATTAAACCCAGATCAGTTGACTGGGGGTGAGTGTTTGATTAGCTCAAACACTCCGTCCATCGTCCCCTTTGGTATCGCTCTGATGTAGTCAGAGCCACGGACGAGAGAAGAAAAAGAAAATGAAAACTCATGCTGGTGTCAGACAGCAGGTGCAGGAGGCACTCTTCAAAGCAGGTAACTGGGTTGTAGCCAAGTAAAAGCAATAGAAGAAAGCAGACACCTCTTTCAACACTCAACCCTTACAAGTCACAGTGTTTAAAGAGAACATGGTCACAGCGTTCTGCCCTGGAAAATACATAACCAGAAATGCATCACATTTCGGGTATACTGAACACAGTCAGGACCTTGATGACCTTTCAACCTTGGCAAAAGAACTGATGTGCCAACCCTTATCCTGCATGACCAGAGGTGTACCGAGCTGTAGCCTCCACCACTGAAGATTTGGTCTAGCAGAGTGATGTCTACACTAACCCTGGGCAAAGCACTACGCTACGCTCGCGTAGTTTGCGAAGTTTGCGCTACTTCGCACAACGCGAATTGCACGTAGCACAGTGCAAACACGCGTAGCGTAGTGCAGCGGTCATTTTTTGCTTGCTCGCGGTCCTCAACGTCAAGTTGGCGACCGCGAGCAAGCAAAATGACATCCCGGCGAGACTTTTCCTCGTTCGCGATCAGCAACATCAAGTTGCCGATCGCGAGCGTGGAAAATAAACCTCCCGGTGAGATTCTCAACGCGGGAGGTCAGGTTTCTCATTGCGAGTGGTCGCGTATGCTCGCGACCGCTCGCGATGAGAAACTACCAGTCCGCGTTGAGAAAGCTGCAGCTCGAGTAAAATCTACTCGAACGGCAGTAAAAGACAGCTCGCACTGTGCAAGATGCCGTTTTCTATGATTGCACAGTGCGGACAAGCATCCGGCACTGTGCAATCATTGCGAACAGTGCACTACGCAGTTCGCGTAGTGCTACGCGTAGCTCGCGTAGTGCGAACTGCACTTTGCGTAGCTTCGCGTAGCGCTACTTCGCGAACTACGCCCAGGCTTAGTCTACACCTCCCAGACCTATTGAAGACATCTGATTTATAATAATGTTTAAATGGGGGAGATGTAGAGTCAGGGTGTCTATGACCATGTCTCTGCCTCTGGCCAGAGGCAAGAGGCAGAAGAGATAAAAGGGGACTGGAACCGTAAAAAAGGGTTTTAGAGCAAGAACTTCAGTCGAGGTGTAACGTCTGGCTACCTTGCACTGAACAGCTGCAGTTAAATAAAGAAACCTTACAACATTCCTTGTGCTGTGCCTCTCAACTTCCCCTGACACGACAGTGAGGTTGTTCTTTTTTCTAAATAGGCTCTTAATACTTATTGACACCCAAAATCAAGTAGCCAACGAGGTTATTAGTACCTGTGCCCCAATCTTACCCAGCGCAGACACACAAAGGCCAGCGGTCCCTTTCGGCTCTACTTTCCTAATTCACACGCTTATTGAACTTCCAGGGAAACAACTGTAGGGACAACAATATTATGTATTCTGATTGGCTGAACCAGTTTCAGCATTCCATATAAAGTGATGATTATGTATGAAAGCTAAATCATCTTATCTGTTAGATCAGAAAATCTGAATAAGGTGATACTCTACACACTGTACGTTCAGAAACACATTGACACTGCTCACACACTGTCATACTGGTTGCAAGTGAGCATATAGGGCTTATGTTCCACCACAGAAAATATTGTATTTCTCAACTGTACAAAAACCTCAGCTCACTGAGTATAATTACAGTGATATTAATTATCCTCCTTAAAAAGATGGCCTCCAGGATCACTGCAGGGTAGCAAAATGCAAGTCCAAGTCTTGAGTGGTAAGTTATGGCCCCAGTCATTTTTTTCTGTCACTGCCCCACCAAAAGGAACACTTTAAGAAGACAACTAGCATAACCAAGGCTTTAACCTACCATCCAGTGAGCTCACAGAGGTCACGAGTCCTACCACTGCTCCACAGCACCTGCCAACTGTGTCCTGCCCGCATTCCCATCCACAGAAACAAACTGATGAAGGACAACCAGAATGCCCAAGGCATCAGTCCTGCCCCACTATCCAGCATATTCACAGAGGGTATGTGACCTATCATTACTTTGCATCGCACGCCAATCTCAGCCAGCTCAGTTTTCCTGCCAACAGGTTTAAAAAGGCCAAAAAGCATGTTCAGGGCCTTAATCTCACCCCACAAGCCAGTGTGCTCAGAAAAGTCACATGACCACATGCTGCTTTGTTGTTGCAGCCAATCACAGCTCCCAAGCTTTCACACCACCATGAAAAAGTTCAAGTAGGCCACCTAGAGCTCTCAAGGTCTGAGTCTTGCCCCACAATCCAGTATTCTCACAGAGGTCCTGCAGCCGACTGCTGCTCGACAGCCCCAACCAATGATGGCCTGCCCAGCTTTGCCATCAGGTTCAAGAAGTCCAATCAGCATGCCAAAAGGCTCAGTCTCAGCAAATAAGTGAGCATGCTCACAGAGGTTGAGTGAGCTACCCACACGTGCACAGCTCAAGGCAATCACAGCCTGCCCAACTCGACTGCCACCAGAGACAGGTTCAAGGAGGCCAACCATTGTGATCAAGACCTCAATCTCACGCCACAAGCCAATGCCTCCATAAATTTAACATGACCAATCACTTCTCCACTGCCTCAACCAATCGCTATACCCCCATCTTTCAAACCACTGAGAACTGATTTGTGAAAGCCAACCAACGCACCAAAGGCTGCAGTTTCATCCCACAAGCCAGAGCTGAATTCAGAGTTTGCCGGGCCTGAACAGAAACAGTATCTGTTCTCCCTGCTCCCTATTGTAGATGTCACCTAACAATGAGGAGGAATGCAGAGGAATGGTATGTGGGCTGTGGTTGGTCTCTTCTTAAATCCACAAACTGGCCATTTGGTGTGCGTGGTCGCCAATCCAAGAAGTAGCCTACAGAAAATTGACAATTCGATCCAGGTAGTAGTATTAACTTGACACCAAGAGAGTAATGTGGATCCCGGCAGGCGGTCCCCTGGTTTGTCCTATTTAGAAATCCCCACCTGTCTGGCGGGGATCATTATGCTGTAAAGGGCACTGCTGCGGCTCCCCTCACTAAACTGCAGGCTTGCCGAGCATGATCAGCAAAGTTTTTTACTAGAGAAACTTTGCTCCCAAAGCAGGAGTTTCATTTCATTAGCCTAAAAACACAAACCTCACTAAAGCAAAGTGCGTGTTCTCCCTGTGCACTGGGTCCTTACAAGATTTTCTCTGCCCGCATTCACCATGCCTCACAGGAGTTGCTAGCACCTTATATTCTTTGTGTTATTCTTTATTTTAACTGTTCTACTTTCCTATATTTATTTGTAAGCCCCTCGCCCTGGTCAAACTGGTTTCAGTAATCTCAATTCAGTCTCAAATTGGGGTTTAAGAACAAATCAGGATTACAAATAGTGCACAAAGTGTGCAGTTTTTTCTCCTGCACAACTTTCCCCAAGTAATACCTGCCATAACTTGCGTAGGAAAACACTACAAACTGTTGAGTTATTAATGTGACGCGGTATTGGTCTAGCAGCCCAGTCCCAAAGCGATGTTACCAGACAGGATTTCCAGCCTGTAAAATAGACTTTCGTGTTCCTGCACCTGAAACATCCAGGTGCAGGAACACCTGGCGACTTATAGTTAGGCAGTGTGGGATCTGCCCTGATGAGTACCACTCCACTCAACACATAATAGTGGCCTCGGTGGACACTCTACATGCGTTAATGTTAAGAGCTGTGCGCACTTCAGGAAAACTGTGTCTTGTGTACTTTCCCACGAGAGCCTTTTGAATTCTTTGAGAATACCATGAAAGTTGGAAATGTGCCAAAAACCTAGGAATAATCATGAGGAAGCCGATTTGATGTTCATACCCTATTGCCAATTCCTTGTCTGTTTTCTCGTTCAATACGACTGCCTTGCTGTCATGATCTGATGACCATGTACCATAATAATGTCCTTTTTTGATATATATGACTTCACAGATGCCCCAGGTCAATCGGAACTGTATTTAACATTGGATATGCCTATTTTGCACAGACGTTTGTTACCCTATTTCTGTCTAAACGTTTCTCCACAGCTTTTAGTCGGCTGGCATAAGTCATCAGAACCTGCTATTTGCACCTGTGATATGGCTGTTGCACTTGACACTTTCCTTGTTGTTTTTATCTGTCCTAAATTTGCCATCTTGAGACATATGTATATTCGTCCACTACTTTTGCCACTGAATTTTAACCAAGTGAGGCCTGCTCTGTTGTACCTCCAATTTTTAGACAATTGTACTGTTTGTTTTTATGTATCTAGGTTTTTTTTTGGGGGGGGGTGTTTCATTGTACTTGTTGAAATAACTTTTGCCTTATTCTTGTGTCTTTTATGAACTTTGTATTTTTATCTGCTTTTATGATTTACTGCGATAAATTGAATAAAGTGAGTTTGATTTGATTTTGACTTCACACACGCCACTATCTAACCAATGTCCTTTTATCTTGTCAAGGTGCTGTATACCGAGAGGTTAACTCACCAAGGGGACAAGGTCCCTGACCTTCAGAACAAATTGCTTAAATGCTTTGCCTTCAATTAGCCCATGTGGTAGTCTGGGTGCAATATTGTAACAAAGACCTTACATTCTCAAGGCATCATGTGAGCCCTGCGCTAATAAACTTTCAGACAGCCTGGAACACTGTAGGAGAACGCTGCTTGATCTCTTCTGAAGTTGTCACATAAATGACCATGTAGTTAACTATCTCTGGGCTCACCTTAATAAAGAAATGTTTATCTGAAGGTGTTGTGTATTTTCTAACAAATTCTCTAAAGGGTGCACAAAAGTCAAGTTCTTTCACTAAAGCACAATTTGAAGAAATGTTTTTCAGCCATGCAGTTTTCTGTGGTCCAAAGGCTCTTTCTTATGCATATTCAAATATTATTGGTCAAGAAAAACCTAAAACAAATATCAAAATTCATTAAAATTGAATTGTTATAAAAATGGCTAAAATAAGCTATAAAATAAGCGGCCCCTAGGAACATATATTGAAAGTGGCTATTGATGGAGATGCAGCATTACTGCGCTCTCAGCTGAAAAGAAGTCTCTCTCTGGCTCTCCACGTCTCCAACAGGTATCTTCGCAGTGTGGTTTTTTCACCAGTGTCTTCAGGCCACTCAGCAGGTAAAAGAGCGCAGATCCCGTGTTTCTGCATCATTGAAGCTTCTGGGCTTTCCATCAAAGGTTTATCAGGTAGCCACATTGAAGAAGATGCAAATTAATAATGACTGCTTTCCAAAATGGATTATTGATAGATACACATTTCAGACTTGTGATATACAACATCACATAACATATTCCAGAGGCAACTACAGGCTGGGAATCCTAACACAATTCTTTGCACCCCTTTTTAATAAAAGACAGTGGGGCAGATTTACAACCCCCTTGCGCCACTTTGGCGTCACTTTTCCCATGTTAAAAATGACGCAAAAGTGGCGCAAGGGCCTTGTAAATCTGCCCCAGTATTTCTTAAATTTCTACGAGTACCAACACTGACCATGTGTCAGTTTTAATACAATCAGGAGTATGAGGTGGTAAGGCAAAACATGAAACTGCAAATAGATATCAAAAGAATGTCAGAACATGCACATGGACATGAAAATGAGCACCTGAAGTGACATTACATGCCCTGTGACACTTGATAGCATCACAGCTACGGGAAGAGCAAGGGTGGAATCTACTAACAGTAAGCAGGATCCCATGAGCATTGTTTATTTTCTTTTTCTGCTCCTGTGTTCCAAACCACTGACACCAGGAGCAATAAGGGCAGTGCCCGGGGAATCAAAAGGTAAGCAAGAGAAAGCACCATCTTCGCCTGGCTGCCCCTTGTTGACATCCACACGCAGCAGATACAATCCAAGTTGTACCAAATGTCTATGTTTCACATTTTGAGGTATCTTTTCTCTTTCTGGATCTTCAAGCTTAGTGCAGAAAGTCAGTTTTGGCATTCAGTTCATATAAACTGGTGCCGTTCATTGAATGTTCTCCAGGAGCGCAGTGGGCTTGTGCCGGTGATTTTTTGTCCCCTGAGGACTTTGATATTATAGAACAGACCACAGATGTTTGGCAACCCCTTCTATAATACAAATAGCCCGCCGATCTTGAAAGGGTGTTCCCTCAGTTACATGGGGGCATGGCCACATGCAAATGAGGGAATCCTTTGACTCTGCACCTATTCCATATTACAGATGTGTGTGCATAGACAAAGAGGATGTCAGAAGGTACATTAACTATTCACCACACAGTCAGTCCACCACCGTGGGGGCCATTTTGAAGGCAGAACAGCAGTTCCAGGGACCTCCCATGCATCCCCCTACAGCAGATGCAATCACTCAATGCACACGCCCCCAGGAGGTCTTTGTCCCCCTCTAAAGTACAGGCAGACCAGCTGTTAAACAGTCGGTCTGTTTTTTACCAATGAGCTGTTCTCAGTGTGAGTTCACGCTGTCCAGGTCTCAACCCCGGTGTGTGCTGCAGGTAATCAAATCCATAATGTGACCCCAAGAGCATGCAGGCTTTTTGCAGATCAGGCCACAGACACCTGCATCGCACTGGTGCAGTGCCTGCGCAATGTGAAGTGGCATTGCCTCCTTTGCATTGGTGTGGTAAAAAGGCCCATGGAAATCACTCTAGCTATGTACCACCTAGGGCGTGGCACAAAATGTGCTCCCAATAGCGCCCTTTGGGAGGGGGTATAGGGGGTGACAGTGCACACATGTAATGCACATGTAATGAAACATGGAGAGGCAATTGGAACGCCACTGCATGTGTCAATGCTGAACGCTCTCCAGCACATACAGTAACACAGTGAGTTATAGTAGAAGAAAGTGAAAGGTATTGAGGAGTTATTGAAGGACAGGGGACAATAAAACAACTCACCAAAGAGCCTAATAGGGGAAAAATACTTTGGCAGTCGCCTCTCAGCAGCTATTATAACATTCATTAGTCGCTGAATATGAAATGGTGAATTATGTATCTCCCTTACTGATTCTTAGCACTTCAATTAGCTAATCTAACAGGTTTGTCAAGGTCATGACCAGGAAGCTCCTGGAATTTAGGACTACATATGGCCTCTAGGTGGTGTAATTTTTTTGCACAAGCTATGTGAGCATCGTTCCTTTCTTTGCAAGCACTTTACGTGCCTTCCCCTACCCCAATAGCTTTAGTAGCAGTCTGATCTCCAGCCCGTGTAGGTGTATGCTGATCTTTAGTACACAACATTGGCTAACCTCTGCATTTTTACTAGTCCCAAGAGGGCAAAACAAGCGCACGCAAACCATTAAATGAGTAACCGTCAAGGCAAGGCCCAGAATGAGAGCACAAACAGCAAAACAGGCAGCAGATCTTATTGAAATTTCAAAGATATCTCCCTGGAATATGAAGCACAATTTCCAAGTCAGGTAGACGTGGTCTGTTGGGTACCGTGCTCAGCCCATATGAAGCATTGTAGGCTTATGCTATGAGATAATATAATGCAAGACCTGGGACACTATGGGCTCCATGCTCATAAGGGATGGAAAACAGAGGGCTGTTTAGCAGCTTGTGCCAAATGTTCTAGCGTCACTGAAGGTCATAATGAAATACAAAACTCAGCACTCTCCCCCTTACTTTTAAATCTGTGAGCTGTGTCCCTGGCACAAGTTCTTACCCCTCCTGATGTACACTTTCAAATTATGCTTACAATACCCAGATACACCGTTCAATGGTTGAGACCCTCCAAAACAAAATCACAAATTGCCTTAACCACGTTAATCATGTGATGCAAGGACATTTTCTTTGTCACAAAAGAGCAAAAATGAAAATTCCGCTGTTTGGTGTAAAAAATCCCAAATACCTGTTGAATGGGCACAGAGCTTGGGAAGCCCCCCCACCCACTATTACCAACACAAAAACACAATAGCTTGGAAGTCGATTCAACACTGACATGTCTTTTATAACCCAAATCAACACTGTGGTCAAGGGTGTAAATCACCTGCAGCTACAATTACTCTTAAACATCCTGAGGGCCTATTCATAAAGAAATGTTAGAGTGTGTAAAGTTGTACCCCTTTTGTGATCTTTTACGCACTCTTACATGCCTTTGTTAATCAGCCACAAAATATCTGAAACAGGATCCAAACTCCAATCACTCAGATCGACAAAATGTCTTGAGTCCCAATCTCCCACTTTGTTGTAGAAACTCAGCAGATACTTGGCCATCACTGATATCTAGATCCAGGCAAAAGTACCAAAAATCCATTGCCAACAGGACCAGAGTCTGTGATCTCAATCCACTAGGGTGTTGATATACTTCGTCGCTGACCTGTTGTCCTTTCTCAACAGAGTACAACATTGGGCTCTTCCTTTGGTGAATGTCTTTACCATAAAAGATCCTGCTAATAACTCCAAACAGTTGATATGAAGGCCCATCTCTTGCTCTGACCATAGCCTATAAGACTGGTGTATGAATCTACCACCTTCGACCAGTATGTATGGCGTCATGCCGATCACTGCTCGCCCATCCCAGACCTCCATATGAGTCAGCCACCATTTAAACTCTGTACTAGCTTCCTCTGACCAAGAGACCTGATCTGAACACGAAAGAACCTTCCTTGGGTGTACTGTTTTCATCATCTACAAGGCCCAATGATTTCCTGAATTGATGTCAACAATCCTCTCTCTGCTCTGGCCAGATTGCTTAGCATAATCTGCTCCTCAACGCCTTCCTTGTTTCCTGAATCTTTCTCCCAGGCAATTTCCACTGTGTTTGTATTGACTCTACTTCAAAGCCAAGGAAGTCAAAACGCTGGGATTGGTAAAGGACTGACCTCTTCCAGTTTACCACAGAGACTAAATTTTGTAAAAAAGTAATCACCATTGAAACCTGATCTTGCAACCTTACGTTGTCTTGTTCCTTGGACAACATATTGTCTTGGTACAATTCATTCATATCCACTTGGACTTCAGATATGCTGTTAGCAGTTTGAGGAGCTTCGTGAAGCACCATGGAGTGGAAGACAAACCAAATGGAAGACAGGAAAATTCTCATATTCATCTTATCCATTGAAAGCACAGAAACTTCTTGCAAGGCTCCAAAATCGGTATGGTCAAATGTGTCCCTTAGGCCCAGATGCATCATCCAAGCTCTGTCTCAGAATAAGCTGAAGGAGATGAATCCCCTCCATTTTCAAGTGGTGATAAGCTAGCCACTAATAGATCTTTCAGGCTGAAGCCTGGACTTAACTCCAATGTGTTTTTATCACCAGAGTAGTTTGCTCAGAAAACCGTTAACTGCATGCCTGCTTCCAGAATAGTGCCCTTGTCTAAAAAGTTTTTAACCTTTCAGTCCAAGAAACTCTTTTTCCTTGGAAAAAATAATTGGAAACAGGCGCTCCAGGAATAGTTTCTGCACAAACCCTTGACGAAAACCAACTACAGGCTAAATGACCCATACATTGTGCAATATATTTTGATAACTGTTTATAAAGGAAGCAGGCTTGCCCTCCAGCCTCTCTTCCCCATTACACTCCTTGCTCAAGTGTGTAATTATCCATGCGCAGTCTTTGATTTACTTTCTATAGCCTGCCACACCCCCTCGGCCTCTTGGCGGAAAGAAGAAATGGCCACCTCTTAACTGTCTGCCTCAGAACCATAGTGAAGTGTATGTTGATGAATCCCTGCGGCTGAGCCGCCTCCTCTATGGCTAGCCCTGATGAAGTACTTCTATCCAAACACCCTCTTGAGGGACAGCTGCACTGTGTTCATGGCAGTATAAGTGTCCATAAACACGAACATGGTTACTTCATTTATGAATGGGTTTCTGAATAATTGTCGCTGAGCAAATATCTCTGCCTAATTCACTGCTAGGTCCTTTAGCTTCACGTTGATCTTCAACAGGAATCCCTTCCTTTATTCTGTAGCAATTGCTCAGGTAGCATTATCCAGAATGCAGACTGCAGTCTGGCCAGACTGCACTCTCGACATCTGGATTCTCCAGATTTCCTGTTCCCGTTCTTCACTAGAGGACTGCTAGTATCCAGAAGTCTGTCCTAGCATCCCCAGCAGATCCTATCAATATCCTTCTAGGGTCCTTTGTGAATTTCAACATGAATATCACCAGTTTGGCATCACCATGCTGCATGAGAGCCATTTTGCATTGGATGTCTGGACGAGGAAACTCCACCCTCATTTTATTTTGTATCTCTCCATCCAGTGGGGTTCTGAATCATTTATCTAGTTATTTGGGTTCTTTACTGGATGGCACCCATTTGACTGATCGAATATGTACAATTAGCTCTGGTTCAAATTCTTCATCATCTTCTACTTTAGCAGCAATATTCTCTGTACTCTAGTCTCCACCCCTTCCCTAACTGGGGAGGTTATTCTCCTATGTTTTGGTTGCAAGGACACATCCCACCTGGATTCTGGGTCGGTATCCATCCCTGACGAGGCCCCATGACGGCCCTCATAGATTCCATCAGTCATATCTGTGATGACCCTTTTGTGTCTGTACATTGCCATCAGTCCTATTGGGTGACAACATCTGTGTCTCGCCCTTTCCTACCTCCTGTGGGAAGCTCAATACCCAGTACGCAGTCACAACAAATAGAGAGCACTCAAACCTCATCAAAGTTTTCCTTTTGTGATAAAGGGCTTGCTTGTGGCTCTCTTTCTTTTGTCATTCTTATGGCTTCCTGCATCTTTTTCAGCTGCTGCTTCAGCTCTTCGGTAAAAGGACACCTTGCCCAGTTTGTACCCATGCTGTTGGCATTCTCACTGTCACCCTTTTTACCAGCATTTTTGTCTTTCTGATCTATCCTGTTGTTTCCTCACAGGAAGGTTTTTCAGGCGCTTGAAAGACAGGCTCCCTAGCCTCTGAAACTGCACCACTTACCGTGGTATCCACTGAAGTCTACATGACTCTCTAAGAGCTCCAAGCCAGAGAGGTATCACACTTCTCCGACTCTCCTTCATGGGACTCATAGGATCCATCTCCATCTTCTTGGTCGTTCTCTGTTTTCTCAGTCACCTTGGATCAGGTTAATCATCCTTAAGTGCAGTGAGATCTGAGGTATTTTCTGTTCTAGTGTATTCACCTCAGTGTCTTTTAATTATTATACATTTTTTTATTTCTTCAAATACCTGTCCTGGTGGATTTAAACCAGCAAGGTAGCACGACCTTTACTTATAACACTATCCCTTTTATGAGGAAATGACCAAATCCTAAATAGAGTAAACTAAAACTAATGTACCAATGCCCTCTAACCACTGCTTCCTTTGTGTGTCACGTGTATCCAGACAGCGCGTTTCTATTAAAGTTCCAGTGTGCAGCTGTGCCTGCTTCCTAGGACAGAGATGGGGGAGCATGAGATAGGCTCTCGCTTATATCCACCGGGTAGGTGCCGATCTGCGCTCTTACTTAGAACAAGTGACCACTCAACTCCATTCTTATTCACCATCCCCCAGAGGCAGCACACTCCTCTGGAATAACAATTGAACAAAGCCGGCAATTTAACAAAACTGCATCAATTCCTGCTCTATGCGTGATATGATTCAGGTATCAAATAATGTTCAATGCATAGAATTCAGACCATCAATGAAGAACTTGTCTCTGGATGAGCCGCAAAGAAAAGAGGAAGAGGGGGAACATGCAAAGTACGCATGATGGTTTGGCCGGGCCAAGACGGCCGGCTAAGCAGTCATGCGCACTTAGTGTGCACAGTCCACTACTCCTCCATGAGCCACCAGCCACCAGCCCCACCCCGCCCTAACCCCACCCGCAGCAACGAAAAATAAAATGATAATAATTTTATTATTATCATTTTATTTTTCCCTTTTCCACAGCTGAGAGCAGTGGGGCGACGCTCATCTGCCTTAGCAGAGGAGCCGCCCCTGGTCTTGACATAGAATATAATGTGAGAACCTATTAAATTTTCTCTGGATTATGAGTGAATTCGAGAATATCCATAGAAATAATAATTCTTTGAGAATATCACTTAAATCTTATTTTAATATGGTGTTCCTGATATGCATCTCTCTGCTCATTTTACCAATTCTCTGAAGTAGTACAAACAAAAAAACACAGCAGCCCAATTAGCATGTTCTCTGCTGCTTGTGGGATAGGTAACTGAACAGCAAAGTTTTCACAAATTGGTTTAATGTTATTCTTTCTTAATAAGAAATAGAGAAAATAAAAGTCTTCTACTAGTCAAATGTGAATAATGGAACTATCTGTGGGGTAAATTTAGTTTTGTTAGAGTTATTTTTTAAATAGCGCAAAATCAGTTTAAATATTTCTAGTTAATAAGACCTAATTTTAGGCCAGGGTTTCTTCACTCAATTATCAATCACTTATGTTCATTAATTTAAAATAATGTCTTACTTAGTCTTTCAGCATCACTTTACTTCATCTCTGCACTGGTGACATTTTTTTCTGTATTATCAATTGGGTATAATCTATTTGCTTTGTCCTGTCATACATGATAATGCAACATAGATTTGCCATTTTTTCACCAGAGCAACGTTTCTTCAATATAGCCTGTGTTTCAGTGGTAAAAAAGAGGTGAAATTAGGGTAATGGGTAACCCTGTGATGGTGACAATTCTATTGCTACCAAGGAGGACAGGCGCAGCATGTGTAAAACTGGTCCATAGTACATAGGACCTGATTTAGATCTTGGAGGATGGGTACTCCGTCACAATGGTAACAGATATGCCTTCTGCCAAAATATAGAACCCGTAGGATATAACGGGATTTATATTTCGGGGATGGGCCTTAGTCTGATCACCTTTAAACAGTATTGAAGTGTTTTCTAAATTACAGCCGTCTATCTCAGGGCTTTCCTTATTCCTTTCTCTACTTCTCTGCATGACAGGGGTCCGTGTGAGTGCCACTGAAAATACTACTTGTTTTTCTGGTATGTCCCCTTTACATGATAAACAAAACATATTAAAAAAGAAAGGAATCACTTAAACAAAAAATAATTGTTTTAAAAAATGTTGAATATGTGTCAAACGTAGTAGACAATTTGGAGCAGTTGGATTTTGGTCATTTTGGGCAGCACAGGAAAATTGAAGGACAGATCTGCAATGCTGGATTTCTGTGGTGAAAAGGACTAGTTTTTAAATTTTGCCTGGAAGCATATTTTTAGACTAGGAACTGGTTAATACTTCTTCAGAATATGGGTGGGAAAGCTGGGGGTTTTCGTTCTATTGCTTTGAGGTCATCTCCAAGCGCTGACTGTTTCTTTTTTTTTAAATACCCTGTTTGACTTACTCCCATAGAGAGCTGACTGGAATAGAAGATGAATAGATTTAAATGGCTGCAGCCTTGAAGCAAATTGAGTTGTTTCCAAATGTATCCTGTTTCTTGGACAACCAAGCTTCTTCAGAGCTAATAACTCTGGCCATTGGCTGATCTCTAGGATACAGAGGTCCAGGTGCTATCAGTGAAGCCTGTTTGCCTCTATCGACTTCTCCCCTGTGGCACAAGAGAGCAGAATGTCCTAAATGCTCCAGTATCCTCTGTGCTTGTCGTTAGCAGAAGGTCCTGAGGACAAAGAAAGAAGTTGTAAGGAGCCCTGCTGCAATTTTAACCCATAGACTAGTGTCTGAGTAACTAGTCCTGACTATTTGGGCTTTCTACAAAGGTAGTTTACATTGAGACATGTCTCCTAGATCATGGGCTCATTGTGTCATTCCAGTGCCTAAAAACACATGTTCTGGTGCACCCCTTGCGTCCATTTTTTAAAAACAAATTCTCTATATTGTGTCCACAAGCTGACTTTTAATAATAAGCATTAAATTCATTTTTGCTATAAGCTTCAATCCCTCCATCAGAATGTCTCCATCTATATGCCAATTTAGTTAAGAAATATTTTTATCCAACTTGGATGGCCATTTTAAGTTCTTTTGTTCTTCACTGTATTGTTCGTTTTGCTCACTTGTTGCACATATACCACAAAATAAATTGGAAGGAGGGAGAAAGGAGCAGGTAAGGGGTTCACTCAGGTTTCTATTAAATACCCAAATATCAAAGGGGAGTGAGCCACACCATTCTGGAAGCCAGAGTCTCTTTAAAAAAAAAAATTGGAGAGCCTCACCCACTACTTTCTATCAGTGGTGTATATGATATCTCTGATTTACTCATAGATCGTTTCATCATCGGGTCTTACCTCCACCAGTAGGAAAAGTGTCCGGATACAGAAATATGGTGGGATCTGCAAGAGTGAGTTAAAATTACCTCCTATCCCAAAAGGAAAACCATTTTAATAAAACAGGGATGGGGTAAGGTTAAAAAACAGTTGGATGGGTTATGGGCTTATTATTAATCTTTCACATCCTACATCTTTCAACCATTGTGTGCCTAGGTAGGTCGTAGGGCTTTCTTCAGGACCTATAATAATCAGGTCCTCAAATTCTCAGATAGGACAGTCCCTTTCCAGAACCTGTTTTTCCTTGATAGTAAGTACGCTTACTTACATATTCTGGGCAATGTGTTGTGCCATTCCCTCGATACGGGCCTTGTATTGCCCAATAGGATGTAGGGTAGAGGAGGGTAAGCTAACAATGAAGCATCGTAGTGCATCTGAACGTGCTCTGCTGGTGGCATCATCCCTGTCCAGATGGGGAAAATGTCACCAGCAGAGCACGGATCAGACACAAATTCCAAACTCCCGGGCCGACTTTGGGCGATGATCTCTGACAGGTGTAAGGTCAGGGAGACTACTAAAGAGTAGTAGAGCAGTTACATAGTCATCAAAGCAGTCTCAAGACCAGTTCCAGGCCCAGTTGGTGAACCGTCATAGACTTTATTGGTGTGGTCCTGATGCAAGGGATACAGGATACTGAGGATGCTATAAGATGGGGGGATCTTGTGTGGTCGACGGGGGCTTCCTGGGGTAACTCCTTGGTCCACGGTCCAGGTGGGGCAACTTTGGCCACAGGGGTCGATGTCCTTCGAAGTTATCTCTGGTCCAGTAAAAGTGCACTGGCCACTGGACTACTAGTCTCAGGTCAGAGTGAAACCAGCGGTTCCCTTTGAGAAGGCTAGCATCCATCTTGGGTGATCAAAGTGCACTCCAACAACACTCCCAGGTCCAGCAGACTCCGGTGCATCTTTTGAGTGTCAGGGCTCAGTTGTCTGGTTTTAACATCAGTGGTCAGTGGAGTTCAAGCGGTTGTGGCTACTAACTGATCAGAATGGGCTACTACAGCTTTTGTGGCTCTGGTGCTGAAGCAGAAAGTCAGGCAACTGACTCTTGCAGTTCACCATTTCCATTTAGGGCTTGGGAGGGACTTTTTCATGAGCCAGGCACCACATGCATAGTCCTCTCTGCGTTAACCCAAGGATCAGCAGGTGCAGTCCAGCAGCTTGTGCAGCCTCTCTTGCCACGCCCAGGGTACAGCAGGGCAGTCCTTTGATCATCTCTCCAGTCCAGATGCGATCTGAGGTCTGGGTGCCAGGGTGCCATATTTATTCCCAATAAGTGCTCTCTGGGGATGTGCTGATCACTAGGTAATTGGCTTGTAGGATCATTCCTGCCAGGTGATGACTTCTTACGAAGTGCGCCATCTAGCTATCCCAAAGTGCACTATTCCGTCCACTCCCAAGATGTCAGAGCCAATCTCTCACGAGAGTGAAACTTGGTAGCCCACCCTAGATGGGTGGCTACCTGAGGGCTACACGCCCACGGGAAAACCAGTTTGCCAACTGGTCTGCCCTCTCTGTCCCCGATGCCAGGCCATCTACCTCAAAAAAGAGCAGCCCTTCTCATGTGTGTCCACCATTTACACTGCAAAGCGGCTTCCCCTTTAAGCTTGTCTTTTGGGCTCACACCCTGTGTGGCTTCCTGCCAGGGAAAGGTACCACCTCTTCTAACAGCAGGCCTCTATTGTTCTTACTCCTGGGAGTCATTCACACTTTTCCATAGGAGGGAAGAAGGATGTCTTGTGGCCAGAAATTGAGAATGACCACAGGAAAACTTGGGCAACTTTCTAAAAGTTGCATTTCCTAAAAAGCTACATTAAATCTGACTTAGGCATCAAGTCAGGTTTAATGTGATGATTAATTTGATAGCTTGAAGTGCCAACTTTAGTAGCCCATTTAGAAGTTAGCACAGCTGAGTGGTCAGCCTGTATCCCAATACCCGCCAGTGGGGCTACTAGCCTTTCCACAGTAAAAATAACAATTTGAGGGTTTTACTGTTAGGACATATAAAAATGAATGTCCTGCATTTTAATATACAGCACCCAGTCTTAGGACTCAATAGGCCTGCTGTTGGGGGTGACATATATATTAAAAAGGAAGGTCTGGGGTCTGCAATTAGTTTAAATGGCAAAGTTGAGTGTCACGTGCCTGGTGCGGCTTAGAGGCACCCGGCGGGTGCACCATGGCGACTATACCGCCTGTGGAACCATTGATAGTGGAAGGCGCACCATCGTCACAAGCCCCTAAGTGGAAGGTGTGGGTAGAAAGAGTATTACTTTTCTTTGAGGCCACCAAAGCAGACAATGCCAGACAAGAGCTATGATTCTTCACCTAGGGGAAAGAGACATTTACAAAATACCCAAGTCCATTAATGAAGCAGCTCCTAAGACACACCTCACCCTCATAGCGGCCCTCACTGCGAAGTTCGAACTGAGGCCAAACCAGGACTATGAGCGTTCATATTTTGGCAAGCAAGACAGCAAGCAGAGGAGTCCATTGATGTTTTCCACGCTCGTCTGAAGGAATTGGCCAGAACATGTGGATTTAACAATGAAAACAAAGAAATAAGAGGACAAATCATACAAGGGTGTGCATCAGCAAAACTTCATGAGCGGATCCTAGAAGAATCTGGACATTCTAATGCTTGGGAGGACCAAGGAACTTTCCCGGGTTCAAGCAGCTCATATGGAAGCGGCCTTGCAGACTCCAGTGAAGACAGAACAGGTCAATGCTATCACCTCCAATCTCTCGGCAAAACCGGATAGGAAGGACAGCCCTCGACCACGAACTTGTGGATATTGTGGCAGAAGTAGCCATTGTCTGTCTGAATGCCCGCGAGAGGGAAGAAGTGAGCTGGGTGCGGCAAAATCAACCACATCATGCTGGGCTGTCGCTCAGGAGAGGATTGAGGAGAGCGCACCACTGTTAACGCACTCCCAGAAGTGAGAGAAAGAGGCAGTGACATGGATGACAATGACACAGAGGAAAATACCGCCTACTCCGTTTTCACCATTGGCACTGCCGCTCAATACTCCTGTTGGCTGCCACGATGCCAGATAAGGGTCGGAGACCAGGTCACCACTACCGTAGTAGATACTGGAGCAACCATTAACATCAAGTAGGCTGAGGCTTACAGAACTTTGAAACGAGTTGTGCGGCAATCAAGGTGTTCGCATATGGTCAAGAAAGCCTCTGGTGATGCGAAGGAAATTCAAAACGAACATCACCTATGGATCCAAGTCTAAAGTGTACGTTGCAGAGGAAGGCCACGGTATGCTACTAGGCTGTAGGGTGGCTGAAAACCTTGGTATTGTAACATTTGCTTTTTAAATCCATTAGGAGGCTATCGCACAGCGTCTGGTAGAATTCATGGCAGTATTTGAAAGAATCGGGTGCCTGAAAGGAAAGGAGCTCCATCTGCACATCGGCGCATAGCATTCCACCTGCGGCCCTTAGTGGAAAAGGAATTGGCCAAGCTGGAGGCTGCTGGCATCATTGAAAAAGTGACAAGACCCACCCCCTGGGTCTCGCCCATCGTGGTAACCCGAAAACCCAAGCAGCCTGGCGAGGTGAGTATATGAGTTGACATGTGCGTGCCCAATGTTGCGATAAAGAGGGAACGACATCTCACACCCACAATAAATGGCCTGATTGGAGAATTGAGTGGTGCCAGCTGTTTTTCAAAATTAGATCTACATTCAGGATATCACCAGCTAGTCCTGGACGAGGAGTCTTGGTACATCACAACATTTTCAACTCATGTTGGCCTGAGGCGCTACAAGTATTTAAGTTTTGGCATCTCCATCGCGGCTGAGGTGTTTCAGAACACCATTCAGGAACTCTTGAATGACCTCCCTGGTGTCGTTAATGTCGGTGATGACATTCTAATTTATGCCAAGATGGTTCCTGAACACAACACATGATTGAAGGAAGTCCTCCAGAGGATTCAAGAATCTGGTTTGAAGCTTCATCCGCATAAATGCAAGTTTTTGCGACAAAAATTGCATTTTTTTTAATATGTGTTCTCAGCTGCAGGAGTAACGCCAGATCCTGACAAATTCCGAGACATTAAGGAGGCCCCTGCTCCAGCCACTGTGACAGAAGTACACAGCTGTTTGGGGATGGTCAACTATTGCAGCCGGTTTATTCGAGATCTCACTACATTGACACAGCCCTTACATGAGTTCACCAAAGTGTCCGTCCCCTGGCCATGGGGCCTGGCCCAAGAAGCTGCTTTCCAGGCCACTAAGGACGCCATCTCCGATGAGACCACGCTGGCTTATTTCGACCCGTGTAAAAAAACTACCATAGCGGTGGATGGGAGCCGTACTAATGAAGTGATCGTCAAGAGATGATGATTGAGTCCCGGTGGCGTTTGCGAGTCAGTCATTGACGAACACGGAGCAGAGATATTCTAAAATAGAGAAGGAGGTGATAGCCATCCACTGGGGGGGTCGCCATTTTCACCTGTATGTATATGGCAACTCGTTCAAGGTAACCACAGATCACAAGCCGCTCATTCCGCTATTCAAGGGCACTGCTGCTAAGCCGCCTCTGCGGATTGAAAAATGGATGCTCCAACTTCAAGAATACAATTGCCAGGTGGAGTACAGCCCTCGATCTCATAACCTCACAGACTATTTGTCTCGACAATCTAGGGCGGCCACTCCAGAGGAGGAAGCGGATGCCGATGAGACGGAACAATATGTCCGGTACATGACGGCCCGATGTTGTCCTCTTACTCTGTCCATGGAAGCCCTTTATAAAGCGGCAAGCCAAGACAAATGCCTACAGAAACCTTTGGAGAGAGTGCAGAATAACCAGTGGCATAACTTCAAGAACGACTGCGCTGCGTTCAAACCAGATCGCAACACATCAGGGAGGGATTATATCACATTTGCTAAGAGTTGAGTTGGGACCCGAGTGGGTGCCTGTTGAGAGGACATCCCTTGTCATACCCATTGCCCTTTCCGATCGAGTCATCCAACTGGCTCATGCGGAAAGTCAAGGCATGGTCAAGACCAAAAAAAGATTGCGAGCCAAGGTGTGGTTCCCATTAATGGATGAGAAAGTGGAGGATGTGGTTAGATCCTGTTGCTGGTGCCAGGCATCGGGAGAGACAAAATCTCCCTCACCAGTAATGACTGCGAAGGGACCCATGTGTCCCTGGTTGTGTGCCAGCCTTGATTTTAGGAGTTTGCCGGATAGAAGAGACAAGTTTGTAATGATTGATGACTATTACAAATATCCAGAGGTAGATGTCATACCCTCTTTGGGAGCAAGTGATGTAATACCCAAACTGGAGAAAGTAATGGCCACTCATGGCCCGATTAAAGAATTGTGAACTGACAATGGCCCTCTATTCCATGGGCAAGAGATGGCAGCCTATTTGACTTCCTTAGGAATCAATCACAAGAAGATCAAACCAAGGTGGCCCCAGGCCAATGGAGAGGCCGAAAAATGTATGCACACTTTGAACAAAGTCATTCGGATTGCCTCTGCAAGTCACCAACCTCTTGCTATTTATTAATTCCTTTGAGAATATCACCAGACACTGCATTCTACCCATGGTCGAGCCCCGGGGCACCTCCATTCCATTCCGCATCCTCCCTGGTGGCTGCCATATCCCTTTGATGACAGCCAAGTATATGGGAAGCGTCAGAAATCTAATGATCAAGAAAGTCGTCGTTGACGAGCAAAGGTGTCTGACCTCCAGGTGGGCGAGATGGTGCTGGTACAAGACCGGTGCCCTGGTAGCAAGTTCCGATTGCCGTTCGAAATAAAGCCTTGGACCATCATCCATCGGAAAGGCACCCATATCACTTAGAGGCGGGGGTCAGAGACAATCACTCGGAATGTTTCAGCTTTCAAGCATTTTCATCAATGGGGCAGGACAGTCCCAGAGTGCACCTCCAGTGCGCGATGAGCCTGAGGACACTGGTGAATTGGACTGTTCAGAAGGACTACTGCTGGAGCTGAGTGATGGTATTTCCAAGGTTCTTAGTGGAGTAGACATCCAGGGGAGAGCTTCCCTGCTCAGTTCCCCAGTGTGCCGGCTGGCCGGAGTGCCTGCACTTGATACAGTCTGCGGAGTAATCCAATACCGTCCACGAGGCTGTGGGACCATCTGGTGTGAGACTGTGTGTCACGTGTGAGGTATCAGGTAATACGTCACCCTTAAAGTATGCGACTCTGACACAGGGGTAGTGTGTTGTGTGGAGCCATTGTTGATATTGTTTTTCTTGTGTAATTGAAATGTTACCTTGACATTATGATGCTGTACCTATGTTGATAATGTTTTTCACTTTTCATTTTTGGGGAGGAATGCAGTGTTGTGCCTGTGATGCAACAGGTGCGTCGTGGGACTTGTAATTAGAGTCCCGACTACAGGGGTATTTGATGTCGTCCCCTGTGGATTTCAATAGCAGTGGTTTGGTTTTACAGCACATGGTACCCAGTTAATAAATACAACCCCGGCCAGGTGTGAGGTCATGAGACGGGCCCCGGCTGGGGACTATGCATACAATCACTGTGTCTGCATGAATATTGGTGCGATACCAGGCCCCCACCGTTTATACCCTGTGGCCCCAGTAGTGTATCCCCGTCATCGTGTCGCAGCACTCACCAATACGACAATCAAGAAGAAGTGCTCAATGCAAGAACACCACCAACTATGCACCATGTCTTTATGCAAGAGGAGCGCTCTACACATGTACAGTACAAACTAAGAAGCCTGTCTGTATCAAGGGGCGGTGATCAATTCAGGGATAAAAGCATATCACTATTCAGTGAAAGTGTTGAAATCATGTCCTCAATCAAATCCAGAATCTGTATGCAATGGAGTTGCTCGGTGCCGGTGGTAAACCAAATGCACCACACTTTGTTCAGTGAAGTGTGCAGTGCACAACCACCAGCAAAGAATCTAAGGAGGCAAGTGAAGCGGCACATCAAACCATGTGGGTATCTCTTTATCCAATAGCGGAGTTCTGTGAATATTTTTCATACAAATGGAAAATCCTTTTAGCTAGACCTGGAGGTAGGTAGATGGACACTTTTAGCCAGCTGCATGTGGGGTTACTGACACTGCCTCAGCCGTACAAGCACTTCAGGGTTGCTAGTTTGTGGGGAAATCTCCCAATTAAGCTACAAGCAACTCCACCTATGGACACTAATAAAGAAAGCAAGGCCCACCCAGTGAGTAAATCCTCCTGGTAGTTGGGGAAGGAAGAGGTTATGAGTGACTGTGGGATTAACTATGAGGCAGACTAGCGTGCTTGGAAAATCGAAGATGTCCTGATAGTTGTTCCCGGCATGCTACCAACTTTGACACAGGTTTTTCCAAATCATTCAGAGGGAGCTGTCATCAGGAAATCACCATCTATTTGAAGCAGAACTTTCTGACTTCCAGTACTTTCTCTCCATTAATGCCAGGTTCAAAAACAACAAAGCCCTTCCTTTAGTTTCTCTGTCTCTTTCCTTCATTGCTTTTGATTTGAAGACCAGTTTTGAACTTTTTCTAAGCATCTGCTTCAAATCACAAAGCAGATATTGCCTGCTTGCACATTAGACATTTGGCATAAATTCACAAGCCCCATGAACCATCCAGGATTCTGGGGTAAACCTCCTTTACTATCCACTCACCACAGAGAACAGATGCACTCGAAATTTGGAAGGGGTTAGGGCTGCCACGTTGCAAATATATTATTGCAACCTTTGCGAAGTTCTATGGAAAGCTTTGCAACTTTACAAAGGTTGCAAAGTATTTTCCTTTCGCACTTGTGCATAGAAATACTCTTCCAAATGTAAACAGGTAGAGAAGCATTCTGCAAACATTTGTCACAGGTACTGAAAAACTTTGCAGACGGTGAACTTGCATAGTAATATTCTGCTTATATTTTTCCAGCTTGGCTGGGTTCGATTAGAGCGAAAATTATCTCGATAAAAATGAGAATAATCCCGAAATGCATAAAAGTCCGTGAGGGGAATATAAACCAGGAAACTGTAACCTTTGATGAAAAGAGAATCGGGTCAGTTGCAAAACTTTGCGGATGAAAAAAACTTCACAAACTCCTACACTTGATAAGAAAAAGCAAACAAAGAAGCCGGACAAACAGAAATGGGCAAATATATCACGTATTCTTGAAATTCTGATGCTGTTAATGCAAACTGCGCCTCGTGTAAGCATTCCAGACCTCAAAGGCTGACATACTGGGTTCTCCAGCACAAACTTTACAGTCAGCAAACATGGGAGGCCATTCACCAATATGCCAGGAGTTGTGGGAATCGCATCTGCACTATTTGCCCCTTGTGCCATCACTTGGATGATCCCTCGACCAGCCGTTAGCCCCTCAATCGAATCCGATTTGCTGTCAAGGCAAGAGTTGGAAAATACAAGTACATTAACTTTTTTAATTTCTGTTCCTGACTCTTACAGCAGCACCAGAAGTATCAAGAGGCGAGTCAGGGGTAGCATTTGCTACTCCTGGCTACCCCAAATAAGTGTTCAGGTTGCCAGTGCGCAAGAGGACATGCCAGTGTATTCACTGGATCAGTGGTTTATCCTCTTCCGTGCGTCGGACGGCCCCCGGCCGTCTGACGTCACGGTGGGCGTGTGCTTCTGTGAACCTCCACTTAATCATTACTGGAATCTGGGGACCCCCACTGAATCATTATTGGAATCTGGGGACCCACACCTGATTCATTAATGGAATCCGGGGACTGCAGCTTAAGAAATTTAAATTATTTAAACCTCAAAACAATACAGAAAAATACAGAAACAAGCCTTCATCAAGCAAATACACAGATACCGAAATGATTCAATATTTCATTTAATTTACAAATATAAAAAAAATATATATTTTATTGGGAAGGTTGGGGCTACTGAGGGCACCCATCGTCCATACTTTATTCTCTTTTATGTTTTTGCACTTCCATCACTGTTGGACCTTGCCCTCTCTGCAGGCTCACCCCAAACATTTTGCCTTCACCCCTCCTGTTTTGCTGAGTATGTTGTTGTTGGTTTTAGGACTCTGTGCACTCAGGGCCGGACTGGCCGTAGCGGGCACCGGGCGTTTCCCCGGTGGGCTGCCAGGGTGGGGGGTGGTTTTGGGCCCCTGGGGGGTCGTTTTTGTTACAGGGACGTTTTTGCAGCATAGTTGCAATATCGGCCCTGTAACAAAATCGGCCGAAACCAGCCCTGGCAAACAGCTCGGCCGTCCCCCCCAACCCTCTGGGGGCGGGGGGGAGGCGGCCGAGCACTTTGCCAGGGCCGGTTTTGGTTCCCATTCCGGCCCTGTGTGCACTTCACTAATACTAACCAGTGCTCAAGCGCTTGTGCTCCCTCCCTAAAGCATGGTATAATTGGCGTACACCCATTTGACACATTTATTTTACTTATACATCCCCAGTAAAGTGGTATTAATTGTACCAAGGGCCTGTAAATTGAATGCTACTAGTGGACCTGCACCACTTATTGTGCCACCCACTTATGTAGCCTTTTTAAACATGTCTCACGCCTGCCATTGCAGCCTGCATGCAGTTTTTAAACTGCCATTTAAACCTGGCAAAATAAACCTTTTGCCAAGCTTAAACCTTCCTTCTTAATACATATAAGTCACCCCTAAGGTAGGCCCTAAAAAGCCCATAGGTCTGAGTGAAGTGTATTTAAAAAGTTGGACATGCACTTTTAAGTTTTACATGTCCCGGTAGTGAAAAACTCATAAATTCATTTTTCAGTACTCCAAGGCCTGCCTCTTCCTTAGGGTAACATTCGGTTACCTTATTACATTTAATAAGTGATAACTTTTGATTGTGAGCAGGTTGTAATCTCAAGTTTGGTTTTCATTTAATTGTAATTTAAAACCATTTTAATGGTAAATTCAGATTTTATGTCACAATTCTGAAGATGCCACTTTAAGAAAGTTTGCATCTTCTTGTCCTAACCACTTGGTGCCTGCAGCCTCTATCCTTGGTCACATGCCTAGATTTATTTATTTATTTATTTATAAAGTTTTGTATAGCGTGAACATGACCCAAGTGGGTATCAGAGAGCTTTACATGACAAGAAGTAGCGTAACAATTGGACTGGTAAACAAAACATGCACTAGAGTCAAACATATAGGAAAGTAAATATGAGAAGAAAAAAAAAAGCTTGGTCTAGGTTAAGGTCAGCAATAGGGTGGTCGTTCATCCCAAGAGGGTTGATATGCATACATTTTCATTGTCACCGATATATTGTCTTAGGGTAAAAACATAGGGGCCTATTAGGATGGCGGGCCGCCTGCCATCTGCACCTGATTTACCCCCGCCATATCAGTATGGCGGGGGTACCGCGGTGGACGGAAAGACCGTCTGCTGCTTTTCTGCCGGCAGGCAATCGTTACGATTGCCTGCCGTGCGGATCTGGGGCAGAATATCTTGGCGGTGCCGAGCAGGCACCGCCATCCATATTATGATGTGCAAATCTAAAGACCGTTCCACGGCGGCGATGCCGCCATGGAAAGGCCGGCGGAAATTGCTTTGGGGGCCCATTACGGGCCCCCGGGGGAATGGGGGGGTAGGGGGCTGCACTTGAGGGGTACCTATGGTACCCCCCTACATTGCCATACACAAGGTGGCAGGCACCGCACGGTGCCTGTCACGTTGTGCATGGCAATGCAAACCATGCACTTTTAACATTGCGGACGGAGCTGCACCCAGCAGCACTGTCCGCAATAATTGGCCTCGTGGGACCGCCGCACCTCTGGCGGTCGGTCCCATTTTCCGTTACGGTGGCGGGCGGACAAAGTCCGCCCGCCTTCGTAATGGGGCCCTTAATTAGCAGAAAAATGTTGCTTTTTTTTTTTTAAGGAGGCGGTAGAGGAGATTAGGCGTAGGTCCGGAGGTAGAGAGTTCCATAGATTAGGTGCAATAACCGAGAATGCTCTGGCACCTGTTTTCTTTTTGTGGGATCGTTGGGGTTTCAGGGGCAAGGTGTGCGCACTTCGTGAGGATCTGCTGCCACCTGATTTTTCTAGCTTTTGAGCAAAGTAACTGGGGGTATTGAAGTGTAACGCTTTATGCGTCATGCAAACAATTTTCAGTTGGATTCTTGCTTCGTACGTTAGCCAGTTTAAGAATTTTAGAGCCGGTGATATGTGTGTGTTTCTTTTAGTTCCGAGGACAAGTCTTGCTGCCGTGTTGAGAGAGGCTCTTGGAGGGGCCAGTTTGTATCGAGGTATGCCACATAGTGTGGCACTACCATAATCCAGTCTGGGCAAAACAAGAGCTTGAACCACTTGTTTTAGGTCTTCGTGTGGAAGGTAGGGTTTAGGTTTCCACAGGATGATCAGTTGGTAATTTGCTCCTTTGGTGGCTGCGCTAATGTGATCCTGCATATTCAGGTGTTTGTCTAGTATAATACCCAAGGATCTAGCGGAGTCTATGCTGTGGGGCGAACATTTTAGGGCTGTAAGATGTTTCAACCAGAGCTCAATCTTGGGGATGTTATTCAGCGGAGAGATGAGGAGAAATTTGGTTTTAGCAGCATTGAGTTTGAGATGGTTATCCGTGAGCCAGGGGTGTGTGTTTTGTAGGATGGAATTGAGGGATATAATGTCCTCTAGGGAGGCGATTTGGAGATACATCTGAGTGTCATCAGCGTACATATGGTAATGGATGTTGGTAGATTTTAGGTGGTTTGCAAGTGGTTCCAGGAATAAATTGAAGAGAATGGGTGATAGAGCAGCTCGTTGCGGAACGCCAAGAGTGCTCGCATGGGGTTTAGACAGAGATTGATTCATTTTGACTCTTAGGGATCTGTTTTGGAGGAATGATGAGAACCATTGTAGAACGATACCTGATAAGCCCATTCTTTGTTCCAGTAAGTTCAATAGATTATCATGTTTGACGGTGTCAAAGGCAGCCGATAAATCAAGCAGTATCAGAAGGCATGATTCATTTCGATCCAGCATTTTGAGTATATCATCCACGATATGAGTAAGTGCAGATTCAGTGCTGTGGTCTTGACGGAAACCTGATTGGTTCTGATCGAGGAGTTGATAGTTGTTTATGTGATTGCAGAGTCGGATCTGGACACATTTTTCTAAGAGCTTTGCCAGTGTAGGGATGTTGGAAATGGGTCGGAAGTTATTAGGGTCCGAGCAGTCTGCCATGGGTTTTTTTAACGTGGGGGTTACTTGTCATACTTTTAGGCAGTCAGGGATAGTGCCTTGACGAAGTGAGGCGTTTACTATCTTGGTCCATAGGGGGAGAAGACAGGGTTTGATCTCTTTGAAAATGAGCGGTGGTAGAGGGTCAGTGAAATGGTTAGATGGGTTTAAGGAAGAAAGAATGTTGTACATGTCATGTTCACTGATTTGGGAGCAGGTGTTCCAGGAGGCACTGTTTTTTGAGGAGTGCCCGGATGGTTCCTTTCCTTCCATATACTTGGAAGTGTGAGAGAAACTGAATGGGGTAGTCCGAGGTGGATCCTATGCTAATAGTAGTTTGTTCTCTATCTTTGTGGTTTTGTCCTTGAAGAACGCGGACAGTTCTTCGCAATTTAGAGGGGTGCTGGACCCGGAGTATAACTGGTTTGATGTGTTGCGCGATTGCTGCTTGACTATTTCGAATAGTTTTCTGGGCCTATTTCTGGCTTGGTCAAGCTGTGCTCTAAAAAAGTTAGCTTTCACTTGTCTTATTCTTCTGTTGTATGTGTTCCTCGTTGTTCTTAAGCGTTTTAGTAGTTCCAAGGATGGGGAAGATCTCCACGCTCTTTCTGCTATTCTTAGATTGCATCTTTCGGTGTTCAAATTGTCATTGAACCAGGGTTTTGAGTTTTTATTGGACATATTTTTCTGTTGAAGGGGCGCGATGGTGTCCATGATTTCTAATATGGAAGTATTGTAGAAATCTGTGAGGTCATGGACATCGTCCATGTTGGTCTGTGGAATCAAGGTATTATTGCAAAGGGTAGCTAGTTCATTGTGGTTTATATTACGAAGATTCCTTTTCCAATGTTTTATTTTCTTCGCTTGGCCATTCTTTGGGATCGCCTTTAAGTTGATGAGGAAGGTAATGCGATAATGGTCGGTCCAGTCACAGGGGCAAATAGAAGGGAAGTGGTGTCCATCTTTGAGATTATAAGGTCCAGAGTCTCCCCCTTGTTGAGGCTCGGTTCTCTGAATGGATTCACTTGGATGGTTTGGATTTGATTTCGATCTGTCTTGTTAATATTCTTTTCGGATTGGTAAGAGAGGAGGAGTTTATGGATCTCATTGTTCGACAGATCATGATTTGATCTCTTAGGGCGAGAAGCATCATTAGGGGATGGTGTAGTTTCCAATTCAAGATTGGATGTATGAGGTCCATGGAGTGGGGGGATGATTGTATGGGAATCAGTTCTGGTTAGCATGGTGCTATTTGAGCTGTGAGGGGCCCGCAGATCTGATATAATGGACGTAAGTCTCTGAAGCTTCTCTTTAAGATGTTTTAGGCTATGATCGATCTAATTGAATCTCATTTCCCAGTACTCAGGTTTACGGATGGCTGTGGTTTGCTTAGGGAGGTCTGAGTGCGGGGTGCGGTAGTAAGGGACGCCATGTTGAGAGTGGAGGTCATTAATAGCTGTACAATTTTGTTGGAGATATGTAAGAGAATGGTTGGAAGTGGGGGGAGTAGGAGTAGCATGAGTGGTAGTTAAATGGTTAATTGATCTGGATGATCTCAGATTGATTTGGTGAGGATATATGGGATTGTGGACGTTATTATTCAATGTATGGGAGTTCGATGTGGGCGTGATTGGAGTACCCTCATTAGTGCGCCCTGGGGAGATAAGTAGGGGTGAGTGAGGGGGGAAAAGTTCAATGAAGTCGGAATCTATACTAATTCTGATATTGGGGGGAGGACCCGATAAATTGGATCGACTATTCCTAGTAGGGTTCTCGAGTTCTGATTGAGAAGATGGTTCTGGAGGGAGAGTGGTGGTAGCAAGGTTGGGGGGGTAATCTCTCGTGACCAGGAGTGGGTTGATTGAGATAGGAGTAGCCCTGAGCATTAAAGCGGATGTGACCGTTTCATCCTGAGCATTAGGGCAATTTTGGGTGGGAAGATTGTTTTGAACCCCCTTTTTTAGGATAGGGAAGATCTTGTTGATTAAGGTTACATTTTCATTTGAGGCCTGTATTAGAATAATCCCATTATTATATATGGATATGGTAGCGTATGCCTTGCAGAAGGAAGAGGGAGACACAGATATTCTAAGACCGTGAGGTGTTTTTTTAGTGCCTGTGGTGCTTAACTTAGAGAGTAAAATATTTCTCCATTGGGCTCTTCTTTTTGTAAGGAATATAAGGTCATTAGTTCGGGTTCCCTTGCTGGTACAGAAATAAGGGTCTGAAATAAGAGTTTCTGGGTGTGTTTTAAGAAGGTGGTGTTTGAGTTTTTTTGCTGCATTTTTGGAGACGTTGGAGGAGTATTTAATAGTAAAGGCATTGTGGCCCGATGGTTCCAGCTTGTTATCCATTATATATAGTTGGGAGGTACCTTTTGTGGTTATGAAAGTTCGTGGGTAGTGCTTCTGAACCACCTTCTAGGGTTGTAAAGGTAATGCAGGAATACATAGATTGTGCAGACCAGATTATTTGTCCTTGACTTTTTTTTTTTTTTGATTAGTGGTAAATTTGTGTTGTGGAGGCTAGGGTAATTATTTTGATCAGGAGCTCCATCTAAGGTGTCTGGTTCAGTCGTAGTGGGTTAAGGATAAGGTATGCCAATGGCTAATGTGCCTTTTAAAGATGGCCGCCCATTTTGCAGGTTTTTTTTACTAGTAATAGTCCTCTTTTTGTTTCACTGGAGGAATGAATTTTTTTATTTTTTTTCCTGTCTGGCCTTTGTGTTGCTGTGCTAAGGTGGTGGGTTGATTTCTGCCAGTCTTCAAACTCAAACGACTGGGAGAATCATCCTCACAATTTCCCTCTTGAAAACACACAATCTTTCTCCACACAAGTCCTAAAATCCTCACTATATTGAGGAGTCTGATGGGGCAGACCGGTTGGAAGTTCTCCGGCTCCCCTCTGCCCAAATGAGCCCTCTCTGTGGGCTATCACAGGTTGCCGTGAGTCGGTGTGGAAGCAAGAGGCCTTGAGGCAGCAGGGAAAGAGAGAGATGCTGCGATGCTGCAGAGAAGGGAGGGCCGCCCCCACCCATTCTCCGGATCTGCCAGCCCGTAGCTCGCTCAGGTAAAAAGCCTCCCGTATGTGAATGCCCCGGACAACGTGAAGAGAAGGGGCAGGGGGAAGGAAGCACTCACCCGCACTTCTTAGTCTGCTGCAGTTTCGAAGATCGTGGGGGCAGTTCCTCTGTCTGCCTTCTGGTCCCTCCATGCTACCACGATCCCAGGAAAAATGTAAGGGCTGCAAGAGGCACTCACGCGTTCCCGCACTTTGCTCAGGAGCGGCTCCGGGGATTGAGGAGGTCTTCCCTCAGCCCACCATGAGGTCCCTCAATGTTGCTGGGTCCCCGTACACGCGAACGCTGCTGATCCCTGCATCAATCGTTCGATGGAACCGGACCCACAGCCTCAGCTTGAGCGGTGACTGTGACTCTGTCGCAGCCGAAGAAGGCAATAGAGACCTCAAAAGTTCCACAGGTGAACAGTGGTAGTTTCTTCTTGCCTGTATTTCGAAGTCCTGTAATTAGTGTATCCTTCTCATAATAATGCACTGCTGTGGAAGACGATAGTCAGGGCTGCTATGGGATATTTTTCAGTTTTGATCCCAAAAACCCAGGAGCTGTAATGTGCAGCTCCTACCCGGTGGCCATCTTGATGTGGATGTGGCGGGATTTTAGATGTAGCTTTCACTTGGCCTTTTTGTATTTGTCCTAGACAGCATCATAAAGGGGGACTCTGTGTTGGTAGGATGGGCCAACCTGACCTAATGGGAGATGCGGAGCTATCACCTACCACACTTGTACTTCAAAAGGGCTGCCGCAGCACACTCACAAAACACTTCAAATTAGTCTATTATCACCCCAGGCCCCCGGAACCAGGGCAGGGAAAGAAAGGAAATTTCAGAACCAGACATTGGGGGATGTGTAGAAGTGTCTCCTACTTCAACGCTGGCACCAGGTAAAGATATTGGGCCCTCAGACCAGCTCACTTCTTGACCTGTGGAAGACTCAGAAGAAGGACTGCTTTGCTGCCCTGCTGCTGGAAGGACTGCCATGCTGAAAGAAGTACTGCCCTACTGCCCTGCTGCCCAAGGAAGGTAGACTGGGCCTGTTCCCTGAATCCAGAACCACCAGAGTGACTCCAAGGGCTAGCTTTCTGAGCTACATGGACATAACGAGCTCCAGAGACCTGCCCTTCATGTGCCTAACTGCCCAGCCTAAACTGGGCCTGCCTGTGCCATGCTGTTGGCCTCTGCTGGAATGAGTTCTGATCCTCAAGAGGAGTCTCCAGGTCCTGGACCCTTGGCTGGCATCAGAGTGTACTCCTCCTGGCTCAACTCTGGGTTCCCTCAGAACTGACACAGTGCAATGCAACTAAATGAAGCGCGACACAGGATCTCACATCACAGCACCACATAGCTGCTGATTGGTGGCCTCATCAGAACCAACGCAGCACTACGCATCTTGACGTAGGACCTTGCATTGCAGCTTCTCGTATCTCCTGATCGGCAGCCTCATCTGAACCGATGCAGCGCGATGCAACTTGACACAGAACCTCACAGTTCTTGATCGATGGCCCCATCAGAACCAATGCAACTTGACACAATGTGATGCAGAATCTTGTATCTCAGTCCAATTACAAACAGGAACATTGCTTTCCGGGCCAAACTGAGTCCTGTACCCTGCCCTGTTGCGGTCGGCTTGAACTGATGACTTTGCCCTAGTACGGCGCAATCAGATAACCCCATTTGGTGCTTTGGGCTTTTTGGTGCGACTTTTACCTAAGAATTCGAAATTCCAGTTCTACTGATTGGATTTTTGTCATTCTGATATTATCATATTTATTAAAATTTGATCACATTTCACCCGACCTTTTGCAGCTAAACTGGTTATCTATTGAAGCTAGAATCCGACTCAAGATAGCTTGTCTGACTCATAAAGCCATACACCACAATACCCCATACTACCTAGCAAATAAACTTGAGCTATCGGGCACCAGCCGGAACCTCAGAAGTACGTCCACCCTTCTCTTGAAACCTCCAAGATTCAAAAAGAAAAGATCGTACAACCGTGCGTTCACCGGTCTTGCTCCAAGAATCTGGAACTCCTTGCCATCCGAGATCAGATCAAATCCTTCCACTACTCCTTTAAAAAACTGGTCAAAAGACTACTAATGAACGAACGTTAACGCGTTGATCATGCTTGTGTGTTTTGTTAATAACCAAAATCTTGAAGTATTTTCACTGATGTTCCATAATATGTTTTTACCTTCTTTTTGTTCTAGTCCTCGATAGCTCCTTTAACTGCATCAACTGTTGATTTTTGCTCGTTCCCTTTTTGTTAATATTCCTGGATGCACATCGCACATCTTGGTTCTTTCTATTGTATGAAGTTTTACTTGGAGCGCTCTATGGCACCTCTGATACACCCTACTCTCTATTCGTGAATGTTTTCCCACAGGTTTAATTTCACTTACCTTCTTTATGTTCTGTATAATTGCTGACGACAACGCTGTACAGCGCTCTGATACCCCTTTGGGTCTTGTTCGCGCTCTATAAAACTTTTCAAATAAATAAAATAAATAGACCGTATTTTTCTATATTGGTGTGGGATATTTCTTGGGTTGTGTTTTCTCTTTGTTACTGATTGAGTGCAGCTTAAGTACTTTACACATTGCTTCTAAGTTAAGCCTGACTGCTTTTGTGCCGAGCTACCAGAGGGTTAAGCACAGGTTGATTTAGTGACTTTTTTTGTGATTAACCCTGACAAGGATTGTGGTTGTTGCTTGAGTAGGATTTCACCCCTTCAACTAATAACCCAAGTTCTCACAACCACAACTCAATCTGAGGACACCAACTTAATTTTTCTCCTCTATTTTCAAATTCCTTCATGGAATGTTTTAAAATTTTCAATTTTCCATGTTGCTTCTTTTTTTTACCCTTTATTAATCTGTCAACAATGTTTATAGTCTAAGCAATAGCAGACCCCCTCAGTAGGCATTAGGGGCCACCCGAGGGTCCTCGAACCACAGGTTAAGAACCGCTGCAATAGATCATAGAGGGTTAGTGCTTCTTCTCTAGACTGCAATGCAGAATGAATTACCAGAAAATCAATACACACCACGTGAGTTTGATTTCAGTACCAAAATTCTTGATAAAAACATCAATAAAAATGTAACTTAAAAAGATCCCATTGTACAAGTGTCTGAAAACTGAAGGCAACAAAGGGCAGCTCGATATATGCAGTTTATCCACAATAATGTGTACAAATGACTTACTTCCCTGTTTTTATGTGGCTTTCTGGCACTTACTTTATTGACTACTATTTTGTGCTTAATTTGCAGAGTACATGCTGAAGCAGCACTGATTTTGTCTCTGTATCAAAACAACCAATTCAACTGTGTGAATCCTGCCAGTGTCAGCACAGCTACATTTCACCAGACAAACAGAACGAACATGAAAATGATGCAAGGTTTTTTCACATCAGTATATTTAGCAGCTGGAATAACAAAACTGATTGTGCGAAAGAAACCTTTTTACTCTGGAGTCCAGTTGATCAGATACCCAAGTGTCTCTGACCTTGGAAGGGCTGCTGAGAAAACATAATTCCATGGCTCCTAATATTTTCTAGTAAATATGAATGTTACACAGTTGATGCATATTTCATCACCTGCTTCATAATTTTCAGATTACTTATTATTTTTGAAGTTTTATATAGAACAAACTTGTCCCAAGGGAATCAGAGCACTTTACACGAGAGCAAGAAGAAGAATCGAGATAACAATCATCATAAAAATAACAGATAAGCAGCATAGAAAACCCTTAGACTCAGCAGTTGAGTCGGGGGAGAAAGGTCAGGCAGATAGACAGCAGAAATTAAAAGGGGATGCAGAGAAGTGACCACAGCTTAATCAAAAGTGTCTCTGAAATAGGAGGATTTTGAGATCCAGTTAAAACGTGGAAAGACTCATGGTTGTGTGGAAAACTGGTTGGAGAGAGTTCCAGATCCTTGTTGCAGTACCAGAGATGCTTGTTTCATAAAACGTTCTTGCCTGAATGTTGGAGGCTCCAGCAGGAGGGCTTCAGCATTTTCCAATCTCCTCTAAGCACCAAAGATGTTCAGTTTTCCAACAAGGTAGGAGGTGTGGTGTTATGAAATGCTTTGTGGGTAATACCTGCACTCATAGCTTGTGCTCTTGCTTCAAGGAGAATCCATTGTAGGGTGACAAGAATTGGAGAAATGTGATCACATTTTTTGTGGCCTGTCCGTGAGCAGGGGTGACAGATGTGCTTTTGGGAGACCAGATAGAAGAAAGTTACCCCATTACAGTCTAGAGAGTACCAACACCTGGAGTACAGTTTTCATGCTCTGCTGGGGAACAAACTGCCTGATGTTCCAGAACAGTCTACGTTGGTGGGGAGGCTCCCTTGGCCATGGATGAGATTTGCTTCTGCAAGTTTAGATGATTGTCAACGATCAATCCCAGTGATTTAGCATCCTCTGCAAGGGCTGGTTTTCAGTTCAGTGGAGAGCAGCAGATTTAAAAGAAATGTTTTTAGTTCAAAATGACGAAAAATTATTAGAATCGATGCACACAGAGTGTAACACTGTGCTTGACCCATTGCTGCTTCTAAATTGCTTCTAAATGGTTGAGCTGCTGATTACTTTACTTAACACAAACAAGAAACATAGATTCCAAGCAGGGTCAATTACTTTGAACACATCAATATATGCCAGTAACTTAAATGTAAACAAGCAAAAGCTGGTACCAAGTATTTAAAAATGTATGTTAAAAAGGCCAGCGGAACAAAAACAATTCATCTATTGCAAGCACTACAAATGTAAATTCATGTAACCTTCTTTTGACAGCACCTGGCCTCCTTGTCTCATCTATTTTTAATATCCTGATGATGAACCAATGACTCAGGGTAGAAACATCATAGAAGTATGGACAAATGAAATATTGTTTTGGATCACTCCTCTCTCTGTCACTTTAATTGTGATTGCAGTGCCTAAAACTGATGATCAATTGTTATTCTGTATGGATATATATATATATATATATATATATATATATATATATATATATATATATATATATATATATATATATATATTTTCCAACAACAGCTTACACAGCACTCTCCTTGGTACAAAAATATATCTTTATTGAGACCTCCTTCTCCGCCACCTACGCGTTTCGAACACAAAGTTCTTGTTCACGGTAGTATACGAAGTCCTACTTCGATTTCCAACCTTTTATACATAGTCTCCACGTAGCCCATAATGAGGCATTGTGGGACAGGTAGTTTTACATATATTACAATTACTTTTTTTATATTTATTTCTTTTACCCAAAAAATGTTGCAAGAAAAAGATGTTAATTGTATAAGCCATTATTACACATTCACATCTTGTATATAGGATTTGCCCAATGTGTGCTATGCTATCAAGTATTCATTACATTTAACTTGTGAATGACTCATCCATTTCAAGGAAATCATGACTTGGTGTCCCATATGCTTGAGGGCTAAGTACCCCACTGTCTTGCAGACAGTTTAAACAGATGCTACTAAGTTAGGCTTATTAGAAAGAAACTACTTGCAACACAATAATAATCCAATACCGGCTACGTGTTCTCTTAAAATCTAAATCACATTCTAATTCGAGGAAAACAAGCTAATATATGGAGAATTGATATCTCTAAAATATACTCATTGAAAATCTGTATCTCAAAGGCTGAACCAAATATTTACAAATGTATATACATTTCTTCGTCCCCATTGAGCCCAAGGGGGACCTTGGTTTTAAAACGAATAATCAGTAAGCTGTTGTTGGAAAATACTTAATGCGAGAGGTGGTCCTGTCTCGCCACGAGCACCAGCTGGAGGGTGCTCCCCCCGAAAAGGACCGTGGTTGTTGAATAATATATATATATATATATATATATATATATATATATATATATATATATTCACTGAAAAAACCATAGGTTTTAGGGACAGTTATAGTTAGTTGGACATTGCACTCGTACAAAACCCGTGAAATTCCCCTGTTATAGTTAGTTCAGCTAACTATAACTCGCGCCCCGCAATGCACTGCTGATGACGTCACATATTACATCACTCATGACATGGTCAGTGACATCACTGATGACATCACTGATCACATCTCAAATGACATCACTGATGACATCATCCAGTGACTGTGTGTTTCTGTAAAGTTTAAATATGTTTAATATATATAGGGAAAGGCGTATTGAAGAATGAGTGGGTGTATAAGTGTCTGAATGGATGATTTAGTACGTGAGTGACTGACTCTACAAGTGAGTGATTAAACGTATCTTACTGAATGCATGGGTTAGTGACTAAACTGTGTGAATGTCTGTATCCGTCTGTTTGTTGGTGTGTAAGTGGATGCATGGATTTGCGAATAGCTACATGAGTGTCTATATGGGTTATTGATTGGTTCTCTGAGTGTCTGAATGGATGATTTAGTACGTGAGTGACTGACTCTACAAGTGAGTGATTAAACGTATCTTACTGAATGCATGGGTTAGTGACTAAACTGTGTGAATGTCTGTATCCGTCTGTTTGTTGGTGTGTAAGTGGATGCATGGATTTGCGAATAGCTACATGAGTGTCTATATGGGTTATTGATTGGTTCTCTGAGTATCTGTATGGCTGCCTGAGTGTTTGTGTGGGAGGGGTGTGTGTGACTCTATACATAGATGTGTGAGTGGGTGATTCACTGGGTGCATGATTTCAAGAGTGCATCTGTGATGGACTGCTTGGGTGGGTGAGTGTGTGTATGGGTGTGTTAGTGAGTGAATGTATATCTCAGTGGTACATGTGCGAGTAACTACATATGTAAAAGGCAGTATATATGTGTGTTAGAGTATTTAAATGGCTATAAGTGAGAGTGTGTTATTGTGAGAGTGGCTGTATGGATGCGTGTGTGCTTGTATCAGTTATTGTATAAGAGCGTAAGAATGTGCTAGTATTTGTATGAGTAAGTGAGCTGGTGTGTGTATAACTGTATAGGTGAGTAAATGGGTGTGTGATTAATTTTTTGCATGACTGACTAGGTGTGTGAGTACCTCTATGGATGAGTGGCGGTGTGTGAGTGTTTATATAGGTGTATGAGTGCATATGATAGTCCTGTACTGAGTGACTGTAAGTATGAGTGACTGTACAGGTGAGTGAGTGGATGTGTGTGTAGACCTAAGAATCAGTGAGTGGGTATGTAGTTTTTGGTGTTGGAGTGTCTATGGTTTTGAGAATGGCAGACTGTAATTTAGAGTGGGTGTATCAAAAGTTATATTAGGATGTGAGAAGATGCATGAAATTATCACGTGGATGATGTCATCAGTGATGTCATTTGAGATGTCATCAGTGATGTCATCAGTGATGTCACTGACCATGTCATGAGTGATGTAATATGTGACGTCATCAGCAGTGCATTGCGGGGGCGCGAGTTATAGTTAGCTGAACTAGCTATAACAGGGGAATTTCACGGGTTTTGTACGAGTGCAATGTCCAACTAACTATAACTGTCCCTAAAACCTATGGTTTTTTCAGTGAATTTCAAAGGTTTTTTAAATGCTAATTTGTAACTATAACGTGCCTGAAACCTATGGTTTTTTCAGTGAATTTCAAAGGTTTTTTAAATGATAATATTTAATTGTAATATTTGTTACATGTATTTTTTTGATACTAACTTTCTACAGATGTTTATCTGTTTATTTTTACATATATTTTTTTTTTTTAATATTTATATTTTTTTAATATAAATTGTAAAAAAATGTTTTCAAAAATATTGAAACATAAATAGTTTTTGTTTTGTTTTATAATTTGTTAATAAATGTAAAAAAAAATTGAATTTTTTTTTTTTGGAGTCGCGCACCGGCAGCGTACCTTACAAGATCAGTGCGCAGATTGTAGCCGCCATTTTCTGAAAGTCGTGAAGGATCCGCGTAGGGTGTGCGATGGGTGCGTGTTTTACAGTTACGTGATATACGTATGTTACGTGTTGTGCGCGATTAGTATGCGACCGGTTCGCGCTTCTTACGTTTATACATTGGTGACACATGCGCATTATACTACGCGGCGCTTGCGCGGACACGCGCCTCGCGTGACGTCATATGCGTGCTGTACGCGCTGTGTACGCGACTCCCGCGAATTTTTATATGTTCTAAAATGACATATATATGTCTTTAATACACATATTAGGGCCAGACATTATCTTACTTATGCATAAAAATAATATATTTTTACATGTAATAAAGTTATATTACTTTTAAATGCAATTTCGCAACTTCGCGTTGGGTGCGTGCTGCATGTGCGCACGGTACGCGGATCCCATGTGACTTGAAAAAAAACTTTTGATTGGTTGATAACATTTCCCATTGTAACTATTGAAGGACCCCACCCATTTCCATCATTCTTCTTTGAGCTTCTTTGGAGACACATCTCTACATTGTACAACTATTGGTATTTCTGAAATAAGAAGATGGCTTCTGGACCCCTTGTTCTGAATATCAGTTTCCATAGCAACAGCTCATGCAACATTCAACTTAGCTGCCAGGTCACAAGTTCACCACACAATGTTGCAAATGACAACAGCAGGTGTGGTTGGCTTTGCAAAGCATTCACTTATCCTTTCTGCTGTACCTTGCAAACTTTTCATTATAACCAATAATAAACATGCTTTCTAAACAAAGAAAAATGCACCCTATATTAGAATGTAGAGTGTTCTTAAACAGCCAATCAAATCTCTACTTTCTTAAAAACAGCATGTTGTCCACCATTTTAGATAGATTTCATTTTCCCTCCTACCTACCTCAGCTACAGACATCTTTTTATTACCTACATTGATCCCTTCAAGATGCTTTCAGTGTGGATTGTGGGACACAGCTATGTTTTCTGGTGCAAAAGGTATGCTGAAAGCAGAGGTATTGACAAAGATTTAGCTTTGCCAAATGTAGACATTAAATGGATTGGTCAGAGAGGATTAAAGTGGCACCAATTGATGCCATTGGTTAAATCCTTTTGCATCTCCAACACCCTGACCTCATAATTGTGCACTGTGGTGGCAATGACCTAGGCACTTTGACTGGGGTAGGTCTGGAAATGCTTATGAAGGACACCTTTGCAGAATTCATGTCACTTTTCCCCCAAACTGCCTTTGTCTATTCGAACATATGCCAAAGACAGAAATGGCAGTGGTCCAATCATTTTTGTCCACAGTTTGAGAAAGCTAGGAAACATGTCAATAAAGCTGTTTCTGCTTATCTCAGAGATTATAGGATGGGGTCCATTTTCAACAACAATCTGTGTTTTAATATAGATGGCATCTATAGGAGAGACGGTGTACATTTTACAGATGAGGGTAACAGAATCTTTCTCATCAACTTTAGACTCTGCATCGGTACTTACTTGTAGGTACCATAATCTATCAAAAAACACAAGGGCTCTTTTTAGAGCCACCCAAGATCTAAACATATATACTTCATGTATATTTACTGTTTTTTTAAAAATATTTGGGGGATTCGCGCACCCAACGCGTTTACCTTGGAGTCGCGCACCCAACGCGTTTACACCAGGGGGCCGCGCTGGGAGTCGCGCACCCAACGCGTTCACACTAGGGGCCGCGCTGAGCGGCGCGCTGGGTGCGCGACTCCTTATTTCTCCGTAAAATTTTTGATAGCTCCTACCACTAATTTTTATTCTCCCCGGGGACCCCATCCCCTGGGGCCTATACATAATAATGGAGACCGTGAGGGGAGCCCCAATGCCCCCACGGTCCCGCCGGCTCCCCGCGTCCTTCGAGAGCCGGCATTGCTTTTCCACATGGGGAGCTGCTGACATGCAGCTCCCCGTGTGGAAAGCAATTTGCTTTAGATATTGGAAGAGAGAGCAGGTTTCCCTGCTCTCTCTTCCAATATCCAAAGCAGTTTGCTATGGCAGGACGGGAGCCGCGAGGCTCCCGCCCCTGCCATAGCAAACTACAGTGTCCCGGGGGTAGGCACCCCGGGACACTGCAGGAGCCGGCCCTGGGGGTGGCGGTCCCCAGGGCCATCAAGGGCTCCAGGAGGGGGCTGCGTGGCCCCCTCCCTTAAATTGCACAGCCCCGGGGAGGTGGTGGTCCACGGGGCTCTGGGGGTCCGTAATGGACCCCCACATTTATTTTGTAAGTGCCCCGGGGAGGTGGTGGTCCCCGGGGCGTGTGGGGGCTGGAGCCCCCACACCTTATTTATTTAAAAAAGAAGCCCCGGGGGTGGCGGTCCCCGGGGCTGCGGGAGGGCAGGAAAGCCCTCCCGCACCATTTTTTTATAAAGCCCCGTGGGGTGGCGGTCTCCGGGGCTTGGGGGCCCTTGAGGCCCCCATACAAACAATATACCCACCCCCACCATGCCCCCGGGACTTGGGCCACCCGGGGGCAAAATGCAATCGAGCGCGGGAGACCGCGCTTCGATTTTTTTTTTTTTCGGCAGGATTCGCGCACCCTTTTTTTTGTGCCCAGGGGGTCCTTGTGGGACCCCCTGAGCAAACCTAGGGGGTCAGGGTGTTTCTACCCTGCCCCCTTTGTGCGCTTTGCGCACTTGTTTCTGTCCCTCGGTTCTACCGAGGGACAAAATGGCTGCCAACATTTCCTGAATCGGAATGTTGACAGCCAGCTGACAGCCAATTAACATGCAGCTCGTGATCGGGACGGTGCGCGCAGGGTGCGCTGAGGGTTCGCGGACCCTACTCGGCCATAGATATATATGTACTTTTACTTTTGATTTTCTCAGCAACTACTGAACGGATTTACACCATTTAACAAAAAGGGTTCTTTCTGAACCAAGAACTACCTCTTTGCCAAATTTGGTGTAATTCCGTTCAGCAGTTCGGGCTGTAGCCGTGTCTAAAGTTTCCTATGGAAAATTGCATGGGGAAAACGCGTTTTGGGACCCCCTTTTTTCTCGGCCCCCGCTTGACGAATCCCCGAGACTTTCAGGGTAGGAGCGGACCAGAGCGCCCCACAAAGTTTGAAAATTTTGCGAAGATACGTCAACCGGCAAGAGAGTTATTTCAAATAGAATGTCGCGGATTTCCTATGGATAATAGGTTGTAACTATAACTATCTACTGGCGACCGCCAGTAGATAATATATATATATATATATATATATATATATATATATATATATATATATATATTCATTGAGACATTCTCTAGTCAAGAGACCTTGGTTACCGTTTTTTAATATACTTGTGTTTACTGACCCTGGCACTAGGAAGTTTAATTGCGGACTTTAACATGGAGGCGGGACCATGAACTGTTGATTATTACTTGACTGCCAAGCGGCATTATGGGAGTGGTAGTCCTTGTGGGGATGAGAACGCTCACCAGGAGGCGGGCCCTCTTGCTGTTGATGGAGCGAGGTAAATGAAATAATTTTGGAACACCCCAAATTAACACTAATGAACTAATATTATTAATTGTTTGAAGGACTAACCAACACTTTACACCTTTTGGTAAACACTTACATAAATGGTAATTGCAATTTATGTGCAAAATTAACTTATTTACAACTGTAATGTGAAATAATATTAATATAGTGATTTGCGTATTAAGTAGAGCAAAATCGCATGATTTGTGCTATGTAGTAAAATTGTATTGTGGCAAAAGAATGCAGATGGTAAGTAAACATGGCTTTAAATGTCGCTTCTGCTAGGTAACACCTAACTGGGGTACTTAGAATGACGGGTGGGAAACAGAAAGGCTTATTTTCTTTATTTTAATTATGATTGTGTTTGCTTTCATAATAGTTCGTTTGGTCCTGCTAGGCCGTGCTGCGAAAATGGCTGCCGAAGCAGATGAGGTCAATGCGCAGACGCAAAGATGGCCTCTAAAGCGGAAGAAAGCCACAAAGCTAAGTCACGTGGGTACAAATTCCAGCCCAGAGTGAGAAGTGTCAAGGTCAGGATGACCTGACTTGGGGAGAATGCCAAGAGAGCCTCAGCACGCATCCGTGAGAATGGACGCTAACAACTAAAGAATTAACAATGGATCGTTTAGAAAAGTGACTAATGAAAATGAAACATTAAATGGATTGTCAATTGGACTGCTATTACCCAAAGGTCATGTGAAAGTATAATCCTTAAACAATTTGAGAACTGGTTTGAACAAGGAGGGCAATGAGGTGATTCTTGCCACCCTCCAAAGGACCAATTAGCGTGATTCTCGCCGCCAAAGATTGCAACTTTTTGTTTAGTAAGCTAGTAGTAAGGTATAAGAGGACCTGCTCTTAAGTAGGAGGAGCGCTATTCTTGCATTTTTTTTGAGCACTGAACGTTGATGCTGAAGAAACTGCTGCTATTTTCTATAGGCCATTTTCTTTATAGAAATATTCATTTTGGACTTTAAACTTGACTGGGAAAAGTAACAAGATCGATGCGGGAAACCTGTATGGGAGATCCGTCGAGGAGGCTTATAGCGGGACAGACAGTCAGTTTTGGGATTTCTATGCTGTGATCTACAATTTATCTGCTTTGGTGAACATTTCATTTTCCATCTGAGAAGGGTATGCATAAAATTCTTTCTAAAAACTTAATTCTCATATGCTATTAAATGTATTAAAATAATTAATAAACTTGAATCTCACTCATGCATTTAAGAAAATAGATAAACTTTATTCTAATTAAATTAATGAGTCTGTGGTTCTTTAAGCTCAATAATAAGTGTAATGATTATCAGGTTTTGAATGTGATTGAGCTGGTCTTAATCACCATCAACTTATTCTACTAGTTGGTCCATCGACCAAAGAGCGGAATACCTTGATGTTTTAGAACCGACAGGATTAAACCGATGGTGTACAATACTTAATGTATTATCCTGTTAAATGTTAACAAGGTATCCCGTTCCTCCAGCAATTTCGTTTTCTTCTCCAAAGTGTAAGTGGATGTGATCCAGGGAATAATTGAGAAGAGTGTATGGTTATGCGGTGTTATGGGCCCCACCGTCATATAGTATAAGTGTTGTGAATGATCTGTACCTGGATGTCGCGTCCAAAGGAGAAGAATTTATATTAGCCGCGCTGGATCACTGTAATTGCACACACTTGTGTTAAGTTTCTCCGCGGTGTGACTGTCATTTGTTTATACCTCCCTTCCGCTCGTGCTGAACTGAATACTTTGTAGCGATCGCATTTGGGCACACTGCAACACCTTTTCCGCAGCTCATTCCACAGGTTCAATCCCGGGAGTTCTATGTTTTATTCAAAGTAATATGACGGGCTTAACAAGGTCTTTGTTTTAATAGCACTTGGGATGAAATACAGCACGATGTTATGTAATCATATTTTATTTGCATTCTATATCTAGGGCTTTATTTTGTAGAGTGATTAGTGCCATTCTCTTTATTTACAGGTGATGTTCCCTCTAAAGGCTGGTGATCTATTATGTGCACATGTTTAGATACGTATTATGTTTATTATAGAATGGTGTTGCATTTTGCTTCATTATGTTTTAAAATTCATTGCACTATGCGTCTTTTAAACATATTTGCTACGTGATCTTGTAACTCCACCAGTCCCATTCTTTGATGTCAGGGGGGTGTTTATATATTGTGGAGTGTTTATACTAGTGCATGGCAAAAAACGCAAAAGTATTTCTTTTATGTTTATTGATGCCTTTGAGGGGGTGGGACTATATAAATTCACAGAAGTATGGCACTATTTAGATTGATAAAGGCTTCTACGAAGCCGGAACGCGTCTCTCCAATCTTGGGGTCGAGTGAGACCCGTGACAATAAAGAAAGCCATATCGCACATCCTCGAGTACGTGCCTTCTTCCTTGCTGGAGTGGGATGGTGTGTTCATCAAATTACAGCGGTTGCTGTTCAACGCTGCTCACGTAACACTAGTCGATTTGTGGCTCTACCCTTGACCGCATTTTTCTTGGGAGGAGAATGGTAATGCTAGTGGTGGAGCCCCCAGAGTTCGTACCAGCAAAAGGATCAAGGATGACAGCAGTCGGGAAATGGGGATCCCACAGCGGGGTGGTTTTCTGACTGCCAGCACGGGGTCTGCATTTTCCCTGTCTAGAAAGGCCTTGCCATGGATACTGGCCCACTCTGGTGACTGGGCACCGCGGACGCCGATGCGGAAGCGGTGAGGATTGTTTGGTGGAAGTAATTTTTATCTACTGGTCTCCTTCGACCCCGAGTTTAGGCCTATTTTTAAATTTCCATCCATTGCTGCTTGTCACCATAGACATTGAGACATTCTCTTGTCAAGAGACCTTTATTACCGTTTTTTAATATACTTGTGTTTACTGACCCCGGCACTAGGAAGTTTAATTGCAGACTTTAACATGGAGGCGGGCCCATGAACTGTTGATTATTACTTGACTGCCAAGCGGCATTGTGGGAGTGGTAGTCCTTGTGGGGATGAGAACGCTCACCGGGAGGCGGGCCCTCTTGCTGAAATTGCACACACTTGTGTTAAGTTTCTCCGCGGTGTGACTGTCATTTGTTTATACCTCCCTGCCACTCGTGCTGAACTGAATACTTTGTAGCAATCGCATTTGGGCACACTGCAACACCTTTTCCGCAGCTCATTCCACAGGTCCAATCCCGGGAGTTCTATGTTTTATTCAAAGTAATATGACGGGCTTAACAAGGTCTTTGTTTTAATATTTAATAGCGCTTGGGATGAAATACAGCATGATGTTATGTAATCATATTTTATTTGCATTCTATATCTAGGGCTTTATTTTGTAGAGTGATTAGTGCCATTCTCTTTATTTACAGGTGATGTTCCCTCTAAAGGCTAATGATCTATTATGTGCACATGTTTAGATACGTATTATGTTTATTATAGAATGGTGTTGCATTGTGCTTCATTATGTTTTAAAATTCATTGCACTATGCATCTTTTAAACATATTTGTTACGTGATCTTGTAACTCCACCAGTCACATTCTTTGATGTCAGGGGTGTGTTTATATATTGTGGAGTGTTTATACTAGTGCACGGCAAAAAATGCAAAAGTATTTCTTTTATGTTTATTGATGCCTTTGAGGGGGTGGGACTATATAAATTCACAGATGTATGGCACTATTTAGATTGATAAAGGCTTCTACGAAGCCGAAACGCGTCTCTCCAATCTCGGGGTCGAGTGAGACCCGTGACAATAAAGAAAGCCATATCGCACATCCTCGAGTACGTGCCTTCTTCCTTGCTGGAGTGGGATGGTGTGTTCATATATATATATATATATATATTCACTGAAAAAACCATAGGTTTCAGGCACATTATAGTTAGAAATTAGCATTTAAAAAACCTTAGAAATTCACTGAAAAACCATAGGTTTCAGGGGCGTTATAGTTAGTTGGACATTTCACTCGTACAAAACCATAGAAATTCCCTGTTATAGTTAGTTCAGCTAACTATAACTCGCGCCCCGCAATGCACTGCTGATGACGTCACATATTACATCACTCATGACATGGTCAGTGACATCACTGATGACATCACTGATGACATCTCAAATGACATCACTGATGACATCATCCATGTGATAATTTCATGCATCTTCTCTCACCCTAATATAACTTTTGATACACCCACTCTAAATTACAGACTGCCATTCTCAAAATCATAGACACTCCAACACCAATAACCACATACCCACTCACTGATTCTTAGGTCTACACACACATCCACTCACTCACCCGTAGTCACTCATACTTACGGTCACTCAGTACAGGACTATCATATGCACTCATACTCCTATATAGTCACTCAAACACCGCCACTCATCCATAGAGGTACTCACACACCTAGTCAGTCATGCAAATAATTAAACACACTGCCATTTACTCACCTATACAGTTATACACAACACCAGCTCACTTACTCATACAAATACTAGCACATTCTTATGCTCTTATACAATCACTGATACAAGCACACACTCATCCATACAGCCACTCTCACAATCACACACTCTCACTTATAGCCATTTATATACTCTAACACACATATATACTGCCTTTCACATATGTAGTTACTCACACATGTACCACTGAGATATACATTCACTCACTAACACACCCATACACACACTCACCCACCCATACAGTCCATCACAGATGCACTCTTGAAACCATGCACCTAGTGAATCACCCACTCACACCACTCGCACAGAGTCATACACACACCACCCACACAAACACTCAGGCACCCATACAGATACTCAGACAACCAATCAATAACCCATATAGACACTCATGTAGCTATTCACAAACCCATGCAGCCGCTTACACACCAACAGACAGACGGATACAGACATTCACACAGTTTAGTCACTAACCCATGCATTCAGTAAGATACGTTTAATCACTCACTTATAGAGTCAGTCACGCACCTACTAAATCATGCATTCAGACACTTATACACCTACTCATTCTTCAATACGCCTTTCCCTATATATATTAAACATATTTAAACTTTACAGAAACGCACAGTCACTGGATGATGTCATCAGTGATGTCATCAGTGATGTCATTTGAGATGTCATCAGTGATGTCATCAGTGATGTCACTGACCATGTCATGAGTGATGTAATATGTGACGTCATCAGCAGTGCATTGCGGGGGCACGAGTTATAGTTAGCTGAACTAACTATAACAAGGGAATTTCTATGGTTTTGTATGAGTGAAATGTCCAACTAACTATAACGCCCCTGAAACCTATGGTTTTTTCAGTGAATTTCTAAGGTTTTTTAAATGCTAATTTCTAACTATAACGTGCCTGAAACCTATGGTTTTTTCAGTGAATTTCAAAGTTTTTTTAAATGCTAATTTCTAACTATAACATGCCTGAAACCTATGGTTTTTTCAGTGAATTTCAAAGGTTTTCTAAATGCTAATTTCTAACTATAACGTGCCTGAAACCTATGGTTTTTAAGTGAATGTCTAAGGTTTTTTAAATGGTAATTTTTAAGTATAATAGTAGTTATACCTATGTTTTTTGTACTGAAATTCTAGATTTTTTAAACTGTTTATTTGTAAATATATTATTTATTAAACAATATTATATACTTTTCTGAAAATTGTAAATAAAATAATTTAAAAAAATTTAAACTGAAATATAGTATAATTATTTTGTTTTATTTTTTTATTTTAATATATTTATATTATTTTCTTTTTGTAATTGTTTTTTTTTTTTTTGGAGTCACGCACCCCTCGCGTTCACACCAGGGGGCCGCGCTGGGAGTCACGCACCCCTCGCGTTCACACCAGGGGGCCGCGCTGAGCGCCACGCTAGGGTCGCGACTCCAAATTTTTCGGGAAAAAAACCGGCTCCTACCAGTAATTTATATTCGCCCGGGGACCCCATCCCCCAGGGCCTATGCACTTCGATGGGGACCGTGGGGGGAGCCACAAAGCCCCCACGGTCCCGCCGGCTCCCCGCGTCCTCCGGGAGCCGGCATTGCTTTTCCACATGGGGAGCTGCTGACATGCAGCTCCCCGTGTAGAAAAGCAATTCTGCTTTGGATTTTGGAAGAGAGAGCAGGTTTCCCTGCTCTCTCTTCCAAAATCCAAAGCAGAGTTTGCTACGGTAGGGCGGGAGACATGCTCCAGCCCTACCATAGCAAACAGCAGTGTCCCGGGGGTGGGCACCCCGGGACACTGCAGGAGCCGGCCCTGGGGGGTGGCGGTCCCCAGGGCCATCGAAGGCTCCTGGAGGGGGGCCCCTTGGCCCCCCTCACAACTTTTGCAAAGCCCCGGGGAGGTGGTGGTCCCCGGGGCTCGGGGGTCCAAAATGGACCCCCACATTTTAACAGGTAGTGCCCCGGGGAGGTGGTGGTCCCCGGGGCATGTGGGGGCATGATCCCCCCCACACAAGTTTTTTATTTAAAAACAGAGCCCCGGGGAGGCGGCGGTCCCGGGGCTGCGGGGGCCACCGCGGCCCCGCTTCGATTTTGAAATCCCCCGGGACCTGGCCCACCCGGGGTTAGAATAACGAAGCGAGGAAGCCCTCGCTTCTTTTTTTTTTAAATTTTGTCCAGATCCGCGCACACAGCGCTCATTCCGCAGTTTTTTGTTTTTTTTAAAATGCTTTTTTTGGCCCTGGGGGTCCTTGTGGGACCCCTAAGCAGGCTTAGGGGGTCAGGGTGTTTCTACCCTGCCCCCTTTTCTTTTTTTTTCACCTTAGTTTCCCTGTTTTCTTCTGAATCCCTCTTCTACCGAGTCACAACATGGCTGCCAACACTTCCTGGTTTGGAGTGTTGACAGCCAATTAGAATGAAGCTCGTGGTCGGGATGGTGCGCGGATCCACCGCGCCTCTAAATATCGAAACTTTTATTTTTGATTTTCTCAGCAACTACTGAACGGATTTACACCATTTAAGAAAAAGAGTTCTTTCTGAAACAAGGGCTACCTTTGTGCCAAATTTGGTGTAATTCCGTTCAGCAGTTCCAGCTGTAGCTGTGTCTAAAGTTTCCTATGGGAAATGCATTTTTTGACCTCTTTTTTTTTAATTTCTCAGGAACTACTGAACGGATTTACACCATTTAAGAAAAAGAGTTCTTTCTGAAACAAGGGCTACCTTTTTGCCAAATTTGGTGCAATTCCGTTCAGCAGTTCGGGCTGTAGCCATGTCTAAAGTTTCCTATGGGAATTAACATGGAGAAAACACGTTTTGGGACCCCCCTTTTTTCTCATCCCCAGCTTGCCGAATCACCCCGAAACTTTCAAAACAGGAGCTGACCGGAGCGCCCCACTAGTTTTGAAAATTTTGCAATGATTCGTCAACCGGCGCCTAAGTTATTGGGAAAAGAAAAAACGCTTTTTGAATAGAAACAAGGTCCTAACTATAACTACCTATATATATATTGTCGTCTCGCACTGCTGCAAAGAATGAACCCCACTCCAGGATCTCATGAAATAAAGGTTTTTACTTTGACTTTATCTATATATCTATATATTTTCACTGAAAAAAAAAGGTTATAGGGACGTTATAGTTAAGTTGACATTTTAACTACACACACCCATAGAAATTCGGCAGTTATAGTTATACTTATAGTTAAACTTATGTTAAGAAACTATAACTCGTGACCTATAATTACTTAACGACACGAGATATTGTTTCTTCAGATAAGTGTAACTATAAGTATAACTATAACTGCTGAATTCCTATGGTTTTGTATGGCTAAAGCATCAACCTAACTATAACGTCCCTGTAACCTTTGGTTTTTCAGTGAATTTCTATGTTTTTGTTAACATGAAGTCATATATAAGTACTGTACTTTAATACAACCCCAGCCACGCATGGCCACGGTGTGCAACAGGGGTATGGTTAGTGAGTGGGTGAAGTTTTTTTTTCCCCAATGGGCTTCAGATCCGCGGGTTCCCTTGGATACCCACAGATCCTCAATGCATGGCAAAAAATAATTTTTTGCATCAATTTCTTGTCCATGAGGGGTCCCTCAGGGACCCCTTCATGTGTCCTATGGGGTCAGGATACCTGTATCTTGACCCCTTATGTATTTTGAAACTTTATTCTTCCCTCCCCCTGACCAAGCGGCAAACAAAAGGATTGCTGCAGCTTTCCTTTCAGATTGTGGCCAGCCAGTCAGGGCTTTGTCTTTCCCCCCAATCGGTGGGTGGACCTACAAAGGATCCGCATCCCTAGACATCTATACATTTCTTTCTTTGATAACTCCCAAGCTACTGAACAGATTTACACCAAATTGAAAAAGGCACTCTTTATGGACTAAAATCTACCTTTCTGCCAAATCTGGTGCAATTCCATTCAGCGACTTGGGCTGTAGTTGTGTTAAAAAATGCAAAATCCCCATAGACATTGCATGGGCACGCTCCCTGTTTCTCGGGCCCTGCTTGACCAATCACCCGAAACTTTCCAAACAGCAGCTAAAGTAGCTGGGACACTAGTTTAAAAAAAGTTTGTGAAGATTCGTCAAACAGCACCAGTGTTATTAGCAAAACAAAAAACTATGGGAAAAGCTGGTCCTAATTATAACTACGTACTTCCAGAGGTTGTATATCCATTCACCCTTTTTCTTTGCTAAGTTGTAATATTGCTGGACTCAAGGACTGGCTTGGTTTTATTGCTAAATATGATTTTATGGCCTTACATGAAACCTGGGTCACTACTCCCATCTTGTGCGCTGGTTTCGCTTGTTATTCTTGTCCTGCAATCCCTTCAGTGCGTGGCAGAGCCAAGGGTGATCTTTCTATTTGAGTCTAACTGAATCTCAATGTAGAAGTTTCAGCCTTAGATACTGGGAGTTCTGCCTTTCAAGCTTTGCTTATTAAAGATACTCTGAGTTCCTTTTATTTTTATATGGTACATTTTTGTAATAAGGATTTGTAAATCCTGTATGGATTTATCACATTTGTTTTCCTTTTGAACCCTTTTGAAGTCAACTGGAGAGGGGCTTTGTTTTCAAATGAATTTTCTTCTGTGTGGGGATTTGAATACTGAATTAGTGGTTGATCCTGAGGAGCAAGGGACTGGGGATCAATGTGCCTATTACTGTCAGCTTGACACTAGAGGGAAGGAGTAAGGCCCCCACCATGCTGCACATGACCTTGTTGGCATAGTTTGTATGCTCAATGGAGATGGACCCCCTCGGGCCTCTTTTAGAGGGTGAGGACAGCACTCAGTTAATGATTATATATTTGTACCTTGGGCTTTTTTACCATGGTTCTCACAGGGCTTCATAGAGGACATAGAGTGGGGAGATCAGAATGCTCTAACCATTGTAGGACATTTCCCAGTGCTTAAGGCTAACATTCCAGCTGCTTCTATAGTGATTAGCTAGCATTCTGAAGATGGCCTTAGACTACTTTGGCCATTAAAGGAACCCAAGGCCACTCTTGGTTTACTTTTAAACAATCATCAGGTGACAATCCAGGGCTGTCTGGCAGAGGAGAGTGGTGATGTTTTGTTATCCAATTTTAAACACCTATGCTTTAGTATTAGAAATCACTTATTGAAGCCCAGCCAGCGTGCTCAAGAAAGTCCCTGCTGGCTTGACAGGTATTGTTACACAGCTAATCGCCAGTTGAGGAAGGCACTTTCTGTCTCTCCAAAAGATCCGTTGGAGATTCAGGAAGCTAGGAAGCATTATAAAAGCATCTTGAAACAAAGAAAGTAGGATTTGTATAATATAGATTGGGACCATCTGGAATCTGCAGCTATGAGAAACAACAGCAATGTGTTTTGATACATGGTTAATAGGATCAGGCAAAGGAATGCCCCAGTAAATCTACTTTTGTCTTCCAGTGTATCTGGTCCTGAATGGGTTAAAGCATGTTAGCACTATTTATTATATTGCAGAACAAAAGAGCTTTGGAGATCTTCTTTGGGATAAATTGAACAATTCCCCTTCCTTGTCTTTCACTCTACAGGAAGTGGCAGATGCTACAAGGCAAGGTCCTGGTGGTACAGACCCAGGGCCAGATGGGGTACCCATAGATCTCATTTTATTTGCACAAGTGATCGTGGGGCCCCATGACCACAAATGCTTTTTTATAACTCTTTGTGTAATAAGATACCTAGCTGCTGGACGGTCTCCACCACTGTTCCTATTTTTAAAAGGGGGCATCCGAAATCACCCAAATGTTATCGCCCGATATCTCTTTTAGACAATACTATTAAGATTGTAGGAAAAGAGATTTTTAACTACTTAAGAACCTGGATAAATCAAAATAATATGTTGTGCCACTATCAATATGGTTTCCGCCATCGGGCTGGGTATGGTGGAACAGTGCCTGAATCTGCATTTGATTGTAGGCAAGTACACCATCGCTAGCCACTGCCCGCTCTTCCTTGCCTTCATGGGCTTGTTCACAGCATTTGATTGTGTCAACAGAACCAAGTTATGGTTGATGCTGATGGATTTGGGGCTTGAGATTGTATCGGTGAACTTTTTGTTTATTCTCCATGAGAATTTAACAGCCAAATTGAGGTATGGCTCTGCAGGTGAAATGTCAGATTCCTTATCTTTATCCAGAAGGGTGAGACAACGTTGCATTTTGGCTCCCTTACTGTTCATTATTTATTTAAGCAATTTGAGTTTGTATTTGGTCAACACCACTGCTGATGTTCCGAGAATTCTGAATCTGTTCATTCCTGTGTTACTTTACACAGAAAAACGCAGTCCTCTCGGCCCTGTCCTACAAGAGCTTTGCTTATTCTGGTGGAGTCATTTGTGACTTTCATGAGTAGCCTAGACTTGATGAACAATTTTAGGAAGTCCCACATCACAGAGTGTGATCCAGGTAAGCAAGGGGCTTCCTCTTTGCTAATTAGCAGGCAATTCCTGCACAGTGTGAGTAATTTCTGCTATCTTGGTGCTGTTTTTGATTCGACTGACTCTTGGCAGGGAAAGTAAGTTAGTCGGCTGGTGCTCTTTTAACTCTTTCCCAGACCACAGGCAAGGAATAAATTACACTATACTTAAAAATGTATAATACACAGTGTGATCCCGCTGCTCTGTAAGGCACAGGGGTTTGGGGTTATCACAGTTCTTCTCCTCTACAGGTAGAGGAAAATCATATTTGTAGGCAACCTCTCCACTTTTCTCCTACAAGCTCCCACTTTATCATCCATGCAGAGCTTAAGCCATTTATATCTGACAAAGTTAAGCTGACCCCACTTATGCTCTGAGTCAGTATTTAAACCAATGACGAGGCCAGCCTAACTAGGGATGTCTCAAATTAGACAAGGGCTTTTCTATTCCTTGGTTGAAATATGTTTCTGAGTCCATGCCTGAACGAGGTTTGTCCTACATGTTTTATGCACCCGGCATTTTTTGTAAGTTTGATAAGTTGATGGTTAAGTTCAGATTTAAATAATTTTTGTATTCCAATAGAATGTGATCTGAGTCTGATAAAAGCTCAGTTAAGGATTACATCATGCGTCTCATTCCTGAAGTGCTGGCAATTTATATATCCTTAACCCTCTCGCACTGGAAGAGATCGATCCTTTTCCGTTTCAGGGCAGGCACAGAATGGCGACTTCTGAGTTCTCCAGAAGTCCCAAATCATCACGGTGTTAGTGCATCGGCCTGCCCTTGTGATGGGTTGTCAGTTCAAACCTTGCTGCATTTTATGTTTCTTTGAAAATTTTATAGATCTTTTTTCTGCTTTTAACTTAAGACAATTTTAAAGGACCTTGAGAACTGGAAGTGTAGTGATGCATTATTTTATCTTCAGTTCTTAGGATTCCTGATGTCTGTTTTAGAGTTTCTTCCTTTCTCAAAGTGGCAGCTAGATGTAGGAAATCGATGGAGAGTTGATGTTTGGGCCTTTCGCAAGTTTTTAGTGTGCGGTTTGTGCAGTTTGGACCCTATTATCTTATATGATCTTTATGAGCCAGTTTTTAATATTGTTTAGTGGCTGGCTTCGCCCATTGTAATTAAATGCCTCCTGTGTAATGTAAACTGAAACCCTTCAGATCAATTATGCAGATTTTTCTTAATGTGGCTTTCATTTGCACTTTTATTTGCTATTTATGTTCATGATTAGCTTTTTAATGGAATGTTGGTGGTGTTCAAATTTTCAAAATGTATGTGATATTGTGTATGATGTCTTAAAAGTGTTTCTATTGTATTGTCTTTTGTGGTCTTTTCTAAAAAACGGAATAAAGTTGAATTGACATTATCCAATGAGTGTGTTAGTTTGCTTTATAACTTACATAGTGGCGGGTAACTACCATATTGCTGTTCTACCAAATTTTGTACAGCCTGTGTCTAGCTAATGGGTGTAAGTGTTTACAAAACACATGTACTTCTCAAGCATCATAGGTGTGTAGAGGCATTGAACACATTATAAATCTCTGTGTTGAAGAGTAATGCTGTGTGCAGATTAAGGCTGGGCGTTGTTCGCGAAGTAATGCTTCGCGAAGCTACGCAAAGTGCAGTTCGCACTACGCAAGCTTCGCGTAGCACTACGCGAACTGCGTAGCGCACTGTTCGCAATGATTGCACAGTGCCGGATGCTTGTCCGCACTGTGCAATCATTGAAAACGGCAACTTGCACAGTGCGAAGCTGTCTTACTGCCGCTCGAGTAGATTTTTACCGAGCGGCAGCTTTCAACGCGGACTGGTAGTTTCTCATCGCGAGCGGTCGCGAGCATACGCGACCACTCGCAATGAGAAACCTGACCTCCCGCGTTGAGAATCTCGCCGGAGGTTTATTTTCCACGCTCGCGATCGGCAACTTGATGTTGCTGATCGCGAACGAGGAAAAAGTCTCGCCGGGATAAGTCATTTTGCTTGCTCGCGGTCGCCAACTTGACGTTGAGGACCGCGAGCAAGCAAAAATGACCGCGGCACTACGCTACGCTACGCTACGCGTGTTTGCACTGTGCTACGTGCAATTCGCGTTGTGCGAAGTAGCGCAAACTACGCAAACTACGCGAGCGTAGCGTAGCACTTCGCCCAGGGTTAGTGCAGATGACAGGTGACGATTTGTGTCCAGTAGGTTCCACACAAGCTTTTTGGTTCTGCAGAAAAGTTTACAACAGGGCAAGGATTCTGCATAGTATACAACCTTGAGTTATTAGATAGCATTTTTTCAGCATGAGAATTTCTAGATAACATTGAAGACTGGGCACCAGGTACTAACCTATGTACATGTGCTTCTTTTGCTGTAAAGTTTTCATCACACTATGAAGGCTGCAGGTAGAAAGACCTTTAGTATCCTGAGACCTTGGGTATTTTTTAATGATTAGTGTATCTTTGGACAAGTTTGGCATAGAGTGTACACTGTTCTTAGTAGATATTTTTGAATACTCTATGGTGTACTTCTCATAACGGTTTCACTGCCTGCAAACAGTGTGGTACAGAGTGAACTCTGTGTATAGAGTAAACACTGTTTACAGTACCCAGTTTTCTACTCATATCCACTGCATTTCTCACTGTAGGTCTGGTGACTGTGAGATGTTTGATACAGATAAAAGCTGTCCATAGGAGGGCATTAATTTTGGAACAGACGTTGAGTATCTTCATTAAAATTGTCTTTCTCTGAGCAATTGTATACATATTGAACACCATGTGCAAAACGGGTTTCCCATATATCTGTAGTTGATTGTAAATGTGAACTAGGCTACCGGTGACGTGTACGATATAATGTCTATATTACACATAACACATGCTTGCTACACCTAAGGGAATTCTGTTTGTGATGGCATTGGTGACGCTTTATATTATTCCGAGCTACTTTGTACATACTTTCAGGCCTCTAATGCCATACTAGTTTATAGAGTAATGTCTATACAAAATGCTTGGATGCCACGAGTGATGTCATCAGTGATGTCATCAATTGTGTCACTTGAGATGTCATAGAACATGTCATGAGTGATGTAATATGTGAGGTCATTAGCAGTGCATGGCGGGGACTTAATTTGCTAACAATAACTGGGAATTTCTTTGTTTTATATATAAATACACTGGGCAAACACGCCCACTGGGCGGAACTCTTAAAGATCGCAAGTGCGAGTTACTTTCTACCGCTGCACTCCACGCAGCCATTCCTGTGATCAAGGGCGAGAGGACGCCCGAAACGCGTTGGAATCAATGGCAGACTGAACACTGACTTCTGTGTCCGTGAGGCTGATTTGAAATGCTGCCTTGTGAATAAAGGAATCAACACACGCTGAGTGTGGAGTCTTCAATTGGGAGCTTTTTCGATTGGTATATATGGCGGCCTGCTCTGGTCGCGAAGACACCCCCCTGCGGATGTGCGGGTTCGGCGTTGTCACTAATACAGCACCGAGGGAACAGCGTGTGAGTTTGCAAGGCGATAAATAGCAGGACAAAACAACCCCAAGTCGCACAGTACCACTATGGTTTTTAAACTGCACAAAGGAGATTGAGTGGCGGTATCCACTAAGGAATAATTGAATATCTAAAGACCTCAGATACCACAATACACTGGGCAGACACGCCCACTGGGCGGAACTCTTAAAGATCGCAAGTGCGAGTTACTTTCTACCGCTGCACTCCACGCAGCCATTCCTGTGATCAAGGGCGAGAGGATGCCCGAAACGCATTGGAATCAATGGCAGACTGAACACTGACTTCTGTGTCCGTGAGGCTGATTTGAAATGCTGCCTTGTGAATAAAGGAATCAACACACGCTGAGTGTGGAGTCTTCAATTGGGAGCTTTTTCAATTGGTATATATGGCGGCCTGCTCTGGTCGTGAAGACACCCCCCTGCCGATGTGCGGGTTCGGCGTTGTCACTAATACAGCACCGAGGGAACAGCGTGTGAGTTTGCAAGGTGATAAATAGCAGGACAAAACAACCCCAAGTCGCACAGTACCACTATGGTTTTTAAACTGCACAAAGGAGATTGAGTGGCGGTATCCACTAAGGAATAATTGAATATCTAAAGACCTCAGATACCACAATGCACTGGGCAGACACGCCCACTGGGCGGAACTCTTAAAGATCGCAAGTGCGAGTTACTTTCTACCGCTGCACTCCACGCAGCCATTCCTGTGATCAAGGGCGAGAGGACGCCCGAAACGCGTTGGAATCAATGGCAGACTGAACACTGACTTCTGTGTCCGTGAGGCTGATTTGAAATGCTGCCTTGTGAATAAAGGAATCAACACACGCTGAGTGTGGAGTCTTCAATTGGGAGCTTTTTCGATTGATATATATATATATATATATATATATATATATATATATATATAGATAGAGAGATAGGGTGTTTTAAGATAAGATAAGAGTATAAATTGCACATTGCACTTTAATAAATTTAACATTTTGCACTAGCACTTCATGTAACTGGGAGTTTTTAGGATAACTTATTCTTGACATATACTAGTACTGTAATAAAATATCTGCATTTTAAAATCTGACTAATCAACAGAGTGAAGATAGAAACTCAGGTATTCAAACCTGAACGTCATGCACGCCTGAAAAGTGAAGGGTTACAGCCTAGACATTACCCTTGAGAGGCGTCACAAACAGTCCTCATAGACTAATTGATGGCTTACACTATAAATTACAGTAATCCATACATCGGAAAAAATTGCTATTGGAGACCATATTAAAGGATAGATGTTGTACAGCTGGCCCACTATAAGACATATGAAATAATTTACAAATTGTCATAGCACGTACACTTTGCCAGGACCAATAGTAATTCATTTAAGATTAAACTCATGAGATCTACACATAGTGTCCTACCGAAAGCAAAGGAAGATGGAAAAGATGACAGAACATAATCGAGTGGTCTTTAATTGCTTATATACTATGCTTTTAAAACAGTGGTTTTTAGACATCTATAAGGTTTTAACCATGAATTGATATTTTTTATATATATATATTTATATTTTTTATATAAATATGTTTATATTTATATATACCTTGCTAACTTTCCGATGTTTACATGTAATTTGCAATTTTGTAAAACGCCAAGTCTTTTCTTTATGTCAACTGTAAAAACACCCAGTACATTGTCACTTTAAGAGAAAACGAAAAAAAACTGTATTTAAACCTACCTGTAACCTGAGAGCGCATCATGTGATCAAGGCCTCTTGGGGTCGAAACGCGTCATGATGGCTGGTGTTGGAGGAGTTGAATAAACTTCAAATTTGCACTACAACGTGGTCCGTGCTCCGTTACTGAAATTGGTGGCAAGGGGATGCAAGCGGAGTGTTCCTGATATATATATATATGAATTGATTCTGTCTTACTTTGCCTAGTTTAATTTAAATCTAATGTTAATCTTGTTCCATCTGATACTCCCGTTTTTCGATTGTCAATCTGAGTGACAACTCCTTACTCTCATTACTGCTGTGAGAATTATCAAATATACTAGGGTACAATACCTTGATTGAATGTTAATTTACGGTGTAAATACACAACTTACCAATACATGTGTGACAATTACAACCCCCCCTGAGCATGCACAATCACTTACATTATGTTGTGTTTTTTACTTTGATTCACGTTAACACCTGTCACATTGTGCAAATGGCATAACGTTTTTTGATTTTGAATACTGAAGAAAGTGACTGTAACTTTACTTGTATGTATTTCCTTTATGTCTATATGACTTGCCTAACAGCCATTTGCATAAAAGATGACGAGATGGTTTCAAGGTCATGTGACCAAGACCGATTGAGGTCGAAACAAGTCCTTTTGTCTTACTTGCAGAATAAACCTAAAATTACCTAAAACACGAGCCTGTGTGGAGTGACTGGTATTCCTTTACATATTCTGTGAAAGGACATCGATGCAGAATTGAGCGGTGGTGACCGCTGTAACCAGCCCCGGCCCGACAGGCAGGGCGAACTCTCAACGCACCATGATATGTGTGAACAATTAAAGAGGACACCCGCCGGTTTTCAGAGATATACCGGAGACAACCATTGTGGCAAACAAAGATATCCCGAGTAATGGACCAAGAAGACTGAGGAGACGAGACATCCGACTCCAACAAAAAATCCCGACTTGGATGGCACGTAAGCAACAAGACGGAAAACTACACTCGATAATACAACAATCATTGTCTCTTGACCAACGTTGTTGATTTTCAAGACAGTCTATAACTACCGTATGCACACCACACACTACGTCTCAACGAGACCAATCTGGGAGCCAGAGTGAACGCGGTCTTATAGTTGACCGAGGACTTTCAACAGAATTCAGGAAATTTATAATTTGTGGCAACAAATCAACCCATAACTACATATAATACCCAAAAAAACAGGTGCAATAGGGCCGTTGGAACTCACTTGCCGAATACCGCTACGGGCAGCCCCCTGGAGGCGAAGCGGCCAGTAGGCTCCAGTGGCATCAGGAAACCGAGGGGAGTGGCTCCGGCGGACCGTGGGACAGATGGCATAGTCGACTTGCCGTGTCCGATATGTGCGGCTGTATCGAAGCAGAAGAGCTTCCCCACGTCTGTCTCCACGACAGAAGGAATGCTCCAGAGACTGCGGTAACTGCCATAGAGACGGCAATACTGCGGGAACGTCCGGGAGCATTTGGGAGGAAATTTGGTAGCACGACAAGGCGTGTGTGTTACTCTGATACTCTCCCTGCAGGGTAACGAACCAAAAAACTTCCAGATAAACCAGTATCTACAGCTCCTTTGTGCATCCCTATGAACCTGACAACCGTAATATAAAACATTATACAAGGACACTTGGTCATATCGAATATCTCCTCTGTAGTGAGTAGCCTATACCTACCTAAGTGATTGAATATTGTGCAAAACGTCGAGGGATATAGTTTTCTCCTATCGTCCAATAGACAGAAGGGACTGTGTTAGCCATCCAAGTTGAACTCAGTTATATTTGAACTTACCAGGGCTCATGAACACCAAGAGGTTTCTATGCCACAGGCATCGTTTACATATACAAACAAAGATGGCAAGTGAAATGTTGAAAGCACGGTAAGCATCAGCCCTACAGATTTTCAAACTTTACGCAAAGTCAGCCTAACAGTGATTGCACACAAACCAATGGGTCAAGCATGAGTTTTAAACAGAAAATCAATACTGTGGAAATATTAAAAAAGAAAGAAGTCAGTAAGTGGTGGGAAGCCACCTCGTTACAGAATTATATAGAGGTGAATAGAATACCAAGGGGCCTAAGGATATTTATCACCCCTACCCTCACCAAACCAAAACCAGAATTACTCAAGGCCCGGACCGACAACACCAACGTCTGCTCCAAGACCATGCTCAGGATTCTGATTAAAAATGCCTGGGAAGAGCACGTTGACCTAACTACACCAATCAGAACGACGGAAGAAGAACTAGTAAAGGAAACTGACCAGGAAGCCATGAGGAAAATGCTCAAAACAATGGAAGAGAGAGTGAAATCGCACGAGAAGGAGGTTATTCAAAGAAAACAACGCAAATTTCATAGAGACGAACAAGACTACGCGGCTGGGAGAATCCTCACCTTCGCTAAAAAATTCGATAAGGCCAGGCAAGAAATCCTGAAGGACAAGACCATGGGAGCGTTGGACAAAGGAGCATCTGGATCCAGTACTGATCTAAGCTCAGACATGGGGTCAGTGAAAGACGTGAGCAAGAACCCCACTTCAAAGTTTTCTTTTTCCGAGGAACTCAGAATGGTTCAAAAAGAACACAAACACTCTCTAAGAGGGAAACCCAGAGGAAGAGGAAGGGGTACAAAAGCCAAAGCCTAGGGCGACGAAAACGCAGACATAGAGGAGAGTACCGGCATGGGAACCAGGGGTCGAGGACAACTGAAGAAATAATGGCAGCAAGCCCCAACCAACTAACGGTAATGAACTTATCGAAAAAAACTTTGACAGTTGATGAATGTGAGACTTTGAAACTTGGACTGTCATTTTGTCCTGATGTTAATCTAGACTATGCACAGGTACGCATCGATCTGTATAAATTTGGGAGAAAACTCAAATTATACAAACACATAGTCTCAGGTCTAACAGGGATCCACGGGAGAGGACAACAACCCCACACCCTCCAGCTAACAACCTGACCATAGAGGATATCAACATCCTACAGGCATTAGGTAATCTAGGCGTGACCAAAGATGAGGAAGCCCATACAGAGGGTGATGTGATAGATGTGTTCAACCCCAACTATTTAGCCATAGTCAGGTCTAGATTTGGAATCGCGACAGGGGACAATGAGGAAACTAAGTTCAGGGCTCCATCCAGGTATTTGCCACAGCTCCCGAGAGACAACATCGATGTCTTCACGGAAGTAGTGGCAATGATATCCTCAAGTTGTCCAGAAAAACAACTCCCAAGCATAATCTCAGCCAAACACAGTGGGAATTGTTGAAAACACTACAAAAAGATCAGACCATTGTTATCACACCCTCAGACAAGGGGGGTAATATCGTACTCATGAATAGAGAAGATTATGTCAGGGAGGGCTTGAGACAACTTAGGAACGCTGCTTGCTATATCAGGACAGATAGGGAGTGCCTTAGAAACATACATTCCACGTATAACATCAAGTTGCAGGCTTGGTATGACCACAATCTTTTGAATTGGGATGAGCTACAGTTCCTTAAGAACGATACTCCTACGATCCCCACATTATACCTACTTCCGAAGGTGCACAAGGACCCCAACAATCCACCGGGATGTCCAATAGTTTCATCCGAGACCAGCATCTTTGAAAATACATCCATATACATAGATCACTTTCTTGCACCCTTTGTTCAAAACCTTAATTCATACATCAGAGACACAACAGATTTTATTAAAAAACATACAGTTTATGTTGGAAAGAGGAATGTTGGCTAGTGTGCCTGGACGTAGAGAGCCTCTACACGAGTATCAGACATGAGGACGGCATTAATGCATGCAAATATTTCTTAAGGAACAGAAATGCCAACGTCCTTGAGCAAACACAAATGCTCATTGAAATGATGGAGACTTGTCTTAAAGAGAACATTTTTATGTTTGAAAACACCTTGTACAGACAGATACAAGGGACTGCCATGGGGACCTGCTTCGCCCCAAGCTACACCAATTTATTGGTGGGCAGGTGGGAGGAGCAGGTCCTCTGGGGCACTGACATGAATGAATGGAATAGCAAGATCAGCGTCTGGCTACGTTATATTGACGATGTCTTCTTTGTCTGGGAAGGCAGCGAGAGGGATCTGCTGATCCTACTTGATAAAATCAACGTCAATAACCTTAATCTGAAGTTCACACAACAGCATAGCAAGGAACAAGTAGACTTTCTTGATATCAGACTCACGTAATCCTTCAAGGACATGTTGGTACACAGCCATCTGGCACCCAGCGGCTCCACCTGGTTACAACAAAGCAGCTCCAATATCTCTGAAATCTACCTCAAACGAACTAGGAAGAGGCACCAGATTACCAAACTGATTACATGCAAAACAGATTTCGTTGTCTATGGCATCACGTGTCCCTGTGACATGTGGCACATTGGTTCAACGACTTTCCCAGTACAGAAAAGAATCCTGGAACAATGGAGGACGATTACTAACGCTGACCTCGCATACAATAAAGCAAAACACTTCAGAGAACATCACGAACGGGATTGGACCAAAGCTAGATTTTTGGGAATTGACATTGTACCCAGACACCCAAGAGCCTGGGATAGGGTATCTGCACTACGCAGGTTAGAATCCAGATATATTCTACAAGCCGGTTGCCTTTTTCCCTTTGGAATGAACAATGACGAAGAAATGCACACTCACTTAGGAAAGTAGGCTGTTTCCCGATGAACCATGAAATCTGAATCTGACATATTCCTTAGGGAATTTTGTTATTTTAATCATCACTATGTATTTCCTTTTGCGTGCCTTCTTGTGGGACAATTGTAGAGTAATAGGAGTTTCTTCATGTTGTGTATTAAGGGATATGACTGAGTGTCAAATACTAATACTGTTATGTTATTCTTCTCTTCTCTGCAGAAAATTAGGATTGACATGGAACTGTCTGCCTTACCAGTCACTAACAGGGAGTTTAAACGCTCGAAGGAGGCTATCCCCAGGTGGAAACACCTTGACTTCTTATTAGTAAACCGATAGTCTACGGCTAGACCTTTACTCAATAGGTCTATTTTGTGGTAGGCACTATGCCTGAATTGATTCTGTCTTACTTTGCCTGGTTTAATTTAAATCTTATGTTAATCTTGTTCCATCTGATACTCCTGTTTTTCGATGGTCAATCTGAGTGACAACTCCTTACTCTCATTACTGCTGTGAGAATTATCAAATATACTAGGGTACTATACCTTGATTGAATGTTAATTTACGGTGTAAATACACAACTTACCAATACATGTGTGACAATTGTAAACCCCCCCTTGAGCATGCACAATCATTTACATTATGTTGTGTTTTTTACTTTGATTCACGTTAACACCTGTCACATTGTGCAAATGGCATAAAGTTGTTTGATTTTGAATACTGAAGAAAGTGACTGCACCTTTACTTGTATGTATTTCCTTTATGTCTATATGTCTTGCCTGACAGCCATTTGCATAAAAGATGACGAGATGGTTTCAAGGTCATGTGACCACGACCGATTGAGGTCGAAACGCGTCCTTTTGTTTTACATGCAGAATAAACCTAAAGTTACCTAAAAAACGAGCCTGTGTGGAGTGGCTGGTATTCCTTTACATATTCAGTGAAAGGACATCGATGCAATATATATATATATATATATATATATATATATATATATATATATAACACGTCTTCCTGCTGCTACGTAGGAAATACCCAGACACTTCAAGTAGCTTAAGAGAAAGTGTTTAATGGCAAGAACGATGCGTTTCGGCTTACGCCTTCATCACGGTCAACAAACAAACTAAGTCACGCTCCCATGTAAAGTTAATTCACATGATCATAGAAAGCGGACTGCACCCAAATGCCGTGAACCTTTATACCAATATGAAAAACAAGGTACCCATCATGACATAAATACAAGTCTAATAACAAAATCGTTATGCTTACAAATAAAGATAATAAACAAATATTATCGTCATTTTAAAATGTCTCATTTGAACATATTAAACTGTTATAATCAAATTGATTCTGTACACACTTTACAAAAAAGGGGGAACACAATAAACGGTTACACAAGCATCAAAACCTCAATAATGTGTGTTTAAATATAATGAATCACTTTTGGTAACCTCACGGCGACATGAAAACAAATAAGGGACTACCCCTACACATCGTAACTACTATGGCGGCCATCTTGACCGTATGCACTGTATAATTATACCAATACTATTACAATACTTCTCTAAATACAAGCATAAAAGTGGGGCTAGTTCCTGAATCCACATAAAATATAATGGATTTCCATACTACCGTAATGATGTACTCGAATAAAGCCCAAGTGGGCAAATATGATTACTCCAATATGCAAAATGTTACTGAGACAGTCCAGCCCAAGTGGGCAATAAGTTGCAATGAGACTTCCTCTAATGTGACATGAACTGATCGTTCCATGTTAACAATAAAAAGGTGAAAATCCTGCACCTGTGTGATAAGAATAAAATACAAAAATGTACAGATTAAAAGATTTGTGAAATGCCAATTGTAAAGATCCTTTCATTATCTATATCAAACATTACATATTCAGATGGATTGCCAATTCCTCACTAGAATTTAAACCTTGCGGTATCAAGGTTTCAAAATCAATAATGTATTTCGATTCCAATTTGCGTAACATTAATTGCTGATTACCACCCCTCATATTGGTGGTCACTGCATCTATCACCAACATTCTCAACAATTTTTCATTCTGAAAGTGGTGATCAAAAAAGTGACGCGCCACTGGATAGTGTCTATCATTGTGCCGAATGGCACGTACATGTTCCAGAACACGTTTTTTCGCACGATGTATCGTGCTCCCTATGTACATTTTATTGCACGGGCAGACTAGAGCATATACACAATGGGTGGTATTACAGTTGAGAGATTTTTTTATTATAAATTCTCTCCTTGAGTTTGGTATTCGAAACTTAGTGCAGTCAATGCTGTTGCTGCACGCTTTGCACTTTTACAACAACGAAAACCACCTTGACCTTCCATTTTTGATGTTACATCATTCGTAACTAAATTAAAGCTCAGATCATCCCGTAAAGATCTACTTTTCTTGAATGTAATTTGAGGATTATTGCCAAGGTGTTTAGATAAAGTTTCATCTGTCCCAAGAACATGCCAATGCTTTTTTAAGAATTTCCTCAGTTCATGTGCTTGGGATGAGAATGTTGTTATAAATCTAATCTGCTCTGAATTGTCATTTTGCTTTACTGGGTGTAATAGTTCATTTCTAGATACCCTCTCTACGCGTTTCTTTGCCTGCTCAATGATCTCTTGACTGTAACCACGTTCTTTAAAACGTTTGCACATGATCACTTCTTCACAAGAGAATGCCACCGCTGTACTGCAATTGCGCTTAGCTCTTAAAAGTTCCCCATAGGGGATACTATAAATCAAATTTGATGGATGTGCACTTCTCGCACTCAACAGACTGTTCCCTGCTGTAGCTTTTCTATAAAGTTTAGTTTGAATCTTCCCTTCTTCTATGCTTACTAGCACAGCGATACAAAAGGGGATGATGGACGGAACGTTTGAGCCAATCAAACACTCACCCCCAGTCAACTGATCTGGGTTTAATCCATCATCATTCTTTAGCTCACTCCACCACCCCAGTTCAGACATGGCCATATGCAAATCAGTCTGACCCTGTGCCTCATGGGAACAGTCCAGCCCGAACTGCCAAGCCATGTCTTCCCTGGACCGGAAACAAGCATCCTAGGACCGGTTTCTGGCATTTCAGCCGTCATCAGCCAGGCTTGCTTGAATCCAGTGGCAAAGTGAGCAAGGGACCCACGTCTGGGCATACCCCCGCCAACTTAGGGCGACCAAAGCGATACAAAAGGGGATGATGGACGGAACGCTTGAGCCAATCAAACACTCACCCCCAGTCAACTGATCTGGGTTTAATCCATCATCATTCTTTAGCTCACTCCACCACCCCAGTTCAGACATGGCCATATGCAAATCAGTCTGACCCTGTGCCTCATGGGAACAGTCCAGCCCGAACTGCCAAGCCATGTCTTCCCTGGACCGGAAACAAGCATCCTAGGACCGGCTTCTGGCATTTCAGCCGTCATCAGCCAGGCTTGCTTGAATCCAGTGGCAAAGTGAGCAAGGAACCCACGTCTGGGCATACCCCCGCCAACTTAGGGCGACCAAAGCGATACAAAAGGGGATGATGGACGGAACGCTTGAGCCAATCAAACACTCACCCCCAGTCAACTGATCTGGGTTTAATCCATCATCATTCTTTAGCTCACTCCACCACCCCAGTTCAGACATGGCCATATGCAAATCAGTCTGACCCTGTGCCTCATGGGAACAGTCCAGCCCGAACTGCCAAGCCATGTCTTCCCTGGACCGGAAACAAGCATCCTAGGACCGGTTTCTGGCATTTCAGCCGTCATCAGCCAGGCTTGCTTGAATCCAGTGGCAAAGTGAGCAAGGGACCCACGTCTGGGCATACCCCGCCAACTTAGGGCGACCAAAGCGATACAAAAGGGGATGATGGACGGAACGCTTGAGCCAATCAAACACTCACCCCCAGTCAACTGATCTGGGTTTAATCCATCATCATTCTTTAGCTCACTCCACCACCCCAGTTCAGACATGGCCATATGCAAATCAGTCTGACCCTGTGCCTCATGGGAACAGTCCAGCCCGAACTGCCAAGCCATGTCTTCCCTGGACCGGAAACAAGCATCCTAGGACCGGTTTCTGGCATTTCAGCCGTCATCAGCCAGGCTTGCTTGAATCCAGTGGCAAAGTGAGCAAGGGACCCACGTCTGGGCATACCCCGCCAACTTAGGGCGACCAAAGCGATACAAAAGGGGATGATGGACGGAACGTTTGAGCCAATCAAACACTCACCCCCAGTCAACTGATCTGGGTTTAATCCATCATCATTCTTTAGCTCACTCCACCACCCCAGTTCAGACATGGCCATATGCAAATCAGTCTGACCCTGTGCCTCATGGGAACAGTCCAGCCCGAACTGCCAAGCCATGTCTTCCCTGGACCGGAAACAAGCATCCTAGGACCGGTTTCTGGCATTTCAGCCGTCATCAGCCAGGCTTGCTTGAATCCAGTGGCAAAGTGAGCAAGGGACCCACGTCTGGGCATACCCCCGCCAACTTAGGGCGACCAAAGCGATACAAAAGGGGATGATGGACGGAACGCTTGAGCCAATCAAACACTCACCCCCAGTCAACTGATCTGGGTTTAATCCATCATCATTCTTTAGCTCACTCCACCACCCCAGTTCAGACATGGCCATATGCAAATCAGTCTGACCCTGTGCCTCATGGGAACAGTCCAGCCCGAACTGCCAAGCCATGTCTTCCCTGGACCGGAAACAAGCATCCTAGGACCGGTTTCTGGCATTTCAGCCGTCATCAGCCAGGCTTGCTTGAATCCAGTGGCAAAGTGAGCAAGGGACCCACGTCTGGGCATACCCCCGCCAACTTAGGGCGACCAAAGCGATACAAAAGGGGATGATGGACGGAACGCTTGAGCCAATCAAACACTCACCCCCAGTCAACTGATCTGGGTTTAATCCATCATCATTCTTTAGCTCACTCCACCACCCCAGTTCAGACATGGCCATATGCAAATCAGTCTGACCCTGTGCCTCATGGGAACAGTCCAGCCCGAACTGCCAAGCCATGTCTTCCCTGGACCGGAAACAAGCATCCTAGGACCGGTTTCTGGCATTTCAGCCGTCATCAGCCAGGCTTGCTTGAATCCAGTGGCAAAGTGAGCAAGGGACCCACGTCTGGGCATACCCCCGCCAACTTAGGGCGACCAAAGCGATACAAAAGGGGATGATGGACGGAACGCTTGAGCCAATCAAACACTCACCCCCAGTCAACTGATCTGGGTTTAATCCATCATCATTCTTTAGCTCACTCCACCACCCCAGTTCAGACATGGCCATATGCAAATCAGTCTGACCCTGTGCCTCATGGGAACAGTCCAGCCCGAACTGCCAAGCCATGTCTTCCCTGGACCGGAAACAAGCATCCTAGGACCGGTTTCTGGCATTTCAGCCGTCATCAGCCAGGCTTGCTTGAATCCAGTGGCAAAGTGAGCAAGGGACCCACGTCTGGGCATACCCCCGCCAACTTAGGGCGACCAAAGCGATACAAAAGGGGATGATGGACGGAACGTTTGAGCCAATCAAACACTCACCCCCAGTCAACTGATCTGGGTTTAATCCATCATCATTCTTTAGCTCACTCCACCACCCCAGTTCAGCACATCCAAAAATTTAATATTAGTTCTACTAATATGCTCTGTGAATAGTAGATTACATGAGTTCTCATTCAATTTGCGCACAAAACTTTTGGCAGACTCTTCATCCCCTTTCCAAACACAAAATATGTCATCAATAAAACGCAGCCACAGGACTACACCGCTTTCAAATTCCTCCAATTGCGAGGCCACCTGCTCCTCCCACCAGCCCATGAAAAGATTCGCATAGCTGGGGGCGAAGCAGGTGCCCATCGCCGTGCCCTGTGACTGCTTGTAGATGGAATTGTCGAAGACAAAAAAGTTATTGGTTAAACAAAAATAAATCATGTCTAAGATCATCTCTGAGTGGAAGAATAAAGATATTGATTGTGTCTTCATAAAGTGCCTAACTGCTTGTAGGCCTTGATCATGTTGAATGCTAGTGTATAAGCTATTGACATCCAGGGTTAGAAGAACATATTCTTCCTCCCAATGGATGCCATCAATAACTGTCAAGAAATGAGTGGTGTCTCGTAGGTATGCTGGGAGTCCCAATACAAAAGATCTCAAGTAATGGTCAATAAACTTGGATGCATTTTCCAATAAGGATCCTATCGATGATACAATCGGCCTGCCAGGTGGATTTACCGCATCCTTGTGCAATTTAGGCAGCAGATATAATATCGGCATTTTAGGATGGGTACATTTTAGATAGTTAAACTCTTCCCATTCTAACAATCCCTTTTCTCTCCAGTCCACCAACATTTCACCAAATCTTTTGTTGGATTTCAATACCTCATTCTTATTAGAGGCACAATAGCAATTCACATCATTTAATTGCCTCATTCCTTCCGCTAAGTATTTCACCTTATCCGAAACCACAACATTTCCGCCTTTATCTGATTTGCGAATCACAATGGAGCTATCTGATCTTAATCTCTCTGCAGCTTCCATCTGGGAGTTTGTCATGTTTTTCTTATGTGCTGGTAATTTTATATATCTAATTTTTTTAAGATCTTTCAACACTCCTTTTTCAAAGATTTCAATTGCATCACATTGTATGTTGGGTAAAAATGTTGAATTCGGTTTAAACGTACTCACCGGATTGACATCCAACTCTAGATTTTAATCTATAAATATAAATATATATATGAAACTAACGTTATAGTTATGTGAATATGTTAGTAACAACATGAATGTTTTAAAATGCACTGCTTATGAGAGGGGAGAGAGAGAGAGAGAGACGTAATAAATTAATTTCATCCAAGAAAATTTGCTAGGAGATTCTATTTTAAGTCTTGTCTCCATTATTTTCTACGGGAGAGTGTTGCAGTCTTAGTGGTTGGCCATGTGTGGCACTGAAGAGCTCCAACCCAGTGGTAAATATCTACTACAAATTGGGAGTGGTTAGGGAAAATAAGGAGGTGTTTGGGGGGGCAGTATACTACAACTCCCCACACACAAAAGAGTAAGCATTTTGCTATTCACAACCTACACTTCTAAAGTTTCCACAGCCCTAAAGTTGACAAAACAGTAGTAAATGTATTCCAGTTCAGCCATAGATTAAGTCAAGCACGACACATGGCCCCTCATGGGTAACGAAAGGTTAAAATAACCCCCTATAGGAAATAATGTAAAATATATCATTAATTTGGCTATTAAAATATACATAAATATTTTGTATAATGGTAACAAATTATATATAATCATTAAACAATTATTTTCATATTTCAGAATTTATTAATAAACTTAATTTAAACAGTACATTAAATTAAAGTTTTAAGCTTGTGTTTAGCATATAAGTTAATTCAACATATAACTTTTAATAAAATGTAAGACATTTTAAATACAAATCAAACTGTTACAGTGAGTCGTATTTTTTCTAAACTGTATATAATATAAATATATTTCAATTAATTCATTATTTAATAGCTATTTAATTTGATGATTTATTGTGCTGCAGCATTTTATTTTATTAGTACTAGGTTAGTCATACTTATTTAATTTAACGTACATTTTTATTTTACATTTAAATATTTGTAATAATTTATTTTTAAAGAATAAACTTCAACAAATTTTCCAATACTTTCCTACAAGGAGATCTCCACCACATGTCTACTGCATGTGAAAAGTTACTAGCAGTAATAATAATGTTTGCAGTTTTAGCCATGACATATTACATAACAATTTATAACAATTAATTAGTACAGACGAATCAAAGTGTACAGTTTCAATCGGCTGTTTAGTGATTAGTCACAAAGAACATGACAAATAGAATAAGAAGAGCTAACATCCAATAACAAAAAGAACATGACAAATAGAATAAGAAGAGCTAACATCCAATCTTAAGAATAGAAATCCTTTACAAATCTTTCCTTAGCCTAAGCTATGCAGATCATATATAGGAAGAGACCGAGGAAAAGATTAAAATGCCATTAGTCCTGTAGGATGGTCCTCAAAATGGTGTCACATGTTTTTTTCTTAAATAGTGTGAGAAGCCAGTTCTGTCTTGAGACATCAGTTTTAGAGCAAAAGAGCATAAAGCTCAATGCTGTTTCTCTACCCCCAAGCATTATGCATCCCACTTGTAACAATAGACTCTAGTTGGAAATGTCCCTAATCTGAGTTTTATGACTAAGGAGAACGTCATTTCCAGGTTCAGCTGATCAAGGTAAGACTCCATACATAGGGGGCAACATTAGCATTTGCTAATAGAACATTTAATAGGATCTATTTCTCCCGTGTTCAGTAGCACCTGAAACATAGAGTAAAAACACAGATGTGTAACGTATCAAAAGAGTATAAGTGATAGCTGAGCAGGGCACTTACATACCCATAATCCATTGCCTACATCTGCATAAATTCAATCCTTTCTATTGTAATTACAACACTCCTACATGAAATTTTAAGTAATTAGGCAGACTTTACCTTTCCATTCGACCATGTTGCATTGTTTCTAATTCATATTGCCAGTAAATTACTCTATCTTTCTGAAGTATATCCTTTGCCCTGGAATAGAAACACTAAGATTTCGGTGAAATGCTAATCAAATACACTGGCATCTTTTTGAGTATTGCATGGGGGGGGTCAATAACTGGATGTAATTTGCTATTCGCTGTTCACATGGAGAGCCCAGGTTTGCCAATCCTCTAAAGGGACCAGTGTACAAGGATGCTAGTGTGGCTCACAAAAGTGTCGGTGAGGTGGCTGGAATCGATGGGGGACAAGCACGGTTGGTTGCAGACTACTCTTTCACTGTGCCACGTGTGTCTCTCTGAGACCTTCCCCAGCTTTCTGCTTATTGGGTGGATCTGTTTCTCGTCAACCAGACGTCAGCTCAGGTTCCTAATTCTGATAGGAGATCTATTTGTTGTATCATTCTTTGTGCTTTGTTGTGAACATCAAGGTGGGTTGAATGTTCTTGACTCCTGCAATTTGGCATGTGAAGCTAAGGTGACCGAACTCCGGCATATGAATCTTGGTCCATAAATACGGCTGCACAAACTGTGCCATAAGACCCTTGGTTCATAAAAATAACTGCTGCATTAAAGCTAGTGTACACTGGCATCATTACCCACCCGCTTTAGCAGTATGAGAGGGTGGTGGGTGTCACTTGGCAGTTCTGTGTAACATGAAACGTTCGAGATAATTTTACGTTTTTTTTAACCTTCTAATGAAGGTCAGATCTGGGTCTCTGGCGGACTGCTGCCCCCAACACATCTTAAGGGAAGATTTCCTTACTTGCCCGGACCCTCCTCTTTCCCTACTGAACAACTCCCTCATGCAGGGGGTGGGTCCCAAAGCATTTAAAGAAGCAGAAATAGTCCCTATTATGAAGAAACAAGGGGCAGACCCTCTAGCCCTTACAAATTATTTCCCTATCTCCCTACTCCCCTTCCTAGCCAACGTTTTGGAAGCCCATGTTGCAAACTGCCTCTGCTCCTTTATCGAACAGTCGCACTTTCTTGATCCTCATCAGGCGGGCTTCCGACACTTTCATTCTACAGAGGCAGTTATCTTGACGGTTCTAGACGAACTAAGGAAAGGGGCAGACAAGGGCACTACGCAGGCCCTGGTGTTACTCGACCTCTCTGCTGCGTTCGACACGGTCTACCATGAACTCCTGGTGGACCGTGCCAATAACGCAGGGATACAGGGCCTGGCCCTTAAGTGGCTATCGTCTTTTCGACAGGATTACACTAACGCTGTTCGCCTGGCCCAATTTTCTGCCTCTAAACTCAAATTGACATGTGGGATGCCACAGGGCTCTTCCCTGTCGCCGCACCTTATCAATTTTTACTTGTATCCTCTAATTCAATCCTTAGGCGAAAGGAAGGTATGCACTTTCAACTTCGCGGACGATCTTCAACTGATCTTTGATATAGACAACTTAGCTGCCTCCGTCACTAACTTTCAATCTACCATGCGACATATAAGTAGCTGGATGAACAGTAACCACTTGAAATTAAACCCAGATAAAACTGAACTGATCTTAATTGGAGGACCCTCAAACCCCTCGAATTCTAATTTTTGGCCGATCGAGTTGAGAAACCCTCCCTTACCATCCCGATCAACTAAAAGCCTTGGTATCACCATTGACTGCGACTTGTACATGAAATCTCAGATTGGGATGGTTTCTTTCAGCTCCGGAAGATCAGGAAGATCAGCAGATTCCTTACTCCTGAAGCCCTTACCCAAGTAGTCTTAGCCTTAGTCATCTCCCACAGCGACTATGCCAACTCGCTTTACTTTGACATACCAGCATATCATTCAAAAAGACTGCAACTGGTGCAAAACCAGGTGGCCCGATTAATATATCACCAGCCAAGATGGCAGCATGCCACCCCTCTTATGAGAAAGTCACATTGGCTCCCGGTTGTCGGACGCAGTGCGTTCAAGTTGGGATGTCTCACCTTTAAAGCGCTCTATGGTAACTGCCCAGTTTTTGTTTCCACTCGAGTCCAGAGATACATCCCCACTCCGGATCTTCGGTCTTCACATCTGAATCTCTTAGCTATTCCATCTTTTAAACGCAAGACACTGGGAGGACTAAGATTCGCGGTCTTGGCCCCTCAATTCTGGAACTCTCTTCCTTTGGACATCAGATTGACAACATCACACCCCCTTTTTAGGAAACTGTTAAAGACATGGCTATTTCGCTAGGCTTATGAATGAATCACTTAGCGGCAGTGCTCCCCTGACCCTAGCACCAAAAAACCGTGTGGTGTATGTGCTCTTTATAAATATTTTTTAACATAACAGAATATTAACATAGCTCCTTTGAAATCTGATTGGAGTCTCTGGACTACAAAAGACTCATAAACACTATCTCATGCAATGGAAAGTAGATAGATGGAACATCGGGGCGAAGAGAAGGTGGGATGGGGAGAACGATGGAGAGAGGATGGATAATGGATGTAGAGATTGATGGAGAGGAGGAAGGGGTGATGGGTTGAGAAAAGAAAGGATGGAGAGGGGATGGATGGAGGGTTGGATGGAAGCAGAGATGGATAAGTTGAGGATGAAGAGAAGAGTTGTGAAAAGGCTGATTGACGAGACGAATGGATGATGGCTGCATGGAGAGAAAGATGAATGGAGAAAAAAGATTGTTATCAAAAGGAAGAAAGAATGAATGGAAAGAAGGAGTGATGGATGATGGATGAAAAAGGAAGGACGAATAAAAAGATAGAAAGGTGGAAAGGTGAATTTAGGTAAAAGAAAGGACTGACAGATAGATAGATAAAAGTATAGAAAGGAAGGAAGGAAGGAAAGCAAGATGGAAAAAGATGAAAAGAAGGATCTAGTGAAAGAAGGATGAAAGAGTGCAAGAACACTGTAGAGAAGGACGGAAGGAAATTTAAGAATGACAGACTTCTTTCTGGGTAAGCAATTCCTTGAATGACTGCTGGGTTTCCTTGCCTTATTCACTTGCTCAGAGCTATTTGGAACATTGTTCAAAGTTGGAGGTATTTTACTTTTATGGCAATTCCTTTGGTGGTGTATGACACTTGTTTAAAAAAACTGTGGTGTATGACTCATGCTTCCATAAACCTGGCATATGTAACACAGCCATACTGATTTCCTAAATAAAACTGGCATTTTATGTGCATTCTCAGCATGTTGTATAATTGATGTTCCATGAACAATAAATTACCTTATTGCAAGTGCCCTGTTTATCCCAGTGGAGCCAGTAAAGACTGTTACTGGACATCATCTGGATTAGAAGTACCACATGAACCATGCAGGTTGAGTGTACTTCGGCCAAACACTTCACCTGGAAAGCGCCCAGGTGAACCTCCAGTTGAAAATACCAAAACACCTGTGTAAATCGTTGCATAAACTGTTGGACCTGGTCCTCTCTGTGCAGTCACCTCAAACATTTTGCCTTCACCTTTCCTATTTTTGTTGAACTCGTTTTTGTAGGCATTAGGACTCTGTGTACTTTAACACTGCTAACCAGTGCTAAAGTGCTTGTAATCTCTCCCTTAGACATGGTAAAATTGACTTGCACCTGAAAATGGCCCTCTTTGAAGGGTCACACCAAACGTTTTGCCTTCCTCCTCCTCTTTTTCTGACCACCTTTTTGTTGGCTTTAAGACTTTGAGCACTTTACCACTGCTATACGATGCTAAAGTGCATGTGATTTCTCCCCTAAACATGGTTTGATTGACTTATCTTCTATTTTCATATTTACATTATTTATAAGTCCCTAGTAAAGTGCACTACATATTCCCAAGTCCTGTAAATTAAATGATACTAGTGGGACTGCAACACTGATTGTGCCACCAACACAAGTAGCACTTTAAACATGTCTCAGGCCTGCCACTGCTGAGCCTGTGTGTGAAGTTTACACTGCCATCTCGACTTGTCATTTTAAACCCTTTGCCAAGCCTTAAACTCCCCTGTTATTACATATAAGTCACCCCTAAGGTAGGGTCCAGGTAGGCCATATAGCATAGTTAGCCCATACGACAGAGAGCTATGTAATTAAAAGGTAGGACATGTACATTTACGTTTTACATGTCCTGGTAGTGAAAAACTCCCAAATTTGTTTCTCACTACTGTGAGGCCAACTCTCACATAGGTTAATATTGGAAATTTCTTATTTTACTTTTAAGCTGTAGTTCCTGATTGAGAAGGAGTGGATACCTCATGTTTCATATAATTGGAATGGTAATGATAAATCCTCTTTACTGGTAAAGATGAATTTATCATTACCCTGTCAAGAATACCTCCTTCAGAAAGATGGCATTTGTCTGCTCTTAGCCCTGTGTGTCTGCAGCCTGTCTCCAGTACACGTCTGGGGTGGGTGACAGCTGGACTTTGTGCATCCCCTCTAGACAGCCACACAGAAAGGGAGCTTAGGTGGGTTATGCTGGGCAGGATGGGAGGAAGGTGCTGACATTTGTACCTGAATAGGCTGTGTCCTGTCCCCACACAAAGGACGTCTTGACCCCCTCTAGTGAGTCCAGAGCCATGGCAGGAAGGGAGAATGTCTGTGCACTTTAAACCCTTCTTTGAAGTCTCTCCTACTTTAAAGGCACAGCTGGGTATAAGAACTGGACTTCTGACCCTACCGATTCAGTACACTACTGGACTTGTAAAGAACTTTGCCAGAAGGAAGGACTGCGGTGCAGGTTAATTTAGGGTGTGTTTGTGACTTACCCTGACTAGGGTTGGGGTTCCTGCTTGGACAGGGAGCATACCCCTGCCAAACATAAACCCAATTTCTAACACACTCCTTGTAGAGTGGCATACCATTTACCCAGGGCCTGTGAATTAAATTCTACAAGTGGGCCTACAGCACTTATTGTGCCACTCACTTAAGTAGCCCCTTAAACACGTTGAAGTCCTGACATTGCAGCCTGAATGCAGTTTTAAACTGTTAATTCAACTTGGCAATATAACCCCTTTGCCACGCCTTTAATTTCCCTTTTATTGCATATGTCACCCCTAAGGGAGGCCCTAGGCAACCTATAGGGTAGGGTGCATTGTATTAAAGGTTGGATATGTACTTTTAAGTTTTACTTGTCCTGGTAGTGAAAAACTCCTAAATATGTTTTTTTACTTCTATGAGGTCTGTCCCATAGGATATTATTGGCTTGCCTTATTACATTTAATAAATGTTAACTTTAAATTGGGAACAGTTAAGAATTTTGTGTTTGGAATTTTTATGAAATTGTAATTAAAAATCCTCTTTAATGGTCAACCAACAACCCAATTTCTCATAGAAATAATAATTCAAGCATGCTATTTCCCTTGAGCTTGTAATCTGTGTTGATTCCCAGAGTTACAAATGCCAGCAGAATCTGTATTTCTTGGGGATACTGGATGATCACCGCCCACTTGTAATGGACCCCTGTGAGCTAGTGCTAAGACTTTGTATAATGCACAATAACCTGCTCTGAATGAATGAGTGCCAGCCTATGAAACTATGATATGCACAACACATGCCTCAAGAGTTTCAACAGATTAGACATTTTCTTGGTAGAGTTTGGGATGTGTATGTTGTCTGTTCGGTTTAGCACTATAAGTATATTGCTCTGTCTCCTAGTTACAATCAGCCACACTTCACCTGTACCTTTAACTTTGCACACTAGGGAAAAGAGCCTTCCTGGGGATCTTTGCTATTGTACATATAGGATTGTTTAAGTCACATTCAGGATGCATGGTAATAGCTCATCTTTGGGTTTTTAGATCTGGTTCGCGGCAGGCCCTTCACCATTGCTCTCCTTTCGTATGAGCACACTGAATCGCCATGTTTTGTTGCAAGCAGAGTTGGAGCTGCCGGAAGGTTGGCTTCTGGCAGCCTGATGAGGGAAACGGCACTAACAAAGCAGTCTAAACCACACGTGCTGTAAAAACGCAAGCGTAAAAACACTTGCCTTTACCATGCATATGCCTTAACCACGCATATTTCTTTACAACGATTTTGTTGTAAAGGTGGTAAAGGCATATGCATGCTAAAGGCAGTCAGCAGTCTAGCATTGGAGTGAGTGGGCGGGGGTGGGAGGTGTTTGAGATTTCCTGGGGATGACAATGGAAAAAACGGCTAATGGTGAGTAGGTTTTTTTTTTTCGATTAGGCTGGGGTTGGGGTATTTTCCAGGGCTGGAGACCGGGTTTTAGGGTTCAGGGCGAGGGGTCAGGTAGGTTTTAGGGCTGGGGTCGGGGTACTTTTTAGGGCTGGGGGCTGGTTTTTAGGGCTCAGGGCAAGTTGTCGGGTAGGTTTTAGGGCTGGGGGCTAGGGTGTTTTTAGGGCAAGGGTCAGGGTAGTTATTAGGGCTGGGGGATGGTTTCAGGGCTCTGGGTGGGGGTGTTTTAAGAGGTGGGGTAGTTTTGAGGGCTGGGACGTAACCCTTATCACTCATTTACCTTTACCAATCATGCCTTTACAACGAACTTCGTTGTACAGGCATGTATGGTAAAGGCATGCGTGGTAAAGACACGGTCGTGGTTATGACCGCGTTGTTGAAGCATGCAAAGTAATCGCTTGCGTTGTTACGTCATACTACCCCTGATGATCCTGAGGAATCTGAACTGACAAGCACATTTTGCAAGATTACGAGAATATCTGAGGTTTGTAAATCCTCGATTTAATCCACAACTTGAAGTTGATTAAATCACTAAAAAAGCCTGTTGCATTGAGAAAACAACCAAAAATGGTAGGTTTTTATATAAAATGTGTCTGTGAGGTATGAAATGTGTGGTGATTCAATATACTTTTGAAATGTATATTAGTCCCTCACACATTTCAATGCAAGTACTGCACCAAAGTTTGAGTAATATACCAAACAGTCAATAGTGTGTGATGAGAGATATAGTTGTCTGTCCTCGGTGAGGAGCCAAAGCCCACTCTATGTATATTATAGAACAGTTTTGCTAAGAGCTGCACTGTCAAACCAGACCTAAAAAAGAGAGATCCATTACTGTGTAACCTGACTTTGCTTGTCAGTGGGAAATACAATAAACATTTTCTGGAGAGTACAATGACATATCAGGACTTATATTATTAGCAGGTTTGGGTGCCATCAGGTGTCACCATACTATTGGGAAGCACTCTGTATGTCGGATTGTTTTGCTCCTTCTGACCTGCACATCCAGTTGTGCAAGAGGGTGAGGGTACGCATGTTTCTGTGAGTTCATGTTCTACATGGTGCAAAATTGCGTCTGCGTTATTCTTATGTCCCGAGAGTTGCAGAGTATTTGAAGCTTTCAATTTCAAAGGGTATGGTAATATTTTTTGAGATTGCAGCTTGCATTTACAGCAGAGTACTACTGTATACTTCACTGATTGTGGGTTGTGCATGTTACAATGTGCTGTGTGCCACAATGTGGTTTATCTGTGTGCCTAGTACTATGCACTATGTACTATGTTTTGAATGTGTTCCAGAGTGTTGTGGGTTAGCTAGTGGTTTGTATCTGCCACAAATAATAGTACACCAAAGTATAGAAGCATGAAAGAAAAAGTACAGAGTGTAAACTATGCAAATTCCAGTGTAATATGAGCGGTAGCAAAGCTTGCTTGAGTTGCAGAATGACATGTACCTTATATTGTGGTTTTTTGATACTTCAGGCTATTGTGCTCCAGATTGTGGTTTGTATGTGCTCCAAACTACTGTACGCCACTGAGCGTGGTCTGTGCATGTCCAGGTAGCAGCGTCACATCGCCGCGCATACCATGCGACTGGGTGCAGTATAACAGTCTATGCTGTATTCTGAGATTCTGTGCAGCTACGTACTTGATTGCGTGCAGTGACAGTCTAACTGTACAGTGACTTGTATGTTGTCCGTAATGTGGCATGTGTCTCATTTGGTGTCATACAGGCACGCCCTGCAAGTTGGTTAGAATAGGGTGGGGTATTAATTCGTAAATACCATTCCTCAAGGGTGAGGCATTTACCACATGTGGTGAACACCACCTATTCAGAGTTTCACCATGAAAATTAGGCCCAAAATGCAGAATCGGTTTTAACACGCCATATTTCACTTATTTTGCCTTTTTTTCAAGCCTTTTTCCCTGACAACTTTCAGGGAGTGTGGCCTGCCAGAATCCATAAGGGAAACCCTGCAAGGGTGTAATAATTATCAGACAACTAGTAATTCTGAGCCCTGTGCAGTCTTGTTTGCACAGGCATCAGAATTTAGCCCTTAACTTGTAATGACGGCCAGAAAGGAAGTGTGTTGTGTCCTGCTGTCCAGTCCATGAGTGCCCCTTTGACAACGCTGTTTGGTAATGTAGTGGCATTTACATGGTGTGTGCATTCTTTTGCTGACTGGTCAATAGACACTGATATGCTGAATAGGGAAGTCATCCTATTTCTGGAGGGGCGTGTCCGGTCTGTGTAATGTCTACTCATGCTAACCTGAGAGTAAGTGGATTAAATAGCTTAAGAAAATATCAACTCGTCCTGATATTATTTTGGTCCAGCCAACACTGCCTTTTTAATTCTAAGATGAGTCCCCATCTGAATAACCGTCATCACAGGACTGACCCTCATTCTTGAGTGAGGTTGCAATAATAGCAAGTTATTCATTTATATGGGGCAAAAAATGATATCAATTAGCAGTGTAAAAATAAACAACTATATTGTTTTTATCCTCATCAAAACTTACAAAACCTATTTTACATAAAGACAAGTGCCATGCCTATTCTTGAAGTCATTTTAGTATCACACACTTTATTTAAGAAACAGACACCAAATTTAATGAAAAGAAAACTATCCACTTGGCCAGTTTCCCATATTTAGCAAGTCTCACAATTATTACATTTTCTGAAATCCGTTCAGGTTCTTAGTATGATATGTTCAGTTGCATCCGTTTTATAGCATGATTCCTCTGTGTCTCACAATAGGAACTCCACCAAATGCATCCATCATTAAGTTATTCATGTATGTACATTTGCATGCATGTGATATTTACATAGCCAAAATCCAGCCGAAAGGCAGTGGAGAACTGTTCATGCTCATCAGCAAATTACCTTTTAATAATTAGAAATTTGTCCAGGAATTTCCTAAAATGTAATCGCCTTCAACGTATAGAAACTAAATACAAATACAGCTACCGCATACAAAACACTGATCTGCACCAGCGCGATGAGTGGACTTTGAAGCATAAATTGAAAATCTTCCATTGAAGAAGTCTCCCCAGCTGAAGAATCCACTAGCAGAATTACCACCACCATTATAACAAAATGAAGATGCTGGTGAGAATATTCAGCATTGTCATTAATGGCCTCCAGGGTTGCTTCCCCATTTGAAAAACATTTTAATATGATTTCTGAAAACCTCATCCCGCACTCCATAAATCAATGGGCTCAAAAAAATTGGCAACACTATAAACAAAAAAAAATTAAAAAACCCGATGAAGAAAACTTGCCTTTCTATGAGACTTTCAGAAAGAGCAGAAGTGAAAGAGGTTAAGCTCAGCAACAGTTGAATGGCATGGAGCATCACCGTCTTGCTGGCCTTCGAAGATGAAGCTTTGTCCCCATTAATCTTCTTGGCCTCCCATATAATTTTAAGGTAAGTGTACAGAATGATCAAAGCAACCACAGAAAAGTTGAGAGCATCAGTTGAAAATCGCAGTATTTTCTGCTTGGGAGCAATGAAGACAAACTGACGAAAACACCGCACTCTTTTAAGGAAGAAATTGTAGTCCACAGAGGAACTCAGGATCAAAATATCAATGAATGATGGGAAGATTCCGATGACTGAAACTAGCAGGAGAACCATCCAGGAGCTCTCAGCCCGGCAGATCAGCGAGTACCTTAGTGGGAAACAGATTGCTATATAGCGCTCTATAGCCATGGCCGCCAAGCCATTGGGAGTATTATAGAAAGTAGAAGATGCCATTACAACAACAAAGCAGCAACCACTTACTGGTATCGTGCAGGCAAATAGGGCGAAAGAAAACAAAAGGAAACATGTCAGAAGGTTGATGGTGTTATTGACAAGAATGTAAGTGAAGAGGATGTAGCGTAATTGTTCCCTCATGTGGGCAATGGTGAAGAAGGCGTGCAGCAACAGAACAACAAAAAAAAGGAAAACACTCAAAAAGAGAGACAGTGTGATGGCTAGTGCTGTCCACATGACAGCAGAGGCTCCAATGAAGGGGGGGCTCTGGGATATGTTATGAAAGAGAAGTGCAGACGTCTCCATGTTTATCATCAGCAGGGAATATGCTTCGCATGTTTATAGATTCCTGAGAAATATAAATGAAAAAAGATTTAGATTTCTATATCATAAAGTTTCTGTGCCACTAAGTATCACATGACAAGACTCACTAATGGTCTCAGAGTGATATGCTTTTTACATTACAAAGGGTGGAAGAACATGCTGTTGTAATTTAACAGAGCCCTCAATGCTTTACACTGAGTGGTGAATGGAAGCATACAACACACTGCCTGATTTTGATGAAGTTGCTAATGGAACATGTGCTGAAAACTGGCAGATCTCCTTTCCGCCCTTGTGTTTCAACCCGCCTCATTAAGAGTTTGCTGAATTCAAGTGTTACCACTGGTACAGCTTCAGCCTTCTCCACTGTGGGGAAAACTCCCTAAGTGGGGTACCTACCATCTGACATAGTGTTGGAAAGCCATAATCAACAACTCTCTTCCTGTCTGGATCTTTCTTCTTATCTATTAAATTCCCAGACATTAAATAGCAACAATTCCAAGCATCATGGTGGAAGACAACTCCCATCAGATCAAGGATATTGTGGGTTTTTTCTGAGGTCTGTGTTTCAGAAATTGAAAAAATGCTAACAGGTCCACATTCGACCATTGTATGGCAGATCATCAGTCAAAAAATTTTTCCCAGAAGACCTGCCACCAAAGAGGCATACTTTTAAATGTGGGCAACAAAAAGGCATCTTGATCAACCTCATTTAGAGGTCAGAAGCGAACACAACAGTTTTCCTGATGAAAGAGTTTACGCAGTGTGTGTGCAGCATCCACATGAGCTGAGTTGATTCTTCATGCAATAGCTATGTTCTCTATTGGGATAGATTCAATTTATTTTTTGTTATCCTGCAGGAGTAACCAAATCTTTGTTGTCGCCCCACTACTATAGTTATTTGCAATTATCTTTTCATGAATTTGTATGACTGTCTTAGTTCAAGGGTATAAAACAATCTGTCTGATCATTATCATTTGTATCCATTACAATTGTATTAATCTGAATAGATTTTTTTGCTTTCAGTCTACAACTACACATGATACAACTACACTAAGGAGCAGCAGCAGGGGCGTAACACAGGCTCCCGCACTCCAGGGTCCCCCTCCGCGGCAGTGCAGCCAGCTAGCACTTAGCACTACACACATCCGTCTGGGATGTGATAGGTTACGTAACTTACGTTACGCTCACCATCGTTGCACCTCGCCGCAGCCTCATCATAAATTAAATGGTGCGCGGCCGCGTCTGTGCGGTCTTCACCCTTAGTGGGGGGTATAGGGTGGGGCTGGTCATTGTCATGCGCTTGCCACTTTGTGCAATTAAAAGTGCGCTTGAGGTGAGGCATCCATCCAAGATGGCTGAGAGGGACCGTGCGGCCATAATTTAATTATTGCTAGCCCCTGGCTAACCTTGTCCGGTCTTCTGCCACCCGTTCGCGCCTGCCACTGAAGCTGCAGGCCAGGCCTCAGGTGAGTCTGTTGGAGGAGTCTCAGAGAGTGGGGTGGGTTGGGCAGCATACCAGACATGCCAGTCACTTGCATCATGGGGCCGGGCGTAGAACGTAATATAGGCCTCGCAGCCCCCGTGTTCCAGCCTCCAGGGGCCCCATCAGCGCAGTAGTTGTAGTGCACATGGTTGCACCAGTTGCCTCATAACAGTCCTGCAGCCTGCCTCATAAATTAAATGGTGCACTTCTGAGCCTCTCAATAGTGAAGATGGGTTGCCTATCTCTCCTGTTCACCAGCCAAGCATATTCGTCTTTGTTGTCGTCATTCCGGTGAACAAGTTATAGATAGAGCCACACAACTATAGGGGCAGCAATTACATGTCATGTTACGTTATTTATGTTTATATACTGCATTCTATGGAAAATATGGCCCTCGGCCCAAATGTCCTGTCTGTGCTTAGTTAGATGTAAGCAAAATGTTCTATTTAATGTGTTGTGTTGGAAGTTTGTGTGTGTGCCATGCTATTGAAAAGTGCTCTTCGGGACCACATTGCAGCCATCTGTATAGTATATCTACGCTACGTGGGGTGTATGCAAGGTCTGTCCAGTGCGTTCTGTTCGATGCTTGCGTGTGTTTTATACTACTTACAATGCTCTTGGGAGCTGCGTGCCATCCAGCTATATGGTATTGCTGAGCTATGTGCTATATAAGATCTACCCAGTGTGCGCTATCACATGTGATGTACATTATTGAAAAGTGTTGTTGGGTGCTACAGTGCACCTCAACAGTTAGCTGTACGCTCTATCTGAGGTGCAGAGTCAACATACCTTTGTAAACTGGTTACCGAGGCTTAGTTTTTTTCTGGTTCCAGTACGCCCTGGGCCCCCACTCTGCCTATTCCTTGCATTTGATATTTACATTTACTGCTGTAGTGTGAGAATGCATTTCATGAAAGGAATATAAAGTAGAGTTGCCAAAAGAAAAATACCAGCCATGTGTTGTGTAAAGAGCCTGGAAAGACCTTGTCTTGACACTAAGGGGCCGATTCCGATCTCGGCCGGTAGGGCTCCGAATCGGATTCGGCTTAACCGGATCCGATTCGGAGCCCTATTTCCTGACCGATTCGTACGCGCGTCCGGGCGAACGAGTACGATGCGAATTCGCCGACTGACTCGTCCGGGCGTCCCGACCACTCCGACCGACTCGTTCCCGGCTCGAACCGCACCGACCGACTTGCTCGGACTCGACTCGCACCGCGCAATGGAGACGTTCCCCGGCCGGGTAAGTACGATGCGCGCCGCGAGCAGTCCGACCGAGCCACGCACTCCGGCTCGAAAGAGCAGTCGGAGCCGTACTTTGGGGGTCCATGTCGGACCCCCCTGTAAGCGTAGCCGCGCGAGTCGCACACAGGGGGGACCCATGGGTCCCCCCTACCTGTGCGTGTACGGCGCGAATCACTTCGCCGCGTACACGCTGTAGGGGGCGCCCTTGTCCGCCTCGCACCCATTGAGGCAATGGGAGCCCGCGTACGCGTTGTAGGACCGGCTCCCATTGACTTCAATGGGAGTCCGACCGACTCGAGTCCGATGGCATACATGCGCATCGTACTCGTTCGGTCGGGCTGCCAGAGTCCGATTCGGTCGGGAATCTCTCCGAGTCCGGCTCGGTTGGAGAGATTTCCGGCCTGAATCAAAATCGGCCCCTAAATTGGGTTATAAATAAAAAAGTATGTATTCATTTGTAATGTGACTTTTCTGTCTTTGCTCCTTTTAATTATCAGTCATGGATCTCATCGTTCAGGCAGCCCTAGAACACAATTAAAAGTGCTTTCTATTTATATTTGCTGTTGGAAGTATGCACAGATAAGTGCTGAAAATACAGCTTCAGGTGACTGCATATTTTTGTCCCGTCTGAGACATCAAAATAATGAGCTGGCAACCCTAATCATAAGACTGGAAGTTTGTTGCAGGATCAGCACATTATTTATTTCCTACACCCCGATCCCTGATTAATAGCAATAGTTGAACTTATATATGAAACCCTATGCCGCCGTCAATAACATGCCGAGTTACTTCAAGTGTCTGGGAAGGCACCCTGCATTCAGACAACTCACTCCTCATTCTTGCCCTTCACTTTTACGCTTATCCTGCACTCCCAGCGATCACAATGCACTCACACTTATCACCATGCACTCACACCATTCACCCGCTCACCCTGCACTCACAGTGATCACTCTGCACTCACAATGCACTTGCGCTGTTCACCCTGTACCTCACCCTGCAGTCACACGAGCACACTACTCACCCTGCACTCATGTGACACTTCACTCACCTGTCCCCCTCACTGCTCAATCTGCAATCTCGCTCAAACAAGCCCATCACTAACCATGCATTCATTCGTCCAACTCTGTACTTACATCCGCACCCAAATTCATATGGTCACCTCACTCACCCTGCAGTCACTCCTCTTACCCTACTCTCACACTGTCGCATCATTCACCGTGCACTCACATGGGCACTCCTGCCACCCACACAGTGCAGTGGGTTAATGTACCTGCTACAAAGAACGTGTACCATGCAGATCACAGAACTGAGTGTGAGTAAACTATGAGTAGCGCTATTAAAAAAAGCTCACGGAATTGAAAATGGACTTTGATTTTTTTTAAGCATACTGCTATGGTAATACAGGATTGTCAACCATGTTGAAAATAACAATGTTGCTGGAGTCGAAAATGTATATTTTTTGTACACAACAGTCTGTATAATGTGAGGGCACATAAGTCTCTTACTCCTCTCAGTATTGATGTTAATTATTCACCGAATGTGCCATATTCATCTACATTTTTGAAGATCAGAGATTCATTTTCACAATAACCTCTCTGTGGAAAGAAGGATGTGTTCATCACCTTGCATAACCAACCCCTTAATAAGTTTGCTTTACTCCTTTCTAAAATTCTATTGCATTCATTGGCAAAAAGAGAAAGGAAGGTGGTCGGAATCTTACTTTTTTCTTTAACAACTCACCACGTTATCAATATCATCTCCAGCTTTACTCTGAACATCCTAAAAGACTTCAATATAGACTTGCTCAGACAGAGACCTGTTATATGGGAAAGGAGTATATTGGAAAAAAACATGTTTACACATATTTTAAAAGCAAGCTTATAACTAGCTACTATTTCTTAGAAATCATGTGCCGCTCGAGCAGATTTGGATGCTTCTTACTAAAATGTACATGCCTTTGGTTTTCCAAGTTGCGATCCAACGCGAGGGGCTGCAAGACATCTTTTCAAATTATTTAGGTGCGTGGGTTTTGGTGCCCCCTTACCTGCAGGACTGTCTCTGGCCACCCTGTTATTTGCATTTACATGTCCACCATTTCGTGATGGGCTGCTATCTTCCCTCACACTTCCTGTCATGCACATTAAATTCTCAGCTCCTGTTCCATGCCAGGGCCCATGCCTTATTCTAAGTGCTCTGCCACGTATCATGTTTGTCGAGCCATATCCTTGGGATCACCTCTTGCCAGGGCCTCCTTTACTTTCCCCAGGACACAACTGCTGCCTCGGAAGCTGCCATTACTGGATGGGAGATTGTTGCATCCATTAAAGGCAGATGCCATCCAGAGACATTTTAAGGCATGGGCAAAGTGGGCTCCGGCCCAGGGCCCCAGACTTTCAGGGGGCCCCCATGATAAAACCAGCTCTGTTCTGCAGAGTCTTGCCCTGATGGCATTACATTATTCTTGGACAGATTGTTTCAAATACCACTTACCTTTGCTTTTTTTCAATATTGGTGATATGTGTGTCTATTACAGACATTTTGTAGAGGAATGTTGTGTTTCATGCAACATCCATAAAATAGTTTCTTTTGGATCAAATCAGGACCTCACACATATGAGAAATGGGAGTGTGTCACAGAGATTATTTGCAATAATATGAGCGAGCAGCTGCGGTGTTACAGTATTGAAAACATCCCTGAATATTACATAGAAACACATTTAGAATTTGGACTAGTGTGTCTGTGCACTGTCTGTGACTCGGCCAAAAAGGGCATGAAAGAGCTGAAATAGAATCATAAATTCAAAACTATTCACACGGGGGGTCTCCAAAACATGCTTAGCAGTTGGCCTCCAAAATCCTTAAGATGTTCCTGATGCCATCTGTGAATATGATAGCCCTAATTACCACGTGGGCTGGCACATCTAGGCCCACGGAAAAGACATTTTGTGTATAAAGTTCAGCAAAAAAACTAATTGTAGCAAAGGTACAGAATGTTTAAACTCTGCATAAGTGTTTCTGTGGTGGTTATAGGAAATGCTACAGTTACGGTATATCATTTCTCTTTGTATTACAAGTGTGCTCTCAACACATTCCCTCAATGTGAAAAATTACCTTAGTGAAAGAGTATCATGATGCAGAAACGAACACTACAGCTACAGATCTACTTCATCCACACAGCTTTGGGTAATTAAAAGTCGACAAATTCTGAATTGCCTGAAATTCACAGAATTCAAAGTTGGTTGAACCCACAAAGCCTTATTCAAATGCGAACTTGTGGTTTGTGAGTGTGTGACTATGGGGAGTGGGCAGTCTGCAGTCTGGCATTTATTTTAATGTATAATACGCTACTCTACCATAACCATGTAAGAGAAATTAGTGGTATTCCGAAGTACCACACACCATTGATTGCACTAACTTCCTCTTTTGTAGACTGCCTAATGTCAAAACAGCAAATATTCTCACTTAATGTCATCCAGAATGGTACAACAAGATGAACAGAGTAACAAAGCCTAAATTATAATGAAATGCATGTCTTTTTTTAAACGTATTTATCATTCACATGGGAGGTAATCATTTCCATCTCCCACATTATTTACCTGAAAACGTGTTAAAAATAAATTGTATGAACTTGGGCACTCTTGCAGGGAGTAACAGAATGTAAATACTGTTAGCCCAGCACAGTGTCCTGGAATCTTGAGGTCAAATGGGTGGTAATAATGAAGCACAACACTGCCTGGCATCCTTACATTAGAAATACACTCCAGGCATTTTTCTCAGCCGTTGGCATTAATGATGACAATCAGTTCCATAGAGCTGCTGGGTGCTGCCAGTAATTTGGGGTTTTCAGAGCTGCCTCTGTCATGGTACCCTCCTAATAGCTAATACTTCTTGAGATTGAGAGGGTCAGCATGAATCATGCTTCTGTCCTTCACTTACCATTATCGTTATATTAACTTTCAATGAGACGTTAATGTTAAAGAGTTTCCATCAAAGTGTCTCCTGCCTGCAACGCAGTAAAGAGGGAGAGAGTTAAAAAAATGATTTTCTATTAGAAAGCCTGAGCCATCTTCATCTGTTTTCTACAGTTTGTAATCCAGAAATTTCATTAGCAGGCAGTGCTAAGAGCAACTTGCGATTTGCACGACTTTGCGTCAAGGGAGTGTACTCTGGGTGGTTCCATGACTCGGTGGTTCATGTGCAGTCCCATGCAACCAGTGCTTTAAATGGGCAGGTGCTGTCTGGTACTGAGAGTCTGCACTTCTAAAATTTGAAAGGGAGAGTACCTGCACTTCTCAGCACTGGTGCACTACTTTTAATGGGATAGTACCTGCACTTCTCAGCACTGGCGCACTACTTTTAATGGAAGAGTACCTGCACTTCTCAGCACTGGCGCGCTACTTTCAATGGTACAGTGCCAGCATTTCTCAGTTGAAACCAGTCACTCTAGATCATGGAGTACTTACACTTTTAGATTTCCATTTCAAGCATTACAAGCACTCAGCCATGTTTTTTGTGCAAATTCCTATTTACTAACATATTTGTGGCTGGGGATTTGCACCCAAATATATATATATATATATATATATATATATATATATATATATATATATATATATATATATATATATATATATATATTCACTGAAAAAACCATAGGTTTCAGGGACGTTATAGTTAGAAATTAGCATTTAAAAAACCATAGAAATTCACTGAAGAAACCACAGGTTTCAGGGACGTTATAGTTAGTTGGACATTTCACTTGTACAAAACCAGAGAAATTCGGCCGTTATAGTTAGTTAAGCTAACTATAACTCGCGCCCCCGCAATGCACTGCTGATGACGTCACATATTACATCATTCATGACATGGTCAGTGACATCACTGATGACATCTCAAATGACATCACTGATGACATCACTGATGACATCATCCGCGTGATAATCTGATGCACCTCCTCATACCCTAATATAACCTTTGATACATCCACTCTAAAATACAGACTACCATTTTCAAAACCATAGACACACCAATACCATTTACTACATACCCACTCACTGATTCCTAGGTCTACACACACATCCACTCATTCACCCATACAGTCACTCATACATTCAGGCACTCATCAATACAGCACTATCATATGCACTCATACACCTATACAGACACTCACACACTGCCATTCTCCCACAGAGTTACTCACACACCTAGTCAGTCATGCAAAGAATCAATCACACTCCCATTTACTCACCTATACAGTTATACACACACCACCTCACTTTTCATGCAGATAGTAACACATACTTACTTTCTTATACAATCACTGATACAAGCACACACTCATCCATACAGGCACTCCCACAATCACTCACTCTCACATATAGTCATGTATATACTCCAACACTCACATATACTGCCTTTCACATATGGAGTTACTCACACATGTACCACTGAGACATCCATTCACTCACCAACACACCCATACACACATTCACCCACCCATACAGCCCTTCACAGATACACTCTTAAACCCATACACCCAGTGAATTACCTACTCACACATCTATGCACAGAGTCACACACCCCCCACCCACCCACACAGACACTCAGGCACCCATACAGATACTCAGACAACCAATCAATAACCCATATAGACACTCATATAGCTACTCACCAACCCATGCAGACGCTTACACACCAACTGACAGATTAATACAGACATTCACACAGTTTAGTTACTAACCCATGCATTCAGTAAGACACGATTAATCACTCACTTATACAGTCAGTCACGCACCTACTAAATCATCCATTCAGACACTTATACACCCACTCATTCTTCAGTACACCTTGGCATATATATATATATATATATATATATATATATATATATATATATATAACATATTTAACCTTTACAGAAACACACAGTCACTGGATGATGTCATCAGTGATGTCATTTGAGATGTCATCAGTGATGTCATCAGTGATGTCACTGACCATGTCATGAATGATGCAATATGTGGAGAAGTGTGGCTCAATGGTTAGAGCGGCAGACCCTGATGCAGAGATCTGGCCCGGGACCAGGGTTCAATTCCCGCCTCGGCGGGTCTTGGGCTCAACTTCCTCGGACCTGATAATTCTCGCCTCGGTGCCTATTCTAATCATGGGTCCCACTCTGCAACTCTGGGCAATAGCTTGCTTAATCTCCACAACGGCCCCACCAGCGCTGGGATGCCTGGCTTCACCTTGGGGGTGCCCAGGAGTGGACATTTCACAGGGAAAAGCCAGGAAGGGTTCCACAGCGGTATGCGTTCAGCGCCAGGATGCCTCAGGGTAGCAGTGCGCTTTACAAGTACAAATTCATTTCATTTCATGTGACGTCATCAGCAGTGCATTGCGGGGGCGCGAGCTATAGTTAGCTTAACTAACTATAACAGCTGAATTTCTCTGGTTTTGTACAAGTGAAATGTCCAACTAACTATAACGTCCCTGAAACCTGTGTTTTTTTCAGTGAATATATATATATATACACACACACATATATATACACACACATATATATATATATACACACACACATATATATGTACACACATGTATATATATATATATTCACTGAAAAAACCATAGGTTTCAGGGACGTTATAGTTAGTTGGACATTTCACTAGTACAAAACCAGAGAAATTCTGCCGTTATAGTTAGTTCAGCTAACTATAACTCGCGCCCCCGCAATGCACTGCTGATGACGTCACATATTACATCATTCATGACATGGTCAGTGACTTCACTGATGACATCACTGATGACATCTCAAATGACATCACTGATGACATCACTGATGACATCATCCAGTGACTGTGTGTGTCTGTAAAGTTTAAATATGTTTTATCTATATGCCAAGGTGTATTGAAGAATGAGTGGGTGTATAAGTGTCTGGATGGAGGATTTAGTAGGTGCGTGACTGACTGTATAAGTGAGTGATTAAATGTGTCTTACTGAATGCATGAGTTAGTGACTAAACTGTGTGAATGTCTGTATCAGTCTGTCTGTTGTTGTGTAAGCAGCTGCATGGGTTGGTCAGTAGCTACATGAGTGTGTATATGGGTTATTGATTGGTTGCCTGAGTATTTGTATGGGAGACTGAGTTTTTGTGTGGGTGGGTGGGAGGTGTGTGACTCTGTACATAGATGTGTGAGTGGTTGATTCACTGGGTGTATGGGTTCAAGAGTACATGTGGAGACAGCTGTATGGGTGGGTGAGTGTGTGTATGTGTGTGTTGGTGAGTGAATGGATGTCTCAGTGGTACATGTCCAAGTAACTACATATGTAAAAGGCAGTGTATGTGAGAGTTGGAGTATATAAATGAGAGTCAGTGATTGTGAGAGTGGCTGTATGGATGAGTGTGTACTTGTATCAGTGATTATATAAGACAGTAAGTATGCGTTAGTATCTGTATGAATACGTGAGGTGGTGTGTGTATAACTGTATAGGTGAGTAAATGGGAGTGTGATTGATTCTTTGCATGACTGACTAGGTGTGTGAGTAACTCCATGGATGAGTGGCGGTGTGTGAGTCTCTGTATAGGTGTATGAGTGCATATGATAGTGTTGTATTGATGAGTGACTGCATGTATGAGTGATTGTATGGGTGAATGAGTGGATGTGTGTGTAGACCTAGGAATCAGTGAGTGCGTATGTAGTAACTGGTATTGGTGTGTCGATGGTTTCAAAAATGGTAGTCTGTATTTTACAGTGGGTGTATCAAAGGTTATATTAGAGTGTGAGGAGGTGCATCAGATTTTCACGTGGATGATGTCATCAGTGATGTCATTTGAGATGTCATCAGTGATGTCACTGACCATGTCATGAATGATGTAATATGTGACATCATCAGCAGTGCATTGCGGGGGCGCGAAGTTATAGTTAGCTGAACTAACTATAACGGCAGAATTTCTCTGGTTTTGTACGAGTGAAATGTTCAACTAACTATAACGTCCCTGAAACCTATGGTTTTTTCAGTGAATTTCTAAGGTTTTTTAAATGCTAATTTCTAACTATAACGTCCCTAAAACCTATGGTTTTTTCAGTAAATTTCAAAGGTTTTTTAAATGCTAATTTCTAACTATAACATACCAGTCGCGTTTCCAGAGTGGTGGAGAAAGGTGAGCGTGGCCTCCGAAACACCTCTTAGCAATCCCACTGTGTGGGATTTACTGGAGGTAACAGGAGGAGCAGTTAGCCCCCAACGTCAACCTTGGGGGCCAACTATCCCTTTTATTACCACCAGTAAGTCCCACACAGCAGGATTGCTAACTTCTTATATCAGACCCCGCCCCCTCCCTGCACCACTGTGCAAACGTGCCCCCTAGCACGCTGTAAGTTGGGGGATTAAGTCCCCTTGAATCCTGAGGGTCCACGGGGGCCAACTAGCCCACCAGGTACCTCCAGTAAGCGGCACAGAGCTGCTTTGCAGAGAGATGGTCCAAGGCCACGCCCCTTTTTACACCTCTGTGCAACGCAGCTCTGTTGCGCTTACTGGAGGTACCTTGTGGGCTAGTTGGCCCCCAGGGACCCTCAGGTTTCAAGGGGACTTAATCCCCAACTTAAAACGCGCCACGGAGCGCGTTTGCACACTTTTCACATCAGGCCCTGCCCCCTGCCTTCACCACTGTGCAAACGCGCCCCATGGCGCATTTTAAGTTGGGGGATTAAGTCCCCTTGATTCCTGAGGGTCCCTGGGGTCCAACTAGCCCACCAGGTATCTCCAGTAAGCACCACAGAGCTGCGTTGCAGAGAGGCGTAAAAAGGGGCATGCCCCCCGCAGTTGTTTCTGACAGCCCCGGGGAGGTGGCGGTCCCCCGCTAATTAATTGGCAGTGCCCCCGGGACCTGGCCCACCCGGGGGCTTTTTGAAAACAAAGCGCGGGAGCCCGCGCTTCATTTTTTATAAATAATTTTGGCGGGATTCGCGACCCCAACGCGATTTCCGCCGAAATTATTTTGAAAAAAATGCTTTTTTGGGCCCTGAGCAGGCCTAGGGGGTCAGGGTGTTTCTACCCTGCCCCTTTTTATCGTTTTTTAACCTCTTTTTTCTGTTTTCTTGTGACTCGGTTCTACCGAGTCACAAGATGGCTGCCAACACTTCCTGGTTTGGAGTGTTGGCAGCCAATTAGAATGAAGCTCGTGGTCGGGAGGGTTCGCGAAAACCCTCCTCGGCCACAGATTTTGAAACTTTTTCTTTTTCTAATTTCTTAGGAACTACTGAACGGATTTACACCATTTAAAAAAAAGGTCACTTTCTGAACCAAGACCTACCTTTTTGCCAAATTTGGTGTAATTCCGTTCCGCAGTTCGGGCTGTAGCTTTGTCTAAAGTTTCCTATGGAAATTAACATGGGGAAAACGCGTTTTGGGACCCCCCTTTTTTTCTCGGCCCCCGCTTGACGAATCATCCCAAAACTTTCAAGACAGGAGCTGACGGGAGCGGGCCACTAGTTTTGACAATTTCGCGAAGATTCGTCAAACGACGCCAAAGTTATTGGGAAAACAAAAACGCTTTTCCTATGGAAACTAGGTCCTAACTATAACTACATACTGGCGACCGCCATATATATATATACCTGCTTTAAAGTATCACTCACACACTCATCTTGAACTCACTCATCTCATGCAGTACAGCGCTCACACATTCATCAATCATCCTCACCTTGAGTAAGCTCACGGCCAGTCAGCTGAACCTGCTGCAGACGTGTTATGCAACACAGAGATTATCGGGCACTCAATATAAGATCATGCTGCTCTGCAGTGCTGACATTATTAAACAGCAAATCAATCCAGCTCTCCTGCAGGGCCACCAAGTTCCTTCTACAAATGAACAACTTACTAACATCAGCTCGTCCACCTCAGAAAAACAACGGCAGTCGTGGGGCAGGGAACATTGAAGCAAAGATCCCAGCAACCGCTAGTTGAACCATGCACCAACCCTTTACTATTGTTAAATAAATCGTCTAATCCTACGGCTGTACCTACGCACAGAGCACTTGATGGACCATTTTATTTTTACAATGTAATCAAATTATAACTATGAACCACTTTTAACCCATAATGCTTCTTTTTAACAAGATATTTTATTCAAATTGCAATGATTTTAACTAGTCTGCAAATAAATATTTACTTACTTAAAAACATGGAATGGGAACACTTCCAACATAGCATCAGAACAAATATAATGTCTTTCCGACCACACACCCTACACATATTGTAGCTTGCTACTCAAGTAGGCAAACACAAGCGCTTCTGTGCTCCACGTAGGGGTAGTAAGCCCTCTAATAAATATAACAATACAATACATTCAAGACCGCTCCACCCCCTGGCTTCTTGGCACTGTCTTTAGCTCCTGCCTCCTTCCAGCCATCCATTCAGTTCATGCCTTCTTGCATCTGCCTTCAACTCCTGCATTCTTGGCTCTTATCATCCTCATCCAACTATTGAGTGATTACCTCCTTAATCCCATCCCTTCTTCTATTTCCTTCTTGTATCTTTCCCTTTAGTACTCACCTTCTTGCATCCATTCCTCCAGTGCCTGTCTTCAAGTATCCCTTGCTCCAACTCTTTACATCAATAGTTGGTATGGTATGTTTAAGCTACTGTAGTGTTTAGTAATAATGCTTTGTATTTTCCTTCCTTCTCGCCAGTATTGGTGGAACAAAACCCACAATTACAATCTTTGTGGTGTGCACAAAATATTCTTACTGCTACCTTCATAGTCGTGCACTCTACTACAACATTGACTTTCTACAATTAAATGAGCAAACAGCCAAGAAAGTATTTAAGCGGGGATCAAAAGCGGCAAATTAAATCAAAACAAGAGGAGTTTAAAGGTAAATTCATGAAAATTGACTCTATGTTTAGGTGTACAGGTGATCATGGTGCATCATCATCTCATGCATCATTACCAGAAGGTGATGCAGCTGCATCATCAACAGGAGACAAAGCAGCATTGCCACAATCCCAATTGGTCCCACCACATGACCAGACATTACGGTGCTCAGATCAAACCACAGATGTACCCTTTAGCATTGAAGCACCAATTGTGCCAGCACTGCAGGCAACAACTAGAGTAAACATAGAAAGCAAAAGTAAAAAAGCTGTGTCAGCAGTGCCTCCATCTATTACAGAAGGAGTTGGAGAAATTGCAAGTACACCAGCTAGGCCTACACCGCGACCAGTGACTGAAGAAAGTTCAGAAACTGAGAATATGTGTCACTGCTGCTACCAGTGGCTAAAGAAAGTGAAGAACCTACAAATGTGCAACTTGTTTCAGCAGTATTGCCAAACATTGAAGAAGAAAGTGAAGACATTATGAGTGAGGATGTGGAATTACATTTAGAAGAACTAGAATCAAGCAATAGTCAGTTTTGCAAGGATTTGTACCCGAGTGATAGAGGGAACTTTTTAGACAAACCTTGGCATGATACCGAGTTATGAAGGTTTGTCATTAGAAGTGGCCCATGCAAGCCTAGAGGACTCTTCCCACAAGATAATAAAAACAGGTGCTTTTCCACAAAGTACTACTACAAGGAAAATAGGACTGGAGATAAGACTCCAAGACTAGGGTTGTGCTACTCTTTAAAAATGGACAGTGCATACTGTGAACCTTGTTGGCTCTTTGGAGATAGAAAACTGTCATCCTATCAGCAAACATGGGCTAATGGTATAAAAGATTGGCAAGGCATGTCTCGAAAAATTAAAGAACATGAAATGACGCGCTCACATTTAGCGGCTTGTGCTGTACATGGAAGATGGAGGCAGGACGAAACAATCAATACACAACTGGAATCAGACTACAAAGAGCAGGTGAACTATTGGACACAAATTCTGAGGAGGATCATCGATGTTACACTTCTGTTGTCAACTTGCAAGTTACCTTTCAGAGGACATAAAGAAAAACTGAAAGAAAAGGATGGTAGGAACGTTTTGGCAGTCATTGAACTTTAGGCCAAATATGATCCTGTTTTAAACCATCTGATTAGAAAATAGAGTAGAGGTAAATACTTGAGTCCTGCTATTCAAAATGAGCTTATTGAAATGCTTTCAAATAAAGTACAAAATGAGATAGTAAGTGAAATAAAAAATGCACCATTTTACTCTGTTATAATGGACACAACGCAGGACATTAAAAAAGAAGACAAATTAAGCCTGGTTATCCGATATGTAACACTGTGCCTTAATACTGAAGAAGTTCCAACCGAAGTCAAAATTAATGAAAGCTTTGTTGGTTTCTATAAAATTCCAGACCAAAGTGCTGAGGGGATAGCAACAGAACTTGTAAACCTTATAGAGGACAAAGGCCTAGTGCTTAATAAATGTAGAGGTCAGGTATATGATGGTGCCAGCACAATGAGTGGTACATATAGTGGAGTGCAAACCAGAATACGACAGAAAGAACCCAATGCAGTCTATGTACACTGTGCTGCTCATAATCTAAATTTGGTGTTGAATAATGCCCGCGTGCACATTCCTGAAATTGTAGAATTTTATGACATTCTACAGAAAGTATATTTATTTTTCAGCCAAAGCATCAAACGGTGGGAACTTCTTACAATTGCAAAAGAGAGCACAACTCATTCAAAGCCAACACTGAAGAGACTCTGTCCAACACTTTGGGCATCCAGACATGATGCTCTCCATGCTCTACGCTATCGTTTTATGGACATCATGAAAGCACTCACTACCATTTTACTGTAGTCTCAAAAGGTTGAGGAGCGCACAGAGGCTCAGGGTCTTAGGAAGTGCATGGAGACTTTTGAGTTTGTGTTAATGGTTGTAATCCAGTCCAAAGTGCTGGAGACAAAATTGTGTCCAAACTGCTTCAGTCTAAAGATCTGGACCTTTTACAAGCATCAGATATGTAAAGTAGCGCAGCTAATACGTTTGCCGGTTTCACAGAACAGTTAGAAGATGTTAAAAGCTCAGCATCTTCACTTGCAGCTGCATGGGGAATTCAATTGCATTTTACACAAAAACGACCACGACGCAAAAAAAAATGCACTTCGATGAACTCTGTGAAGACCAAAGGTTATGCAATCCCAAAGACAATTTTAAGGTGTCTGTGTTTTATGCTAACATAGATATTGTTGTTAATCAGATAAAAACTCGATTTGCTGGTATGAACACCATAATCCAATGCTTTCATGATGCCTTCAGAAATCCTCAGAGCTAGTGAGGAGGAGTTGTTTAAAGCAGCCATGACCCTGGCAGCTCATTACGAAAAGACTTGTCCCTAGAGTTTCCACAACAACTCATCGCTTTCAAAGCAGTGTTGAAAGAACAAATACAACTTATCTCAGGTGGCACAATAAAGGATCTGGCAGACCATTTATTTTTGAGAAACCATGCAATTCTGCCCAGTGTTTTGGATGTTGCAACAGCACTTAAACTTTTTCTTACAATTCCAGTTACTGTAGCCAGTGCAGAAAGGTCATTTTCAAAGTTAAAATTAATCAAGAACTATCTCCGAAGCATAATGACACAGGAAAGGCTGTCAGGACATGCAACTTTAAGCATCGAGAGTGATCTGGCAAAAAAATTGAAAGCTCTAACAGAAGAGTTTGCACGAAGAAAGGCAAAGAGGCAAACATTCTTTCAGTCAAGTACATCTCTCTAATTCAGTGAACCAAGCAGTAGTAGCCTTCAGCCACCAGTCTAATTTGCCAGGCACTCTTCCTGGTGTAAGCAGCCTCCAGCCTTGTGTCCACTTTTTAAGTATTGTTTTCTGCTGTACCAGCCTTCAAACTCTGCAATTAATTTTATCAGGCTCCTGAAAGTACTGTTCCGACGCAAAGTGTAATTTTCTAAGTGTATCTGCCCTTTGAATCCCATGAGGAAGCAGTACGTTATATGGTATTCTGCCAGTATATCATACTTTAAATATTGTGCGCTTATATATAGGCTACCTCAATATTCTGAACATATGTTTATAGAGGCAATAAGAAATGTATTCAGTTTAACCTGACATATATGCCACCCTTGACACTTTCTTTTGCACAGATAAAAGGGGCATTGTATGAGTAAATAGCATTGTTTATTTTGATGCTGAGCTTGTTATTGTGTTGCCAGTCACTTAAATATTTGTGCCTTTATGTACAAACTAAAGGGGCATACTTTGTCTAGCCTGGTTTAATGTTCGTGCTGCTAAACTTGTTATCCTTTTTTCCACTCACGTTGAAATATTTGCACCTTTATGCACAAATAAAAGGGGCATTGTTCAACTGGACGGGTTTTATGTTTATGCTGCTAAATTGTTATTGCTTTACCAGGCACTTTGAAATATTTATGCCTTCATGCACAAACAAAAGGGGAATTAGTTTGACTAAATAGGTTTGATTTTTGTATGCTGCTGCTTGCTGCACTTGCTATTGTTTTACCAGTCACTTTGAAATATGTGCACCTTCATGCACAAACCAAAAGGGCATTGGTTGACTAAACTGGCTTGATTTTTGTTGCTGCTGTCTGTTGTACTTGTTACTGTTTTGCCAGTCACTTTGAAATATTTGAGCCTTCAAAAAGGGAATTGTAAGTCTAAACTGGTTTGATTATTGTATGGTGGTGTAGTTGTTATTGTTTACCAATTGCTTTGAAATATTTGTGCTTTTATGCCCACACCAAACAGGGAATTGTTTGACTAACCTGGCTTGTTTTTATCATTCACTTTGAAAGTATTTTCACCTTGATGCAAGAAGAAATTTGGATTGTTTTACAAAACATGCTTGATTTTTGTATATTGTTGGGCTGGTCATTGCTTTATTATGCACTTTGAAAGTATTTGCATTTTTCTTTTGCTTTACCAACTACAGTTTGTATAGATTCTGTCCTTAGGTACTTGCTGATATGGTTTTTTTTATTCTACATGCAGTGTTATTTATGGTGTTGCTTGCACTGGTCTGTAATACGTGTGCCTTAAATCTTGTATTTAGCATTGTTTACACTACAGAAATGATAAATTCAATCAGACTAATATCTGCATCAATGTTCTGAAGCATACAAACAGTTTTCATCCTCAGCCTCGTTTGCCTGCCTATTTTCTAATGCTTACTAATAAAGACATGATGGTAGAAATTAAAATTGCTTCCTCAGTTCACGTTATTATCATGCACAACCCTTGACAGTCCGAAGTGTGTGACATGCAGATAATTGACCAGTCTATTTCTCTTGAATTTTGCAGGGGACTGAGTTATATCTTGTGTACTTCTCATGTATATTGTCAGTCGAGTCTATGGAATTGCAGGTTTTGGTTTGTCAAAGTTTCAAGTTATTGTCCATTAATGTCAATTCTAATTCAGAGCCTTCATAGTTGTTCTTTTTCTTCAGCCAGAGGCAGTTCCTGAGACAATAGGATCGCTCCTTGGCATTGTTCTGATTGCTGCCCCAGTTAAATAATTTGCTTTTGACAGTATGGTTACAAATGGCGTAACTTATATGTTAAGAGTTTTTCCCACTTTCTCATTAGAACTTTGAGCAAGTCAATATAGAGTCATTGCATTAAATGTTAGAGGTTTCAAATCAAAATATATCAGATTTTTGGGCGGTGGGGCGAAGTGGTAGGTGGTGAGCCAGGCCGCTGGGGGGGGGCTTCCATGTGCTTTGCAGGGGGGTGGGCTCAAGTCTCGTTACGCCACTGAGCCCCAGGGATCCAATTAGGAAATGAAGGCAGATGAGCAAATTCTTAAATACAACAACGACTTTAGCAGACTCGGACCATCTTGAATTACTTTGGCAACATTATTAGGTTTCTTAATTCAAACACATTGACCAACCTCAATTTTGCAATTATCTTTACAACTGGATATTACTTTCCTATGATTCTTGTACTTTCTGAGTTTCATTTGGCAAAGCTTCACCATGGCAACCATCTCCTTGCTCTTGCATTGACAATCAGTAAAATTCCTTTCAGACAACTATCCTGGGCATAATTCTATAGTTGCCAATCTTCCACTTAACAATCTGAAAGGGGTCCTTCCAGTTATAGAATGGGCAATAGCTCTGTAAGGTAGTAAAGGAGATTTCAGTGACTTGTGCCAACACAATTTGAGGTTAATAACTAATTGTATCGCTTCTTTGACACCATGAACCAGTATGTTTGACCATTCCCATCAGCATAACATAATTATAAACAAATTGGGCATCATTATCTGAAATGACGTCTTGCCCTATCCCTTCGAGGCAAACATTGTCACCCAAAGCTTCAATCTGAAACATCAGTAGTAACTCTTTCTATCCTCTTAACTTCCAGCCTTTTTCAGTATTAGTCACTTAAGACTTGAGTAAATAATTCCCTCTGATTTAGTACTGCAGATGGACCTAAAACTCAATAGCCAACTTGCACTAGCAACCCCACAGAAACTCCACAGAAGATGCAGGAGTCATTCAGGGCTTCAGAGATTAGTCATTCCTGGAACAAGCATCGCATTTTCTTACTAATATGTCAACTTCAACATCTAAAGCAGGCTACCAATATAATTGTCTTATTCTGCATCTGATGGTCGATATACTGTCAAACTATACCTTTGTACTCAGGAGTGACACAATGCCAAAACACAGGCCATATGGTAGCTGTTCAGTCCGCAGGAGCCGAGACTCCTTCATGGCCAACACCACCTTGGCCCAGGTAGTGAAAATGGTCCTGCCTGTGCCTGGGCCCTGGCCTGCAGGGACCGGGTCTCCTAGGTGAAATCCATGGCTTACCCCCTCTTATGAGGGATTATGGGTGCCTGCAACCTGTGGAGTGGCATAGGGCCTCCTCGGTCGTACACCACCCTGGCCCAGGTTGAGATGGTGGCCCTGTGCCTGGTGTCCTAGTCTGCAGAGCCTTGGTCTCCATGGAGATAGCCATGACTTCACACACCTCTCAGGGGGATTACAGACACTGCTGAGCCCTCAGGAGCCCCAGGCCCCTCCCTGGTCTGATGCCACCCTGGCCTGAGTAGGAAAGGTGCCCCTGCCCAGTGCCTGGAGCCCTGTCCTGCAGGGCCCATTTTTGCCCAAGCCCCAAATGGCCATGAAAGTCCTCCCCAGTCTGCAGCCACCATGCCCTGGGCAGCGATGGTCACCCCCACTCCATTGGCCAAGGATGCACCTGGTTGATGTCTTCCACCTACTGGTGCCCCCGTCTGTGGAGCTAAGGAGAGTAAAAGTCTCTGCCAACCCCCTCCTCTGTGGGGCCTGCCTGGGAAGCCACTTTTGTTAGTATATTAAGCCCCCACAATGTGGTGACTTACAGAACCCGTGTGAAGACACAAGATGGAGTTAGCTGCACAGGTGGGCCCGTCGGTCATCCAGTCAGCCAGCCAGCCACCAACTGCTCATCTGGTTGGTCAGCCACAAACTGCTCATCTGGTTGGCCAGCACAGAAACCAGATGGCTCAGGCCAACCTGGTGACCAGATTGTCCAGGCAGCAGCCGATGACAAGTTCAGTGCTCAGGAGACTCCTTCCTAGAGCCACCGACTGGCTTGTTACATTGAGCAGACTCCGCTGCTGCCTTCTTTGGTCACCAGGTCATCCTGCTGTTCTGAAAGAGATCATGCCCAAATACCTGCACACAGCGATCCAGGCCTGGGAGGGAGGCCCCCTTGACACACTGCACATGGTGGAGGCAGCCTCCCAAGGGCCCACACCCTGTTCCTTCCGTTGGTTTGGCTGCAGAGGGACCAGGTGTGGCACTGGTGCCCATAGATGGATACAAAACTTGGCTTAGAGGATGACTTTCAATAAATCACAGTGAGGTAGCTGCTCTGCTACTTATGAAATCCTGACACAGAATCAGGTCATCTACGAATGATTTAGCACCAGATGCCCTACGAACATGCGGTGCTATAAGGGCGATAGAGGCGGCCCCCTTATGTCCGTAACTCCAGTCCTCGAGTGAGATGCTTTATGTAATGGCCCAGAGGCCGGTTATCCCAGGCCAAACGAGGCTTCCCAGCACTGTGTCATTGTAACATTTTGGGAGGGATTCCTACTTAGAGACTTTCGGTCATAATCCTACAGATGATTGCTTTGCCCCATTCGCTCATCAGCCATGCACATATACCATACACCAAACATCTGACGTTGCAGTTCCTCTAGTATTAATATTGCAGCAAATCATCATCAGTAGAGTAAAATTAAACTGTCTCACGATAGTATAAACCTAACTTATATTCCCATGAGTGGTTGAACAATCCAATAGTTGGTGAATTCTGTCTCACAATGATAGGAAGAGCTGGCATTGAAGCATCAAAGAGCGATACTTGGCCGCCACAAGCCAGTTATCTCTTTGGTATCCTTTCTGACACCTCTTGCTTGAAACCCAAACAATCAGAATGATTGTGAGGCTCACTTTCATGGTATGTATTCATACTGAAAATCAAGACCAAGCAAGATTTTGCCCTTTTACTCCAATGAAGGGTTTGGTACCCACTGAGCCCTCCTTAGGACGCCTGCATTATCGTTTGACCGGTGTAGCACCCCAGTCAAACTCCCCACTTGGCACTGTCTCCAGCAGGCACCAGGATCTTGGAGACAGAAGCAAGAGTGCCCTGGGTAAGTGAAAAAATTATAAAAGCAGTGGCATTTCACCGGTGGCCCAAAGGTCTCCCACTTATCCTACACCTCTCATGCCACTTCACAATGCTATATAGAGTCAAGGTCAACTGGACATTCATTCCCCGCAGATTCTGCCAAGCCCATTACATTGGCTGTGGTTTTGCTAGAAAGTAGGTAGGGACAGTGCAGATCTCGTTCAACCATTCATGCAAATCACTAATTAGATGACAAAGTATTTGGCTATTTTGGGTTATGATTGCTGCCCATCAGCATCAAATCAGTCTTGCTTCACAACTCAGCAATTGTCATGGAGTCCAACTACACTTAAAGTTGCCCCAGGGAAGCATTTGCTTTAGTTAAATGCACTTCAAGATCCAAATAATTGAGGTTGGATTATTTTCCAAGTATTTTATGCCATCTCCTTGAACAGGGAGAATTTTCCATTTCTCAGTGTTTTGCTTTCTCCAGTCATGGGATGCTAGTAATTACAAAGAGTAGTCCATGAATCTGCTGTCTGATTGTTATAGATTGTGAGTTTGATAATGTGATTGATTCCTGTGTACATCTAAGCGAGAGTAATGTACATGTCTGGAGTTTCTCTGCAATATAATAGATTGCTTATTCCGTTGATTCCTATAGTTGTACACAATTTTGGTATACCTAGTCCAGCATTTGACCTTTTTGAATACAACTGACCATTGCATGTGTATGCATTTTGGTAGAGGCATTTCTTGACATATTTCTTTATTGTCTGGTCTAGTCTTTGCTTCTGTGCCTGCCATGTCCAATTTGAATGGCAGCTTATGAATACAATATTGACAACTTTTTGTGTGGGCTTGAGTCGTAGACTGTCCAGATTGTTAGCCCATTCTGTTAGTATTTCATTTATTTTGTTCTTAGTATGGCCTGTGTAAGAATCAAAGTTCAGTCCAAGGTATCTCTCACTGTCACCTGGGTGTTGGTTACTGGGTTCTTTTTTCCAAATTGCTATGGTTTGCATGGTATGAAGAAGTCTTGTGTCTTTTCGAAATTTAGTTTTTAGACCAGTTGATTTGCTGAATTTTTCAATGATCTTCAAGTTAGTATTTGTGCCTTTTCCATATGTTGCTGCATACTGCTATGTCGTCTGCAAAGGCTCAAGCAGTGATTTGTTCAATAAGTCCATCTGAGACAAACGTAAAGCCCATACCATTTTTCTTACGGTCACATTTGAGAGGATCCCCCTTCTTTACCCCAGTGCACCCTGAGAGTGGCCAGGGTAGTTGGCAGGGGCAGGCACAAGGCCCTACAGACATGGCGAAGCTCCTGCCAGGGGGCTGTAAAACTCTCCATTGGAGTGGAGACCCAATTGACACCCAAAAATGTGCCCTGTGGGCGCCGGGAACACCTAGGCGGCAGACTCACAGATGGGGTCCACCCTCCTGGGCAACCAACCTTCCCACTATGTTGAGTTTTCCGGGCAGACTTCACGGACCCCACCCGTTTACCTCTTGATGGTTTCATGCTCTCTTGAACTCTTTCTTCAAAGTTCATTTCAACTTTCACTTATGGTTCTTGTTGTCTATCGGTTTTGCACCCACATTTAGCATTAGATGGAGTTTACCATCTGCTTTGGGGTGCACTCCCAAGCAACCTGACTCCAAGGAGACCCAATTCTGGTGCACTAGGGGCCACTACTGTCATGGAAAGAGCATCGCTAAAACTGACTTGGGCCCCCTGACCGATGCCGGGGAGTTCTGTATACCAAAATTCCAGAACCCACTGCCGGGCAGGGATTCAGCGCTGGGCTCTTCTATCCTCACTCATCATTACTGAAGGAACTCTGGTTAATTTTTTTTCCTATGATTAGTAATATGCTTAAATTCAGCAGTTCGGGCTAGCAGCATCTCCTCCTCCCACCCCATGAAGCAGTTCACACTGGTTTCGAGGGCCATGTTAAGACGAGCCAGGGTACTATTGTGGCCTCAATGCCTTGTCATCCTGGATACCCTACAACCCAAGACAGGTCACTCCTCAATTACTCAAAACCCAGGCGGGCTGGAATCAGGCATGAGAGGGCCCAGGTAGCAGAGCCTTTAGCGGTCCCAGACTGCAGAGGCACTGCAATACGGTAACCCCTAGGTACATGTTGGTTGAGCATGGGTTCCATCTCAGGAGAGCTGTCTCTCACATCATACTCCTCCCAGAGAGACCAGGGAATCCCCCGTCCGATTCCTCATGTGTCATGTGGTTCCTCCAAGGTGGAGGACCTTGTCCCATGCCCGGTCCTCACCTAAGTACCCAGAAGAAGTGGACCACTCCACTGGCCAGGACACACGAGGGAAGGGTCGGGCCCTGTGCTTTGGGTCTCCTCTGGGAGTTGACCATGGATTCAGACTGTCATCGTCAGTCGCTCGGGCCACACAACCGTTAATGATCCTTCCCTAGGTTCACCTATGGAAACCTTGTTAGGACTTTTACTCGCTCTAGCTAGTCAAGTTTCGTTGTCTTCTCTGCGCTGTGCCAGAGCTGTTGCCAATCCTGGCGGGGCTGATGTGAGTAGCTCACTAAGGCATCCAACTGGCAGTGGCGATGGGCAATGTGTGCAAAGGGCAGGGACCTGATTAACTCAAGCTTATAACCCTCGCTTACTTGGACTTCCTCATTCATGGGAAATAATTTCAATCCCTATAACAAACGGGGTTCAGCGGGCTACTAACACCAGCTGGGACAGGGTAAACACACGCTGAACCATTCAGTTTAGCACATTTGCAGCCCTGGATGTCTGAGGGCACCACAGACCTGTGATCAATCTCTTGTGGTGGAACGTCACTTGTCCCTCTGAGAAGTTGCACTCCAAACACTGGGGGTCACATAACTAGTTAGCATGGAGGAATCTCGTTTGTTATTGGAATTAACCAGACAAACCACTCTACCAACTAAGAGCGGCCATGCACCACTCTCCACAGAATCAAGAAAGAGCTATCAATCTGTCAATCCTTTCTAGGTGAGGTTTCCTGTGTTAAAGCAAACTAAGCCGCAAGCTCCACACCAGGTGATGTCCTTCCATCAATTCCTTGATCTCTCAGAAGCTGCTCAGCAGGTCTTGGGAATAGCGCTGCTGGATCGCTAGTTGGCATTATTTGTGGTCAGAACTACAACCGGATCTTATGGCCTTCAAACATCCGACTTTCATTTTTGGTTAATCAAAACATTCTTGGCAAATGCTTTCGCTTTGGTTTGTCTTTCACTGGTCCAAAAATTTCACCTCAAGCAGCACAATATGAATGCCCCCTGTCATCCCTCTTAATCATGGTACAACCGGACTGCTTTGAACATTGTCATTTTTTCAAAGCAACTGCTTTGGATCCTCAGGACATGTAGGGCCACATTATGATGCCAGTCGGACGAGCGTCCGACCGGCATCGTGTCAAACGGGACCGCCCAACAAGGATTCGGCAGTCCTGCTTCCCTAATTAGGATGCAACTGCCTTTACGGCAGTCGGAAACGGCATATTTCCTATTGCAGCTTGTGCTGTGGGCTGCAGCACAAGCTGCAATAGGAAATATGCACTTTTTAAACATGCCTGCACTGTGTGGCAGGCACCATGCAGGGATGTTTAGGGGGGCCAGGAGGAAAGGGGACCCTGCTAGGGGCCTCCAAAGTCACTTTCCACCTGCCTTTTAATGACAGTCCAGACTGCAATGAGATGGCAGGCGGAAAGCGAAATCGTAATCCCGACGTCGGAGCCGAGGCTGGCTCCACTGCCATTTGGGGATTTCTTTTGCGACCACCGCCCTGGCGGGCTCCGTGAGCCCGTCAAAGTGGAGTGGAATTCTGCCACAGGTTTCCCTCCAACCGCCAGTATCGTAATACGGCGGTCTGACGGAAACCTCTGATGTCGGGCAGAATGCCTTTGGCGAGCTGTTGGATGTCTTTCCGCCCAACATCATAATGAGGCCCTTAGTCAAGAGCATCAAGGGTGCACCAAGAGGCAGAGGCAGGCAGTACACGCCCTGGGGCAGACCGCCATTTTGATCCAACTAGGAGCTGCAGCAACTTTAATATATGCTATTGGAGCTGGAGTTACTGTGGCTGCTGGCATAAGACTTGCCTTCCAATGGATTCTCATGAAAGGAATTAAAGTGTAATCGAACCGTGATTCCTCGTTCCTCATGATCACCATGGTAGGCACAGGAAGTACGATCAAAAGATAATATGGCAGACATCCATATGTATTCTCGCCATCATGGGGATGTGCAATCAGACTGAGGTTATCTAGAGTCATCAAAGAGGCAAGGAGAGCCCAGATAGGTCCTGGTCTGATAAATGCATACATCCCAGAAGGTCAGTGCTCGTAGGGAGGGAGCTATCAAAGGAACCATAACTGATTTATAGAGCCATTCACAGTTTGACTGTACCAGCTGTGTGTGCTTGCACATACGTGACTTAAACTTTTAGGCAAGATTATGCCACTGGGAGGATCAACCAGATAGCTACACCTGCTGGATGGGAGAAGGAACCGTGTGCCCATCTTGGACTGACTTTTACACCTCTTCAGAGCCTGCTTTGGGAACCCCCTACTTGCCTCCAGGGGGCTGGGGGGACAGAGCAGTCCCATTGGCACCATCAGGTCCAGCTTTATCTGTGACAACAGAAGGGAGAGGCAGGCCAAGGCCTAGCATGAGCAAGACACAGGGGTGCCTGTGCAGCTGGGGCCATCCCACGGAACACTTGTTCTGAGCTGCTGTGGAAATGCACTGGATGAAGAAGGGCAACAGACAGCATGAGGGGCCCAGACCACCAGGTGGCCCCCAGGACAAGCACCATACGACACCATGTACTATGGTCAGATCACTTCACAAGCTGCCAGGCTGCTTTGCATTTGTTCTGCTGAGTAGTCTCCACAAAAAGCAGTCCCTCAAGTTAGACAGTCCAGGGGGTGGAAGCTCTTTGCTTGTAACAACAGCCAAGGCTGGCCAAGCAGTCCATTCTTTAACAGACAAAGTGTGCCAAAACAACCACAGTATAGTGGTGGCTCAACTGCCCCTGAGTAGGCTGCCATGCTGGTTGATGTCAGCTTCGTATCCCTGCATACTCTCCGAGAAGCGGGGTTCAGAGGAAATGCCCACTGTACTGGGCTGGAAGGCAGACACAAACTCAGTCCCTCAGGGTCCCGATAAGAGACAACACACAAACTTGCAGGGTTTGAAGAATCAAATGAGCCCTTGGTGGGACTTCCAGGGCAGCCCGGTCATCTGTGTATGCTATAGGAATGAATGGAGCTCACTCATATATCCGGTGCTTGGAGTGACCCTATGCCTGGCCTTGAAAGAACAGCATCTGGTTGCACCATGTCTTCTAAAAGCACTCCACTCATCCTTAAAGGAGACAGGGACTCTGAATCCTGAAGTCCCGGCGATCATGCTAGATCAAGCAAGGGGCTTTAGGGGGACCTCACAGAGCTTTGATCCCAGCACCAGTTAGAGTTCTGACCCCGGTCCGAGTCACAGACTCTTAACTCAGACAATCTGGTGGAGACCTCCTGGTGCCTGCGAGACCCCATCCCAAGCATTTTGCAACACAGCAGGCCTGAAAAGGGAGCCCAGGACCAGTGGATTCCACCCCAGGCAAGCCAGAGGACTGACCTAAGACTCGGTCAGAGCTTCCAAACCCAGAAAAGCAGGGAAGACCTCATGCTGCTTGCGGGGCGCCATCCCGGCACTTTGCGACATGGCAGGCCAGAAAAGGGAGCCCAGGGCCAGGGAATACCACCCCAGGGCCAGCCGGAGCTCTGACTCGAGGCCCAGTCAGAACTTCTTATCCTGGGCAAGCAGAAGGCCTCCCCGGGCCTGCGGATCCCTGTCCCAATCTCCAAGTAACATGGCAGGCCATGGAATGAAGTTGAGGGCCGGGGACTTCCATCCCCAGGCCCAACAAAGGGACTTGGGACTTTGTCAGAGCTTTTTATCCCAGGAAGGCAAGGGGGGCCTTCTCGGGCCTGCAGGTCACTGTCCCACACAGTTTGAGATGATGCAGGCTGGGAATTGAAGGCCAGGAACTTCACCCCTGTGCCAGCCAGAGTTCTGACCAGAGGCCCTATCAGAGCTTCTGAACCCAGAGAAGCAGGGAAGACCTCATGGTTCCGGCAGGACCCTGCCAGCACTTTGCCAAATGGCATTCTGGTGAAGGGAGCCCAGGGCCAGGGGCTTCCAACTCCGGGCCTGCACGAGGCATGACCCGGGGCCTGGTCAGAACTTCCTATCCTGGGCAAGCAGGGGAGGCCTTCCCAGGGCAGTTTGTCACTGTCCCGGGGAGTTTAGGACCTTGCAGGCCAGGGAATGGAGCCCAGGATGTGGTCTCTCACCCGAGACAAGCTGTAGCTCTGACCCATGGCCAGGTCAGAGCTGCTGAACCCAGACAATCTGGGGAGAACTCCCAGTGCCTGCGAGTCCCACCTTGAGCTCCAAGTGACACAGAGGGCTATAGAATAGAGCCCACAATCTAGCCCCTTAACAGCTATACTGCCCCTGGGAAAGCATATTGACCAAAGGTTTATGGTCTACATAAATAGCGTATTTGCCACCCCATAAGATTCAGAGAAAACTGTCAACGTCCTCGAACCAAAAGCCACGTTCCAATCTTTATCACTTTTTTTTGCAGACATAACTGCTCCTTTACCATGGTTACTGGCACCCGCCGATATTATACAGCTACTACTAGCGATGTACAATTTCAATCATACAAAAAGGGGTGGGAGCACACTGCTTCACCTCCCAGCACAGTTCGCCCCTTAACATTATAGTAAATGCAGCTCATGGTACATGCTTACTTGAATATTTACTGGAGTGTTCCACCAAAGTTGGTGCAGGTTAGTGCTGTAAATCTCTAGACACGTGTTTCTGGATATCATCTGTCATCAGTAGAGATAAAAACAAATGTAATCTCGGGTTGCTGAGCAGGCTGCCACAATCCTTGCAGGTCTCAGTACCTCTCACAGGCGCACAGCTGCATCTCCACAAGCTCGTCAGCTCAATGGCTCAAGGGGGCGTTTTCAAACAAAAAGGGGTGGGAGCATACTGCTTCACCTCCCAGCACAGTTCGCCCCTTAGCATTATGGTAAATGCAGTTCATGGTACATGCTTACTTGAATATTTACTGGAGTGTTACACTAAAGTTGGTGCAGGTTAGTGCTGTAAATCTCTAGACACATGTTTCTGGATATCATCCGTCATCAGTAGAGATAAAAACAAATTTAATCTGGGGTTGATGAGCAGACTGCCACAATTCTTTCAGGTCTCAGTACCTCTCACAGGTGCACAGATGCATCTCCACAAGCTCGTCAGCTCAATGGCTCAAGGGAGCCTTTTCAAACAAAAAGGGGTGGGAGCACACTGCTTCACCTCCCAGCACAGTTAGCCCCTTAGCATTATGGTAAATGCAGTTCATGGTACATGCTTACGTGAATATTTACTGCAGTGTTCCACCAAAGTTGGTGCAGGTTAGTGCTGTAAATCACTAGACACGTGTTTCTGGATATCATCCGGCATCAGTCGAGGAAGAAACAAATTTAATCTGGGGTTGCTGAGCAGGCTGCCACAATCCTTTCAGGTCTCAGTACCTCTCACAGGTGCACATGTGCATCTCCACAAGCTCGTCAGCTCAATGGCTCAAGGGAGCCTTTTCAAACAAAAAAGGGGTGGGAGCACACTGCTTCACCTCCCAGCACAGTTCGCCACATAGCATTATGGTAAATGCAGTTCATGGTACATGCTTACTTGAATATTTACTGGAGAATTCAACCAAAGTTGGTGCAGGTTAGTGCTGTAAATCTCTAGACACGTGTTTCTGGATATCATCCGTCATCAGTAGAGATAAAAAAGAATTTAATCTGGGGTTGCTAAGCAGGCTGCCACAATCCTTTCAGGTCTCAGTACCTCTCAGAGGCACACAGGTGCGTCTCAACAAGCTCGTCAGCTCAATGGCTCAAGGGAGCCTTTTCAAACAAAAAAGGGGTGGGAGCACACTGCTTCACCTCCCAGCACAGTTCGCCCCTTAGCATTATGGTAAATGTAGTTCATGGTACATGCTTACTTGAATATTTACTGGAGTGTTCCACCAAAGTTAGTGCAGGTTAGTGCTGTAAATCTCTAGACACGTGTTTCTGGATATCATCTGTCATCAGTAGAGATAAAAACGAATTTAATCTGGGGTTTCTGAGCAGGCTGCCACAATCCTTCCAGGTCTCAGTACCTCTCACAGGCGCACAGGTGCATCTCCACAAGCTCGTCAGCTCAATGGCTCAAGGGAGCCTTTTCAAACAAAAAGGGTTGGGAGCACACTGCTTCACCTCCCAGCACAGTTCGCCCCATAGCATTATGGTAAATGCAGTTCATGGTACATGCTTACTTGAATATTTACTGGAGAATTCAACCAAAGTTGGTGCAGGTTAGTGCTGTAAATCTCTAGACACATGTTTCTGGATATCATCCGTCATCAGTAGAGATAAAAAAGAATTTAATCTGGGGTTGCTGAGCAGGCTGCCACAATACTTTCAGGTCTCAGTACCTCTCACACGCACACAGGTGCGTCTCAACAAGCTCATCAGCTCAAGGGCTCAAGGGAGCCTTTTCAAACAAAAAGGGGTGGGAGCACACTGCTTCACCTCCCAGCACAGTTTGCCCCTTAGCATTATGGTAAATGCAGTTCATGGTACATGCTTACTTGAATATTTACTGGAGTGTTCCACCAAAGTTGGTGCAGGTTTGTGCTGTAAATCTCAAGACACGTGTTTCTGGATATCATCCGCCATCAGTAGAGATAAAAACAAATTTAATCTGGGGTTGCTGAGCAGGCTGCCACAATCCTTTCAGGTCTCAGTACCTCTCACAGGTGCACAGGTGCATCTCCACAAGCTCGTCAGCTCAATGGCTCAAGGGAGCCTTTTCAAACTAAAAGGGGTGGGAGCACACTGATTCACCTTCCAGCATAGTTCGCACCTTAGAATTATGTAAATGCAATTGATGGTACATGCTTACTTGAATATTTACTGGAGTGTTCCACCAAAGTTGGTGCAGGTTAGTGCTGTAAATCTCTAGACACGTGTTTCTGGATATCATCCGTCATCAGTAGAGATAAAAACAAATTTAATCTGGGGTTGCTGAGCAGGCTGCCACAATCCTTTCAGGTCTCAGTACCTCTCACAGGCACACAGGTGCATCTCCACAAGCTCGTCAGCTCAATGGCTCAAGGGAGCCTTTTCAAACAAAAAGGGGTGGGAGCACACTGCTTGTGGCAGCCTGCTCAGCAAAAAGTACATTTGCTATAGAACGAGAGTATGACGTCTATTGCACATGAGATTAGTGGTGCTGGCATTAAAACCTGTACCCACTTAGTGGAAGCAATACAAGAAGCACCACCATCCAAACAACAAGGATGATGTTAGAACATATTTAAGAATAGCAGAATTTTATGCCACATTTGTCCCACATTTTTCTAGTAAATTGTTTCACATTAGACAGTTTTTGAATTGTAAAAGCAAGTTTGAATGGAGCCTGTTGTGTCAGGAAAAGTCTGAATAAATCAAGAATAACTTACCAAAAGCGCCTGCTTTTTGAGGCTTTGATCCCAAGGCTTCTAATGCTACTGCAACTGATGCCTGTAATTTAGGGCTTGGTGCTGTTTTAACTCAAAAAGATTAAAAATGGATGAAGTGGGTGACTGCTTTTGCATCATGCTTGCAATCTCCTGCTGAAGAAAAATATTCTGTTATTGAGCCTGAAGCTCTATAGTGTAAATGGTCTTTGATCATTTTAGAACATTTGTATTATGAAGTACTATTGAAGTTAGGTGTGATCAGAAGCATCTGATCAAACTGTTTACAAGTGAAGGATTTGTTAAAGCTTCTGTTAGACTTGCAAGACTGTCTATGAAGTTACAGGACTGTTTGTATAGGTTGTTTTATGATCCAGAAAAAATAAAAATGTTGCAGCAGAGTCTTTATCAAGGATGCCAATACAAATGATGGAATCTGAGATGAATTAATAGGAGGATTATCTAATTTTACACTTTAGATTATGTAGTGGTAAAGGGAAGTAAGGGTAATATTACAGTTCAAAGTTTTGCAGTAATAAAGGGAGATAAGGGAAATTTTGGGGTTTAGGGTTGGTAGTGGTAAAGGAAGGTGAGGGTAATTTTAGGGTATAGAGGTGGATAGTGATAAAGGGAGATTAGGGTAATTTTAGGGTGTCTGAACAGTGACAAAGGAGGTAAGGTTAATTGTATGGTTTCTGATAGGAAGAAGTAAAAGGAGGTAAGGTTAACTTCAGGGTTTAGGAGTAATCAATGGTAAAGGTTGGTAAGGGTAATTTTCGGACTTAGGGGTGAGTAGTGGTAAAGAGAGATATGGTTAATTTTGGGGTTTAGGAGTTGCCAATGATAAAGGGAGGTAACAGTAATGTTAGGGTTTAGCATGAGTAGAGGTAATGGGAGGTAATATTAATTTTAGGGTGTAGGGGTGGGTATTGGTAAAGGAAGTTTAAAAGTAAAATAAAAACATGAGTCTATTTTCATAAAAAAATCCCAGAGGTTAAAGGGATGTTATAGTTAAGTAAGAATGAAAGTCAAAGTATTACGTTTTAAATGGGAAAAACTACTGAAATCCAATAGATAGACTTTGCTGAGCTAACTGTAACTTGTGCCCCGCCAGGTACTGCTTATGACCTCACATATTACATCACTCATGTCATATTCAATTACTGATACCATCACTGATGAATAAACTTTAAAGAGCTATAACTTTATATTTTAAATCTCTCAACAGAGAGACGAGGTCCCTCAACCTGTCCCTCAACCTACCCTCCTATGTAGAGCTCTACTCCTCCACAGAGGTGATAGCAGAGATGCAAGTCTTTTACCACACCCTACTAGGCATAGCTGCACCAAGGTCTGACTGAAAAGACAAGTCTTTCACCACACCCTAGTACACACATCTATTGTCGCACTTGCATGTAGATCAAAATGCAGCTGCCAGATTGGCCTGTCATCTCCCTCCCAGGACTACAGTGGATCCAATTTGGAAATCCCTTCACTGGCTACCCATTAGGAAGCTCAGTACATTTAAGCTCGTCTGTCACACCCATCGAGCATTATACTGTGTGGGCGTCTTTTACATACAAGAAAGGATTACGTTTTATCAGCCCACAAGAAGCCTTAGATCATCCAATGTGGCATTGAATACTCCACATTGCATATGCACAGCACGGTTCCATGGCCTCTCATTCTCTTATCTTGCTTGGCTCTGCTGGAACAAGCTGCCTGCAGACATCCAGTGTTGGCAAAATGTCACCATGTTAAAAAGCTACTCAAAACTTGGTTATTCTAAAGCAGTGACAGCTATCTCATCTTCCTTTTTGGGACCATCTAGGATTTAAGTTTCAGCGCCAGAATACTGCATTTAAAGTCAGTTATTGATACTTTACAAGTTTCATTAACATAACATAACATTGAGTTGCTGAAAGATCTCAACAGAAAGACCAGTACTTTACCACACTGAACTACGTAGACCCTTCACACTGAAAACCGGCCTTAGCAGACAGGCCTTTTCCTTCCCGTACACAGCTGTCTCCCTGCACACAGGCTTGAGAAAACAGACCAGCCCCTCAACTCAAGCCTCAAGACCCTGGACAGACGTCTTAGTACAGAAGACAGTCCCTCACCATATTGCACAATGCACACCCATCACCCTGGAAAGACGTTTAGGTGCAGATGCCACTCCATCACTCCACCCTACTATGCACAGCCTTCACACTGTACGGCAATCTCTACAAATAGCCCACTGCCTCCAAGCCCCATTAGCTGGGGAAGCCACTTCTACACATAGCCTTTCCCTTGTGCACAGCTGATTATAAATCGTCAACTCCCTCCAGACAGGCAAACCTCATTAGTCAGGGAAGCAACTACTATTGTCAATGGACCAGTTTCACCAGTACCCCAAGGTCAAATATGTTAGCAAGCCCCTACTAGGTATAGCCTTTTCCCTATGCATAACTTGTTATGAAGAAATCACTTCCTCCACACACCCGGTCCTCTTTAGGAAGCCTAGAATGTTGTAAATACTTATACTCATTAGCCATAGAAAGTGTATAGAAGATTTTCCCAACATGTAGCTCAATAAATAACTATCAGTGTCAAAAGCATATAGCAAATTGACACACTCTATGGATGATGTCATCAATGATGTCAATACACATGTCATGAGTGATGCAATATGTAAAGTCATAAGCACTGCATGGCAGGGGCGCAATTTATAATTAGCTCAGTAAACAAACTGGCAAATTTCAGTGTTTTTTCATGATTAAAATTTAAAACTATGTCTGACATTGTTACCAAATGCTAACATCCATTTAACCTTTAGGTTTAGTTCCCTGAATATCTAGAGTTGTTTTTTAAAGTTTTAGTGTAATATGTTCTATGCACCTAACAGTAATGTTACTTTAACCTTTGTTTTTTTCAATGACCTTCCAGGCGTTTTGTAGCATACAGTAGCAATGATTTCATCTTTTTATTATTGTTTTGTATTTTTTTATAAAAAAACATTTATCTTCTGGGTACCCAGTGCCAATAGAAAAAGGTAAAGTTACCCAGAATCCTCTGGTCTCGGATCGCCACCTGCACTCTATGATCAGGGAATGGTTACTGAGCATTAGGGTCCATCACAAGAGCCTCTGCAGGAAAGGGAGGCTGGACTTGGCGCTTGTTCTGATGTTCTAATATTTTGTGACTTACATTCTGGTTATTCCCTGTCTGTGATTTCTGAATAAAATATTGGCACAACTCAAAAACAAAAAAAACATTTATCTTGTAAAATGTAAAATAATGTCTGCTTTGATTTTTTTTTTTTTGCCCTCTTTTGGATCCACGGATCAGCTGTAAGTCTAATAGGCAGGCCCACACAGGAACTCAAACTGGCTTTTGCTTCCTGCTCCTGTGGTCGCGGTGATTCGGCAAATTCGTCAACTTGTTTTTTAACAGATGTGTTTAGTATGTAATAGGTTATAACTAAAAGGATCAAACTTAGAGGTTTACTTTTAGAGACATCAAACAAAAATGTAATTTCCCCATTAGTGACTCCATGACGGACTCATGAATCCACTGTGATTTTGATGATACAACGAAAGAACACTTTTGATTGGTTGAAAACAGTCCCCACCTTCTTTGGCAGGACATTTCCTCCCTTGCTTACTCATTTGGGTGTGGAACTGAGGTGGGACCAGTTGCGTGCTCCATCATTTTTATGCAAATATTTTGCCATTAAACAACAGGTGTAGAAATGGCTTTGCAAGATCCTATAAACCTTCATGAGGAGGAGGAAGAAGAACTACCTCCGAACAAGGAATATTTTGTATGGCAGTTTTTCACCATCCCATAAGTTTAAAAAAAAGTTATTGCTAAAATTGTACAGGGCACTATTTGCAGCAGAAATCTCTCTCTGGCGACAGGGAAGAAATATTCCCAGGGAATATATAACATGTGGAAACACAGGCGAACAATCCATACAAAACATCTATAAAAGATGAAGAAGGAACAAGATGGAGCAACGAAGGCTACATTTTCTCCTGGACCATCATTAGCCTCTGGAGGTTTCTTCCATCTGAGATGACCCAGAGACCTCCTGTCAATGTATCACAGATGCAAAATTTTATCGCCTACTGGTCAGTGTGCAATAAAGTGGTCAGTATTGAGGAACAGTCCGTGCCTAGTATTATTAAGGCAGTCACTGATGACGGGGGCTAAAACCATTTTTCTTTTCTTTTGAACCTCAAAATTCCAAAGTTATGTTACCCTTGTTTCAATTTTTCTTCACCCTGTTATTGAAATGACAAAAGATTAACTAAAAAATATACAAATGTCCAAAAACAACATAAAAGGAACTTTTTAAATTCAACAATTTTGGTTAGAAAAAGTAAATCTTTTTGGCATTTTTTACTGTTTTAATCTGTGTGACTATAATTGTTTTTGTTTGTGACTTTTACTTTGTGGCAGTAGAAGTCTATGTGTGTGAATGTATTTCAGATGGTATTACTGTGTTTGTGTGGGGAAGTGACTCTGTATATGTGTTATTCAGTGTGGGTGTATGTGTTTGCATGTGTGTGCGTGTGCATGAGTGTATGTGTGTGTGTGTTTGCGTGTGAGTGTGAATATACGTATGGGTAAGTGTGCTATTCTTGGGTATGTGTGTGCCTTATGTATCTGTTTGTCTTTCTGTCTATACCTGTGTATGTCTTTGTATTTGTGTGGGTATGATAATGTGTATAAGTGGGTGTGTGTATGAGAATGAATGTACATGTGTAAATGTTTATGTACATGTGCCTAGTATGTGTATCAGTGTGTATAGCTCTGTGTATAAATGTGTGTGTATGTGTGTGTTGTGCATGTGAGTGAGTTGTGTGTGTGCTAGGGGTACTTTGGCCCAATTCACAAAGGTAAAGTTAGACCAAAAGTCTAACTTAGACCAAAAGTCTAACTTTACTGCTTTTCGGTATTCACAAAGGTAAGTTGCTGCCAGTAGAGTTAGACTTTTTGTTTAAGTTAGACTTTTGGTCCAACTTTACCTTTGTGAATACCGAAAAGTAGTAAAGGTAGGCTATTGATCTAAGTTAGACTTTTGGTCTAACTTTACCTTTGTAAATCGGGTCCTATGTTTGTGTAAGTTGGTGAGTGTGTATGTGAGTATTAGTATTTCTGTGTGTATGTATCTTTATGCATGTTTGTATCTATATGATATGTTTTAGTGGGTGTATATCTGTATTTGTATGGTTGCGTAGAGTTGTGTGCATCTGTATATGTACATGTGTTTCTAGGAGTGTGTATGTGGTAGCAGAAGTGTCTATGTGAATGTGGTTCTGAATATATTTTCTGTCTAGAAATGTGTGTGTGTTTGTTTTATATGTTTAAGCAACTGTTGGGTAGCTGCAATTCCATTTGTATATGTGGGGGAATGTTAACAGAAGTGCATATCTGACTGTGCACGTGTGTACTTGTCTCCATCTGTGTGGTATATGTGTGTGAATGTTTGTGTGTGTATAAGCATTTAATGTTAGTGTTACTATTAGGTGTGTATTTGTATAGGTGTATATGAGTGTGTATGTGTGTGACTTTTTGTAAGAGCATGTGTATGTGTCACAGTTTGCTCCCTGTGTTCTAATGTCCACAGAAGGTCTACTTGTGGAACTTTCCAGTGTTGAAATAAGCTTCCAGGCCTTCTGCTATACCCACATACTCATTTCCAAGCTCTTGGGAACTATTTGGAATTTCCTGTTCATTCCCAATCCAATTCCAATACCTAGAATTCCCTGCTCATTTATTTGTCTCCACCTTGCAGGCAAAGAATGGGCAGGGGAATGCAGCACAACTGTGGCTGGCAGGTACTAGCCTGGTCCCCCTAATGCATGTGATTATAGTGAACTCTTTTAAGCCCCAGTTCCCTTCAGTCCAACATGAGCCATTGTAGCAGTGTTCCTGTTTGACTGACCTCTTGTTTCTCTAGTTCCTGAAATGTAGTTAATCCTTGTTTCCATAGAAACCTGAGCCTTAATAAATCTTTGCTCCTCGAACTAGCAGTGCCTGCAGTGTTTCCCTTGATTCCTGAGCAAACATTATTTTAGTGCTGCCTTGATCCTTGAACTTTCTCTCCTTATGTACTTACCTTTTCTCAGGGCCTGATTTCTTCCCCTTTTCCTTAGTTCTAGTTTTTAGGTTGCTTCCTTTCTTTTCCTGCTATCTTCGCTGTTGGTTTTCTTTTGTGGTTTGTTACTTGCTTTCTGCCTTTGCATATATATACTAGATGTGTGTCTTTGCAGTTAGTATCTGCAATAGCAACTGTGGGTGAGGAACTTACTGAACTTCAGTCTTATCATGTGGAGCTCCTGAGTTCTTTACTCCACATTCCCTTTACTGTTAATGTTGTTTTAAATTTTTCTTGCACATCCATCCTGGGTGCTAGTTATTCTTGAATGGCGAATTGCCTCTTGAATGCCTGCTTTTTCTGAGCTTTGACTTTCTTGTTCCCTTGTGCAGATATTGCCCATTGGATTCCTTTTCTCCTCTGACTCCATGTGTGATCTTAAGTTACTCTGTACCCAATATTCTCTACTTTGAGTGAGAAATCGGGTTATTAATTAAGGGGGATAAAAGTCTCACTCAGGCAACAACCACAATCTTTGTCAGGGTGAACCACAAAAGTCAATAAATGAACCTGTGCTTAATCCTCTTTTAGCTTGGCACAAAGAAGTCAGGTTTAACTCAGAGGTCACGTGTACAGCACTTATGCAGCACACAGTCATATAGTCAAAACACAACACGATAAAAATCCCAAATCAATTTAGAAAATAGAGTACGTTTTAGTAAATAATATTATAGTAAAATGACAAAAATCCAATCAGTTAAACCGGAGATTTTCAATTTCAAAGTTCTCTGTAAATATAGCACCTCGAAGCACAAAGCATCACTCGTGGTCATTATGTCATGCTAAACTGGGGAAAAGTCACAAGTTTAGGCTGACAGCAATGGATACAGGGACCAGGTTACTCTAACTGAAAAAGTTATCTTCTCAAAGTCCAATTGAAGAGTTCAATTCGTGGTGGAGGAGGCTGTGATGAGCAGAGACAGTGTTGTGAATAGTCGTTGCTGTCACACGAAGAGGGGGCCGGGTGGCACAGGCAGTCATCGCTGTAGCATGAATAGCCACTCAGGCGTGGTGAACGGTCGTTGCTGGAGCTTCATGTTGTCGGTCACAGTGGGCTTTTGCTGCTGTAGTGCACAGTACTGATCTTGCTTTGCCAGAGGTCGCTGCTAGTCGCTGTAGTGCAAAGAGTTGGGGTCACCGGGGCTTCTTGTTGGTGGTTGTCATGGGCGGCAAAGTCATGGTGCAAGCGGGCCCATTCCTGGTCACAAGAACCCACAACTTCAGTTGTGTACCTTTTTCTGCTGAGAAGGAGCTCAACAGATGCCATTTAAGGGTCCAGGATCAGAAGCTCACTTGAGCAGAGGCCAACAGGGCTCAGGTAGGCCTGGCTGCAAGTCCACGTAGTTCCAGTACAGCAGGTCAACTGAGCAGTTGTAGGGAGGCATCTGCAGCTTGTTGTATCTCAAGCAGGATGTCAGCCAATTGACACTTGAAGTCACTCAAGTTAGCTAAGGATGGAGGGAGAAGGTCTAGTCTCAGAGAGCAAGGCAGTCCTCAAGCAGCAAGACAGTCCTCAAGCAGCAGGGCAGTCCTCTGGTGGCAGGGCAGTCCTTCTTCTGTAATGTCCACATGTCCAGGAGTGTACAGATGAGTGGCTCATGTGGTCCCATATTTATACCTACTGCTACCTTTGTGTGTGGGGAAACACCCTGTCCTACACCTACATCTGGTGGTTCTGGGATATTTTTATCTTCCCCTATCAAGGCCCCAAACTCTCTGGGGTGACAATAGGCTGGTGTCAGGACCCTTTGTATGCTGTGGAGGCAAGCCATTTGATGTGTAAACAAGGTTGGGTACAGCTCAGCCGCCATCCATCCTGATCATACTTTGTCCACTTCTGTGTCACTGTCTTGGAGGAATACACAAACCCCAAAAGTAGAGCCATTCACAGCTGTGTGATCCAGGATGCTGGCAGAAGTAACAAATGGTTAGGACAAGAAAATGGCAACTTTCTAAAAGTGGCATTTTCAGAATTGTGCCTCAAAATCTAACTTTACCACTAAACAAGATTTTAAATTACAATTCATTTGAGTCTAAACAGCATATGTCTATCTGCTCCCAAACCAAAGTTATCACTTACTAAATATAATAAGGTAACCCAGTGTTAGCTAGTGAGAGAGATAGGCCATACAGTAGTGAAAAATTACTTTAGTAGTTTTTCACCACTAGGACATGTTAAACTTAATCTCACATGTCCTACTTTTTACATATAATGTGCCCTGCCCTATGAGGCTTTAGGGCATACCATAGGGGTGATGTATAAGTATTAAAAAGGAAGATTTAGGCCTGGCAAAAGATTTATTTTGCCAGGTCGAATTGACAGTTTTAAAACTGCACTACAAATTGCAGTGCAGGGTTGAGACATGTTTTAAAAGGCTACTTAGTGGGTGGCACAACTAGTGCTGCAGGTTCACTTGTAGCATTTAATTTACAGGCCCTGGGCATAGCAAATACTATTTTACTAGAGACTTACAAATAACTTAAATGTGCCAATTATGAGTAGGCCAATTTTACCATGATTGAAGGAGAGAGCAAAAGCACTTTATCCCTGGTTAGCAGGGCTAAAGTGTGCATAGTCCAAAAGCCAACAAAACAAATTCAGCAAACCAGGAGGAGTAAAGGCAAAACATTTGGGGAAACACCATGTCACCAGTCCGTGCTAGAGTCCCTGACAGTATGTGGGTGTGTTTCAGTATTGTGTGTGTCTATCTGTGGGTGTGGCGCTGTACATGTATATTTGTAACTGTGTGTGGGTGTCTCTGTTAGTGACTTTCACTGTGAGCACTCTGGATAGGGTGAAGACTGTATGTAGAATGCCATTACCACTAATTGGAACTTCAGTATGTACAGAGGCAGGCCTGTAACATTAAACAATTATAGAGTTCAGAAAAGCAAACAGTATATCATTAAAATATCCTATTTTATTCTTCTTGATCTTCTTTAACTTTTCCTCTTCTACTGTTTCCATCATGTAAATACTTTAAAATAGAGAAAACACATTATTGAAAAATATTATTTTCCCTCATAATTTTCTCAATTAAATTAAAACAATTTTTAGCAGTACCTTTCTTTGTTCTCTAGTTGAAGATATCAATAAAGGATCTTCAGTACACTGAAAAATATATGAAAGAAAAATGTGACAACCTGAAATATATAATGCAGAATTAATGTTTTCAACAACACGGACTCTGCACAGCAGGGCCTTCTTCAGTTAAATGGACTTCTACACCACGAGTATCTGACCTCTTTCTTAAGTGGCTTTAACAGTTGCAAGGTTCTCTATAGTAGTTACTAATACACATGATAGTTCATTTTAGTCAGATAGTAGCCTCTGTATATATACCTGTGTTGAACACAAAGCCTGTACATAGTAGAGCACTGACCACGTACCATGTAGTGGCACTTTAATGTACTGATACACTGACTTCTCTGTAAGCAGCTGTGTACAGGGTGAAAACTACCTGTAGAATGGGATTGCTCACATAATTGAGTATCACTATGGGGAAGGACTAGCCTCTAATTAAAGAGCTTATTACAGGACAGTATAACCATATCAGAAAATTAAATATGTAATAGAGATTGTGTATAGGAAGGTATTTACCTGTCGGTACTAAGAACTTTACAGGGGAGACTGTATATAGTACAGACCCTTCATATAATATGGATTAGGTATGAAGGGAGATAGGAATTTCCATGAAAAGCTATATAAGAAAGAGTGTGGCTAGTAGGGACTTCTACATGTAATATACATTTGGTACAATGAAGGACTGCTATTTCTATGGACAGCTACCTACAGAGGAAAGTTTATGTGTGGTAGGGGCTTCACCAACTAGAGCTGTTTCAAACAGTTATTGACTAAGACCGTGATTGGCTTCACCCTACATAAATGAACAGGTTAATTTGAATTATTCATAACTATCAAGCAGAATCTAAAACATTTTTTTTCATAATTACTAATAACAGTTACAATTAAACTTCCATTATACTTGAAAGATACTTTTTTGTGAGTCCTCAGACCATGCCCTCACATGAGTGGGTTCTCATACCAAGTATAAAAAAGTCAGACATGCCAAACACTGGCAAAATGTCAAAGACATTTTTGTCATCCTTAAACTATGGGGAAAACAATTGTCTTGATTTTGAATATAACCCCATTGATACGGTACATGTCAGGCTAAAGATTGTAAAGAGCACATAATGCACACCACTATCAGTCATACCTCATTTTCCCGAACTTTGGTTCCAGAAAAATGAGATAGGATTTTGGTCATTTCCAAGGTAATCTCTGTTTAAATGTGAGGCAATTGTCATTACACTCTGTCCAGCCAAATCTACTTTTTAAATAGACTATGTAGTGACCTGATCTAATACAGTATCCAGCACGGAAAATTATGGTGACAGTTGTGTAAATTTTTCCAGAATGTGAAATCTGAAAAGCTTTAAAATTGGGAATGTGTGTAATGATTTTAGTCCCATCTGCTCTACATTTTTTCAGCATTACTATGACACATTTGCTGCTGTGACTAACAATTAAAGTTGAAAGAACTTCTGCTCTACAGTCTAGACACATTATTTTGCACAGCTTTGGTTATAAATTTTTTAAGTGTCACCAGGTTGCAATCTGGTATGGCTGAATACACAAATCACTGTGAATGTGAGTATTTGATGAATGGTGACAATTATGACATGCATGTTGCCACAAGTAACTGATTCCAAAGAAATCATTTATTGGCAATGTGCTCATTTTTTAGAATACCTATCACTACCATTAAAAATTGTTGAGCATCTTCTTGAGACTGCATTGTAGATTGTATAACACCTGTACAAATGTCAACACAATCATGTATGCCCATCACAAAATGAGATGGATGTTTCTCAACTCGCACAGAAGAGTTGACAGTGCCTTACATAATGGCTTGTTTCTATTTTTATCTATATTCTAGGTTACTAGAGGTAACATAAATTGTAGATTTACAACCACATTGCAATAACAATTCACTCCTGAAACTCTAGAAACTGACATCCTATCATGTCTGGTGCATCTTCTAATTCAACGTTTTGACAACTTGTTTAACCTTCCCAGCATGTCTGTCTTTCCTTTCTTTAGACACTTTAGTAAAACTTACATTTGGGACAGATGGCTCATTTTTCGTAGATTGAGTACTGGCCCAGATGAGGCGCATACAAACACCTCAATTGATTGTACTCTCTATCAAATGAGCTGTTTGTATTTACTTTGCTCTCATCCAAATCTACAAGGTACATCCCAGAGAGAGACCTAACCCATGACAGTGCAGCATAAGACATTCCCTCTTTGAAAACATTTTGGACTATGTTTACTAGTGCTGCATCCAGACTTAATTCTTGAGATTTATGGATGGTGAAAGCATAGGCATAACACAGGGGAAACTGTTCTCTATGCACGTGCAAATCTTTGACTAATAGGAATCTAGCAGTACACCAGCCTATTTGTTTTAGCTCGTCTATATGGTCACATCATGTCAAAATATACTCAAACTCACTTTTATGGGGTTATGTGATGAAGTCCACCACATTTCCCCAAATCTCCATATCATTATGCCCTCCTCAACATTCAAATTCCGTTGCAGAATGATTTTACAGAATTTTATACATAGGCATAGAGAGTTTTATAAATCAGCTGTACATCGCACTGATTTATCAAGTCCTTCAAGTTTTATTACCACTGTTTGAAATAGCGGTAAATTAAAGACTTGATGCTCCATCTTATCTTTACAGTGAAGGTCATTAATGTCCTTTTTCTTTAACATCTGCATTTCAGTATTAAACTGCACACATTCATCCAATGTTGGCATGAGGTACACACTCTGTTTGCAAGGATTAATGATCTCCTCAATCACAGCTGCTGCAGACGTCTTGTGTGTGAAAAGAGTACATAAACTATGACTAACAAGAGCTGGAACACCCACGCTCCACACATGGAACGCCTTTCACATGCAAAGTAATACAAGCCAGTGACTTGCGCCTCCTTGTGTTACTCCAGATTTACTATGCCACGCAGAACTTACGGAAGGTGGCTCTGCGTGGTATTGTAAATCTGACTTAATGGCTTGAGTTGCCTTGTGTGATGAAAGGGCAAAGCAAGCCCTTGGTAAATCTGGGCCCTGTTCTTTCTGTCACCAGTTCAGCGCAAAGGAAAAGATGTATGTGGTAGAGGCTTTGCCCAACCAATGAGGGTTGTGTATGGTACAGGATTGTCCTCTACATGAAGAGCTTTGTACTGAGTGTAACCTGTTGCTACTAGTGGCTTGACAGCATAAGGGAGCTTCACTAGGGGACAGACTAGCTTTATTCTGAACAACTCTTCACAGGATAAAAACTGTGTGTAGGAAGTGAATGCTATATAATTAGAATTGGCTGTAGTAATGAACTGGCCACTTTGAGAAGAGCTCAGTCCAGGGTAAAAGCTGACTGTAGTAGAGGATTGCCGAACTAATGGGTGAAGTCTGTGGTTTGTGACTGGCCTCTCCATGAAGTCCTCTGAACAGAGCGAAAGCTGTATGTAGTAGGGACTTGGCCACTTAATTGGGCATATGTGTACTGAGAGACTTGTGTGTTCTTTAACAGCTCTGCACAAGGTAAACACTACGGGGTCGATTCCGATTCGGGCCGGAAATTTCTCCGACCGAGCCGGACCCGGAGAGATTTCCGACCGAATCGGACCCGTGCAGTCCGACCGAACGAGTACGATGCGTCCGTATGTTATCGGACTCGAGTCGGTCGGACTCCCATTGAAGTCAATGGGAGCCGGTCGTACAACGCGTACGCGGGCTCCCATTGACTCAATGGGTGCGAGTCGGACAAGGGCGCCCCTACAGCGGGTACGCGGCGAAGCGATTCGCGCCGTACACGCACAGGTAGGGGGGACCCATGGGTCCCCCCTGTGTGCGACTCGCGCGGCTACGCGTACAGGGGGTTCCGACACGGACCCCCAAAGTATGGCTCCGACAGCTCTTACGAGCCGGAGTGCGCGGCTCGGTCGGACTGCTCGCGCGGCGCGCATCGTACTTACCCGGCCGGGAAACGTCTCCATTGCGCGGTGCGAGTCGAGTCCGAGCGAGTCGGTCGGAGCGGTTCGAGCCGGGAGCGAGTCGGTCGGAGCGGTCGGGACGCCCGGACGAGTCGGTCGGCGATTTCGCATCGTACTCGCTCGGCCGGACCCGCGTACGGTTCGGTCGGGAAACAGGGCTCCGAATCGGATCCGGTAAAGCCGAATCCGATTCGGAGCCCTACCGGCCGAGATCGGAATCGGCCCCTAGGTGTGTAGCCACAAAATGCAGCTTGCACTGCAGAGTGGAAACCCTGTGCATAGTAGGAGCATGACCACATACTGAGCCTTGGGATTGAGTGTAGTGAGACACTAGCCTCTGTATGAAATGTTCTTAAACGACAAAATGCTACCTCACTTGTGTGGCTGGGCCTAGTGTAGGCAAGCATCAAGCCAAGGTAAATGGGAGTCTCGCAGAGTGACTCTCATTGACCCTGGTTTGATTTGTGTCTTTGAGGGGCACAATGCCAAGTCACACAAGTGGGATAACATTTTTATCAGGACAAGTGGGGGAACGCTGGTTGGTAGGAATTTTGTGGATTCCTACTGATTCCAGAAGTTTATGTCACAGAAATGCAAGGTAAATGTGACATTTTAGGCTTTAAGTTTGAGGATTGTCGGGCAATGTGGGTAAGAATACTTTGTGGGATCCACATGAGGCATACCACACTGGATACCTCTGGGAACCTAGTTTTCAGAAATGTCTGGGTTTCCCCCGGTGGCAGCTGACCCGAGCCCAAAAAGTGCAGCCATTCAGCATAGAAGTAGGACGATATTGGGACTTAGCCCAACTGTGCTACCTATATGTATTAAAAAAAAAAACATCCAAAATCAAAATTTCACTTCTTGCCAAAAAGATGGAGATGCTTTAGTTCCCAGGGGTCAGAAAGACTGTTGGGGTCATATTGGAGGTGGATGCTAGGCCCGATGTATGGGTCAATTGGCAAGCCACCCCCACATTTTGTAGCAATACAAAACTCCCTGGTGTATAGTGGACTCTCTGCCCTCCCACGGGGCAGATTGGAGGTAAAGACCTCTTATTTGCCCCAAGAGGTGGGGCAGAAAGACTGTTGCAGGTCATTTGAGGGGTGGGGCTAGGCCCAATGCCTAGGCCAATATGCCCCCAGGTGGGCAGAAAGATATTTGGGCCTGGGGGTAGGGAGGAGCATTACCGCCTTTCCAAGGGAACCACACCCGCTTCCAAATATAATCCCTGGTGGTCTAGTGAGCTAGAAATACCTCCTATCTGCCTCTGACAGGGAGGCAGAATGACTGCTGGGGTCATTTGGGTGAGTTCGGGCTTGGTCAAATGCATGGGAGGTCCTCCCCACCCATTCTGCCTTTACAAATTAATCCCTGGTGTCTAGTGGGCTTTTTAACCCCCCCCCCCTCCTCGGGGGGCAGAAAGACTTTAGGGCCCGGGGGATGGGGAGCACTGGCCCATTGCTGAGAGGGGCACTTCCCCTAAATATAGTCCTTTGATACTCAGTGGGCTGTCAGCCACCCGCCGGGAGCAGATTGGAAGAAAATACCTCCAATCTGCCCCAGATGCGGGTAGTGGGACTTCTCGGAGGTAACAACCTCCAATCTGCTCTTGGAGGGCCAGAAAGACTTTTGGACCTGGGGAGGAGCGAGCATTTGCCCATTGCCAGGGGGGCCACTCTCCCCTTTAAAAAACATTCCTTGGGGGTGTAGTGGGTGGCTGCTTGCTTGAGGATTGCCCTCCTAAGGCAGTCCACAAGCATGGATCCACTAGGGAGTGGTACCATTGGATAGGGGAGATGCTCCCCTTTCCAATGACTACCCCCCATCCAAATCAGTGCTTGGGGTGCTAAGATAAGCCGCCAAGCACCGATGCAGTTAAAATGTAATGAGCCCATCAGCTCATTTCACTTTAGGCAATGATGTCAGCATGCCATGCGCACCGATTATCATTACATCCTAAAAAAAAAGCCATGGGCTGCTGGGTAAGCTCTTGTCCAGCTCCAGGGCTAAAAATTAGTGAAAGGCAATCCCTCTGGTGCCTGCACCAGAGGGATTTTCTGACACAGGGTCCGAGGACTGCCTGAAGCCATCCTCAGCACACGAGTACTGGTGCGAAGGAAAGCACAGAGCCTTACTCCACACCAAAGTGGTTAAATAAAATGGTATACAGCTCATAATAAATGAGTTTATGGAATTATGGCCTTATATTGGACACCGCCTGTATATATTTTTATACCTTATTCATTTTCCTTTCTCAAATTCAACACTCAGATACTTACAATGTGTCATAGCATAACTATTACTATAATACATCATATACGTAAACTGTCTTCTCCATTTAAACTACACAAAAAAGTATACCATCTTATCTTTAGTACCTATTATTTGAGAACCACACTGATTCTTGGTTAAAAAATATTCATAGCCTTATTATATATGCATTCAATTTGCATTTTTGATTTTTTTTTTGATGTGCGACATGTCTCTTTAGCAAAGTTTACTAAAGTCTACATGCATAGGGGCATATTTATGACTTTTGTGGCAAAGGGCAGTGCAGCAAGTCCCCTTGCTGCGCTACCCTTCATCACAGGGAAAAGGAAGGATTGTGCTGTGTTTTTATCCAATACGGAGCATTCATGTCCTTTCCCCTTGCGCTGGTGCCATTTTAACAGCGTAGCACCAACGAGGTAAGCAGACATTTGAAACCTATGCCTTTAAGTGAAATTCAAACTCTTTAGAAATAAACTGTGGTCCATTGTCAGTGATAATTTCACATGGTATACCCTCTCTGAAAATACATTCTCCAAAACTATTTTTGCTTCTGATTTTTAGAGGTGTTCTGATCTCATTGTGCTACAAATCCATTCATTCATCTACTTTGAACAAACAGCTTCTTTTTTGGGTATTTGTACAAGAAAAGGTAAACCTGGGAATGCACCAAAAAGATACGCCTCCCCAGGAGAGGCGTAACAAGGAGAAATATCTTTATTTCAAAAACTAAAAAAAATTTCCTCTTTCTATTCCTCTCAGGATTGTTATTGAATAAGAAGGTGCTCCTTACTGCACAAAAACAATCCTGCATGTACCTCTTCCCTGCCTCCTTATGCTATTTCAACTTTATATCTTTAGGACATGCGGACCAAGTACTAAGATGGCGTCCGCAACTTTTCCCTCAGGTTGTGGGCAGCAAATCACAAAGCATGGATTGAGTCTGTGGCTCTGTGGATCCTACACAAGTGGCTAACAAAGGTACTATAGGGTGGAATATACATGCATTTTGAGCCTTCATTTCTCAAAAACTACTGAACGGATTTACACCACATGACAAAAAGCACGCTTTCTGGATCACAATCTAACTTTCTGACAAATGTGGTCAAATTCAGTCCAGCCTATTTGTGGTATTGTGGTTCAAGTTTCCTGTGGAAAATTGCATGGGAGAAAGTATTTTGGGACCCCTCTTTTTCTAGGCCCACAAGTTATGGGTCACCCTGAAACTTTTCAGGACGAAGCTGAGGTGGATGAGACTTTTTTTCGGGAGGTTTAATGAAGATTTATCAAACTATGCCACAGTTATTATCAAACCAAAAAATCAATTTCCTATGGTTCCCCCAAACAATATAAAGTAGGTTATATACAAAATACAAATGATATCTACTTACCTTCCATATATTTATCATGTGTGTTGAAAGGCATATGTGATAAAGGCATCTGAGTGGTAATGGCTGGGTGGAAAAGACATATATGCTCATTGTCATACGTTCCTCTCTCAGAAAAAGAAAGGATGTAAGGAAGTGCAAATGACCCAGAGATATGAGCCTCTCCTGGGGCAATGAGTTTTCTGTAACTTAGCATTTTCCTTTGTGATACCTGGATGTCAAAACAGAAGTCACCAATGAAAGGACTGAGCACACAAAGAACTGACAAGCTGTCTCCGCCTTCTGTCTGGGAACTAGCTGTCAGAGTAAGAGCAACCCTTATCAAATGCCAGCCCACACCTGCCTTTCACTTTTTCAACAACATGCTAAAGGAGAACAGTATTAGTGGGCTCGTTTGTAGTAACGGGATCACACAGCTATCCGGGGGCATCACTCCTTGTCAGGAATAATATGAGAATTTCTACATGGGCTCTGGCTGGAGCTAGGAAGCTGGGAGAGAACATGTCAGACAAGTATTTCCATTGCCATTTTGGAAAACTGGGGATTGAGGCCTTGAGGGGTTGCAGTAAGTACCACAAACTGATGAGTAAGATAGGAGAGAATTTTAGTGTGATTTATAAACAGAATTCAGACAGTCACTAGTTGGTCAATCCAACAAAGTCCAGCTTCCATCATTCACAATTAAAAGGGCTTACTGGGGATTCAGAACTCAAGATAAAAAAAAAATTTGCAAAAAATCGTGTCTGCCTGGGAAATAACTGGTGCCTTCTTTCACTTGGATCTTGTGCTCTAAAGACTGCTCTCAAGACAAGGGAAGCTGGTCTGTTGCTGGTCTCACAAGGAGAAAGCTGTTACTTCTCAGCACAAGATTGTTTTAACTGTGTAGGAGCTCAGCCACAGCTCATATCAAGAGGCCCCTCTACTCCATTGTTTAACTATTTGCTTTACTATACCACCCTTAATGGGTGGGTACAGCTTGTTCTGTTAAGACACATCCTTTCTGAATGTGAACAGAAGAAACCAATGACACAATCCCAAAAACTGAAATAGGGGGAGAAACCTGTGTGTCCTCATGAGGCTGAATTGGAGCAAATGTGAGCTCCACTAGGTTCAAGGATGGTCCTGAATGCATAAGAGCAGGCTCAGCATGCTGTGCAGTCTTGAAGAGCATATCTGCAGCTACTCTAATTATTTTCACTCAGTTGTCTTGGGATCAATACTAGCCCTCTGTCTGCAAGATTGTCCATGCTTATAGGTGGCTCACACTCTAAAGTCATTCTCCATTCAGAGCCTCAGGCCTCTGGATCACGCACTGGTTTTCCTTTTAGCTAGAGGCCTGCATCTCTCCTCTGCTCGGTGGTACAGCCTCACCTTCTTCCAAATAAGTCACCTCCTAGCCCTGGTCCGGGAAGAGGTAAAGAACTACCTAAAAAGTCCTGTCTGTAGGAAACGTCCTTACTGGTCTGATCCAGAAAGTCTTGTGAATGTCGTGAAGATTTACAAATAAAATTTACAAAGTACTGGCCTGGGGGTGAGGGAAAAGATTTATCCTTCTGTGTGGACACTGCTGGAAGCCTCAGCCAACTAAAAACCAAGTACACAGCATATAAATCAATACTCCATTCAAGAGGAAGTATGTCTTTTTTCATTGTAATCTTCTATCCTGTGCTTCCCACAAACTCAGGCATTGGAAAGCTGGTACAAACAGGTCAAAATGTTTTATGTATTGGGCGCTGAGAGCTTCAGCCAAGCTCCACTGATCAACGATAGCCAACACAAACGCAATGGAGGGATCCAGGACAATGGTCATACTCAAACACACATGCACACACACACAAACACATCACTCCACTCTCCACGGGCACAATTTACACTGCTCTCAGTCCCTTGGCGCAACACACACCAAACATTTGAAGGAGAGTACGCTTCACAAAAGCATCTAGCAACCGAGATGGTATTTATTCACATGTACCTCAGAGCCCCAAAGACAGGAGTCAAATGATTTCAGACCATTTTATAAATCGAATAGTTCGTACAAGAAATCCGGTAACATTCAACATCTTGTATAGAGAGTTGTGCTGAGGTTATTGCAACCTAAAGGTTTGAGCCGTAGTGGCGGTGACGGCCATAGTAAGCCAGTAGTTCACAAGAATTACAATAGCAGCAGCATTGTCTAATACAAACTCGGTTGCTAGATGCTTTTTGTGAAGCGTACTCTTCTTCAAATGAATTTTTGAGCCCTGAAAAAGTCGTCAAACGATGAAACACGTGTCGGCTGTCCCGGTTTGGGATTTCATTTAAATTGAATGCCTAAAGAAACAATAAAAGCTCTTGGACGTTCATATTCACTTGGTGTCTTCAAACTTTGGAACCTTATTCAATGAATTTCATTCTTTTGTTCCTTGGATAATACCTTTGGACCTGTTGGATTGATGGACCTTGTTATAATACCATCGTGGTGCTGTGGAAATGTTTATTAAATATTAATATTATTAAAACAAGAAGAACAACAACTCCAATAACGGCAACAAGAAAAAGAAGAAATGTAAAATTTAAGAGCAGGCAAAATTGGAGTGCTCATTGAAAAGAAAGCATATGCACGGCTGAAGATCCTTTGCCCCTAGTCTTTGCTGGCACTGTTGCCTTACTGGTCATCAGTCTTGTCATTAATGATCAGCCTCACGACCCCCTCTTCACCAGTTGAGCTGTTGTGTGGACCCAGGTATCCCAACAACTCAGGAAGGGTTGGGAAGGAAACTGAAAGGTCAGCTTTGGGAGAGAAGGGTGATAGTAAGAGGTTTGTTGGCAACAAGATCTGAGGTGGGGAGTAATTTCATCCTTGGAGGTTCCAATTCTATGTCCACCTCTGTGATGCACAGCTAGCAGAGAGTGCATGCCCTCCAGGTGATCCACAAATTGATGCTCCTGCAAAGCCTTCATTACTGCTGTCTGCCCAGCAAAGTGTACCCAGTTTTGGACAGGACCTTCTGTGATGCAAGGAGGGGTTGAAACATGCCTTCGAGATGCCAATTGTAAAGAAGACCCAAGCACAAGCTCCTTATTTTTGTTTTGGGATGTGGTACAGGAGAGGTGGTGGATGCTGCAGAAGGGAGAATTTTCTATCCACTGAGGGCTGGACAGCTGCAGAAGGTTTGGAATCATCAAGTGTTGTCCTGACGTGTGCTTCCATACCAGCCTTCTCTTTCTCTACTCCACTAGTAAGAGGTGCTGTCACACTCCAGGCATCTTTAGACCCTGGTGGTACAAACTCCATGTCTCTAACATTGCTGAGAGCCTTTTCTTCTTGACAACTATGTGGTACTAAAAGTAGAATACACACGACAATCCCTAGTGTATCCATATGGATACTGTAATTTAAATAAAGACCTACTGATATAGCCAATAAATAAATACAAATTTAATGCATGAGACAACAGACATGTGGAGGCCGAACTATTCATGCTGCTGGTAGGACTTTGCTAATTCCATCACAGACATTTTCAGGGATAGGACCCACCCCATACCACATATTGGATGTGGTGTGAACTGAGACAGCAGGTGACCTCTTTCACTCTACAAAGAGCACCTGACCATAACTGACGATTATGGTCGTCCAAGCATGAATCATCTCATCACACTAATGTGGTGAGACATGAATTACACAGAACTTGTGAAGATGTTAGCTGGTGTACCCATTGAGATGAAAATGTGGAAAAGTCAAATTCACACCTGAAATGAAAAGGAATGCATGGGACAATGTGGCTGACAATTTCAGCTATGTTGACGAATTTGTGTCATAAATATATGTCAAATGTCATTCTTTGGCTCTCAATGGACACTTTTGCCTCCTGTGCTGAAAGAAGTGGCTATCCGTGATACAGCAATCTCCTGACTGAACACAATAAGCACATACCAAACCAATGGACGATGACTCGGATAAAATGTAACAGTGGCTCATAAACATGCAATGGCACATCACACTGAGATCTGTATCTAAATGTACACATGGTACCTGCCCACACAATTTGTCTACAATGAAAACGTATGAACTACAATCTTCACACAAATGTGACTACACCCGTGTATTTACACTCAGACAACCATACAAGCAAAGCATTAACTTGATACAAATGTGCTTATTTCCCCTCCATTGGTGCAGCTTTTTCTAGAACTTATGTGCCATGTCAGAGAAGGCCACCCACCTCCAGCACCCATTTCATCTTGGGGACCAACTGGCACAGCGCATATTTTTCATAGAAGGGTGGACTTCCACAGCAAGTCTTAGCCCTTCTGAAGTCTCCAGTGCTGCAGGTCCTTCCACTGTTTGTGGCAGTGCCTACTGTGCGAATCCTCGACGCCCTTCTCCCGGACTCCTCTACTGATGGCCATGATTGGCATGTCAGTCACTCTGTTGCCTGCCTCCCCTACAGCTGAGAGTGATGCTAAACTGCACCCTCTTCCTACACCTGGACCTGCGACTGGGTAAAGTTGGGGACCCCAAGCAATTTTCACTGACAAGCAAAGTAATAGACACAGCAGGTCCAGAGACCTGTCCTCGCAGTTTGGGTGAGGGCTCAGCAATGAATTTCTGGACATTTCATCTATGAGATGTCAAAACGTTGAAACGTTGCTGGTGGATGCAGTCACTTCCTGGTTCGGGACATTATGCAAACTCAATAGCCAATGAGGTTACTTGTGCAACGGAAGTGGAACAGACTTGCCACAGTCCACTCTGGGAGAACATAGGGGCCGATTACGATGGCGGGCGGACAAAGTCCGCCCACCATCGCATTTGCAAAAGGGACCGCCCGCCATAGGTGCGGCGGTCCCGCAACACACATTAGGATGCGCCCGCCACACTGGCGGGCGCATCCCGTATATTTTACATTGCGGCGGCGGTGCTGCAAGCAGCACCCGCCGCAATGTAAAATAAACATGTTGTGCTTTTACATGCACAACGTGACAGGCACCGTGCGGTGCCTGCCACATTGTACATGCAAAAGCAGGGGGTACCATAGGTACCCCCATGTGCACCCCCCCACCCCCCCAACTATATGGGGGCCCGCTACGGGCCCCCAATAGCAGGAACCGCCAGCCTTTCCATGGCGGCAATGCAGCCATGGAAAGGCTGCTCACACCCGGCATCGTAATATGGATGGTGGTGTCTTCCAGACACCGCCACCATATTCAACACGTTTTCCGCCGGTCGACGAGTCGACCGGCGGAAAAGCGGCAGACGGTCTTTCCGCCCGCCGCGGACCCCCCAGCCATCATGACATGGCGGGGGGTCTTTGTTGTCTGGATGGCGGACGGATCGCCCCCGCCGGGCCGGCGGTGACCACCGCCGGCCCGGCGGGGGTCATCCGCCCGCCATCGTGATCGGCCCCATAATCTCTGTCGGCCATGTACAAAATTACTCATTGCAATACAATGACAATCAGTCTTGAGGGAGACATCCATGGTGTTTGGCCCGTTGTGGCCGGCTGTCCACGTCAAAATGTAGCCGGCATTGTCAATATGCCAGTAAGGTGCTATATTTTAAGTTGAGGTCACTAAACAACACGTAAGAACATCTTGTTTCTCCATCCAATGTATGGGGATCTGTATGTTGTCACAGAAAAAGACCAGATTTTTTGTGCTTGTGATGACTAATATCATGTGATTGTGTTAAAGCAGGTCGGCATGACACTGCATAACATACATGAACACAACCTCATGTGTTTAAATAAACATGTGCTGTAAGGCATCTTTTTACCATGGAGACAGAATGCTTCATCACAAAGGTCATGCCATGCCCGTTATGAAGGCCATTCCACACTGTGTAGCGAGTGAATCAGACATGACAATGATTGCTGTGTTCATGTTGAGAAATTTAATGTGACACTTTGAGAGTTCTCAAAACAAGCAGCAGCATGTCTCTGGACTCGGGAAAATCAATGCCGATGAAAATGCAAGGTAGGTGTGTACGTCTCACCTGTACAGATCCTGGACATACCAGAGATGACTTTGTGACAATTAGGAGACTGGCTCATGCCACAATGGATGAAGTGAGAGGCACTTTACTATCAACCGTCAGACCTGAAATAGCAATCACAAGGCCTGGGTGAAATTTTAATTACGGTGGAATCACTAGAGTAATTTTGGTAATTTCACGTTACTCTTGTAATGCGAAATTACCGAACATCACACAATAACACCTACTGGCCTATTTTTGTGTAATTTGGGTGAAAAGTGGTTTCCGCAAGAGTACAGGAAAAGAGCGCCAGATGGCTGTTGCTTTTCATGTTTTGTTGCATTTAGCGTTATTTTAACAGCGCAAAATGCATCTTCGGTTCCATTTTGGACATGACGGAGCATTTTGAGCTAAGAAAGTAGCGCAAACCGAGATCCCCAGCTTTCCAGACAGCAGCTCTGGCTGCTGCGTGACATCCTCTCCACTCACTTGTTATCTGTCAGGGAGCTCTTTCCATCTCCCGGAGGATGATTGATGAAAAGCGCTCTTTATTAATTACATAGGGGAAACCGATGAATTACCAATGCTTGTTTTGAACAGTTGGGACAAAGAGGAGAGGCAATCTTAAGTATGGCTTTCCCATTACGTCTCCCCCTTGTGTAGCAGTTGAAAACAGGAGCAGATGGTTTGGGGGGGGCCTAACATAAAATTACAGATGGTTAAAAAGTGAATAATAGGGATGATTGTTTTCCTCAGGGTCCTAGGAGACATCAAAGACAACTCGAGCTTCGCTCTAATTTTCAATATACGTCACTCAGAACCCCATTCCCTGTCACTGCACTGTCATTCTGTTCTCTGTACTCCTAGCATGCAAAGGCTCCATCCTTTGAGACCATCTTTTGTGGACTGAGCTGCTGCAAAGAAAGTCGGACACCTGACACCTGAGCTGCACAACATCCAGAAGACAAAAGCAAGTAATGCAGCGAAAAACAGAAGCAGCAGCCATTTTATAACTGCAAAGCTCATGAGGTGGTGAGTGCAGCCGACCAATCCTAGATTAGCACACTAAGTGGTCTGATGCTTTGCCTGCCAGAGTACTCCACTTAAATTGTAGGAGAGCTACTGCTGGTACAGCAGTATAGAAAAGGCACGATTTTAAGACTGGTGATTTCAATAACAGTAGTAAACAGCCAATCACAGGGAGGCAACATCAGTCTGCACACAGCAATTCGAGTGCGCCCTCTTTGCATCAAAGAGGGTACAAACAAAGTGATAGCTGGAATGCTTGAATTAATGTCATCTATTGAAAGGGCCGCATTCCAGTCCATCATTTTTTGCCCAGCATGTCACCTCGGACAGGAAACAGCCACGTGCAGATCAGCCTTGGCCATTCACCCAAAGGCACAGCAGAATGATATACTCTTCGGCTTGAAGTGCAAAATGTAATGCAACCTGTAGCAGAAAAACATTAGGACCCACTCCCTACATCACTAACTAAACATTTCCCTTAGCACATCTACGCCAAATTGTAGAAACACATTTCTCTACTCGGAAAGGCTGGTTCCTCCCTTTTTGTTCCCTTGCAGATAGATCCACCAGCATTTTTCTTGCTTCTACTATGGAAGAAGGCGGTGGCATCTGTCTGGTTTGTTTTGTTACAAGGCTGTCCTAGTGGCTGACACAGTGTTGTGGCTCTTTTGGCCTCTCAGCTGCGAGTACTGCACACTGGATTGAATGAGCTTGCATGAGCATGATGCACGTGGTGGAAAGTGTAGGAGACTTTTGTTTACAGCAACTCCAAATAAGTGCAATCCACAAACATTAAATTCCCTTCCTGAAACTACACAAGTATCTCCAAGCTATGAAAGTCACACCGCAAAGTCAAAAATAATCTTTACTTGGTAATCCCGAAAATGAACATCAGGACGTGACTAAAAAAAATCACATACCTAAAAAATACAATGCGTGAGCTTTGCATACCGTTTCTCCCAGAGAAAGTATCTTCTGAGACAGCTTCCTGCAGCCACATACCAGAAACTCTCACATGGCTTTGCATTCACAACTCCACAAGCCAGGCTCTATTTAAATACCATTACAGGGTGAGCATACTTTAATTGCCCACGTTCCCAGCAGAAGCTACCTTAGGGCCCGATGCACTTATTAGTAAGTATGTTAATTAAGAATTATTAATTGCTTTGATTATCTGTCACAGTGTGTGCATGAGTAATCAAGAAAATGCAAGATCTTGCATGTGTACAAAACAATAGCCATCACTTACACTCTGGTCCTCCAATTACCTTCTCTAGGGTAAAAGACAGGACATGCACATCTGAGGCTTGCCAAGGAGATGGCCCAATCCTCCTGATATTGCACTTGTGAGTGTGTGAGGGAAACAGCAGCATAATCTTTGGAATTATTTTTACTTTTAATTGAGGTGAACTTCTTGGGCCTGCACACATTTTACTGTATGAATATTTACACAAACATTAAAGAAAGTGAAGTTAACACGAGGTCAAAGGGACAAGCTAAACCCCTCATTTCTATTACTGTGTGAAAAGTTATTCACTTTAAAGTTAACTATTGAGGTACCAATGAGTCGGCCGCTAGCTCAGACACCAAAACGTACAGCTTAGGTGCCCTGACTTGAGTAGAAATGCTAACCCCAAAATACACCAAGAATGACTACTCCTTTTGGCTTTATGAGTGATTTTATGTAGTTAGCATCTTACACTAGTTGCCTAGAACGGAAAACCACTGTTGTAGATGAAGTGCCCTATGGTACTCTATAAGGGAAGTAGGCAAGTTTGTGTGCCCCCAGAGTAGACTACTGACGCTATCAATTAGATAAAATCCATCAGGTACGTAAACGTTTCACCACAGCATAATGACAGGCAACAACCTCTACTAAACTACTAGAGTCACTTAAGGATGTGAGAAGTTAAATATTTCACAACATGTTTAGAAGTTACACTATTACAGTAATTCTAGATATTATATAGGTAAAGAGGCTACTGGAGATCTGACTTTCTTATCTCTCCAAACAGCACATTTTTTTATCAAGAAACCAGAATTCCAATCATTATTGATCACACCAATCCACTTGTGCCTTAAAAAATCAATAAACTTTGAAATCACTTCTCTTTCACTACATTAAGCTAAACAACCCCCTACAACTGACACGTTTATGTCCCAGACAGTGGCAATCCTTTACTGTTGCAAAGTCATCCTGTGCCCTGGGCACCCCCATTTTTGCTGACTGGTACTGGTGGTAACTGACTCTGACTGTCCCTGGGCTCTGCCTAACCAGGCCCAGGGACAGTGCTATGCCGAAAACACACTAAGAATACAGTGAAAACAACTAAATGCACTAGGGTACACTATGGGTTAGGGTACCCCTATGTTTGGCATGACCTCCCCTATAAGGCCCTTTTACATAATAGGGATGGGGGAATCAAAACTACCTTTAAGTCCCTAGTATACCATAGAGCATGGCAATTTAGAGGCCAGAAGCCCTTTCTGCACTTGCATGTGTGCACTGCTGAGGCCTGAGGTCAGTTTAAAAGCAGCCCTGTATTGCAGGACTGCTTCTAAAATTGTGCCCAAACTTAACTTTGGTGTTTGGGGCACTTAAAAATTAATAAACTACAATGTGTTGGCATATTAAGTACCCCCAGGGTCTCCCCTAGGTGTCCCAGGGGTGGGGGGCGTGTCAGGAATTATTAAGGAGGGTCCTTATAAAATGGTTTGTATATGCCCTGGGGTTAGTGCAATTGCACATTTCACTCCCCACATTGCAGTGAAGTGCTTCCCAAAATCGACTTCTGTGCTAGGAGCCCTGTGGAGTGAGGATCTGCAATATGTTTGCATGTTCAGGACCTCTAAAGTCTCACATAGGTATCCCAGGGGTCTGGGGTCCTGTAGATATAGGCATGGACCTTATAAAAGATATTTTATAAGTCCTGATGTGGGAGAAATTGGCCAGTTCATTTTCCCCATTGCAGATCCCCAGCCACATACGGTAACATGGCAAGAAATTATTAAATATTAACTAATGTCAAGGATGTCATAAAATATCATTCAAGGACTTCCCAGAATGGTATTGATTAATCCAACAATATGCTACTGTTGAATGTATTCTAAAATGTACAGACAAGAAGTTATAAAACGTTCTTGTCTGTAAGCCAAAATTCAGCCTTCCAGTGATCTGTCCCGATTGGCAAGTGTTAAATGGATTAGCCAGGTTGCTTTGATGAGGTGATAAGTAGCCCCTGGGGTTAGAGAGCCATTCTGGGAGGGAAGGGTTCTGCTACATAGGAATGCCAGACTAGGGGGAGAGGTTAAAAACAATAATCTTCAATAGAAGGAGGAGACAGGCAGGAGAGGCCAGATTCATTTACACCCCTTCTCTTTGAACCCAGCCAGATGGCAGGGCTAAGGAAGGGATGAGCAGATGCAAGGGGGAGGGACAATATGGAGATCAACCATCCTGAAAAAGGGCTTAGCCAGCTCATATCTCTCTGCTAAAAAATCAGTCATGTTGAATTTTACAGATATGGTGCTCTCTGGGAGACTATAGTGCCAGACTTTGGAGGATATGGTCATACTCTGGGGTGTTGCCCTGCACCTCATTGGACAGGGGTGCCCTCCTGCTTGACCCAGAAGACTTGGAATAAGTATCAGAGAGGGGCAGAGCCTCTCAGATCTGCTGCTTGAAAGAAGGGTCCATGCTGTAAGTCTGATTTGCACCAACCAGGCCTTGCACACTGATTGACTGTGCCTGCTGCACAATCTGGAACTACAGCCCTGTGGATCAAACCTGCTTCAAAAGGTCTAAAGAGTGGACTCCTTGCAAGCTACAGGTTAACAGAGCTCATCTGGATGGTCACCACCAGGAATCCCCAGCCTGGAGTACTACCAGTGAATATGTAAGGGTTTTGTCCAAGTGGATTGTGGGAATTGAAGTCCCAAACTTTCAAGGACCATCTTGGAGCTTCTAGACACTTTGAGTAAGTTTTGGACACTTTGGGACCCTCAAAGGAGCTTCAGGAAGAAGTTCCAGAAGTTTGAAGAAGTTTGGAGCAACTTTGGGAAAAAGCTACATAAGTGGACCGACTCGACCTGGCCAGCCAAGCTGGCAACGCTCAACCGCAAGCTGGCCAGCCGTCCAGGTGCGTCCCGCTAAAATGCTCCGAATGTCTGACTTCCAGAGTTTGACTGGAAGCTCGTTGAAACCCAAGCCGGCGAACCCTCACAGACTCCGGCCTGGTGAAGAGCATCAACGGACCCATGAGAAAAAGCTCCGTAAAATTTTCTAAGTCCAAACGTAGAGGAGGTGACAGGGACCAACCGCGAGAGTCAAGCCGCCCACCTTCGACCGCGAGTCGACCTGTAGCTCTGGTTTGTCCCGCTGAAAAGCTCCGGAGTCGGACTTCCACAAGTTTGACCGTGAGCTTGTTGCTAGGCAAACAGGCGAACCCTCACTGAATCCGGACTGGCTGAGAGTTTCGAGGGACCCCGGGAACAAAATGTTTCTAGGTTAGAAGGTAAAAACTTTGACCGAGACCCACCGCGAGGGGTAGCTGCACAGGGCTCAATCGCGGTCGGTCTGAAACTTTGACTTTGTCCCGGTCTAGCGCGACCAGATGTCCCAATAGGTGCTATAGGTTTCTATGTGCTACATAGTGGTAAATCTTTAAAAAATCATGTCTCCGGTTCCATAATTGGATTTTTTTTTTTTTGTGTCATTTTAAAGATCTACATATTTCCTATGTGTATAAATTGGTGTTGGATTTTTATTATGTGTTGTGTATTAATTATTTACTGAATTGGAGTTTTTAAATGCTTTACATACCCGTCTTTGAAGTTAAGCCTGCCTGCTCGCAGCCAAGCTACCACGGGTTAAGCATGGGAATCATTTTCTAAGACCTTTTCTGAGCCCTATATTGTGTTAGTGGTATTATTGCCAATGGTAGATGTATATTTACCACTACTAATAACCCACTTTCCAACATTTACCATCAAGCACCCAGCCAATCTTAACAAAAACAGAACCAACACATATGAAAGTATGATCTTAAAGCTAATGCTTAGACACTCATTTTAGACAGGTACAATACTAAAAGAATGGTGTCAAATAAACTTAACCTGCTCTTCCACACATCAGATGCAGATGTCTAATTAAAACACATGGTGCTCAGGAAATCCATTAAGAATCCATATGGACTAAAGGGCACTTGCACTGCCAGAATCGTGGAAAATTGAAATGTAAATTTTCCATAGATGCATACAATAGTTGGCACAATCGTGGCGAAAGGACGGACTTGAACCTATGCACCTTCAAAGAAAAGTTCCCCAAGCCCTTCAAACATTCATGAATGTTAATTCACGAAACACCCAGGGGTAGTGGAAGTGACTTCACACATCCTTTCATTAGAATGACATCACAGGAAGTCACATCACAGAGCCCCAATGTCCGCCCCTGGTAAGTGGCATGGGTGGCATAGACAAAATGTTGATACTTGGTACTGTTATATTGTGTCAGGTGTTTATAATACACTGAGGGCCCCTACCTCATCTCTTTCTCTAGAGCACAGATCCTTCTGCTAAATGTAACTTTTTCTTTTCCTGTCCTTCAAAATTGTTTTGTAAAATATTATCACAAAACCCATTAAAAAATGGCCGCCTGTGTACCTTGACATACATTGATAGGTGGCCACTTCAATGGTTTTTGTAGGACTTTATTATTAAAAAAATTGAAAATACACAGCTGCCTGTAGACATATGTGTCCAGGCTTGGTCAGCCATTTTCAAATTGCTTTTGTGACAATGTTTTAAAAAAACAATTTCTAAAAAACACATTCAATGGTAAAAACAAAGGATCAGCAGTTAAAGACAGACCTATTGGCCTTATCAATACTTGTTGATTTTTGCAGAGGACAGAAGAAGAAGCCAGGGCTATAAATTGTTTCTGCGTGGCCATCCAAATGAAAAATGTACATTCAGCAGAAAGCACTGGTATCTGGGAATGAGATTGTAAAGGGTCATCACTGCATTATATCTGGGCAGGCAAAGGTCTGAAATAAGGGAGCTTGTTAGTCTGCCAACATGATAACATTTTAATTCATTGGCGTGTGCATCACATGCACTTAAGAATGTTTTTATTTCCCAAATTAAATGCATTCGAAAATGTGATGCACATTGCAATTAATTCATATTTCCTAGCAAGAGTGCCTGTATCAACATAAGTACACGGGGCTCATTAGAGCCCTGCTTTGCATCTGTCGCTGGCACTGCCACTGGAATGGAGGTGGCCAGGGGTCACAAGAACAGTGCCGAGGTAGCAAGGGGCAAGCCAGGGGTCACAGTTGTGACTGCTGGCGATCCCTAAATGACGTCCATGAAACAAGGCCCACCCATTGAGTATATCCTGCTCGTAGTTGGGGAAGGAAGGGGTAATAGGTGAATGTGGGGTTAAGTATGGGGTGTGTTAGGAAATTAGGGGGTGCCCTGACAGCTGTGCCTCGCATGCTACGAACTTCGACACTGGTTTTTCCAGGTCTTTCAGAGGAAAGTGTCATCAGGAAATCACATCGCTGAAGCGTAACTTTCTGACTTCCAGTACACGTATATCCCGGTCTCTCCACTAATGCTAGGTTCACAAACCCACAATGCCATTCAGCCAGTTTCTCTGTTCCTTCCTTCCAGGGCCTTTGAAGGCCAGTTTAGAACTTTTTCTAAGCATCTGCTTCAAACCACAATGTTCTACAAGAGATTCAGGAGTTTTTGAAGATATTGCCTGGTTGCACATTGAAGATTTGGCATTCAGTTACAGGTTGTACAACATAAATATTGAAGTCAATTACAAAGAGCCATCCGGGATTCTAGCTAAAAATATATTGTCATCCACTAATCACAGAGAAGAGATGCGCTTAAACTAGGGCAGGGGCTATGGTTGCAAACTGGGAAACTTTGTAAGCTTTGAGAAAGATGACAATAGGGATCTTTGCAAAACTTTGCTGGTGGACATGACTTCACACCCCGTTATACTTGAATAAGAAAAAGTAAACAAAGAAGAAAGACAAACAAAGATGGGCAAAATGAATCATTCATTCCTGAAATTTTGATGCTTTCTTTGCAAACTCGATTGAGCCTCGATCCTCGAGTGAGCATTCCAGACTCAAAGGCTAACATACTCAGCTCTCCTACAGTATACAGCCAGCAAACATGGGCGTTCATTCACAAATATGCCAGGGTATTAGAAATCTCGTCTACACACTTTGCCTCTGATCACTGGGATGGCCATTCAGCCCCTCAATAGACTCCAGTTTGCTAGTGAGGGGCTAGGGTCAAACCAGGTAGTGGTCAATACACAAATATTCAATTCAATTCAGGACATTTGTAAAGCGCACTGCTACCTCCGTAGAAGGGTACCGGGCACTAGCGACCACTCCGAAGGGAAGAGAGGAGGTGAACAAATGACTTAGCTATCAGATCCGTATCACACAAGAATGCTTTGAGCTTGCTTCTAAAAGCTGATTCCGAGTGGATGCAGCAGAGACTGAGTGTATTTCATAGTTTCAGTTCCTGACTCTTAAAAGGGATAGCAACAGCAGCATCAAGAGGCAAGTCAGGGTTAGCATTTGCTACTCATGGCTTCCCCAAATAGGCTTCCAGGTCACCAGTAACCAGGAGGATGTGATACTGCATTCATTAGATCATAGCGGATTATTGCTTCTTCTCTAGACTGCAATGCAGCATGAACTACCAGAACAGCACCATGTGAGCTGGACTTCAATACCAAAACACTTCATGAAAATATCTAAATAATGGCACTTTAAACCTCCCATTGTACACTTGTCTGAACACTGAAGGCAACAAAAGGCAACTCGATATAAACAGTTTATCCATCTGGGTATCTAAATATCGCTTAGTTCTCTGCATTTATGGGCCTTTCTGGCACTTACTGTGTTGACTGTTTCTTGTGCTTAATTTGCAGGGTACATGCTGAAGCAGCATTCATTGTGTCTCTATAACAAAACAACCAATTCAACTGTGTGACTCCTGCCAGTGTCAGCACAACTACATTCCACCAGCCAATCAGAACAACGTGTGAATGATGCAACATTTTATTCACATCAGTATATTTAGCAGCTGGAATCACACAAGTGATTGTATGAAAGAAACCCTTTTTACACTGGAGTCCAATTGATCAGACACCCAAGTTTCTCTGACCTTAGGAAGGGCTGCTGAGAAAACATCATTTTGTGGCTCCTAATTTTTACGAATAAATATGAATTTGTCATATGCAGATTATGAGGCAGGGGATGAAATATGTGGATGTTTCATCATCTTCCTCATAATTAACATATTATTTAGTATTTTTTCAGTTTTATGTAGCGCAAACGTGTCCCAAGGACATCAGAGAACTTTACACAAGCATCTGGACAACAATCTATATAAAAATAACAGATAAACAACAAAGAATACCCATAGGCCAGGCAGTTCGCATCAGGAGAGAAAGGCCAGGCAGATTGAATCTGAATGCAGAGAAGTGATCATGTCTTCATCCAAAGTGTCTCTCGAATAGGAGTATTTTGAGATCCTTATACAACATAGAAATATTCGACGTTGTGCGAAGAGATTTAGAGGGAGTTCTAGATCCTTGTTGTAAAGCCAGAGAATTCTTGTTTCATAAAACATTCTTCCCTGAATGTTGGAGGCTCCAGCAGGAGGGCTCCAGAATTTCTCAATCCTCACTTAGCACCAGAGGTGATCAGTTTTTCAACCTGGTTTGAAGGCGTGATGTTGTGGAGGGCTTTGTGGGCAATGTATGCAATCTTAAATTTGGCTCTGGCTTCAATAGTAAGCCTATTTAGAAGAAGAGGAGAAAGGTGATCACATTTTTTGTGAGCTGTCACAAAGTGGGCAGCTGCATGAACCATTGCTCTCAGAGGTGCCAGGCGTGAGACCAGAGAGAAGAGTTCCTATAGTCCAGCCTGAATAGTACCAATGTCTGGACTACAGTTTTCAGGTCCTGCTGAGGAACTAACTGCCTGACGTTCCACAGCAACCTAAGCTGATTGGCGGCGCTCTTGGCCATGTTTGAAATTTGGTTCTGAAGGTTAAAGCGATTGTGAAGGATAAATCACAATGATTTCGCTTTCCCATAGGGTGGTTTACATTTCAGCAGATAGAAGCTGGCCTCAACAAAAATGTTTTTAGCTCAAAATGACCAAAAGGTATTAAAATGGATGCACACAGGGTGCAACACTTTGCTTGGCTCTTTGCAACTTCTAAATGGTTCAGCTGTTGATGACTGTATTTAGGCACTGATATGTGACAATTTTCCAAAATGCTAACATCTTCTGTTGATGGATCAAGGAAAGGGTTTTTGTCTTCAGTAGGAAATAACATTAAATACTTGAATACTTGAAAGGAGGATTCCTTCCTTTTCATGAACAGGTTTTGTTTCACTATTCAGTGAAATTAATTGCTATATCGCAAACAATTTTCTGAATGTCGGAGTTATTTTAAAAGAAGGTACGAGGACCTCTAGACCTGCCAGCCTTAGGGTAGTCTTCCCCCAAAGTTTTTCCCAACTTACCTCCCATTTCTGCTGAAATTCATTTTTGTTGGCCTTAGGACTCTTTGCACTTTACCTCTGCCAACCAGTGCTAAAGTGCTTGTGCTCACCCCCCTAAACATGGTTTTATTGGCATATTCCTAATTGGCACATTTAATTTACTTATAAATCCGTTGTAGAGTGGTATATCATATACCCAGAGCCTTCAAATTAAATGCTACCTGTTGGCCTGCAGCACTTACTGTGCCACCCACTTAAGTAACACTCTAAAATATGTCCCAGGCCTTCCATTACAGCCTGAATGTAGTGTTAAGCTGCCATGTCGACTTGGCAATTAAAGCCCCTTGCCAATTCCTAAACTCCTCTTTTATTACATATAAGTCACTCCTAAGGAATGCCCTAGGTAGCCCATAGAGCAGGATACTGTGTAACTAAAAGGTTGAACATGTACTTTTAAGTTTCACATGTTCTGGTGTAGTATGGATTGTGGGTCCATTGTTGACATCTGCTAAGTTAGCATGAGCTTCGCTGCCATGAGGCTGCTTTTGTGCACGACACTGCATGCATAGATTTCGCAAGGCTCTGTTTGTGCCCTTTCACATGAGAACTGTCTGCTTTTCGCGTTCTCTGCCGTGCTCTGAGGTTTAGTCTGCACACGATGTACAAGGTCGATCAACAATGCCCCTTGTTATTCTGTTCTGGTCAGTCCTCGAACCTAGACATAACATGACACACAGCTGCACTACTGAAAATCGTATGCTTTAATATTGCAAGCTAAACATGTTGTGCAGGCACTTGGAGAGACTCCTTTCCAGAGAGAAGAGCTGTGATTGTCCTGAGATGTAAACCTTTCATCTAGGCCTTGAGGTATGGGGTCTGCTGACAAAGCCCAGAGGTCTTCTTTTTTATAATAAACTATTTCTTTCCACGGGGAGGGTGGTTAGGTATTGTAGTCCTTTTTCACTGTCTTTATAAAATGATATCCCCGTTTATATTCTATGGAATTGTGACAATGCTGACTATGTTGTGTTTATGCATTTTGCTGCTAGTAATGGCACGTGTACTGTACCATAGAGCGCGTTAGTTAAAATAAACATTTTAAACTATACCGTGACTCTGATTACTCGCCTTGTGGACAAGTATGAGTGAGTGAACGAAAGAGTTGTCTGGCTCCCGCGATTCCTGAGGGAGTCAGGAGTGATGTGTTCTGGGTTGTCTAATCATTGGTAGCTTCGCTGTTAGTCGGAGAACAAATGAGACACTATAGCTAGTCGGTTTGGGGTACTAATGTGATAGGTTGGTACACCCCTATTCACTGAGGTCCTGCTTTCCTGCACATAGTTCTGTACATGTGCAGAATCCCTGCAACATGGCGCCGCCAAAGTTTGGTCTGGTTCTTATCTGCCAGACGCTTGAGCAGTGCTTGTGCTTGTCCACAATACCCTCGCTTTTGTCTCCGGAGACAGCTGTGACAGTGTAACCTCCTATATTGATGTTTTTATAGGTTCTTTCAAGCTTGAAGTTTTAAAAGGTTTCTCTCTTTAATTTTTGACCCATTATTGTGCTGCCGCACTTTAAGTTGTTGTTCCTTAACTATCGTAATGGCAACTGCTATTCCGGCTCATAGCCGCGCCACGCTCAAGGCATATTTGGCTACATATGGAGTGCCTAATGCGGGTGTTGAGCTTATCTTTGTAGTGGAAGCGAATCCTGCTTACCACTTTGAGGTGTTTTATTCTTGGGTCACTTTTCCGGCAGTGGATGGCACAGATGATTTGTTTCATGAATACACTGCCACAGCCCTTCCTCACGCTTATCTGCCTTATAGAGCTCTTGAAGTTCCGCTTACGGCTTGGCAACACCAAATTTGGTTTAATGGCGCCCTTCCTCACCCAGTAACGCCGGTCCGTTTAGGCCCTTTATCAATAGATGGGGCCACTTTGCCCATTTTGGCTGGGTATACTCCACACCCACATTATTTGACTGTTGCGATTGCAGACCTCCGCGTATTGCATACTTCTTTGATACGCGTACATAGGGCTGTTATACAGTACATCACGCGCAACGTCCAGGTGAGACCACCTGGCGTTGTTGCACAACCTGCGGGACCTGGTGGTGTATCCATCAGTCCCCTTATGGTTAATTCAGTAATGGGCAAGCGTCCACAGAATAAGGATGAATTACCTTATTGGCTTGCTGACAAATTCGGACAATTAGAGGCAGTTTTTCCAAACACCTCTCCTGTGGATAAACACAGGATTTTGACTGTTAGTTTGCCTAAAGACTTACTTCCCGAGTTAGCAGATTGTAACACCTGGTGCAAGGTGTTTGCAGCGGTATATTCGAAGTGCTTTGGCACCCCTTCCATGACCGTACTCCCTTCCGTGATTAAGCGTGTTCAAGATGAACACGGTGCTGAAGCAGCTGTTGAACTGGGGATGAGACTGGTGGGGGTGTTTGACGTGGTTGCTGATATGATCCTTGCCAACGTCAAGGGCGATGCAGTAAGCTTTCAAGTGGCAAACCGCTTGGAGGCTGTCCCAGAAGTGGACAAACCACGCGAATTACCAAAGATTATTGCAAAAGCTTATAAAACTATAGGCCGCAATAGTTTGGGAGTTAAGCCTTTTACTCACATGCAAACTCAATCTCAAACTCAACAAAAAACCCAGACTGATAAAGATGGGCGTCCGGTCTTTCCTTAAAAGAACTGGAAAACAAAAAAACAGGGGCAACAGAAGCAAGGTTCGCGTGCTGGTTCACCGACACCTGAGTCTTCTGAGCGTACTTATGACTTGCGCGATTGTGCGAAAATTAAGTCTCCTGATAGATTTCAAGTCCCTGATCCGCGTTCTCCTCGTTCTTCACAGGACATGTCTGGCTCTCAAGTCGGAGGAAGGGAACGCCAAGATCGTGGCAAAAGTCAACCTGCGCCATAGGGACGAGATCAACCTCGACAGTTTGAAGTCGAGGGAAAACAAGAGGATCTACCTAGTTTTCGACCCCCGTTTCAGAAGAAAAAAGTTGCTGCTCTAAAAGCGAGGTATGACTCAGACGGTGAGAACGCGGCTCCTGGATTGGACATGGGCAGTGACTCTGCTCGACAGTGCAGCGGAAGTTACCATAGTGCGGGAGGCTCTGCGTCCCTGTCTGGAGGCGACAGCAACTGAAACTTTCATTACAGTAGAGACAGCTGACACCCGGGTTGCCCCCCCGGATAGGCTGTATAACATAGTTTTTCGAATTGAAGGTGACATTGAGCGTGTAGTCACAGGGATTTTTTGGGAGAATCTGACTGCTTCCTATGACATTTTGTTAGCAGAGGCAGATTGGCCCCCACCTCTTGTACTGGCCGCATCAAGGGGGGAGGACGTGATACTTCAGAATTTTTCACATTTCGTCCCCAAGGAGCATGCAGAGGCTTTTGCAGCTGAGTGGGCTTTGGCCTGGTGCCGGCGGTGTACCGTAATCAAGTGGGCTTGGATAAAGATTCTCCGCCACATGAGATTCCATTGCGGTCTATGCCTCAGCCTCAACCCCAATATCCCATCCGGCGGGAAGCCAAAGGTCCAGTTTCTGATGTTCTAACTGAGTTGGAGTATCAAGGAGTGATTGAGTCATGTGTGTCACCGATGAATAATCCTCTTTTTACTGTGTCCAAGCCCGATGGGTCTTATCGCATAGTTTTAGATTACCGGCATTTGAACTCTCATTGTCGTACTTTTGCGGTACAGAATAACCATAGCTCTGCTCTTGTGGACAGTTTAGTTCGTAAAAAATATTAAACGACTCTTGACATTTCCAATGGCTTTTACAGTCATAACCTGTCCCCTGAATGTAGTCAATGGACCGCATTCACGGCCAGTGGAAAACAGAAACATTTTCAGCGTTTACCTATGGGTATAAGAATAGCCCTGGCGTTTTCGCTGCGCGTGTTGTCTCTTTGTTAGACAGCATAGACCCAGATGCATACTCATATGTTGATGATATTTATCTCACAGACGACGAATTATGGCCGCATCTATGCCGTGTTGACCGCATCATCCTTGAGTTTGCGGACTACGGATACAAATTTAATTTTGCTAATTCTCACATTGCTTGCTATGCAGTGCTTTTCTGGGGCTATGAGCTCAGTAATGAAGGTCGGGGCTTGGCACCCCACTTTCTGGAGAAATGCGCATGCTTGCAATCTCCGACTACCCTGAAGAAACTTCAGTCTTTGCTGGGATTCTTGAATTTTGGGAGGTCTTACATTCCCGAGTATGCCCAGCGTATCAAGCCTCTTTATGCTTTGATACAACCTACCTTTTCAAAAGCCAGCTGGCTCCCGGAACAATCTGCTATTTTGCATTCTTTACAGTCTGACTTGCTTGAATCTAAGTACTTGTTGACACGTGATAACCACACAAACCTGGTGATACGAGTCGTGCCAGGCGCAATGGGTTTCACTTACTTGACGTACAATGAAGGCGACACAGTACCTATTGCATACAAATCGCACTTGTACACTTCAGCCGAAATGCGGTTTTACACTGTTAAAAAGGTTTTGACTGCTGTGCAGATGGCGGTACTGAAGGAACGCGCACTGGCGCAGGGGAAACGCATTCTGGTGGTTACACCTTTCCCTGCTTTAGAAGCAGTAACTAAGGCGAGTGTGCCAAACTCTAAAGCATTACATCCCCATTGGATACAATGGGCTACTTCTTTGACGTGTCCGGATGTCACGTTTATCTTTGACCCCTCTCTTCAGACGCAGGAGTTCTTGCAGTATGAAGACATTCATCCGCCTCCTCTGTCTTTGCTTCCCTTAGAGGAGTACACATGTATCATCTACACCGATGGCTCGGCGCAACCGGCCACTGGTTCTAAACATTCTTATTCAGCGGCCTACGCTATTGTGGCTGGTACAATGGTGAATGGAGAATTCAAGTCTAATATAGTGCATACGCAGTCACTAGGGGACTGTACCGCCCAATTGGCCGAGCTGCACGCTCTGGTTCTTGCTCTCGAGTTTGCTGATCCGAGTGTTTCTACACTCATTGTGTGCGAATCCAATTACTGTGTTCAGTTTTTTAATGACAACTTATTCTTTCGGTCTCAAAATGATTATCGAGATTCTAAAGGCAGCACAATTAAGCATAAAACGCTTTGAGTTAGAGTGGAGGATCTTAAACAACGTTTGCCACTCACACATGTTATACATACTCTTGGCCATCAGCGTGTGGGAGAACACGCTCTTGGAAATTGTTTGGCTGATGAAGCAGCCAAATCTGCAGTAGCCACATGTTCCGTAGCAGCCGTTACAAGGTCCATGACTAATATTGATAATGACATTTTGGCAGCAATTACTGCAACTGCGGAGGGCTCTAATTATCCACGGGGTTTCCCTTCAAAGTATTCTTATCAGTTAACTCCTGAAAATGTTCCTTTTGCTAGAATACCTGACGTTGGAGATCAGCTGATTCCCATCGCGGACCACTGACACACTTTAATCAAAACCGCACATGAAGGTATGGCTTCGGCCCATGCTGGAGTGTCTGCAACTGTTTCTATCTTGCAGTAACGTTATTGGTGGCGTGGTTTATATAAACAGACCCGTACTTATGTGCTTTCTTGTGGCAACAGATCAAGCCTTCTACGGTTACACGTCCATCACAAACACAGCTTTGCATTGCAGATCGCCCCTTTGCTTGTGTATATCTTGATCACTGCGGTCCATTTACTTCTGATACTGCATATTAATACATTTTGGTTGCAGTTGATTCGTGCACTAGATTCCTTTGGGTTTGGCCACAACGCAGTGCTGACGCTTGAAATGTCATCAGGGATTTGCGTGTCTTTGTAGGGATTTTTGCCTGTGACACCTTTCATTCAGACCAAGGTCCAGCGCTCGCCTCTAAGGCGTACAAGGACGCGATGAAGTCTTTGGGGGTGCTGGTGCTGTTTTCGTCTCCATACAGGCCTGAGGGCAATTCAATTGTGGAGCGAATGAACCGTGACTTAAAGCAATCCTTGACAGCTAGAGTCTTAGGTACTGGCAGGAACTGGCTGGCCCACTTGTATGGGGTTCAACGTGCACTTAATAATCTCCCTAGAAGACTTCTGGGTGGGTGGACTGCATACGAGATGCTCTTTGGCATCAAAATGTTTGTGCCAGACCTTGATGGTCTAGACGTTGCGGCGGCAGCCGCGACCTTTGTCGTAGATAATCATTGTACTATGTTACAGGACGTACAAGAGACCCTTGCCCGTCTTGCTACCGAACATTTGCCTTCGGCAACAGATGCTGCACTGCTGATTCCAGTGGCCGGCTAGCTTCCAAAAGTTGGTGATCTGGTCTGAGAGAAGTTGGAGAACAAAAAATAATTTGGTCCTTCTTATCGTGCACCGGTTCCAGTGCATGGCTTGAAGGGTACTCGTACAGTGATTTTACCACCGCTTCCTGGTCGCAAGGACAACAGATACATCTCAATTGACAATGTCAAGTTACAACATCTGGCCGATTCTGAATAGTGTGACGCCTGCTGTTTCGTGCCCCACAATTTCGAGAAATCCTGGGGTTAGCGCATCTTTCAGCTCACCTACTGACACTGTCATCGAGGTGGACCCTGTTGTTGACCATTTGTCTGTCCCTCCTGCTCCCTCCTGCAACGATGAAGTTGAGTATACTTATCCCACAAGTGAGTCTTTGCATGGCTTGCCCAAAAGTCATTTACACCATGGCAGCTTTTCTTTTGACTCATCTTCCACCACTTCAATTGGCCCTACCAAATTGTCTATTTTTGTTTCCTGGTTTAAGCAGACTTATTTGGTCCCTCCTTGGACATACATCTGGTTGATAATGATCACGATTTTTCTTTTCATGTCAATTGGTTTTGTGACTGTGTTTTTCTTACTCATCAATGGTCACTACTTACCAGAACGCTCTGCTGTGAACTTGGTTGATGGTATTTTTGCCCCTCACTCATCTTCCCACATCATGAAGCATGACCAATCTCTTGTTAACATTTCAGCATTTCCGGTTGCGGATGGCATCATCTGGGATAAAGTGGATTGTCAGGTCCATGGGCCGATGGAAATAATTAACGTTCCATATGTATTTCGCGTCTCCATGGGTGATGTGGTAACAAAGGACATACGCTCAGACGACTGGGATGTGCATGCAATACAATCGTTGTTTTCCGATTTGAAGTATTATGCTGCTTTTAATGCTGAAAATTTATATTTAAATTCTGCCAATTATGCCGATTTATTCTGTTATCAACATTATGGGCATAATTTCCTGCATAGGACTAATACATTACGCCGTGTTGTCAATTACACACAGTAGGAACATTGCCCTACACCAATCAAAGGTAGTTTGCGAACACTTAGAAATAAATTTACATATTTTACAGATTTCGACAAGTCAACACCCGAGTCTTATTATTTTAAATTAAATGTTCCCTCATCTCCCAAGGTAATGTTGACCCATATGAAATTGATTTATTCAAATTCCTTCCGACATGATCTGTCAGTCAGTCAGGGGTTATGATCACTGGAAAGCCACCATTGATTTGAAATCGATCTGGGGTTCTAAAACCTGGCAGGTGCAGGGCACTGAAGCCTTACATGGTGCCTGCCTCATCCCAACACAAATTTTGTTTTTAAATGAAACAGTTTACCAGACAACTTGTTTTGGTTTGGCAACTGCAAAAAAGTTGAATGCCCCTGCCATTCCCTCTTTAGCTGAGTATAATAATTGGCGCCTATACACGAATTAAACCATTGAGGCCTTACAATCTTTGTTTCACAATAACACGTTTAATGTATCTGAAATGGATCCTTTAGGTTGGCTGGTTTGGCCGACGAATTCGAATGCTTGCCAACTCCGTTTTCATAACACTAGTTTAGGTTACATGCAAGACAGACCCGACCCACGATTTCCAGATACACATTCGGTAACAACCTTTTCGGTTGGAAAATTATGTCAACAGTGGTTGCAGCACTCTACACTATTGTCCGTTAAACAACATTTATCGTTGTTGTCCAATAACGTTAATTTGGCCGACTTTGTCTTGGGACCCAGGGTTCCTAGAACAAAGAGATTCTATTACGCAGCTTACAATGAAATATGGAAGCTTTCACAGATTGAAGCGGCGTCACGTCTGCGGGAAATTGACCAAGCGAACTTAGACAAGGTTCTAGCTGTTGTCGACAATAGTATTAACACACTATCTTCCCGCATTTACACATTGGATAATATTGTTTCTTCTGTTATTGATATTGTGCAAGAAGATGTGTCTTTGTTATATCATGGTCAAAATCAATTGCGTTCTGTAATGCAATTCGCATGGACTTTGCAAACTCTAAAAATGGGAAAAGCCCCATGGGATTATTTAAATGTGACTGCCTTGTTTTTACCATTTAATTTGACTAACAAACAGCAGTTCATGTCCATGAAAGATGCACTTTACACTCTTCTACACATAGAAAAAATAGACCCTTTGCCCTTTTCTGTAGTGGAAACTGACTCTGCTGTTTGGCTAATTCATGGGGTTATGTCTTTGCCTTTCTCGCTGTTCCAATTCAGTTCCTGTATGAAACATTACCCGCTAGGCCACTTTGAATCCCTGGGTAGGGCTTTTCTGCATGAACTGTGGCCTTTACCATTCACCTGCCGATGTTTGCAGGAGGAAACTGAGGTATACCTTACGGGGGAGGACTGTGATTCTACAGTGGGTCATTCCCTTGTTTGCAAAAATATAAAGTTGTACGGAGCATGTAATATGTCAGCTCCGAACCTTTCATGTGCTTTAAAAGGTAACCCGGTTCCCGCAATAATTCCCACGTTCACTCTGCTTACTAACGGTAGTTATCTTATTCTAAATAATCAAGAATGTTGCAGCTTGCTGGCTGGCATACCATACATAGTAACGGTTTCACAGCGCGTAATTTGTTTTAAAAATGTGCTTTTCCCTCCTCCACGTGGGGAGCTCGATAGCTCAATTTGGCCTTCCATACCAACTTTGAAAGCAGATTTCAACAAGTTGAGCAGATTAAAGGCGCTTTTAACCCAACAAGAAGTCGCCCTTACTTCCGCCTGAGAAAACTTCAACCTGCAGGAGGCTAGCGCTGCTAGCGAAATTCAAACACTTTTAACCACTAACCTCCCACTGCATTTTGGGGAGCTAATACACCACATATTTAATGCGTCTGATACAAGTGGCCTTGCTCATTTTTTTAAAGCTGTCGGCTCTGGCCTTGTGAATTCCTTTCAGACGATATTTGGTGTTATACCTGCTTTCATTCATTCTATCTTTTCCAGCGTCTTTGGTGGATTGCCTTTAATGCTGGCGTTAGCTGCTGGGATCCTGCTTCTACTGTGTCTGCTGCGCAATGGCTGCTCCTCTTTTCGTGTTGCACAGACAAGACCACCTGCGATTGCTTCATGACCGCATGCATGAATGCTTCGGTACACTACCACTGGCAGCTCTTAGTGTGTCTTATGGGTTGTCCTTCCGCTTTGCATACTTCACTTGCGCGCAACCTGTCTTTTCGTGTTTGCGATGTCCGTTTACATGGGCATTGGATTTGTGCCTCTCCAATTCGTCATGTCCGGACCTGGATTTTGACCAGCTGGTGGGTCCCTTAGTGGCCCATGAGCGGGACTGTTCTGGGGTTGGCTTAATGGCGCATGCGGCTGCACTTGGAATCTTGGCTCAATGGGATGTCTGTGAGGCTGCGCAGAATCTCCTACTTCAAAGTTACATCGAATATCACGCAACTTGTCCGGAGATGCTAATGGAGGCACCCGCATATGAGGAGCACACTTGTTCGTTCGATTTGATTAACTGGATGGCTTCCCTTTTTTCTACCAACGACAATGATGTCCTTCTGGAGGGTGTGGCATTTTTTTGCTCCTACACTCTGATGGATTAAATTCACCGGTTCTCGGATTTCGGATGCCTTTGTACAAAATTACTTTTTTTCCTACTAGGTTTTTTTCTCTCTATCCCTTTTCCGTTGTTCGTTTCACTTACTTTTAAACCCCATAGACATTTGTGAACTCTGCTCGCACTTTTTGAACTCTGTTTTCATACTATGGGGCCGATTCCGATTCGGGCCGGAAATCTCTCCGACCGAGCCGGACCCGGAGAGATTTCCGACCGAAACGGACCCTAGCAGCCCGACCGAACGAGTACGATGCGCACGTATGACATCGGACTCGAGTCGGTCGGACTCCCATTGAAGTCAATGGGAGCCGGTCGTACAACGCGTACGCGGGCTCCCATTGACTCAATGGGTGCGAGGCGAACAAGGGCACCCCCTACAGCGTGTACATGGCAAAGCGGCTCGCGCAGTACACGCACAGGTAGGGGGGACCCATGGGTCCCCCCTGTGTGCGACTCATGCGGCTACGCGTACAGGGGGGTCCGACACGGACCCCCAAAGTGCGGCTCCGACTGCTTCTTTGAGCCGGACGGCGCGGGTCGGTCGGACTGCTCGCGGCGCGCATCGTACTTGCCCGGCCGGGGAACGTCTCCATTGCGCGGTGCGAGGCGCATCCGTGCGAGTCGGTCAGAGCGGTCGGGACCCGCGAACGAGTCGGTCGGCGAATTCGCACGCGCTCGCATCGTACTCGTTTGCCCGGACGCACGTACGAGTCGGTCGGGAAAAAGGGCTCCGAATCGGATCCGGTTCAGCCGAATCCGATTCGGTGCCCTACCGGCCGAGATCGGAATCGACCCCTATGTCTACATGCGATGGCCTTACCAGGGGGAGGGTGTAGTATGGATTGTGGGTCCATTGTTGACATCTGCTAAGTTAGCATGAGCTTCGCTGCCATGAGGCTGCTTTTGCGCACGACACTGCATGCATAGATTTCGCAAGACTCTGTTTGTGCCCTTTCACATGAGAACTGTCTGCTTTTCGCGTTCTCTGCCATGCTCTGAGGTTTAGTCTGCACACGATGTACAAGGTCGATCAACAATGCCCCTTGTTATTCTGTTCTGGTCAGTCCCTCAAACCTAGACATAACATGACACACAGCTGCACTACTGAAAATCGTATGCTTTAATATTGCAAGCTAAAAATGTTGTGCAGGCACTTGGAGAGACTCCTTTCCAGAGAGAAGAGCTGTGCTTGTCCTGAGATGTAAACCTTTCATCTAGGCCTTGAGGTATGGGGTCTGCTGACAAAGCCCAGAAGTCTTCTTTTTTATAATTAACTATTTCTTACCATGGGGAGGGTGGTTAGGTATTGTAGTCCTTTTCCACTATCTTTATAAAATGATATCCCCGTTTATATTCTATGGAATTGTGACAATGCTGACTATATTGTGTTTATGCTTTTTGCGGCTAGTAATGGCACGTGTACTGTACCATAGAGCGCGTTAGTTAAAATAAACATTTTAAACTATACCGTGACTCTGATTACTCGCATTGTGGACAAGTATGAGTGAGTGAACGAAAGAGTTGTCTGGCTCCCGCGATTCCTGAGAGAGTCGGGAGTGACGTGTTCTGGGTTGTCTAATCATTGGTAGCTTCGCTGTTAGTCAGAGAACAAATGAGACACTATAGCTAGTCGGTTTGGGATTATGGGTACTAATGTGATAGGTTGGTACACCCCTATTCACTGAGGTCCTGTTTTCCTGCGCATAGTTCTGTACATGTGCAGAATCCCTGCAACACTGGTAGCAAAAACTCCTAAATTCGCTTTCACTACTGTGAGGCCTACCCATACCACAGGATAATATTGAGGATTCCTTATTACATTTCATAAGCTCAAATGCCTAATTGGGAGCAAGAAAATATGTCATGTTTGGAATCTATTAAATTGTAATGATAAACCCTCCTTAATGGTAAAGTCGGATTTTTCAATGCAATTTTGAAAAGGACACTTTTAGATAGTTGCCATTTTCCTGCCCTTTGTGCCTGCAGCCTGTCTTGGGTCACATGACTGGGTGTAGGTGACAAACTTTGTGAATTCCTCCAGACAGTCATATAATAGAGGGATTAGGTGTGCCTCAATAGGCCATCTGCTAGTGGGATAAGGAGGTGGAGCTCAGCACTGCCCTACTTATACCTGAATAGCCTGTGCTCTGCCTAATGACCATGTATTGTCACTGCAGCAAGCTTGGAGCCAGGGCAGGGGAGTCAGGAAATTCCATGCACTTCAAAGAATTTTTCCTGATGCTTCTCCCACGTTCCAGAAGAAGGACACCAAGGTATTAAAATAAGACCTTCAGATCCACTCTTCAGTTCACTTCTGGACCTGCAGAAGGACTCTCAGAGGACTGCCTGATGCCATGACCTGCTGTGCACTCTGCCCGGTTGCTGTGGTACCTGGAAGAACTGCTTCTCGGAGCCTGTCTTGAACCCTCAGAGGCCAGCCCTGCTGTAGATCCCTGCACATTCACCTGCACCCAGGATTACCATAAGGTTCTCCAAGGGCTAGTTTGCTGGCTTCTTGTTCACAGCTTCAGGGACATAAAAAGCTCCCATCATCTTGAACCCACACCTAGACCCAGCCTGAGTTAATCCTGTTCATCCAAGAGGTGTCCCACCACCCCTTGGTTGTGGTGCTAAAGGTGTCCAGATAGCCAATCCCTAAAACTGAGAACTTAGACAAAATTTGCCCAAAAATTGCTTTGAGAACAAGGAGTCAACTAGGATCAACCAGCTCGCCTATCCGCATGAGGTGTATTGACAGCCGGAATGACTCCGCGGCTTCTTCTGCTATGCTCTTCTCCGCAGCAGCAAATCCCTTTCAGCGGTCCTCTGCTAAAGGGGTATCTGACCTAGTGGAACTGTTTTCGGCTACAGCCCTCTGCCTCATCCCACTAGAGATTTTCGACTACCATTTCGGCGACTAAGTCTGAACGTAGAAATCTTAACTATGGCGTCGACCCAAGGCCATCTGACGAAGACGCTCTCTCCTCGGACACCTCCTGCAGTATTGACCTGTT